>JAQISU010000106.1:7792500-8495000 GCA_029339505.1 Unio delphinus | reverse complement strand
AAACCGGTAGTCAGGGCCTAGGACAGGATTTACGAATCCTAGGATACATTCTCTAGTAAGCCTCTATGAATTACAAATTGTGAACGCTGTGGGGTCCCTAACGGTTGTGGGTAACCGGAACATGGTCTTAATTGTCCTACTCTAACCGAATCCTTGCCGATTACTCTTTCCCGGCTGACAAACGTATATCCAATAATACACAGATCGGTTTACCGCCATCTCAGTTTCGTAGGCAAAAGGTGTAACTTGTTGACAAAGGCACTAACTGAGGAAATTAATTTCAAAGATGTAACGTGTTTGAAAAGAAAAGTAAACAGTGCCACCAGGTCAAATTCATTTCCAATACCCAGACTCTATGAACGCATTGTCGGAATTAGAAGTGCCAATTATGTCACCAAATTTGATCTTTTGGGATCATGTCAGCGAAAAAGGTTAAACTGATAAAGAAAGACATACAAATATAAAGACATATACCCGGGAGACGAGTTTCTAGTCTCAATGTCGATTTACTCCAATATATCAAAGTGCTCCACCTGACGCAGTGGAAGTGTGTATAAAAAGCGTTTCATTCTTTAAGACTCTGTTAATTTGTATTTGCAATAAAGGAGCATTAAAGACATTCTAAGAATACATTTTAGCATGAACATTGCATATTCAGTTCCAACTTCCGCCGTGCCAAAGATGGGTTTTGTCCCACATCAAAACGTTTCACGCATGACGTTAGGATGCGCATACAACTATATGAACTATCATTTAGTCTCGCAATGACGTGACAAAGAAAAATACCATCTCCATACATCATAACCAAGTCAAAATGTTCTTAGTGAACGCATGCTTCCATTTAACCTGTACAATACACAATGGCAATCAAGAAGGAATTGAATAAATTCAACTTCACTCAAGACGACAAGATCCGCTCATTTAATGAACGTAAAATATTCTTCTTTGGTCCATTACAATCAAGATGAAGCACATGTGAGAGAATACCATAAATACTTTCTGCCAGCACTTAGTTTTATGTGATAAAAAGAACCGAGCAAGTTAGGATCAAAAATACGACTGGTATATTATTAGTTTATCAGAAAATCAGTGCCGCTTTATTCGGTCATGAATATATGTATCTAATACATATCATTATTTGATAAAGATAACAAAATGCCAAGACTATAAATAACACTCCATTGATGTTTCGTAAGTTTCAATTATTTTTATCGTAAAATGAGATCGGGTCCTTTTAGAAATTTTATATCACTGCGCAATGTTGTTTCTCAGCGCGAATTAGATTAAATTTCATAGATTGTTTCCACATCTGAGATATCTCTCTGACGCACATGTTCAGGATAAACAAACATCAAAGAAAACTCAGTGACTAAATTCATGTATTCTAGGACTTTCAAATATCCACCTCAATAGTTGATTTTATTTGTCGCTAGCTGCTTGGTCAGTCAGTGTGTAAATGTCAGTCTAGGGTCAAAACAGGTCTTGTCAGCTTGTCATGGGTGATGGCAAACTGTCAAGCCCGAAATCAAGACTGGATGCAGAGCTGGGCCAAGCATCTCGCATTACATGATACAAGAAAAACGTTTTATTGGCTCTTGAACTTACTGAAAAGTATCAAAGCAATTTAAGTCTCACAACCTTGTTGATCCACAATTGATCAACTCCACGTATGTTTTGGTTGTCTCTTTCCAAGACAGAGATTAACTTGAAATATATTGTTATCTTGGCATTTTATTCCTTCATATTTCTGTTTATTAGGTATTTTATATCGCCCATCCACAATTCCATCATCTCCACCAATAACACAGACTTCATGCAATTGATCAGCATTTAAAGCTCATTGTTTTTTATTAAAGAATACTTCCAATTAATACTCAAAAGCAAAAGTCACGGACAAAATAAAAACACTCATGTCCCAGGTTTTCGTCAATTACATGGTAGGTGTATAAACACTGATCGAGTCTTAGCTTAACTTCGTCATCAGGGTCAGAAGATTTCGAAAATGTACTGAATGAGTTTGAGACTTATCTTTACCTTTGGAACCTAATACTATGTTAGTAATATACCCCATAATTAGTCACTAGTACTATGTTAGTAATATACCCCATAGTCAGTCATTAGTACTATGCTAGCAAAATACCCTATAGTCAGTCACTAGTACTATGCTAGTAATATAACCCATAGTCAGTCACTAGTACTATGTTAGTAATATACCCCATAGTCAGTCACTAGTACTATGTTAGTAATATACCCCATAGTCAGTCACTAGTAATATGTTAGTAATATACCCCATAGTCAGTCACTAATACTATGTTAGTAATATACTCCCATAATGAGTCACTAGTACTATGTTAGTAATATACCCCATAGTCAGTCACTAGTACTATGTTAGTAGTATACCCCATAGTCAGTCACTAGTGCTATGTTAGTAATATACCCCATAGTCAGTCACTAGTACTATGTTAGTAATATGCCCCATAGTCAGTCACTAGTACTATGTTAGTAATATACCCCATAGTCAGTCACTAGTATGATGTCAGAAATACACCCCCATAGTCAGTCACTAGTACTATGTCAGTAATACACCCCATAGTCAGTCACTAATACTATGTCAGTAGTACACCCCATAGTCAGTCACTAGTACTATGTTAGTAATATACCCCCGTAGTCAGCCACTATTACTATGTTAGTAATATACCCCATAGTCAGTCACTAGTATGATGTCAGAAATACACCCCCATAGTCAGTCACTAGTACTATGTCAGTAATACACCCCATAGTCAGTCACTAATACTATGTCAGTAGTACACCCCATAGTCAGTCACTAGTACTATGTTAGTAATATACCCCCGTAGTCAGCCACTATTACTGTGTTAGTAATATACCCCATAGTCAGTCACTAGTACTATGTTAGTAATATACTCCTATAATGAGTCACTAGTACTATGTTAGTAATATACCTCATAGTCAGTCACTAGTACTATGTTAGTAATATACCCCATAGTCAGTCACTAGTACTATGTTAGTAATATACCCCATAGTCAGTCACTAGTACTATGTTAGTAATATACTCCCATAATGAGTCACTAGTACTATGTTAGTAATATACCTCATAGTCAGTCACTAGTACTATGTTAGTAATATACCCCATAGTCAGTCACTAGTACTATGTTAGTAATATACCCCATAGTCAGTCACTAGTATGGTGTCAGAAATACACCCCCATAGTCAGCCACTATTACTATGTTAGTAATATACCCCATAGTCACTAGTACTATGTTAGTAATATACCCCCATAGTCAGTATCTAGTACTATGTTAGTAATATACCCACATAGTAAGTCACATTTTGCTATTTTAAGTTCTGCTTAAATGCAAGAGTTTCCTGTCATCAAAACTCTACAAGCCTAAAGTAACTACTATTGTATTCCATCCGCCACTTTTTAAATATAACTAAAATGATGTACATGAAGACTACTAATTAGTTTATTTCCGAATGTAAAGTAGTAGCGAAAAACAACTAGATATATAGTAAATTGTATACGTCTACCATACCATCGTTTTAAAGTTACTGGTAATCTGTATGTTTTTTTTAATCTGTAAAATAATACTTTTAGGTCAAGCTATTTGAAATGCGTAATAATTTGTCTTCATCTAGTTATTACGATCATTTGTACCATACACGGCATTCGTCTCTTTAAACAAATGGAGTACATGTTCAGTTTGCTGTTATGTTTAGACAGTAACAACTAGCTAAAGGGCGTTATCCATATAGATCTACGATAGCAATATTACCATTAAATAACAAGGTCCATTTCAAAAAGTTATTTCGCAATAAAACAGAAACGAACATTTATCTGAGGCGCCATGTCATATCAGAATAGATAATTTATTATTTTGAAATAAATAATTTATCATTTTGAAAATAAGGTTATATCAAATTCATCAGTTTATTTCCAAATCCTAAACGCAAAACACGTTCATGCCGCCATAGACGTCCTCTAATAGAACAAGCCAGCTACCAGTAGCAAAGGGACGATTATCTATGTGCTGCTTGCCAAACAGACTTCAGAGATTCATACGCTTTCACTGCATAAAAGCTCATATTTTCTGATAGTGTAGGCACAGATTCATGTCTTAGGTAACAGGCAGATTGGTTAAAAAATATTAAAGAGTGTCACAGGAATTTGTTGAAAAGGGTAGATTATAGACCATCACTCAGATAGTATCCTAACGCCAACCTACTAAGAGGACACTGAATGTTATGAATTTACAAAATGGTTCCAAATGATTGGGCTCATTACTTTCTTTATTTTCAAGATTTTCTAAATGCGATATAATATGTATTAATTGCAATTTTTGATAAGTAAAATAATCTTTACAAAATTTTGCGAAAACCAGAATCTAACAAATGCTTATCAGAGATGGTTGGTTGTCAAATCTTCTACCGCTCTATTAGTCTAAATGTTAGAGCGTCCTCATTGCGAGAGATTCATACCAAAGATATATAAAAATGATACTAATTAAAATGGTTAAAGCTACGTTAAAAATCAAAATCATATACATTCACCTTGTCAAATCTTCAGTGTCGAACATGAATAGTACTGCAATTTTACAACTCTATGGTCTTAAAATAAGTAACATAAAAAAGCAAACAAGAATAAGTTTTGTAAAATTCATCAAGTAAATTTATTTCTGCAGCATACAAAGTGAAAATTTAATAAATAATTTACCGTTTTATGAATTAAATCCCAAAAATTCCTAAAATTTGTAAAGTTCCAACTAAATTATATTGGCATTTCAAATAAGGTACAATATTGAATGTGTTTATGTGCCTATAGTCTTGAACGTGGTAGTGTGCCAATGACCTGAAATGTGGTTATGTGCTAATAGTCTTTCGTTGCATTATAATAATTTAATACGAAAATGTTCTTGTCTGAATTCACTGTCATTCTAAAGTAATGTTCCAGTTTAAGAATATTAATCACCAGCACATTCTACTTCCGGTAAAAAGTAGCCTGACTTAATAAATCCACCCAAATCAAAAACTAAACACATCAATAAGACTGTTCCTGCTTCCAGCTGTTTAGGCAAGAAAAATAAACAATATTTAAAAGCTAAGACATGAAAATAGAAACATGAATATGTACAAAATTTAATTCCTAGAACATTCTAAGTTGTCAACAAGGCATGGTCTGTTAATAAAAGTATAATAAAGAAAAAACAAATATCGGATACACAAGTTTTTTTTAAAAGGGGGATACCAATGTCTTAGACTCAGATTAAGATAAATAGGTTTACCTCCATTGACAATGATCCAATATATTTAATCTATACTCATAGAGAAATATTATATTTGAATTATATTGTTTACAGAAGCAATGTCCCTATTCAGGATCACGGTGAACTACAATTATTCATAACATAATCGCAAAGGAAAAAGCCAACGAAAATATACAGATTAAAATACACATAACAGCTTGTTCTCAGCTTTTTCATTTTCGGAGTTCAAAAAATATTAATTATAGTCAGCAATCCCATGATGCCTAAAGAAAAGTGACCAGTGTTGAAAACACGAGAACGTTTAAAGTTTGTGACGCCCATATCGTAGCCTCCCGGTACCAGTATCTTTATTATATTGTTCTGGATGTCTTTGATTAACAAATGCCAGCTTTGTAACGAACGCTTGCCGTCTTGCAGATATACCAGCGTGGTGTCAGTATAAATCCAACTACTAACATAATTAGTTAATATTGATTAGTTGTGTTCCCATATTCTTCCATTAGCCAAAGAGCAGAGGTTTTCAGGATTGTAGCACTAAACATATAAAACATGGGTCACTTTGACAAGGAGCCCGGTTTCAGAGAATGGTTCCATTCTGCTCTCACACTTAGATGCAATACAGTAAATGGATTTTATTTTGTTTTAAACGCTCGTCAGGTATTTGTTTAACATTTTAAAATCCATAAGTTAATAATGCTCCGTATCATGTATATTACGAATGATGCCATGAAGGCAAAAGATTATTCAACACAACTCAGATAAACATATATTAATGAGCACTTTCTATAGTGCCTAATTTCTAGAAGGTCTAAGCGCTTTACATGTGACGACATCCAAAACATAAACATCATATACTAGTATAATGATATAATTACAACATCAACAAAATGCCATGAAATTAGAAAACATAAAACATGCTGAAAATATTTATGTTAGAACACATTAGTAGGTCTTTACATTTGTTCTTGCGGTCGAAATATGTGAATTTTTAGAGCAGTCTTGAATGAGATCACTGTCTTTGTGTCTATGTTCAGTGGACAATTCGTTCCAAGTTGCTGGTCCTGGGACGCAAAAGAACTTTGTCCATATGACTTAGTTTTCATATTGTGAGTAATGAGGATACGATTGTCAGCAGAGGAGCGTAAGTATCTAACTGATGTATACACATGGGTGAGGTAAGACATATATGTTGGACCCTCCGTCATAGAAACGTAGCAAAGAGAACAAATTTTGTGCTTGATTCTGGATCGAATAGATAGACATTGTAGGGCACAGAGCAGGGTGGGTGTGCTCTGATCGTGGTACTATAAAAGATGATCCGAGCAGCTGTGTTTTAAAGTTTTGGGAGTATCTGGAGTAGATATTGAGACGAACCAGACATAACTAAGTTACAGTAGTACAGTCTTGAAAGTGCTAATGAATATACATGTGTTTTAGCGGCATCAACTGAAAGATATTTGTGAATGCGGCTGAGCTGAAGATATGCAGCCTTACATATGTTCCTGACATGTTGGTATACAGTGAAAGTAATGTCTAGAGTAACACCTAGGGTTCGTACTATGTGAATTTAATGTTGGTGCTGACATTTATTGTCTGAGGTAAAGGATGTGAATGAGAAAGTCTTTATGTTGTGACCAGAATGGCCTCAGTTTTATCATCCTTCATATGCAGCTTGTTACATATCATCCATGATTTCACATCAAAAATGCACCTCTCTATAACATGGATGGTAGCATTAACTTCAGTTGGGTGGCTAGACTTGTATATTTGGGAGTCATCAGCGTACAATTGGTGAGACACTGGGTGATTATCTATGACACTTGAGAGCGCATGAGTGTATATAATGAAGAGACCGGTTTCAAGAACAGACCCCTGTGGAACACCACAGCATAGATCAACTGGGCTGGAGTGTATTCTATTTGCAGATACAATTTATGTCCTGTTGACTAAGTAGGACGGGAACCACAGTAAGGCTGTATCAGAACAACGTTTTTTTAATTTTTTTTATATGAATAGGAGATTAGAAACTTCGATGTAGTTCTTTCAAATGTTATGGTCGAGTGTTGATTTCTTTTCTTAGTAGCGAATAAAGGTGGAGTGTGAGGGTGATCTGATGCACGTTCGTGGGATACCAAGGTGGGGCGAAGGATATTATCATACGGTCTATGAAGAACCCAATCTAAAATGTGAACATGTTTATGGGTAACTTGGTTAACTGGCTGTTTGAGGTTGAAAACATGAATGGCATCTAAGAGTTTTGATGTGTGTGAGTTTCCATGACTGTCAAAGTAAAAATATAAATCTCCAAGAATAATCAGGTGGCCACCTATCGAATTTCCATACACCAGGAAATTTGGAAACTGGTCCAAAAAGAGAGAATCAGTCAGTTTGTTTCTTTTCTACTAGGAGTATGGCGTTTGAGGCATAAAAATGGACTGACCTTTGTTCCCGTGTGAGTGTTGTTTCTCTATCTCTATCTATCCCTTAGTCTTGCCGACCGTTGGGGCACCACTGATGACCTGACAACCAGCTTCCTCCATTCCAATCTGTTCTCTAATACTCTCACTGTGTCACTCAACTTCAGTCCTGTCCACTCTGAGATGTTATCCTCCCATCATTTCCTCTGTCTTCCTCTCCTTCGCCCTCCCTGCACAGTACCTTGCATGATTATCTTAGCAAGCCCTGTTGATCGTGTGACATGTCCATACCATTTCATTTTGCGCTTCTTTACAATGGTCAATAGCTCTACATAGGGCCCAATGGCTTGCTTAATTCTGTTTCCCACTTCCTCATTCGTGACATGATCCCTATATGTAATGCCAAGCAACCTTCGAAAGCATCTCACTTCAACAGCTTGTATCCTCCTTTCGAGATCCGCTGTGACGGTCCGTGATTCACAGGCATATAGGAATACAGATGCAACCAAGGAGCGCATCAGTCTGAATTTCGAGCTGACTGAGATGTTTCTGTCTTTCCAAACTGTCTTCAGCCTTGCCATTGCTGTTATTGTCCGCGCAATCCTGGACAATATTTCTGGTTTCGACCCCTCGTCTGCCACGATGGCTCCTAAGTACTTTAATCTATTAACTGTTTCCAGTTTTTGGCCACTAATCATGATGTCAGTGCTAACGCCACAGGTGTTGTTGGTCATCAATTTGGTCTTCTCTGCACTGATTTCCATACCAAAAGCAGTAGCTGTCCTGTCCAGTTTTTCCACCAACTGAGCTACCTCCTCCTCATTTCCTGCAAGGCCATCGATGTCATCAGCAAAGCGCAGATTCGTTATTATTCTGCCTCAAATACTGACAGTTCCTTCATTGGTGGACCAAAGGGCTGCATGCCATACCCTGTCAAACGCCTTCTTAAAGTCTATACAGACACGATAAAAGTCTTGTTGGTGCTGGAGGTATTTCTCAAATAGTATTCTCAGGTTGAAAATCTGTTCAGTTGTGCTTCGCCCTGATCTGAAGCCTGCCTGTTCTTCAGCTATGATTTCCTCTGCCCGCGGCTTCAGTCTGTTTAATATGATTTTTAGCATGACTTTGCTTGGGTGGCATATAAAACTGATCGTACGATAGTTCTGACATTGCTGCAAATTGCCTTTTTTGGGGAGAGTTACTATGAGGTACTGAGTCCATGGTGTTGGCCATTCCCTTGTCTGCCAGATCTTGTTGCAGATTGTTAGTAGGGCGCTTATCATGGATTCACCCTCTTGTTGGACTAGTTCTGCAGGGATGTTGTCTACTCCTGCTGCCTTCCCTTTTTTCAATGATTTCACTGCAGCCTCTACTTCTTCTCGGAGGATGGGGTAGTTGTCAGTGTTGGTCACTGATGGGGTGTTGAGTATGTCTGGGTCCCCTGTAGGTCTGTGGTTGTACAGGTCTGAGCAGTATTCTGTCCATCTCTTAAGAATGTCTTGTTCTTCTGTAAGACATTTCCCTCCCTTATCTCGAATGATGGAGGAGCGTCCTTGTTTTACACTGGTCAGGTCTTTCACCAGTTGGCATGCTTTTTTGCTATAATTTTTCTTTAGATTGTTTTCTATATCTTTACACTGGTCTTCAATCCATGTATCCCTCGCCTTTTTCATGCGTTTCTTGATAACCTGGTTGATTTCCTTGTGTTGTTTTGCTCCTTCTACTTCTGACTTCTTCTTCTTTAGCTCTCGACGCTTGTCACACAGATCAAATAGGAGTGTTGTTTGGACTAGTTCAAACTATGTGTAGTAGAAATTGAAAGTTGTGCTAGATTTGGTTAATAAATCTAATCATGGAGTTCTTAGTGATGATGTCAATTCCATCTCTGCGAGAGTGGCTTGGAAACGACTTGACGGAGTAACTGGTGCGTATGAGGTCAGCGCACTTGGGCTCATCGCCTCATGTTTTAGCCATATATCTGTCAGGAAAAGACGTCGATATTCTGATCGTTGCTAAAATGAACTATTTATGTAGTATTTTCCGGTAGTCCTAATTATTGGGCCTTGATTAATGTGATACGCACTGATAAATCTTGGATAGTTGACACAAAGGTTGACGATTTAATAGGGATTTGAATTAGATTATCTAAATTAACGGCCGAATTTTTAAATAGTTGAGCCGGAAGAGGCGAACCGGAGATAACTGGAATTCTTTTTCCTGTTCTACGCTGGCCAGCGTTAAAACAACATTTCTTTTTTCGCTTCCGTTTGCATTTAAGTAATGATAAATGTAATCCAGTTCATTTAGTCTAGTACATCATTTAGCGTGGAGAGCCGCGGAGTGGTCATTTAAAGCAATTAATGAAGGTCCATCTGGCGAGTAACACGTGATAGCGGTTTGTTCAACAGCAAAGGACGTTGTAGCAATGGAGCAAGACATATTATAAAAGGTCTAACTGTTCTCGTTTCCATAACAGGGAGATGGAGAAGCACATACAAACTGAACAGGCAATGTATGATGAACCCAATAACGTCGACGAAGACAGACAGACAACTAGCACATATAACATGAAAAATGTCATAAAGAAACGGAACAGCTGCTTCAATCCGGTTAAGCAATAGGGGCCATCTTGTAACCCTCTCATCTTCCCCAACATTATGCTGTAACAATTAGACTGCTACCCGATGCATAAGTGAATTTCGATCTGTCATCAAATTAGTTCATCTGATAAATGTCAACCTTGTTAGAAAAGATAAAATCTGCAACTATAGTACATGTTGACCAGGTCAAAGGCTCATACATGTCAACAGACGTCAATCATACAACGCTGTACAATTGGGAAACATGTCAAGCAATTTCAAAATTCACTTCATCTCGTCAATAGTCGGCTACTTCAAAACGAAGGCACTTTTACATATACTTTGTTTTAGTTGATACACTGTTGTCTTAATGTGGCAAAGGAAAAGAAACAAATGAGAAAAAAAACACTTACCCGTGATCCTTCAGTCAGAACACTTGTCGGATGGAGCAGCGTTCCAGTTAATACGACCAACACAGACAGAATCCTGAACAGAAAAGAGATTCATTTTATCGTAAGAATTAGGGAAACTCCTTATCGCTTCTTGCCTATATGTACGTCATCCTTACCTCGACATTACGAAACACTTTTAAAAAATTTTCTTTTGAAGCTTTTTCCCAAAGACAATCGAAAATGACTTTACGAAAGTCAAGTCAAACAATAAATATAGTGACTCTCAGACCCATCGGATTTAAGATCTCCAAGTCATTTCTGACCTATATAAAAGAACACTGAATGATATCCAGTAAATCCATATAAAAAAGGTTCCCACATGTGAATCATTATTTAACATGATTATTAATTCAAAAACAAACAAAAGCCATATTTAAATGATACATGCCGTAATAGCTATTAAAATAACTGATCTTTCCTCACGCTTATGTCTACTTTATTATATATATATATATATATATATATATATATATATATATATAGACTGATAATGACTTTCATTTCCACCTATTGAAATACGTGCACATTTGTAACAGATTGACAACATAATTACATTAAATCTACCTTCATATCTACGTACATGCCTACAACCCTACATCTCAACCTACCAACCTACCTACCAACCCATAAGGGGGCCCCGAGTGGCCGAGTAGTCTAAATCACTTTCTGTTATGAATCACTGCCATCTCACCTTTGTCTGCTTTGCTTCGAGTCACAGATTCGGCCAACGTGGGTATGTGAGAAAGCTTGCCAGTAGTTTCTCGTGGTTTCGGTGGTTCTTTCTGGGGGGTTTCCCAGCTTCTTCTTCCACCATTTATACTGGCCGCCATGTATAGCATATCGTGTGCTGAAAAATGGTGCTAAACCCCACAACAACATTAACAACCTACCTACCTACCTACCTACCTGCCTGCCTGCCTGCCTGCCTGCCTGCCTGCCTACCTACCTACCTACCTACCTACCTACCTACCTACCTACATACATACATACATACCTACCTACCTACCTACCTACATACATACATACATACATACATACATACATACATACATACATACATACATACATACATACATACATACATACATACATACATACATTTTGATCGACACTGCGTGCCAATGAAAAATGATATAGGTACATACTTCAGATTGTGTCTGGCAAATTCCAATGTGTGCCAAATTCTGCTCTTTTTTAGGTAAATAGAAACGAATTGACATATCGCCAAGTTACACCGGTCTGCCAAAAGATCCCGTTAATCGTGATATATTCAAATCAAAATAGAATACTGATCAATCTTTCCTCGACGTAAACTATCAATTTGGTTTGTCCGAATCAGCAATGTTAGAAATTCGGATAGTTTGTTTATCTTCAAAGCAAACTTAACTTTAAATGTTCACTCTGATTGCACAACATGTTTCGGCAGCTTTAAAAACGCACTATTGATGGCTCATATGTCAGCGCGATATGATCTTACATATGAAGGAAACCAAAACCTCGAAGAAATCCAGTAGCATAAAGGACCACATATCTTTCACCTCGCTGTGAAATCTCAAATACCTGAAATACCTGATATACCTGATATACCTGATATACCTGATATACCTG
The DNA here is from genome assembly GCA_029339505.1 of Unio delphinus. NCBI lineage: Eukaryota > Metazoa > Mollusca > Bivalvia > Unionida > Unionidae > Unio > Unio delphinus. Next base: position 8,482,662 of record JAQISU010000106.1, on the reverse strand, counting down.
ATATACCTGAAATACCTGATATACCTGATATACCTGATATACCTGATATACCTGATATACCTGATATACCTGATATACCTGAAATACCTGAAATACCTGATATACCTGATATACCTGATATACATGTTTCCTAGTCATGTTACCTAGCCTATTTAATGAGAAGTTACTTAATTCTTCTATAGATGACCAGACCCCACCATCCAATGAGAAATTAATCCAATGTCGTCAACAGATATTACTGTTAGTAATTGTCAACAGGTAAGTAAGCATCTGTTTATAGATCCAATGCAATTTCACGCTCTTATTATTCCTAAAACAGACCTTCTCATGGAAGCAAAATCTAACTAAGGATAATAATTTTAATATACAGCCATGAATAAAAATTACAAAAATGAAATAACATCATGTACCAGAGTTACAAAATCTATATATGTAACTCTCTCTCTCTCTCTCTCTCTCTCTCTCTCTCTCTCTCTCTCTGTATATATATATATATATATATATATATATATATATATATATATATATACTAGTATATATATATATATATATATATATATATATATATATATATATATATATATATATATATATATACTGATGTATCAAATGTTATCCTACTTCGTTTTCATTTATACAAAGAAAGAACGTGGCTGGACAACTTGATGACTTGAAGGTGTGTTCCCGCACATAGGGGCAATGGCTGGGCGTTAAACTTAATAGCTGACCACTTCATTCCCCTCCTCCCCCCCCCCCCCCCCCGAAATAGTAGAGACAATAGAGTAGAAGGAGAATACATTTTTTTGCACAGAGAATTAACGCAACAGAAAATAACGGAATGAAAACAATTTAAAAGTACATTTCTATATGTACATTAAATTACTCAGTGAAAGTTAGATACTCAAAATGTGTTGTAACATGATAATTAAGATGGTCGTTGTGCTAACAAATACTGTCAGGTGTTGATAAGTTGGAGGGTGGTTATCTCTGATCATACACAAACAACATCTTATTTGAAACGCCGCGTAGCACTGATGCGCATGCGGTTACGTGTAGACACGTGGCAATGATATAAAGGCGGTTTATCTTTTTTTACACAACAAATAAAATAGCAGCCAATGTATCTGTCTAAAAATAAATAAGAAAGAGCCATGTTAATAAATTGATTATTTATCTATGCTAGTGATTTTGATTGTGTTTATTTATTTATTTATTTATATATTTATTTATTTATTTACTGGCTGATGGCTTCTTTCACACTTTCTTTTTTCTGGGGACTATAGATTTTTTACAATGTATCCTGTTCTAGAAAAACACGAATTGTTATTAGACCATTACCTCGTGTCCCTAACATTGATTTTCAAGCAAAAATAAAGGTATTCTGACATAAGAAAGAAATTCTCTCTCATGTGAAATAAATTAATTTGGTTTACATTTAAAACTCTAATTTTCCCCTTTTTCTTAAAGGCTGGTAATTATATTGTCTCAAATATTACGTTTTTGTTTATCGTAGCCAAGGTCGCCAATAATTTTTCGTGTCTTAATCGCAAGACCATATCAACAATGTCTAATTTTAAAAGCGCCTCTGCTAATGCATCAGTGTTATACAATTGTCATTATAAACAAGAAGTACCGTTTTTATCGTCCTTAATCTTGGTACCAGCCCCGTCACTTTCTTTCCTTCTGTTTATGGACATTTACACGGTAACCAAGCTTGCTTAAGATTATCACAAAACGTCTTGAATCTAAAACGCCAAATTGCCATGGTCGACTGTCAAGATGTGACCTTGGAAAATCGCAAAGCTTCTTTTTATTTTTCTAGGTTTTCAGAAGATTCGCAGTAAGGGTTTTAAATTCTGAATAATGAACAACCAAAATTTTTTCAAGCTTCAATATCTCAAACGAAGTTTCGTTTTTTATTTGTTTTGGTGTTTTTTCTACAAAAAAGAGTATTTCTAAGGAAATGATGTTTACTGCAGGATACAAAGTCGATGCCAAGTAATGGGGTGGGGACAATTATAGATCTTTTTGGAAAGAACGTTTTAATACGAGATCGTGATACACAACTTTTAACTTGTCTTCAGTTAGCGTAGAAAGAATGTTGACGGGCAAATTAAATAAAAATAAGGATATGATTAATGTTTTTAGTCATAAGCGTGAGGCGCAGGTTTCTTTTAAATGTCGCATGATTTTTCACGATGTAATGGCGGTACATAGAAAGATTTTTGCCAATGTGTTTGCAAATGATTTAATCTTATGACTATTTTGATGACTGACGACCGCGACCTGGTCGATTTGCCAATAAACTATAATATTCAACTGAGAAATATCAATATATACATTGCTTATGACTGCACTATAATCAGTCCAACGGGACAGTAGCATTGTAACAAAATATAGGACAGCAAGTCAATTTCAATTCTATTAACATATAAGTCGGACATCAGTCCAACATTCTTTATATAGAGAAAAAAAGTTGGCCAGCAGTCCAATTTCCATTCTATAGGCAAATAAATCGGAGAGCAGTCCCATTTCCATTCATAGGATACATCATTCTAGTTCATTCAGTAGACACAGAACAGCAGCCCGATTTCTATTCTTAGGATACATTATTCTAGTTCATTTAGTAGACACATAGAACAGCAGACCGATTTACATTCTTAGGATACGCTTTTCTAGTTCATTCAGTAGACATAGAACAGCAGACCGATTTACATTCTTAGAATACATCATTCTAGTTCATTCAGTGGACACATAGAACAGTAGCCCGATTTACATTCTTAGGATACATTATTCTAGTTCATTAAGTAGACATATAGAACAGCAGCCCGAATTACATTCTTAGGATACGTTTTATTCTTGTTCATTCAGTAGATATAGAACAACAGCCCGATTTACAGTCTTAAGATACATTATTCTAGTTTATTAAGTAGACATAGAATAAATAATTCTACCGTAATGAAGAACTGAAGACAACGATAAAACTGGTCGTGTGCCTTTCAATACTGTTATAGCAGAAGAAAATCGAGGTTCATGGGTGGAACCAACTATTTGGAAGTTACGTATCTTTTCTTTTTATATAGTATGATAGTGAGGGTCCTATGTCAGAATGGTTCATGGGGATAGTCTAAGGTATTTTTGTCACTCTATATGATTTTTTGTCTTTAGATTATTGTTTATGTTTCTTTCTTCAAATCAAGCTCGCGTCGAGCATCTGTGTTTCCATGATATAATTTTAACCACACAGCAATAAAGAAAGCTTTATGTAGGAAACGTATAATTGTTTTGCGCTTATTCTTTTTTTTCATATTGGGGACTGGGTGCGGACTAGCTCCACCCACACCCCACTCTCTCTCTCTCTCTCTCTCTCTCTCTCTCTCTCTCTCTCTCTCTCTCTCTCTCTCTCAACTCCAATTAATCGGATTTTAACTTGGGAAAGATACGTTTATTTTGCTTTCGAACAGAAAAAAGCTGATTGACAGAGACATAGCCTAGAGAGAGAGAGCTTAGCAATGCCGACGACATAATGACAAATTAATACCCCTAACAAGCCAACTCAACTATACATTTTGTAACAACTTCAATCACTTTGATCATCAAATAATGCCTATTTACAGTATCATTACAGCTTAGATCGGGCACATTGCCAACTTTTTACACCCTGCTGTCTTGAGTGTCGTAGGACATCCTTTGTAGTGTGGGCCAGATTGATACAAGAAATTATTCAAATCAAAGTTCTCATATACCATGTTGATCCACCAGGTCTGGAAGTTCCACATGGGTTTTGTTTGAAAAGAACAGAACACAAACTTCAGTCATCATTACATTGTACTCGTGCTTTACAATTTATTGCAGCAAACGTGAGGTCATTGCATAGCGATAGAGTGAGCTATGTTGAAATTGCAGAAATATATATGTTGAAATTGCAGAAATATATTTCTGCAGATATAATCTGTAGAAATACCGTTTGAAGACTTGTATATCATCATTCCTTTAAAATAAAGAATACGTTTTTGTACAGGTAGTCATTGACAACAAAACATTCGAGGAAGCTATAACAGGAAGTTTCAGTTATATTCGAGCTGCCTTTTTCTGGAGTTTATCAATTATGGACAGATTATATAATTGGATGTGTTTTTCCATTTGCTAATCTATCAGCGGTAGTATGTAACCCGAAAAATAAAGTTCAAATGATTGGGGAGGTAGAAATTTTGAAAGCAATTTTAATATATTCTTTTGACTACCATTGCATATTGGTGATCGATATGTGCATTCCATGTGAGGTGTTGATCAATGTTGATGCCAAGAAGTCGTTGAATTTTGACAATAGATATGTCTAAGCCATTTTGTAAATCCATGCTAGTAGATAGACGCTGCCTTGTTCCGATTGTCATTCATTTCGTTTTAGTAATGTTAATATGCATTCTGTTTTGATGACACAAAACTGACATATTCTTCTTGGTCAATTAGAAGTTTATTTTTAATGGAGCCCAAAGATATACAAGATAAATGCAATGTAGAATCGTCCGCAAAATGTGTGTTACAGTGCACCAGATACAAGGATATGTCATCTATGAAAAGTAGAAAAAGACGATTCCTTAATATAGATCCTTGAGGAACAACACTTAAGAGATGACTTGCTTCAGATATATATTTACTAGTACAAACAACCTGGTGTCTGTTAGTGAGATGCGATGTAAACCAGGCAACTGTGTTTGGAGAAAACTTGTAGGCTGAAGAAAGTATTTTTTATAATAAGCAGCGAATATTCAACTGAATCGAATGCTTGTTTTTAAATCAATGACGATTGCGAAAGTACGTTTGCTGGATTCTGCTGCTAGTAGTCGACGCAGTTTGACATGAATGATTCTTTTGAAAACCTGATTGTAAACTAAACTATGGATGAGTTTGAACTTGTCTCGATATCTTAAAATATGTTTACTGACATGTTTTGCGATAATCCTTGAAAGCAGGGATAAAACAGATATGGGTGGCTTATTCTTTTTATTTCCCTTATACGTTGTGAATACTTTTGCGAACTTCAGTGACTCCGGGAATTCACAGGAATTTAAAATGATTTCATACTAATGCAATGCGGCTAACTTTATTAGATTGGGTTCCAATTAACAGATTTGTTTATGTTTCGAATATTCTAACAGTTCTACATTTACAGGAATGAAAAAGTTAAAGAAAAAGCCGACACATAATGTTAAGTTTGATAAGTTTGGAAATATTGATTTTTCGGTCTTATTGCGACTATCATCACCTCTCATAACACATTCAACACGAACTGCACAAAATATCAGTAACGTTTTGAGTTAATAAAAGTTTAAATGTGCTTGTTTGCCAAAGAAAATTTAGTTCAAAGCAAAAAAATCGTAAACCAGTTGTCCAACTTACTGATCCCTCTCCATTATAGAGTGTACACGTACCTTGACAAGAAGTACATCCAATCGAGTATCATTTCAAATGTATTCGACATAAGAGAGAGAGAGAGAGAGAGAGAGAGAGAGAGAGAGAGAGAGAGAGAGAGAGAGAGAGAGAGAGAGAGAGAGAGTAAAATGCGATGACCACGTCATATACTATATATAAAGTTACATAATTGGGTCAACTATTAATCTGAGTTATGTACGTTTAAATCTGAGTTATGTATTTTTAAATCTGAGTTATGTATTGTTAAATTTGAGTGATGTATTTTTAAATCTGAATTACGTATTGTTAAATCTGAGTTATGTATTGTTCAAATCTGAGTTATTTATTTTAAAATCTGAGTTACGTATTGTTAAATCTGAGTTATGTATTGTTAAATCCGAGTTATGTATTTTTAAATCTGAGTTATGTATTGTTTAATCTGAGTTATGTATTATTAAATCTGAGTTATGTATTTTTAAATCTGAGTTATGTATTGTTTAATCTGAGTTACGTATTGTTAAATCTGAGTTATGTATTGTTAAATCTGAGTTATATATTTTTACCTCTTAAGTTATGTATGGTTAAATCTGATTTATGTATTGTTAAATGTGAGATATGCATTGCTAATCTGAGTCATGTATTGTTAAATCTGAGTTATGTATTTTTAGATCTGAGTTATGTATTGTTCAAATCTGAGTGATGTATTTTTAAATCTGAGTTATGTATTTTTACCTCTTAAGTTATGTATGGTTAAATCTGATTTATGTATTGTTAAATGTGAGATATGCATTGCTAATCTGAGTTATGTATTGTTAAATGCGAGTTATGTATTTTTACCTCTTAAGTTATGTATGGTTAAATCTGATTTATGTATTGTTAAAAGTGATGTATGCATTGCTAATCTGAGTTATGTATTGTTAAATGTGAGTTATGCATTGTTAAATCTGAGTTATGTATTTTTAGATCTGAGTAATGTATTTTTAAATCTGAGTTATGTGTTGTTAAATCCGAGTTATGTATGGTTAAATCTGAGTTATGTATTGTTAAATCTGAGTTATGTATTGTTAAATATGAGTTATGTATTGTTAAATCTGAGTTGTTTATTTTTACCTCATAAGTTATGTATTGCTAAAGCTGAGTTATATATTGTTAAATTTACGTGTTTTCGTATTGAATTGTATGCATTTAGTTATAATTTCATACACTAGGCCAACTGTATATAGTTCTAAATCCAGCGATGTTCCTTCGCCGCGACCCTGTTGAGAACCCTCTGCAACCTTGATTTGGGTCTGGACCTGAGTTTTAGAACCGCGGCCATAGATGCAAAGAACGACTTTTTTCATAATGAAGTACGACATCAAAATTTAAGGTTGTTAAATCAGTGAAATCAGGATGTGTTACTCTGTGGATGTTCGCATTCGAAACATACTATATATTCATGACGGTAACTCAATGTGTACATTTCTTAATGCGTAAGAATGTCATGCCAGTGTGTGGATTTCCGAATGCATGGCAGACCTTAATAGATATTTTAATGAATAACAATGGTGAACTTCTTGTTGCATGGTAGACTGACGAATCCCTTTAACACGTTCCTTAATGCATGACAGTGTTGTAACCTTTTAAAGATTTATTAGTGCACGACAGTGTAAATTTTCTTTAAAAATTTCTTCAAGCATGACAGTGTGGATCCCCTTTAGTACATTTTTAACGTGTGGCGTACCATCGAGCCATTTTATAAATTTCTGAATACATAAATATCGACCCCTTTATAAATGTATTTTTGCACGACAGTTATTTCTATTTACATGACGAAATGTCAAGTCCTGTAGATATTTCTCTATGCATGAGTGAATGTCAAGTCATGTAGGGATTTCTGTATGCATGACGGAATGCCAAGTTCTGTAGAGAACTCTGTATGCGTGACGGAATGCCAAGTCCTCTAGAGATTTCTGTATTCATGACGGAATGCCAAGTCCTGAAGAGATTTATATATGCATGACGAAATGCCAAGTCATATAGAGATTTCTGTCATGCATGACGGAATGCCAAGTTCTGTAGAGATTTCTGTATGCATGACGGAATGCCAAGTCCTCTATAGATGTCTATATGCATGAAGGAATGCCGAGTCTTGTAGAGATTTCTAAATGCATAAAAAAATCGCGCACCTCAGCTGATTTTCTGATGTACGATAATGTGGAGCCCTTTCATAGGTTTCTGACTGCTCGACAGTGTCGTGTTTCTTGGTCGCATGTACCTTGGGGAAACAGGGTGGGTGGGCATTTACCCCTAATTTCACCTATAAACATGTTTTGGCCTACTTCCGTAAACCTTAATGGCTCACCACTATGTGTTTTCCCCCACTCCACCAGTGAAATGAATTATTCCGGCAAACCAGAGCGAGCCCCTGTGTAGATTTCTTAACGCATGACAAGGTGTAGTGTTGCATTAATGATTTAATAATAGATGACTGAGTGTTGAGTCCCAGGTTTGATGTCTTGATGTAAAACATGGAGAATGTAGGACCCCTGGATATATTTCTGAATGCATGCAAGATTCAGTGTACTACCTAAATATGTCGACTACGACATAAAAATGAAATTGTTTATTTTATATCCATGAAAGTGTCTCGGCAACGACAACCTTCACGGGGCTACATCACTGAGCATGTTTTGTGCTCTAGTCAGGAAAGATATAAACAGAAAATGCATTATTTGCTGAGACATAATTGAGACCTTATAACAAAAATAAAAAAGATGAATACAATCGCATTTAACCGTGTGTGTGTGTGTGTGTGTGTGTGTGTGTGTGTGTGTGTAACACTTTCATTTTCATTTCGTTTATAAAGAACTGTATAAATTTTAACGTGAAGGCATACAAGATATATACCTAGTTATCCGATAACTAACCACAGGAAGGCCTCTTGAATACCACTAACCTACAACTACAAGAAATCCGTACATGACATAATTCGCCATTCCTTCTTCTCGTTATATATCTACTGCACATAACTGTGGCTTGTGTGCATAAATTATCACGCTGGTTATGCAAACATGGAGTCATCATTCATCCCATACCTGATCCTTCAAACATATCATAAGATTTTAAGAACAAACACCGAGCATATGTGCATTTTCTTCTAGTGATATAACATTTGGACAGCCGATAACGAACCTAGTTCAAACTGTGGCTTATCCTGCCTCCCTACGATAAAGCAGGCAATTAGTGATAAATTAGGTTGTACGAGTCAAATTTCATTTGGTCAGTACAATGAAATGCGCTTCTCTCGATTAATTTACACAAGCCAAACTGAACACGTGTTTTGCAAATTTTACGCCGGACAATGCTCCAGTCAGAAAGAGATGTCCACTGTCAATGTTATTATATGGTATTGATATCGAAGCGCTAAATGAAATGTCCAAAACAATCAAAATATACAAGGGATTCAATTTCCCAATTTAGATATGGAATTCAAAACACTTTTACATGATGCTGATTGCACGGATGATGTATCATTTAAATATCTGCAAATTGTGTTCTTGCATCAGGATCTGTCAACAATCACAACAACACAGAAATTGTATTAATTGGAAATTTGGAGTGGAAAACCATCCTGGGTTTTCTTCCCAAACCTAATCAAACAACAAGTTTAAGCTCAATGGATAATTTATGGGAAAATTCAATTGAATTTAACTAACAACAATTACTGAAGAATGTAGAAGAAGTTGGTCATACATCCTTTAAACACAGGTTGGTAAAACCTACATCGAATCAATATCAAATACGATTAAAGAAATCAGTCACTTTATATGGAACCGTAGGATTATATCCAACCTCAGTTGGAAATAGGCTTAACAATGAAGGAACCTTGGGAATATTTTATCTACATATTCAGCAAATATAATACATATTAAGCAGACACCTTACAAATACGCACAGTATCCTTGGGCGGCAATATACATGTATGTATATATCCATATACATACATATACATATACTTGTGTAGACATAATCTTGATAAATATTACAGCAATAAACTAATTAAGCTAATTAAACCACCTAAAAAATTTAAGAAAATAAATGACATACTATTTAAATTTAGAGAGAAATTATATGGAAGGAAACAAATGATACAAACATATATTAATTAATAATGAAACCAACAATAGAAGAAAATAAGTGCGAGTAGAAATCCGTATTCCCAATTTAAAATTGAATGACATATGGAGGAGGTGGGAGGTAATCTCGTCTACGGCCAAATATCTAGATACACGATGTTTGGATCACTGGTATAATAGCCTTAACAAGCATATTATTCATGCAATCTCACCCTAACACCTATGTGATCAATTCACAGATTCATAAAACAACATACTATTACGCTGTCCAAAAACAGCTGTCCATAGATGAAGACTCACTAATGTAATAAGAGATAAATATAAGGGTGGGGTGGTATTCACCCTAAACACCCTAAACATCTATTATATACAAATGAGGTTACCGATATAAACATATAGAGTGCCCTAGTGGAAAATATAATAGCAATAATGAGGTCCAAAATACTATATATGTTTTACAAGGCACATGAGTCCATTAGATATGTAAAACCAATGGTCAGCTTCCTTTACCTGACTGCGGACGGGTTGAGGTGGAGGGGTCGCACGGTATAGTTACATGTCTGCGAGATGCTGCCCCAGTACTAATAATCATTATAAACTGCCACACTGCATACATCATTGCAATATAACTCAACAATTATAAAGCTACGTTAAAATTCCAACTCACTCACACACGCACTCAGGCGCTTATTTGTTTTTAAGGTAAGTTTTGAAATAAATAAAGACAACGTACTAGCTTCATTTGATTTTTCAAAGCCAGTCGAAACAGGAATACATGGGATATCGATCATTACAAATAGCACAATACATATAGTAATGACTGGACATAAATGCATTGATCCCTGCCAAGGAGTCCTATTTAAAGCAAAAAGTGCTCAGAAAGGGGTAGTACAAGCCTTATGATACGGGTCAGGGTTAGGTGGAGCTAGAACCCTAATTCAAAATTAAATACATTTTTATCAAACTTCTTTTCAAATCTGTCAAGAATACACACAACCAAAGAGAATGCGGGTGTGAGCACAATTGCATATAAACCTTTACATTTTTCAGTACAAGCGGGTCCTCTCAAAGAAAACCGTATGAATCAACGGTAGATGGCCGCGAGTCGCCCACACCACTAAATGACAGTCCTGAAACGATGAGGCCACAAATAGTCTTTATCTGTTGTAGTTTCTAAGATACTGTACACACAAATTGGCAAAACTGCTAAATATATAACCACACTATGATGCTTTGTTCCTGCTTTAGTGCTTTTGACCTCGCTAGATTAACTCTAGCGCCATTGATCAAGTAACGCCTACTATATATCTGACAAAATCAATTATCGTCATATTGCAACTGCCAATCATTAGACTTAGTTTTGGCTTGGAAGACGCGAAATAGATCTCCTTGGCGATCAGTTGAGCTTTAGGTGTCATCTCTGCACCGATGCATGCATGTTTGCCTTCAAGGAAGTCATTAATTATTGCCTTGATAACATCAGTCCATTTACTGTATGTTCTTAGATGCTATAAGGTAGTATATTCCAATTTCTGCTTTATTATACGTTGTGTATATCTATATCATGTCGCTGACCTTGGTCAATAAACTGAATCTAGGGTCTACCTGACTCATCACGTCTGTTTTATTTTATTTTTAATAAACAATATTTTACATAGCTAATATTACTCTATGATTTTAGATTATATATTACGATCATCATTAATTGAAGGCACATATGATTAAACGTGTTGAGTTCAAACTTTAGTTTTAATTTGAAATTAAAAAATTTCTAGAATCAAGTTGTTGACGAATTTGATGGGGGAAGTACCATTATCCAGGTTCTGTTATTGTGTCATACCTTTTTAGAAAAATGTTGTTTACTTAAGAATTGCTGATTTATGTCTGAATATCTATCTCTAGTGGAATCAATTTTTGTTTGTGTTTAATATGAAATAATTTAATTAAGTTATTTAAATTATTTAATGAAATTAAAAGTGCTTTTTGACTTTTCGAACTAAATCATTAGTTTGTGAATATTGTGTGAGTTCATTTAGGACAATCTAGGTTATAACATTGTGATACAGTAAGGCTGTTAGCACATCGCCATATTCTCGGTTATTGGTACATCAGAACATTCAATATAGAAATTAATTCAAAACAATACGACATTCATTTGAAATACTATATACTTTTGGACTTCTAATAGAACTTTTAGAACTATTTGCGATTTAATTCACAATACTGTAAGTTTTTTTTTAAAGTTTCCACATTTCATTCAAAGGAAATAAGATTATTTCTTGAATTTTAGAAAACTTGTTCGTTGATGCTCTTTCAATTACTTAGTTGAAGACGAATGAGACGTAGCTGTTCAGATCTCATGTGCCCTTACGTATATCTTTTCTACTTTATCATACATCTATGAACGGTATCGAAAATACGAATGTTTATTTCATACAGACGATTTGTATCATCAAACAAGAATGTATCTAAAGTTCAAAAACCTATGGAGTGCAGGGATCGAAACAGTTCGATGCGTTCTTCTTGATAACAAACGCAGGATAAGAAGTGATCCGTACTTTAACAGATCCATATCTACTAAGCGGTGATCCGATTACATCTTTTATAAATAAATGTTTTTTAAATTAACTGCGATTTGATCTAAGTCGGGCATAAATAATTTAAAATTTTCTTCTACCCCAATAATATAGCCAGGGACATCAGTGTCACGGGTTGTTAATAAGCTTTTGAAGTTGTTAATAGAGCCCCTCTGATGATTCAAGAGATATGTATTCCAATCTAGAATGGTCTAAAGAAGCAACGAGTTGAAATAAATACTTTTTACTACTCTGTACAAATTGGAAATTGGAAATTGTTTACATTACGTACATTACGTACTTCATAGCCAGGAATATCTCTAAAAGCTGATGGAATCAGAGATGTGTGATATGAGGGCTTGTACCAGTTGTTACTTTATACAAGAGTGTTTGTTTGTGATTTTGTCGTCTGGATTCTTATAATTTACCATCCTATTTATCGGTATAGTACTTCCATATATTCTAATTATGTTGTAAATCACAATTCTGGCTACTCCAATTTGTATTTTTTCCGAGTTCTCTTTTCTCGAGTTATGTGCAGTTGACCAAAATCAGATTACCATATTCCATAATGGGTTATATGAAAACGTAAATGTAATTTCTAAAGATTTCATGTGAAACTGAAATTGACGCATCACGCGAAATCTTGACCACGCCTTTTCCTTTATATAGTCTGTTTGTGTCGTGCAGAGGCCCGGCCCTAGTATATGCAGGGCCCAAGGCAGCAAGTGATAAGCGCGGAGCCCCAAGCCCAAACTATGTATTGCCTGAAAGCACGAGGCCCAAGGCGGTTGCCTCGTTCGCCTTGCCTTAGGGTTAGGCCTGGTTTTATTATTTTTCCTATAATTTTCAAGGATTCAAAGATGCAAGCATTAAAAGAAACAAGCCAATTATTTACCCTCGAAGTATTTGTTTCCAAGTCATAGTTGAGACTATGAATGGTTACGACTGGATTATCTGCGATCAGAATGAGACTTGTATCATCTGCAAATAAACTTATGGTGGAGTCTATATATTATACAATATCATTTATGCGTATCAGGAAAAATAACTTATAAAGTATACTGCGATAAGAAATGTCGATAAACCCCCAAAGCAACAAGAACCATAAGGCTTGCCGTCATACTAATAGCTTTTAATTTGTGAACGAGTCATCTATGCCAGATTCGGTCAAAAGCTTTACTTATGTGTGTGATTACGATTTTTAACGAAGCTTTAACAATTTTCAGTCAAATCGCTACGATATCTGCAGTGAGGCAGTTTAAAGTAATGTCTAGCACTGGGGCAACGTGTCGCAGACATGTAGCATGATGTCCCACCCAATCACATTATCCTGACACCAGGCCGACCCATCCTAACACTAACATCAATGTTGAGCTCCAAGCGAGGCAGCTGTTAGTACCGTTTGTGTAAGTCTTAGGTATGACTGGGCCAGAGAAAAATGATTGTTTCCAAGAGGAAAGCCTTTGACAAGATTCTGTACTTGTCAGGCGTTAGTTCCATAGAACTCAGGCTTACATCTGTATGTAAAGGTATATCTAGAATGTTAACGTTTGTTTCATCTGGTACAGTTTGCTCTATTAAAATGAAATCATTAAATAATTCAGCTTTGTTAACTTCGTTGGTAATTATTGAACTGTTATGTCGAAGGCATGGAATAGAATGTCTATGTTGATTGCTAATGAATGCCTTAATGACTGTCTTGTACTCAACGATTTCAGCTATTGTACAAATTTATCAACATGCAGCTCTTAGGTTAATAGAATTAAAGGGATAGTGTTGTTCAGCAGGGAACGACGTTTAGTCCAATGTGACGACAGTTTGGATTCAGTGGCTTTTTGATAGACTAGCGTTCACTTATTGACCTTTTGATTACCGTGAAGTTCCTTCCATGGAGGGTTCTGATGGTTTAACTTTTAAAGTTATGTTCGGCAAACATTGGCCAGATATCAAGCCTATATAGTTAGCGATATTTGGACATGTATGTTAATATTGCCACATTTCAAGCTTAACCAGTAGCTTCTGGATACTTTATGTCTCAAGACATTATAGTCATCTTGGCCGTAAATCAAGAAATACTAGTAATTCGGAAACGAGTTACGTTTTGGTTTTCTGTAGTTCAAATTCCCGGATCTACTAACATCATTATAAATATATGGATAAAGCCAAGTTTTAATGAAGGCCAAAATATCAACTTCCTGCAATTCTGCATACATCGTATATAGTTTGGAGAAAATAATCTCAAAATCATACATGTAGTATATAATGGAGAGGTGGTGTGAAAAGTTAAGTAAATCGCCAAACGGAACTGAAGAACTAGATGTGATGCATGAGGGGCTACTGAAGGAACAGGTCGAATCCAGTCCCCTATTAGGATGAATGTCACCGCCTATTTGAGTAAGTTCACACACACACACACACATATATATATATATATATATATATATATATATATATATATATATATATATATATATATGTGTGTGTGTGTGTGTGTGTGTGTGTGTGTATCACCTGGATGGAAAGCTTTGAAAGCCGGGAATGCCGAATCGGGTTAAGTTAAAATATTCTTTTACGAAACACATAAAAATATATTATGTCTATTGGAATTGTAAGGAGTGTTTTGTTTCTTTCAACTGAACCTATTTAAACATACTTCGGCATACCTCGACCAATCGTCGCATTGCAAATTAAGCAAACGGATGTCAACGGAACTTGAAAATGCGTCCAGTTGCTGATGTCACATTTTCATTTCGTCAGGATTAAAGACCTCACGCTAAGTATACTAATTACACATAAATTAGTAGTTGAGTGTCATTATATGCTGCCAAATGTGTGAGATATTCCTGAAACTTTCACTTCTTATACGGATGTCAAACGACATCGGAACACGCTGTACCAGGCAGTTATTTGGGTAAGACATAGCACTAAAACATTAAAGGACAATCCCTGCCGACTTTGATCAGTGACTGAAGGCAACAACACATCAGCAGGAACGTCACTGTATCTCTGTTGGATTGCAAGGGTTTGTTATGTTATTCAAGATAAAGCAATATGATTTAAAGCACTACTCATTCTGTTTCATAGACGTTAATCCAAGAAGACAGAATCTATAATCATGGCACAGATATTGATAAAGTATTAATGATAAATATAAGTTTGTCCTCAGTACAAATTATGCATGTGAAGACGATCACAACACTCCAGTTTCAAAGGATTACTGGTCATCAAAAGATTACTGGTCGTCAAAGATTTACTCGTCAAAGGATTTTAAGCTTGCAAAAGTATATATTTCAAATTGTAGCGCGGAGAAATCAAGAACTACTACATGGAGATTCCATTTCAACGGACCATTATATGTTTCAATAGCATGCATCAGCGTCAAATTAGTTCCACTAGGACTTGAAAACCATTATTCTTTGTTGTGAAATAAATGCTTGAATTTCGAGATAATTCTTTGTTTCATGGTTTAATTTGGAATTTTTCTAATGTACTATTATTTGTGATTGTTTTGTGTACTATTGGTGCTGGAGACCCGAGTGGTCGAGTGGTCTAAAGTGCTTTCCTTTACGGATCACTGCCATCTCATATCTGTCTTCGTGGATTCGAGTCTAAGATTCGGCTAATGTAGTTATGTGCGAAAGCTTGCCAGTAGCTTCTCGTGGATCGGTGGTTCTTTCCAATGGTTTTCCCAAGTTCTTCCTCCACCAATAATACTAGTCGCCATGCAAAGCCTACCGTGTGCTGAAAAATGGCGTTAAACTTAACAACAACAACAACTATTGGTGCTTTGTGCTCTTGTTCAAAACAAATTAAAAACCACGCGCTTGTTTTCTGAGGGTCCGGGATGGTTTGGATTTTGCGGCTTTTTATTTATAAATGGCATTCGTGTGGTCTAGCCTTGCTGAAACGGAAGAAACGTAGCTCTGCCGTTTCATATACCAGCCTGGAAATGGGTGAACATACAATAGAGTATATATGGGTTTAGCTGGCTAGGACTGTCTAATAATGTATGTTATGTTTTAGGAAAAAGAATATTTTGAGAGCTTATTCTAGTTGTAAGTGAAAAAAAGAGATATTGTTTTGTATATTGAAGGAATTTGTGTTCTTTAACACTCTTGAGTTTAGAACACTCATATCTAATATTAGCACCATCTCTTTGGTGCGGAGTTGAAAGCACGTGTTTCAAACACATGCTGGTCATGAAAATGCCCGGCTCATATCATTTCCTCTACACAGAAGCTGACATCCAGGTTTCATCTGAATTGATAAATTTAGGTTTGATCATGAGCACTCAAAACTTTTAAGTTATTGAATTTTTCACATCATTATGTTTGCATGTGTTTACTACGGGAACTGATTTAGTACGTAAGTCCTGAAGGCCTTTATTCACAAGAAGCCACTAAAACTAGATATATTATACGGTGCCTGGAAAGATTGTAACTATTTACCTTATAAGTGATCACTAAACCAAAATTGTTAATTGTATTTGTATAAAATTGGTCATTGGTAATGACGATATTGGAATGGGTAAGCACTATGGATTGTTCCATGCAGCATCACGAATATTATCTTATCTCAAACTCGGAAGACTCTCAAGTCATTTAATTTGACCTAAAGTACCTAATTCGATTTACTAATTCGTGTGAAAGAAGTATGCACTTTTAACTACATTTAATGATAATGAGTTTGTAATTTCAAGATCGGATAAAATTCGCGATGCGGAAAGATCTATAGTGTTTATGTGTTGAATTGTGACTCCATTACAAAAGTCAGAAACACATTCATTTCATTTTGTTCCTTGATAGTATTGTTTACAAGATCATTTTCTCGACTCTGTGAAAATGATAAACTTTGGATTCAGCAGACTGAATGATTAGTATTTGTACTGGTTAAATTTAGTCTTGTACCGGTTTTGTCCGTCGTTGCCAGTACGAAGAACTAATAGTAGAGCAACCCAGCGGAAATGCTGTCAGTCATATCGATGATCAGTAATATCGAGTTACATGTCAAATGGTAAGTTGAACTTTAGGCCAACAATCGGCAACACAATGAGCAGTAAGCTACAAGGAACGCAGATATTTTTTATCAATTATCAGCGTAAAGAAGATAAATTTTTAATTTGTATATGTCAAGCGTGAAAAAAGAGAAAACGCTTTCGTTTGGATTGACTTTACGGAGGTGAAATACCATGAAAATGTATACACTATGGTTAAACGGAAGTAACTAGCATGGTATGTATAGTACGATATAAAAACAATACGGTGAATATATGTCAAAATTCATTTCTACGTTTAAGATTTTGCATTTACCAATGTTTCCCTTTACCCTCATTTGCGCTTCAGAGATCCCCAAATTTTTAATTTGACCCTCAGTTTTGATACCAAAATTTGGTTTTCACTCAGTCTGACCCCCAGTATTTACATTAAGGAGATTTTTAACTCTCAGTCTTGCACCCCTAGGGGATGCACTGATTTACAGCAAATCTATGTGACATTATGAAAAGCTAACATCACGGCCAAACGGACGGATTGTACCGCAGTTTATAGGCTTATAAACACAGTTACAGATATGCGGAAGATAGCTTGTTTGGGCAAGAGCGAACTTACATTGCGAGGAATTGACTAATCGAACATAATTCCTGCGAATGTGACAATAATTTTGTTCCTGATTCATATGTGATTGAAAATGACGCCATGAATTTTATCAAAATGACATGCCATATAGTGGTACCGTTATCAATATGATTTGTATTTTGTGTTGTCGTTTGCCCATGGTTATATGTCGTGTGTATCTAATTTGTATTGTGTGACTAACCTTAATCCATAATTGAGGGTAGGAGGTGGGTGTGTTGGGTAAAATAACTATCATCCTGATTCTGTTATTGTGTCTTAGATTTTTCTGATCGAATGAATTTTTGTCCATCGGTGCAGATCACGACAAAATATTCAGTTATCTTTTTGTTGAGCGGTATGGTGTATACTGAGATGACTAGTGAGGACAATCCTAGGCCAGCAAGTCTCTGTGGCATGTGTAACACACAATAATCGATGTAAAAGTAGAGTGTTAGCAGCTCTGGCTTCAAGTGTGGCACGGATTCTATGCGGTTCCGTGATTTTCTGCTTCTCTGCTGCGTGGGCGCCAGATTAATCTTGATGCGTTAAGATGGACGGTCTTGCGCATGGGTCTCCCATGAGGCAATGTTGCTTCGCAGTTTGTTCAAGGATAACTTCAACGTGTCCTCGAAACGCTGTTTTGGAATATGTTCATCAGGCATTCGGATTACGTGTGTTGCTTGGACTCTCGGCAGCATCGTGAAGACAGATGGGATGCAGGCCCTCCTGAGAATCTTGGTATTAGGAATTGTGTCTTGCCATGTTATCCGCATAATCCTGGTTTAGAACTGAGTGTCTTGAATATCTGTTATAGACAGTTCATGTCTCGCTGGCATACAGGATAATGGCGAGTACTGTAATACGTTACACTTTCAGCTTGGTGGTAAGACTGATTATTACATCTACCGTCCCACACATTCCTACCTAGTCTCTCGAATGCTGAGCTGGCTTTGGTAATTGACATCAGTGTCAAGACTGAGTGCTCTTGAGAGGCTGCTGCCCAGATATGAGAAACTGTTAACAGCCTGGAATAGCGGACCTTCATTGTGATGCCGGACGCACAATATAGCCTCCCAAGTACACGTTTGTACAAAACCTCCGCGTTTGTAGCAATAATTGTGGGACTGTACTTATCGCATATCTCAGTAAACCTGCCCATGATATTATATTACTTTTTATTTTTTCTCATTACAGTGACCACATAGGCATCATTAATTTTTTTTTCACACTACACCGACTACATGGTCATTATTAACTGTGCATATTACACTTACTACATATTCATCAGTAATTTTACTAATTGCAGTGACTACATAGCCATAGTAAATATTATTCCAGTCAAGACTAATACAGCGGAAAAAATATAATGTTTACATTCTGATTCAGAGAAGTCATCAAACATCGTTGTTCTTTAGTTTAACGATTATTATGATCTAGAAGATACATCCCTTTTCTATAGTATTACAGACATGCACATGCTCGAGCGTAATAGTGTCTATTCAGTTGAAGGATATTGATATAATGCTACATTAAATGAAGAATCCCCCTTGAAACCCTACTGACGAAAGGAGTACGTGAAGATCACTTAAATGTAACTAGTATGCAGTGTTATAAATAAATTGCACATCTAATGGAGGTAGTGGCTGTGTTCTATCTATACACGAATATTGATTCTTTGAAAGAAGAGAATATTTCTACAAGATAATACTGAAACTACGTGGCTTGAAGCCAAGCCCATAAATAATACAAATTTTCTCTGCTTTGTTTATCGTTATCCAAAAAGGTATCAAATTAACATCTTCACTTAACTCTGATTTAGTCATTATTGGTGACTTCAACATTGGTATTACAAAATTAGTTTCATTCAAAATGGTTAAAACCTTTTGAAGTTTATATTATTCAACTATTAATTAACGAACCTATAAAGGTCACAGAGAGCTATGAACGATGTTTGACAACACCTATCCTACCGACCATTAAAGAGTATACATGTTGCAGATTATTATGTTATGTGTCATTGATCCTGTTTGCATTGTCAGGTAAGGTAAACCTCGTGAACCTGAAGATATATACTAATACAACATACAGGTATTGTGAAAATATCAATGAAAAATATATCTTGAAACCCTCTATGATCCTTCCTGTTCCTTGTAGAATCCTATGATGACCCTGAAAATGCACCCACCATTTTCGTTCTCTCTGTGTCAATAAAACATGCTCATATAGTTAATGAACGGGAAAATATATCTCATGTAACCCCAATGGTACAACAATGATGTAAGTTAAACAAGATTATTCAGCAATGGTATCACCTAGGCTAGATGGTAGAACAACGATGTCACTTAAGCTAGATGGTACCGCAGTGATATCACGTGGCTAAATGGTACATCAGTGAAAGCATTGAGGCTACATGGTACGACATTATTATCACTTAGGCGAAATGGTGTAACAATGATATCACTTGGGCTAGATGGTACAGCAATTATATAACTTAGGTTAGATGGTACAGCAGTGATATCACTTGGGCTAGATAGTACAACGATGATATCACCTAAGCTAGATGTATCAGAAAAGATTCGCATACATACGGCATGTATAAAAAATACAAAGTATGGATGCATATGATAAAAACATAATTTAACAAAAAAGGATCTTATACAAAGTCGTATAGACTCTGTATGAAGGACAAACTCATATGCACTATTTACGAAGGACAACGTCATATGAACTGAGTATGAACTAAAACGCCATATGATATGTGTATGAAGGACAAAGCCATATGATCTGTGTATGAAGGACAAAGCATTATGAACTTTGAAAAAGTCATAAGAACTGTTTATGAAGGGTGCAGTCATACGAACTCTGTATGAAGACCAAATTAGTATTAATTGTGAATGAAGGACAAAGTGATGTGAACTGTATTTGAAGTGCAAGGTTGATTAAACTGTGTATGAAAGACAAATTATTATGAACTGTGTATGAAGGAGAAAGTCATCAAGTGAGTAAGAATGACACAGTCATATGAACTGAGTAAGAAAGACAAAGTCATATGAACTGAGTAAGAAAGACAAAGTCATATGAACTGAGTAAGAATGACAAAGTCATATGAACTGAGTAAGAAGGACAACCACGCTTGATTACACGTTGGATTCTATATCTATGTTGGAAATATACCGCTGCCAGTCTCAATCCCGCCATCAATAAGCAATACGCTTAGTTTTACTTCTTGTTGATGTTCTTGTCTTGTAGTTTCACAACACTTTTCTAATCATGATAGTGTTATACATTACATAACAAACCCATGTGGGTAACATATCCATATTCAGACAGCCGAGATTCTCAACTTCCTTTTGCGAGATTTCATTAAAAACTAAATATTCCATAAGGCGGGGTTAAAAACTTTTCTCACGATCCCAGCCAATCAGTGATATAATTTCATGTACTTTATTTGGACCAATCAAAATCACATTAATTTATATTTTAACATGTGATAATATCAAAAATATGAAACTGCGCATACTATAGGAAAACTATTTTTACTATGTGATAAAATGCATTATCTCTAGTAAGCACGTCTCCAAACTAGATGACAAAGATCACATTGAGTTTCTCAAGAAGATGCCGTGCAATAGAAATATATATGTTTGGAAGGGACTTTTGATGTTATGTGATTGGATAGGGCTTTTGCGGTTCTATTATTTGATTTTTGTTTTGTTTTGTTGCTATTCTATGATTGGATAGATTTGTTTGTGATGTTCTACGAATGAATGGAGTATTTGCTGTTCGATGCCTGGGTGGGAGTTTTGCTGTTCTGTGATTGGATGTGAGGTTTTATGTTTTCTGCTTGAGTTAGGGAAATAGGTTTCGATTACTATGTTATCATGTCATGTTGTAAAGCATCATTAGAAGAAACCAGAACAATATAGTCTCGTTTCTTTGGCAGAACAAATCTGGATGTTTTCAAATTTTAATAGGAGCAAATGTTCCTTCAAAACATCTGAAAATCGGAAATCTACCAAACAATCGTAAGCTTAGTGTTTAAAATATTTGTACGGCATATTGGAGAAAATAAGAGTTCAGTTAAGCAAATTTGTGTGGCATGTTGGAGAAACAAAAATCAGTTAAGCATGGATATTCGCCTTGAACGTGTATGCACAGCTGTGATAGTTACAGAATCGAGCAACTGATCAAATAACAGACGTACGCATTTTCTCAAGAATTATCGGACTAGTTTAACCATCCTAATAGATAATACTCATCAAGTGCAATTGTTTTTAAGTGTAGGGTATCAGACCCCAACAGGTGCAATGTTATTAATTATAGTGTATCGGGCATCAAATAACTTAATGGAAAACCCTTATTTGGCACTAATGTTATTAGGTATGGTGGATAGGACATCAAATAATTTAATGTGCAAATATTATTAAGTATAGTGTATCGGACATCAATGGAAAATATCTATCTGGTGCAAATGTTTTTGAATATAGTATATCGGACATCGAACAACTTGATGGAACATCAAAATCTGGTGCAAATATTATTATATTTAGTGTATCAGACATCAAACAACTTAATGAAGAAAATAAATAATAGACCAGAAGAACATTTCAAATCACAATTAGTCTTAACAAATTATTTTACTGTACAATATTTTCTTAACTCAGATTCTTCCCCTCATTGTACTATGTTATCAAACCAATTTGTAAATTTGTAGAACTTGATTTTCGATATTTTCGAATCAACTAGTAAACCCAAATTCAGATTGAAACAATTGTTTTGTGAATATCTTAGATGAACAAAATAAATTCGAGAAAGAAATGCAAATAATAGTGTTTGATAGAAAATCTGACGTATATGTGTTGGACAATAACAAGCATATTCCTATTTCTCGTGGTACACTTTCTCAGTTTCTGCTATCATTAATGCTCTTTAAATAATGTTTTCAAGACGAGTCATTTTGGATCATATCTTTTTTTTCTAATAAAGTTGTTATTAATGGCTATATATTATAAAGTTTTGTAAAGGAACTAAAATAACTCTAAATTATCCAGGAGCTGACGATTCAGATAATCTCATCAGAATAAGAATAAACCGTTTGCTCTTTAAATCGAATTGAAAGTATGCTCACAGGCAAGTTCCAATTGAGACCGGAGATGCTTCCTTCCCTGGTTATTCATGGAAAGAAGAGATGCATTAATATGGGTAAATTAAAAGCTTTCAGAGCAGCAGCTCAAATCTGTCGGTAACCACCAAAGTAAATGCCTTTTGTTCAATGTTAAGCATTTGCGTGAAGATTTACTCGGAAGATTTTACAAGTTATGAAACTGTAGACAGTGCATTTGAATTGTGTATTAAATTAATTTAATTAGGAGGCATGTCCTGGAATAATTTCATAAAGAATGCATACTCTTCATTAGTAGCGTTACTGGGGTAGGGGGAGATGCTGTGTGGTGGGCGCGGACCGCACCAGGTGACACTATCAGAGGAGGTGACACCGAAATAACTGTCTATAAAAGTTTAGAAATTTTGTTCAGGAACGGAGTACATGGAGGTGACTGGTGACACCAACCCTAGTGTCGCCACTGCTCAACATCAGGTATTTAATTTAATATTGTTTCTTTAGGTTTCCAAGTAACTTTAAATTTATTAGAACCAATATTAGAATTAGTCGCAATATGACTAACAAATTCATATGCCTCAGTCAGGTACTTAAAGACCTGTAGCTTCATGCGCGTGGCCTGTTATGATTGAGTCAGATACTTATAGCCCTGTAACTCCAGTGTATGCGACCTATTATATACTTCAGTCAGGTACTTCTGGTCATGTAATTACATGCATTCGGCCAAGCACAAAATCCACCTGTAAGTTTTTATGTTGACTTAGGTAAATTGTGGCTACCTTAGTTCCATATTTGAATACCACAGAATCAAAGAGTTATCTTTTATGGTGGCAATGATTTATTCCACAAAGTAGTGATTTGCCAATGATGAGGCTAGAAGAGTAATTTGAGAATGCTTCTGTCATAGCTTGTGATGTTCAGCAGTACCTAGAGTCTAGTTTTATGTGAAAGTTTTGTCATCGTAAATATTTGTTTGTTTTTTGTTTAGGTTTTGTTTTGTTCTGTTGTTGTTGTTGTTGTTGTTTTCAGTAGTTGTTTAACGCCACTATGATTGCATATGAACTCATTAAAGTTGTGTAACTGGTGTTGTTGCGTAAAACAATGTACTCATTTACTTCAATGTAAAATAATCAAGTTTTTCTTTCTTCAATACGATTTTAAGCAATCTGATCGATCAGACCCTTTTGCTTTCTAGACCACCCTATGGCACTACTTTTTTATATTCGCATGTCAACATAGAAAACAGTTGTTCTGTCTAGGATGGGGGTGGGTGACGATAGATTTATGGAAAGGTTCTTCGTTGATAGGATTAACAAGCAAACCCACTCAAGTCCACCAAGCTTTGACTTCAAAAGATATTTACTGTAAGCTTTTATCAACCCGAATTGATGTATCTTATTCGCTTGCATCCCAGTTTCTTTTTATATTCCAATATCGAATTTAAAAACGAACCGTATAAAGCACTTATTTTTAAAATGCACAAAACTTCGTCACTTCATTCATCCATTATTAATATTTTAGCTGGTTGTCGCCAGTGGCAAGGGGCTCTAGCGCTTCAAACCCAATGAGATAAAGTGTTTTCAGTACTTTGTACGTTCAATCAGATCCATAAATACCCCCCCCCCCCCTCTCTCTCTCTCTCTCTCTCTCTCTCTCTCTCTCTCTCTCTCTCTCTCTCTCTCAAATATATATACTTTAAAGCAGACATATTAGTCATTTTCAGTATTCTAAAGTCTATATTTGCATATATTGTTAGAGAAGGTAGTTCTATGTCTGTGCCATATTATTCGACAACTTTTTGGCGAATTCCGGTTAGCTGTATGCAAGCCACGAATGCCGTATTCTGGTCGGATGTATGCAAACCTCGGACCGAAGGTAGCTCTGTGGCATATTGTTAGACAGTTAGGTTGCCGTCTTCATGATCGGTTGTATGCAAACCACGGGTCTTGACTGCAAATTTGCATAAATGCATTAACGGCTACGTTAAACAAGGTTAGAATGGTCTATATACCACACATTGTTAAAAGAGAATTCCTTTTTGTGTTTATTAGATAATCTGTTTACTTTATACTTTGCTTTTTGTGTGCATATTTAGTGAACGCAAATACATAAAAACCAGTGCTTTAAAAATACAAATAAATTGTGATGATATATCTTAATTTATTTTGCTTAATTCGGGTCTGCTTTGGAGAAATGTACTTCATTGTTGTTCACATTTACTTGTCACGTAAAGGTCTGTGCCAGTCTTGGGAAGATATCTGTCTACCAGATGCATTATCAAGATGCCAAATTAGTGAATGTTATAGTCCATTTCAATAAAGGTTGTTGTCTCCCCCTAGCAGGAACTCTTCAGTGCATCTTTTCCGTGGGCTACCCATTCATCAGCTGTCAAAGAATGCCTCTGGCAAAAACCCGCAAGTATTGTTGCATTTGTATCAATTTCAGAGGGAAGTAAGTAGATGGGAAAACAACATCATTGCACAGATTTCCTGCAAGATGTAAACTACGTAGAGTCTGGCTTCAGCGGTCACGGCTAGTACGGAAAGATTTCACTTACACCGCTAACAGTCAAATGTGTTCCGATCATTTTGTGAATAGAAGTGGGCCATCAAAAGAGCATCCACAGTGAAATTCTTTAATCTGATCTTAAACTTGTTGACATGGAAACCCCTGGCCACCGGTCTGGTAGTGTTTATATTTACTATCTTACCGTGAAGCTTCCGGCATAGTTACTGCGAGGCTGTCGGAAGGCAGATAACGGGACTCGTTAAAATAACCGAGAACAATAACTGTATATGAAAATAAAATTAGGTCATCTGATTGTAAGTATGGTGCTCTTCTAATATTATTACATTTTTTGAAAGGCCACTATATTATACCGCAGTGTTTCTCTGTGCCTTGACTGAATTAGATCATAATACAGAGATAAATATAACTCAAACTTTATTGAAGAACCGTTTCCTTATTCTGAGACAATTTTAATACTTTTTTCAATATTTTTACACAAGCTATAATATTTATATTGTTTAATATTTTAAGTTATCACCAAATATATATATATATATATATATATATATATATATATATATATATATATATATATATATATATATATATGCAAAAAGAACTGACAAGCAACAAGCTGGTTTCTAATATGTGTCGCGATAAAAGGTGCAAAACCTGTCAACACATGATAGAAACCAGGACTTTTTCTAGCACAGTGACGAAATAAAAACTAAACATACATGGTCCAAACAAAACGTGCAAAACAGAGAATGTAATTTATCTAATCACATGTAAGATCTGTAGCCTGCAGTATGTCGGAGAAACCGAAAGGCTACACAAAAAGGATCGACCTTCATAGATCTGATTGGATGACAAAGAAGCTATACAGAAGTCCGGTCGCAAAACACTTCTCCCCTAGCCACACCTTCAGTGATATAACACTTATTGCAATTGCTCACAACCACAACTGAAGTTCCGGAACCAGGAAAGAAAAGGAATCTTACTGGATACGACGCCTTCGAACATTGAAACTAAGCTGTTTAAACCAAGAAGACTAGAAAAAGACAGCCATGCACAAATGTAATTATCTTTTCCAGCCGACACATTTTCTTTTAAATAATTCTCTAAATTTGCTTAATAGCCTCTAACTACTAATATAAAATATCCGGGATATAATTTGCGCGTACATAAATTTACATACAAAAACAGATGTGTCGCTTTGGCTCATCGATTTCTAAGTCAATACAGACATTTTACAGCATCCGCAACAAGTTGAAAGAAACTAGTTGTAACATAATAAAGTTAAAGGTTTAATTCCTGTAGAAACAGGCATGTAAAGTTTTGTAAACACGGTTTTTGTATTTTATTTGTCTGTCTTGTCTATGTTCTGTATTTGCCTTTGATAAAGACTCATTAAGAGTCGAAAGCGCTACTAGAGAGATACTAGTTTTGCACTGTTGCTTGTCAGTTTTTTGCATTTATCTTAATCAATCCCTGACACACGTGATCCCTTGCTGGATCCAGTGCATTTGAAAGGACTGCTATAAGCCATATGATTTGTATTCTTTATATATATATATATATATATATATATATATATATATATATATATATATATATATATATATATATATATATATATATATATATATATTAGCAATGATAAATATATAATATCGTGTATTGCATGCGTACTTTTGTATACACAAACATGGCCGTTAAGCAGGCATACATATGTATGAGCACTTTTAATGACAGTATATTTATTGCTGTTTTGTCTGTAACGTCATTTTCAGCACATGGTATGGTATATAAGGCGATACAGTATAACTGGTGGAGAAAGCACCCGATAAAATCCAGGTAAAAGCACCCACCCACAGGTAAGCTATGTTGCATTAAATATTTTCCAAAAGGTCCTTGATTATTAGTGTAAGTAAAGTTGCAGTAAATACTTCAATGGATTTGTTTGGCGATAACATAGGCATTGGGCATTGAACTTTAAATCGCGAGGCACTCGACATGTGAGATACACTTCAGTCGGAAATGCTTGAAGAGACCTTTGGCAATAACTTCAATCGCGAGACATGAAGCAGCTGAGATTTTGTTTAATCGGCTGTACGTGTATGTTGAACAAACATGTAAAGCAAGGAACTTTCAATGTGTTAATCTGCCCATCCTAGGAATGCAACAGATTCTAATACAATGCACGTATCATCGCAACGCGTACAAATATCTTGGTTGCTTAGTTCATAACGCGTACAAATATCTTGGTTGCTTAGTTTATAACGTGTACAAATATCTTGGTTGCTTAGTTCATAACGCGTACAAATATTTTGGTTGCTTAGTTCATTCCTTTTTAAAAGGTACTTTCAATACAAGTACTATATTCTACTGAGGAAATTGGAACCAAACGCTTTCCTAAGGGTATGCAAGGCTGACCTGGGACGGCATCGAACCAGCAACTCTTTATGTTACGAGTCTAGTACTCTACCAACTGAGTCAGCAGACCATTAGTCATAGGTAACTTCTCCCTCTTCATCACCACATTACCAAATTGTCTAACTAAAGGGAACTCGCACAGTTGTGAAGAAATTACAAGAATACTCCTGCCTTAAATAACACAAAATTCCACGTGTGTGTGTGTGTGTGTGTGTGTGTGTGTATATATATATATATATATATATATATATATATATATATATATATATATATATATATATATATATATATATATATCCCATGGAAATAATGAATGTAATTTTGCGGATCCTTGGAGCTTATTGACTGTTTGTATCAATTGATTTTTTCAGGCTTTGTTAATATTTACTTCGTGTTTTCTCCTAAAAAAAATATATCTGCATTCGTAAACTGACTCAGTTTTCTCTTAAAAAAATTATTTATAAAAAAGCCTAACAATTAAATCTTATATATTTCCACTCAAAACCATTAAGTTCAGCTTAATAGAACCAGTGGCGTGATTATGGCACCAGAGGGAGAGGGTGATAATAAGAAGGGGGAATCAAAAATCTCAGATTTTACACTGGGGATAAAGGTATGAATGATTTGAGGCAAAAATATATGGTAACACCACAGCAGAAAACATATCAACTCTGAGTATAATATCAGGTAATTTATTTTCGCATGCTGCTTAACTTTGTATATTATGACATTACATTAAAAATGTCATTTTGCACAGACTGGTTATTGGTAACTAACAATTTATAAACTGGCCTTAAATTTGGCTGCGCAAAACTTGGAGAGAGTGACATGTTTTGATTTTGTTCTCGAGCACAGAAGTTTAGTGAAAGCAAACTCAATTACTAGCGTTGTACTGCAAATATTTGCACACATAAAACGCTGTATAAACCCTGCACACATGACAAAAACGTACTTTTCTATTTGTAATTTGTATACGACCTACAAACCATTTTTAAAAATAGCGAGTATCTAGGATATGATTCTTGCCTCAGCTCTCGACCTAGCATCGATCTGTATGCTATTGTTTTGCCGTACAGTATTTTTTTACAATTTCATTGCGACGTTAGAGATCGTTAATGTCTCGACAGCCAAAACTATTGCATACTGACTAAGGTATAAATTCAAAAGATAACTCTCTCTCTCTCTCTCTCTCTCTCTCTCTCTCTCTCTCTCTCTCTCTCTCTCTCTCTCTCTCTCTCTCTCTCTCTCTCTCTGAAAGATCGTTGAATATTATGCAATATTTTTCCATGTTTGCAGTAGTTATTTACAAAATTTTGGACATTCAATACGTGAAGCAGCAAAGACTAATGCAGGAAATGACGTAAAAGCAACACTGATATCTCTATTCACGACACCCGTAATTTTAATGCATACGTTTTTAAAACAAATAAACACACTGAACTTCAGGGCATTCCGAATAAGAACACATTGTGATACAGATGAATGTAAAATGCGTTTAGTTTATTCTGAAACACTTTAACACGTGTGAGACCTATCACGTATCTATTTAAAGCTGGTGTAAGTACTCAGCTTGAGGATCCTCAATGATCTTGGTAAACTTGAGAAAACTACTTTGGTAATATCCAAGGCTATGGCTAGATGTGAATTCCAGATTGTAGTCATGTTTATCGTCATAGAGTTGACCACTAATACGAGTTGAATTCGAATAGACAAATTCTCACCGAATTTGCTTGCATAAACAGTTTAAAACGCATTCTCTGTCACCTCGAGACTCCTATATTACAACACCAACCCATTAATTGAATAGGTGACCTTCAAAACAGAACAGTGTTAATTTACATGAGGTGAAATCTTATTGGTTACTAGCTGTCCGGTAATAGTGGTCCACATCATAAACTGTAAGATTATATATTTTTGACAACTCGAATAACAAAAACAAGTTTCTGTGTATCCAAAACGGCCTATTTAAAGTTAATAACGTAATTGTCAAATTGACGATTTCTAAATTATATAATTTGTTAATTTAAATTAAAAGCAAATCTCACAGAAATTAAACAATAGTGCTGATTCGTTATAAGAGGCTTTGTAATGTTAAGTATATATTACGATGTTTATACTTTTAAATAAGTGCTTATATTCATTTTCCCTCTATGCCGGATGTTTTCGTTATAATTTTACGATTACATCCCCTCTTAAACAGGAAACTATGGCTTTTACAGATATTGGAAATATAATTCATATCTCTATAAGTACTGGATAGCAATTCAATATCATCTTAGCTAGTTTTCTTTAGTCGGTCTTCGTTATTCTATGAAGGAGTCAGCAGTACAAAGTATACATCTGAAATCTGAAATAAAATGTCTAATGAATTCAGACTTATAAAACATTATTTTAGAGCGATAAACATAAGAACTGGTTATTAGCTCTCAACCAAAAGAAAGTAGTAATTCTTAAGAAACAATCTGATTTAAATATTCAATTTCTCAAGTATAATGCTTAAATACTTTATCTGCGACGTGTGAGTACCGAATTTGCATTTTAAGTGACTGTTTCACGTATCTAATTGACATTTCGTATAGAGTGAACTTTCAATGTAATATCGTTTGTTTTAATATTAGATTTACATATATGCAGCATGAATGATCAAAATTAAAGATAATATTAGGGAACCACTCTGAATGAAGAGGGATTGTTGCTGGAACGTTTAGCTATCGTATCACTCCAAATTACCTTCCAGATAACTCTGCTAGTATCGAGTGCCAATTGAAAATATACGCAGTGGTTTGCATTGTACAACTGCTCGGTTCAACCACTTGAACATTGTTTGTCAGGCAGTGAAATATGGGGAAACTCCTTGTTGAGAGATTAGTTTTAAGTACGAATGTATGCACTTAATGCGATCTTTTCCTACATTTCATTCAGCAGATATACGAGATTTCCTAATATGCGTGCAATTAAGTTGCAGATGTTTCAACACCTGCTTTTTGTGACGTCAGCAGTACCCAGAACTCGGAATAGCACGTGCTGTTGAATACAGTTTGATTTTGCTTTGTTTTATTTCATGTTAAATTGAAAACTCTACTCGCTCATTTTTTCAGATTATTTTTGTTTTAAAAAAGCGATTAGCCATGACACGAGGAATGTGAAAGTTTCACTGGGTAGTAAGAAAAGACCGTACAAACAGGCTAGAATTATTTTAACTTAATTGTTTTTCAGGCACACAACTACGCAAAACAGGCTGTCAATAATCACTATATGTGCAAAATCATTATTATTTCTGTGGAATTATCGTCGTTAACTCTGGCGCATCGCCATTGCGGAATCAGTGGCATTACCTTCCTTAACTGAGGGACACCGCCCTTGCTAAATTTGCGTCATAATCGTCGTTAGCTCGATGGCATCGCCATTGTTAAATACCTGGCATCAGGATTATTAACTCTGATGCATGCATAGGTATATCAGTCGGGGGTTTGGGAAGGGAGGAGTGCAAATCGGTCAGTCCCGATACTGTTCTACAAGCTATTGGCTGTGGGTGGGGGCAGAGAGGAGAACATATCAATCAGTTCCCATGCTGTTGTTAGCACATCAACTCGGAGGCTTACTATGCTTGGGACAATTGGCAATCGAATTAAACGTTGTTCCTGAATATCTCGAAGTTACAAAGCATTAGTAGATTAAGTCCATAAACATCTCGAGTTACAGAACAATAATAGATTAAGTCGTTGAACATCCCGAAGTAATACAACATTAATAGATTAAGTCCCTGAACAATCCGAAATTACAGAACATTAATAGATTATGTTCCTGAACATCCCGAAGTTATATTACATCCAAAGATTTAGTCCTTGAACATTCCGAAGCTACAAAACATTAACAGATTAAGTCACTGAACATCCCGAAGTTACAAAACATTAATAGATTAAGTCACTGAACATCCCGAAGTTACAAAACATTAATAGATTAAGTCACTGAACATCCCGAAGTTACAAAACATTAACAGATTAAGTCACTGAACATCCCGAAGTTACAAAACATTAATAGATTAAGTCACTGAACATCCCGAAGTTACAAAACATTAATAGATTAAGTCACTGAACATCCCGAAGTTACAAAACATTTGCGGATGAAGACAGAGGAAGTGTCAATTGTTGGAAGTACAAACACTTGCAAGAGTGTAATTGCATGAGAGTTAGTTTGTACCTCTGTGTGTCCCTCGATTTTTGTATATATTTTATCGCTTAGGTCTACTTTTGGACCAGATCCTACGCTATAATGTTTTATCAACTAGCCTACTTTGTGCGGTTTTCTGATGAGTTACATTTATATACTTGACTCTTGTTAATTATATTTACCTACTGCAAGTTTTCTCAATGCTTTCGCAACTTCGTCATTGTGTAACGTTGCATCTATAAAATAAGATGAACTGTTTTCAAGGATGAGTGTATGCCAAAGTCATTTCAATTGAACCACATAATTGTGCATGCTTTACAGGTAATACTGTTTTACCGATGCCATGTATGAATGTGTGATTAGGATTTTTAACGTAGCTTTAACAATGTTTCAATCATATCGCTATGATGTCTGCAATGAGGCGTTTTATAGTGATGTCTAGCATTGGGGAATCATATCGCAGACATGTAGCATGATGTCCCACCCAGCCACATTATCCTGACACCACGCCAACCAGTCCTAATACTAACCTCTTAATGCTGAGCGCCAAGCGAGGCCGCTGTAAGTACCATTTTTTAAGTCGTTGGTATGACTCGACCGGGGATCCAACCCACGACCTTCCGCTTCTGCATCAGACGCTCTAACCACTATGTCATCAGTATCATTCCAAAGACTTACACAAATTGGTACTAACAGCTGCCTCGCTAGGCGCTGAGCATTAAGAGGTTAGTGTTACGACTGGTTGGCCTGGTGTCAGGATGTGACTGGGTGGGAAATCATGCTACATGTCTGCGTCATGATCCCAAGTGCTAAACATCACTATTAACTGTCACACTGCAGACATCGTAGTGATATGATTCAGACATTGTTGAAGCTACGCTGAAAATCCTAATCACACACACACACACACACACACACACACACACACACATCGAGTAACCGGATGTCGAGTGATTGTGACAATCAGCAAATTATAAACAGAATTATAATCAGTTACTATAACTCACCTCGAAAGTTAATGAAATTTAAAACATACAATTACAGAGAGCCCCACCCCACCCCACCCAACCCAAAAAAAACAATATCTGAAATAAAATAACCATGCCCCTTGTCAATATAAAGTGATTAAGTCCGTCAAACAATAAATATGAAACAGGTTTTATTATTAAACCCGTCAAATAGTACATATGAGATAATATGCATATCCTGTTTAGTGTGCTAACTTGGATGGACATACTCGGTACATAAATAACACAGTTCCAGTTTTGACATGTTGTGATTATATGATTCGTAAACAGTCCGCCCAGCGTTTTAAATTTGGGTCATATATGTTGCAAATTTATTCCTGTATGGTAATAAATATATAAAATATGTAAAATGTTCCTTTGATGATATTTAATGGTCTTGATTAATTTAAAATCGGACACAAAGTACACAGAAGCTTTTTAACACAATTTTGAATCTTAACAATGCTTCATATTCAATTAGTGATGAAAGGATGTTTCAAATATCAAATTCAATTTGCTAGGTATGTGCGTTTCATTCCATTCTACTTTAAAATCACATAATTTAGTATGCGCCTTTCATAATATAATACTGTGCACTAACTTAGAGAAATATAAAACATACGAGAACTCAAGTAACATAAAAATCATATAGGCAATGTAAAATTATATGTCAGGTCTAGTTTTCACCAAAAGCTTTTACAGGAAATCATAGTAAAAGAAATCAAATCTCAAAATCTCCAATAAAATCCACTTTTCTACATAAAGAAGAAGGCAGTCCAAAACAGGTTCCAGAAACTTCAATGAAGGGTAAGACTTATTTTAATATTGTTGTCAGCAAACCTCTAAACATGTTAACAGGTCGTGTTTATCATAGAAGAACTGGGTATTGTACACTTCCGATTCTATTTTCTATCGATTTAAAGGCAAAATATCTCCAAGACGAATTTACATCGATTTCCATGATGAATTTAATATCGATGAAATGGTGCATTATATACGATATTTATATTTTTTAATACATACCATAGTATATTCATTCTCTGCGAACTAAGCTGGAATGAATACAGATCACAATAAATGGTTTTCTTCATATGCTCAAGTGTTCCATCATTTCAAATAAAATCATTATTGTTGATGTGTGTGTGTGTGTATTGTTGATGTGGGTGTGTATTGTTGATGTTTGTGTGTGTGTGTGTGTGTGTGTGTGTGTGTGTGTGTGTGTGTGATTGCGCGCGCGTAAGACCCAGATCCAGAAGAATTATAGAGCCAATATGCAGAAAGATTATAAGGCCAATATCCAGTCTATAAAACAATTAAAAGTATCTAATAAAACTACATATTTCCAGAAGGCGTCTAGATTCTGCAATCATATGTACATACAAGTGACATGTGCTGGAAAGGCCATTTTCCTCGTGCATGCATAAAGCCTTTTGGTTCCCTAATTTTACCTTGTAAGATATAGAAATATTTGCGAGCTACACATAGCTAGGGCTACAGGCGCTACCAGTGATGAAAAAATTCTGACAGCCACCAAAGAACAGTAAAAATAGTTCTTTGTTCCTGCATCCTAAAACTTGGCACTATTTCTAAATCAACTTAACCTAAGTTAATCTCTCTTGGCCAACTGAACACAGTAATATGTCCCTCCCTTTTTTTCACTTTTAGCACAGAGATTTAGCACACGAAGTGCTTCCAGCAAACTGAGAATAATCCAACCCAGGTAAATAATCCAACATCAAGATGCAATATTGTTTTACCAGGCCAAAGAACCGTGATATAACTAGACCAGCTAAAACACACCCTTCTAAACAAAGTTGTCATTCATTAGCTAATTCTACAATTTCTATGTGATGTTTTGAATATAAATGACGAGATATGCATGTAAGCTTTATACAGATATGTAAATAATATTGTATGCTCATGTCCTGTTATCAATAGGTCTCTGTCTCTCGAAAGATCGATCGAAGTTGTCAAGCATTTAAAAACTGGAATTTCATATGCAATGTTAGTATCGCATACCCGTTTTGTCTAATGAGAAAACCTGTATTCAGTGGCAGTCTCAGGCATAAACATATCAACACCCAACTATATTTGAACTGTTAGGTTTTAGTACTGATTTACGTACTGTTAGGTTATATTGTAGATATACGTACTGTTAGGTTTTATTGTAGATATACGTACTGTTAGGTTTTATTGTAGATATACGTACTGTTAGATTTTATACTGATTTACATACTGTTAGGTTTTGGTGTTGACTTGCATACTGTTATGTTTTAATACTGATTTATATACTGTTATGTTTTAATACTGATTTATATACTGTTAGTTTTTATTGTAGATATACGTACTGTTAGGTTTTATTGTAGATATACGTACTGTTAGGTTTTATACTGATTTACATACTGTTAGGTTTTGGTGTTGACTTGCATACTGTTATGTTTTAATACTGATTTACATACTGTTATGTTTTAATACTGATTTATTTACTGTTAGGTTTTAGTACTGATTTACGTACTGTTAGGTTTTAGTACTGATTTATGTACTATTAGGTTTTATTACTGGTTTACGTACTGTGCGGTCTTAGAGTTGATTTACGTAGTCAGGGGTACTGGTTGACTTAAGCACTGTTAAGTCTTGGTGTTGACTTACACGTACAGTTAACGTTTAAGGGATTACATACGCAATGTTAGGTTTTAGTATTGTCTTAGGTACTGTTAGGTTTAAGAGTCGAAGAACGTACAGTAAGGATTTATTGTTGACTCACAAACTGTTAGATTTTAGTACTGACGTAAGTAATGTTAGGTTTATCAATTGGCTTATGTAGCGGTAGTTGTTTTATTGCTGATATAATAATAATAATAATAATAATAATAATAATAATAATAATAATAATAATAATAATAATGCGGACTTTGTATATCGCCCAATATTTAGAAGCTCTAAGCGCTTTACAACATCTATATTGATATGACTACAAAACAGAAAAACAAGAAACAAAAAACATGAAATTGGAAAACATAAAACATGCTGAAAATATATAAGATACAAAACATTATTAGGTCTCTATGTTTATTCCTCTAAGTTTAATAATAATAATAATAATAATAATAATAATAATAATAATAATAATAATAATGCGGACTTTGTATATCGCCCAATATTTAGAAGCTCTAAGCGCTTTACAACATCTATATTGATATGACTACAAAACAGAAAAACAAGAAACAAAACCCATGAAATTGGAAAACATAAAACATGCTGAAAACATATAAGATACAAAACATTGTTAGTTCTCTAAGTTTATTCCTGCAATCGAAAAATTTGAATTTTAAGAGCTTTCATAAAAGGGACCACTGTGTCTTTGTGTCTAATTTCAATGGACAATTCGTTCCACGCAAAAGAATGTTGTGCATATGACTTTGTTTTCATAGTGGTGACAATGAGTATACGATTGTCAGAAGAGAAGCGTAAGGATAATGCTGGTGTATACACGTGGGTGAGGCCAGATAGGTATGTTGGACTGGAGTCTGTCAGTGAAACGTAGCACAGAGAGCAAATTTTGTGTTTGATTCTGAATCGAATGGTTAGCCAGTGTATGGTACAGAGCAGTGGTGAGGTGTGCTCCGATCGAGGTACTCTAAATATGATCCGAACAGCTGTGTTTTGAACTATTTGAAGTTTCTAGAGTAGATATTGTGTCGAACCAGAGAGAATTGAGTTGAATAGTCCAGTCTTGAAAGTACTAGTGAACACACAAGTGTTTTACTGGCATCAACTGAAAGATATTTGCGAATGGAACTGATGCGTCTCAGCTCAAGATATGCAACCTTGCATATGTTCATGACATGTTGGTGCAATGTGAGAGTACTGTCTAGTGTAACACCTAGGTTTCGTACTGACTATGTGAATTTAATATTGGTGCTGCTGATATGTATTGTATCAGGTAAGGGATGTGAATTAGAAAGTCTTTGTGTTGTGATCAGAATGGCCACAGTTTTATCATCATTCATATGTAGCTTGTTACATGTCATCCATGTTGTCACATCAGCAATGCACCTCTCTACTCCATGGATAGTAGGAACAATTTCAGTTAGATGGTTAGACTTGAATATTTGGGTGTCATCAGCGTACAATTGGTGAGACACTGGGTGCTGATCTATGACACTTGAGAGCTGCTGCGTGTATAGAATAAAGGTAACAGGTCCAAGAAGAGACCCCTGTGGAACACCACAGCATAGATCAACTGGGCTGGAATGTATTCCATTTGCAGATTCACTTTGTGTCTTGTTGAACCACAGTAAGGCTATATTCTGAATGCCAAATACATGCTGGAGACGGTGAAGTAATATAGCATGGTCTACTCTATTGTGTCAAATGCTGCAGACAAATCACGGAGAGTGAAAACCGTAATCTTTCCACTATCCAAAGCAGAGAGAGAATGCCATTAAATACCTTCTACGTTTTAATGCTTACTTACGTAGGGTTAAGTCTTAGTGTTGACTTACGTATTGTTAGGTTTTAATGTAGTTGTACGTAATGTTGTGTCTCAGTTTCGACTTCCGTACCGATGTGTTTCAATGCTGACTTACGTAACTTTACCTTTTAGTGTTGTCTTAGGTAATTTCATGTTTCATTGTTCACGTACGGACTGTTATGTTTCTGTGTTGACCTACATACTGAATATGCTCGCTCCGGTGGCCGAGTGGTTAGAGCGTCCGCCACGGAAGCGACAGGTCGTGGGTTCGATCCACGGCCGAGTCATACCAAAGACTTACACAAATGGTATAACAGCTGCCTCGCTTGACGCTCAGCAATAAGAGGTTAGTTTTAGGATTGGTCGGCCTGGTGTCAGGATAATGTGACTGGGTGGGACATCATGATATATGTCTGCGGCATGATGCCCCAGTGCTAGACATCACTATAAACTGCCTCACTGCAGACATCGTAGCGATATGACTACAAAATTGTTAAAGCTACGTTAAAAATCATAATCACACACACACACACACACACACACACACACACACACACACACACACACACACACACACTGAATGCTTTTAGTGTTTAACTCTGTTCTGCGTTAGAGCTAACGTATATTGTATTGACAAACGTCTTAAGTTTTATTGTTGACTTAGATTCTGTTAGTTTTTGGTCCTGACTTCGGTACTATTAGATTTTGGTGCTGCCTTAAATGTGCTAATAATGGATATAACCGTACGTCATGTAGTCAGTAATGTTTATGTTATTTCGAGGGGGGGGGAATGCAATAATTTCATAGATTAATAAGTCAAGGTCAAATCATTCACTCGATCTAGATCCATAATATTCTGAGACCGGGTGTTAAAATTGGCAATTGTCTTTCTTGAGACATTTGCCATGGATAGTGAAGTGTGCATTGTCTTTATAGAGTGGCGTGCAATAGTCTTTTTGTTCCACTGTCTTTATAGAGAATTGTGTCGTTGTCTTCATAGAGAAGCGATCTTTCGGTTGTTCTTCATTGATAAATGTACGACAGCCTTCGTAGACATGTGTGTCATAGGGAAGTGTGTCATTGTCTTTATAGAGAAGTGTCATTGTCTTTATAGAAAAGTGTCATTGTCTTTACAGCGACATGTGCCAAACTCTTTATAGAGAAGTGTATCATTGTCTTTATAAAGAAATGTTATGTATATAGGTCTTTATAGAGGTGTGTCACTGTCTTTTTATAGAAGTGTGCCATATTGAAGTGTACATTGTCTTGATAGAGAGGCGCGTTACAGTGTTTGTTAAGAAGTGTGCATTGTTTTGTAGAGAAGTGTGTCATTGTCTTTATAATAAAGTGCTTTTCCCTCGATCTTGTTCTGTTTACATTATTGGCATTTTTTTAATATTTTGTCTTAGCAAACATGCAAAACAGTGAGACGCAATGTACTTTGTATCCAAAGGTGCTTACCGTGCTGAAATCATTACTTTGTAGAGAATATTCATTGAGAGGGTCTGTCATTTGTATTGTTACTATTCATTACAAGGAATTATCGGTTTTACAATTCATTGTCAGGGTCTATGAGATTTACCATTCCTTTCAAAGGATTATCGTTTTTACAATTCATTGCAAGGGTCTTTGAGTTTTACCATTCATTACAAGTGATCATCTTTTACAATTCATTGCCAGGGTCTTTGAGTTTTACCATTCGTGGCAAAAGTCTATCCTATATGCTAGTCATTGCAAGGGCTTATGCCTTTACGATGACCCCTTCTACACCTTTTTATTCATAGAATTGTTGCATGTCTTTCACATGCCTCTTTTACTGTATCGTGATTACTTTTGACCATTTTACCTTATCGTGTAGAATGTTTAGATGCCCATTTCACCTTCACATGTAGACTGTTTACATGCCCATTTCACCTTATCGTGTAGACTGTTTACATGCCCGTTTCACCTTGACGTGTAGACTGTTTACATGCCCATTTCACCTTATCGTGTAGACTGTTTACATGCCCATTTCACCTTATCGTGTAGACTGTTTACATGCCCATTTCACCTTGACGTGTAGACTGTTTACATGCCCATTTCACCTTATCGTGTAGACTGTTTACATGCCCATTTCATCTTGACGTGTAGACTGTTTACATGTCCATTTCACCTTATCGTGTAGAATGTTTACATGCCCAATTTACCTTGACGTGTAGAATGTTTACATGCCTATTATACCGTATCTTGTAGACTGTGTAAATGTCAAGTGTGCTTTATAGTGAAGATTGCTTACATTGCCATTGTATCGTGTAGACAGATATCATCCTATTATACTATGTCGTGTTGATCGCTTACATGCCATTATACTATATCGTGTAGATTGATATCATGCCATTATACTGTATCGCGTTGATTGCTTACATGCCATTATACTATATCGTGTAGATTGATATCATGCCATTATACTGTATCGCGTTGATTGCTTACATGCCATTATAATATTTAAATGCAATTATAATATATACATGCCATTATACTATATCGTGTAGATTGTTATCATGCCATTATACTATATCGCGTTGATTGCTTACATGCCATTATACTATATCGTGTAGATTGATATCATGCCATTATACTGTATGGCATTGATTGCTTACATGCCATTATACTATATACATGCCATTATACTATATACATGCCATTATACTATATATATGCCATTATACTATATACATGCCATTGTACTATATACATGTCATAATACTATATACATGCCATTATAATACGTACATCCCATTATACTATATATATGCTGATTGCTTACATGCCCGTTACACTTTATATATAAATCAAAAGATAATGCATTGCGTTGAAACAATGTTTGCTAGCTTTCAGTCCAATGAGAAAATGATAAACAACAAAACGAAAATGTCTCTTATTATTGCAGACATTTTTCATTTTCTTGTCGTTATTTCTGTTAGAAAAAATCGTCCGATCCAAGATTCAATTTTTAAAAAATGTTAACTCGTGTCACTTAGACAACTTTGAAATATATTATGTTAAACATATTAAAACTTTTTGGTTCTGTAAAAGGAATAGAATGTGTTCGACTGAACTCAAAGCGTTCTCTTTAAATCATTCATTTCTCAGCCTCTTTCCTCTATTCATACGATTGCCGGTTTTTGTAATGCATTTAAAATATGTTATTATAATGCAAAAACAGATGACGAAGAAAGGCAAATGTGTACATAATTGTAATGTTTTTCTTCTTCTTATGGGAATGTCTGAAATTGTCTTATTCAGGTCTGCCTAAATAAAAGCGTATTATTGATTATTTCCGTCGTTTGGATACGAGCAATTTTTCAAATCAGGATATCATAAGTCTTTTCCATTTCCAATTTATTTTCAGGTATAAAGTGTTTTGTTTTAGAAATATGTTTCTAGTCTATTTCGAATTCTTTTCATGAATATATGGCAGACACGGAATTAGGTTCTCAAAAGCATTTCTTCACAAAGGAGTACCTTGTAAAAAATACCAACATCGCATAATATATGACAGCTAGCACGCTCCTGCTTGTGAAAATCAAAACTATTATGTGAGTGGACTAGAAATATGTGTTACATTCTAAATTTAAAAGTTTGGCTAAAATTAACCTGACATAAGCGGAGATGATAATAATAAGTTCGTTTGTAAGTGTGCGCGCGCGCGCGCGTGTGTGTGTGTGTGTGTGTGATTTATATTTTAAACGTGTGTGTGTGTGCATATCTGCAGTGTGGCAGTTTATTGTGATGCCAAGGAATGAGGCAGTATGCCGCATATATGCGACATCATGACTCACCCAGTCATATTATCCAGACACCAGGCTGACCAGCCCTACCTACCACTAACATCTTAATGCTGAGAGATAAGTGAGGCAGCTGCTAGTACCATGTTTTAAATCAGTTTTTGGTATGACTCGACCTGGGTTCAAACCCGCAACCTTTATCACCCAAAGGTCATAATTACTAATTTTAGGTCAGTATCCACGAACGTAGTTCCAATCCAGTTTTATAGTATTTTTCCCTCTGCTTCTTTACTGGTGATACTTGGCTGTTTAATTATACGCATTTGTAGTATTGATTTAAAGGGAATTGTTTCTTGTGTTGATAACATGGCTATTATGTCGTGACTGTCTGGGTGTAATTTGGCGATAGTGTACGGTGAGGCCAGGAACTAAAATCTGTGACATAGCAATGTGCTTAATTTACACTTCAGGCCCTCAATAAATGCTGGTTAACCCATAGCAACAACATTACCTTGAGTTCATCTTTGAAAACACTTTCGAAAGTTTAGATTATCAAATGATTTATTAGAATCTGGACATACTAGAAAAATCATTATGGAAAAATGAATGTAAGGAAAATAATTCTGACCTGATTTATATGTCAATTGCGGATGATGATTAGCTTCATCTAAAAACACATTGGGATGCTGAATAAAGCAATTTGTAAACGTATTAACGGTACATGAAAGACACATTTTGCCAAAACAGCCTCTAGTGACGAGTCTGAAGCCAGCCTGTTATATTCGACACATCTAATTCGCTGAACCTGAAACTGATCTACCCACTTAAATGTAGAACACGCGAGGATTACAATAATTAGCAAATGTCTAAATCACTAAAATGCTACAAGATTAAGATCAGGATTAGTATATCAAATGTATCGAAAGAGAGTGTAGGATTAGCACATGAAATTAATTGTATCGAAAATGAGTGCAGGATGAGCACATTAAATCAAATGTATCGAAAGAGAGTGTAGGATTAGCACATTAAATCAAATGTATCGAAAGAGAGTGTAGGATTAGCACTTGAAATCAAATGTATCGAAGGAGAGTGTATGATTAGCACATTAAATCAAATGGATCGAAATAATGGCGTTCACATTAATATATACATGGTTGCTTGGAAACGCTGACTTATTTGAATCATAAATGAAACTATAACAGTCAAAAATCCTCATTATAACACCTGTTATTAAAATAACTAATTGAAAGTTTTTGGTTTTAGAGGCATTTTTAAAACACAATAATATGACTAGTCACATTTTTTAAAAACAATTTTTTCATAAATAAATACAGAAAATATATCCTCATTTTTAACGATATTTGATATTTACAATCCATGTGTTTATTCACGATAAACGATGATAAACGATTAGTCTCGAGTGTTTGAAATGTCTACATTTACCGCAATAGACTCCTACCAGCTTGTAAATGCCATAAAGAGAATGTATATAGGCACTCTCAAATAAAAGTTGCTGGCATTAATTAGTCTTTGAAGTGGGGGAAACCTTACGACCTT
The DNA here is from genome assembly GCA_029339505.1 of Unio delphinus. Taxonomy (NCBI): domain Eukaryota; kingdom Metazoa; phylum Mollusca; class Bivalvia; order Unionida; family Unionidae; genus Unio; species Unio delphinus. Next base: position 8,439,903 of record JAQISU010000106.1, on the reverse strand, counting down.
GAGTAAACCACGTGCAAGTGGATGAAAACCGCGAATTCTTTCATCTTAAGCTTGAACGAATTCAAGAAACATAATAATTGATTTTGCCCCCCACGTAGTCTCTGCAACGAGTTCATTAAACTTTCAAATCTCGAAAGGCATTTAAAGAGCTAATAAAAAGATTTAATTAATCCTTGACCTACTGCTCTTTTTACTTATAAACTATTTTCGGGATGGGAGGTGGCGTTTTTTTTAGCAACATTATTGTGTTTGAGTGAGATACTGATTTGTAACGATTGAGAATAATGACAAGTCTTTTCCTCGAGTAGTTTTATATGTTGGAAGCCATGTCATTTTCTCTATGCAAACAGTGATATGTGTATTACTTGCAATTATACGAACTAATTTTGATCCACCATTGTAAGTTCTCAATAAGAGAGAGAGAGAGTTAACTAATTGTTTTGCATACCAGATAACTAGATGCGGAGGTGGTGTAATGGGAAGATATTGGCTGACGTTTGAGATGTGGGTCTCAAATAGACAGAAACTACCAGTCTCTGATTTTTTTAAAAATATATATTTATTTGCCTTCATCAAAAGATATATATATATATATATATATATATATATATATATATATATATATATATATATATATATATATATATATATATATATATATATAGTGCATACAGGAAATTAAAAAGAAACAACTGAAAATAAAAATATTTTTCTTTAGATCACAGCTGGAGTAGTCTAGTACCAGATGTTGGTGTAGGAATGTCATATCTGTATTTTCCCATATGAACACTCTAAAGGGATCTTTTCCTGTTAAATCATATGTATTCCGTAAACATTGTCGTGTTTGATCGATCCTGGCGAATATAAAAAGGTTAAGATCGTTTATATGGGGGAAAACATTTATTTATTGATATTTCCACAGCATGTGTCCAACAATGTATGTTTTCTTGTAAAGTGTTTACATCTGCAAACCAGATAATCTGTCTTATCAGATGTTGAGTATTAGAGACACTTGATTTTTAATATAGCCAAGTTAGATAATATTAAAAGGGCCATAATGAATTAAATTCAAGTACTCCATATCACTGCCAAACCGGCTGAAACGTTTCTACGTCCATACTACCACAGCAGTTCATGCATTTATATGTTCGATGGTACAGGGTCATTTTGGACTCAAAATTTCCTAGTGAACGCAATTATTTTTATTGTAGTACATTTAAACACTTCAAATTACAACACTTGATCTTAATTTTTAAAACGTCTTTCCACCATATGTTACTTGATAGATGCTCATGAAATTTGGTACTATTTAAAACAAAATTGATTACTTTGAAATGCACGCATTGCGTCGATAACATTAGAGCGAATTCTGACAGTTAGAACGACGATTAATAACATCTGTGTAGGAACTATAATTGGAATGTTACCGAAGATGTGATTTTTGTCATATTTGTAACTAATTTCGTGAAAGTAACATATCGACGATATTGCAGGAACAGTTCAATGTTACAAGCTCATAGACTTTTGACATACAAACATTTCAAACACTTGCGTAGCTCTGAAATGCGTCCTGTAGATTATTTATGTTAATCGATTTATATAACTAGTTCTCACCTTTAAGTGTCCCCTTGTACTTGCACTGCATATTTTGTATTACTTGTGCTTTCTCAATGAGCGGCACGGCTTTAAAATAATAAATAATGAATTAACATAGCACTCATTGACAAAACGTCTTTATAATGCACAATTGTCTCTCACCGTCATCATCATCATCATCATCATCATCATCATCAGTCTCTTGACCATGTGTGGTTGTCGTGGCACGGTGGTGCTGAACGTCTGATCAGTTTCCTCCACTTGTCTGGATCATGTGCTAATACCTGTGTCCACGCAAAACTTTTCCTGGTCCATTCTGTGATGCTGTCAGTCCACGTTTTGATCTGTCTACCTCACCTTCTGCCACCCTGGACGCTGCTATGCAGTACTGCTGCGGTAAGATTGTTGGCTCTAATGACACGACCATCTCCATGTCAAATATAGAAGATGTTTCAATCAGGTTCTCCAATAAGGTAGCAAGCTCATCTTCACTACCAGCCAGCCCATCGATGTCGTCTGCAAAGCGTTACGCCCTCCAGTACTGACTGTCCCACAGTGGTTATTTAGGGCTTCAGTCGTTGTGCGCTCTAAGTAGATGTTTAAAACATGTGGGTGACAGGAGACAGCCTTGAAAATCTCCACATATTGTCTGGAAGCCAGTCCCCTACAGAACCTTGAGCAATTATTGCAATGGTAACCTTGGCCTACAGCTGCTTGATTGTATTGGTCAACTTTTGATCCATGCTGTATTTCTTCAATGTGGCCCACAATGCCTCATGCCACACTCTGTCAAGGGCCTTTTGAAATTAATAAACACATGCTAGATGGCCATTCGCCTATCTGCCAGATCTTGTTGCATATTTTTGTTAGTAGCTCTATCATTGATTTCCCCCACCTCCATTCTTGATAAGTTCAGCTGGGATGTTGTCTACTCCAGCTGGCTTCCCATTCATCAGTGCTGTTATCGCTGACTCCACCTCTGCTTTGAGAATGGGGAAATCATCATCATGTGTGGAGTTTGGAAATTCAAACACTTCTGGGTCTCCGGTGGACTGACGGTTATAGAGTTCATTAATATACTGCGACCATATTTCTGCAAATGTCACTCGCTTCTGTGAGGCATTTTCCATTTTCGTCTTGAATGGTACTGACTCTTTGTTGCGTCTGTCTGGTGAGGTCTTTCACAATTTGGAATGCCCTTTCACTGTTATTCATTATCAGGCTGCTCTCTATTTCTGTGCACTTTTGTCCAATTCAATCTTCGTTTGTTTTCTTCAAGATTCTTTTGATATTCTTGTTTATACTCGGTACTTTATTGCCCCTAATGTGTGTCTGTTGTTTTTTTAATTATTTACGGGCATCACACAAATTCAGAATCTCTTCCGTAACCCAGGTTTCTATTTTGGGCGATGGAGGCCAATGATGTTCTTGGCAGCTGTTGTCATGACTGTGTTGAAATTTTCTGTCATAAATTGAACATCAACATCGATCACAAGGTGTGGAGCAAATTGTCCTCTAATTCATGTTGTCTCTATCGTACAATGTTGACTCTATTGTGTACAGTATACTTCATTGTGCATTGATGACCGCTTATCGTTAGAATCGCTATAACAGCCTCCTTTTATTTCGTACAGCCTTTACGGGGCTTCATTTCTCCCCATGTGTTCGCAAAGGAAGACCACATTCATCAATGTCTGAACTCTCTCGAGTATTTGACGTGAATTATAAAAACTTATTGTAAAATCAACGCACATTAAATAAAGCTTTTCGAATTCCAATAAGACAGCTTGATTTTCTATATTTAGTTTTTTAATCAAAATTTAAAACTTACTTATTTCTTTTTTTTCTCCTTTCAGTTATAAAGTAATTCGACCTTTTTGAAACAAAGTTGAAACACCCTATTACCAAAATGATGGAAGTTAAACTCGTCTTATTATTTGATATTTAAAATTTAAGATCTTTTTTTACTTCAGCATTTTCATCTTTCCTTGGTTAATATATCGACTTTTTTCTCCATATATTATGACAGAGTATACATAGCAATTCGCAGTTCATCAATAACGGCAAACAAATGAATGCTTTGTATATACGAAAACACACAACACATCAAATACTCTGTACATGTTCAAACACACCGCAAGAAAGCAAGTACTCTGTATATACTAAAACACAACACATCGAATACTCTGTATATGCTAAAACACAGCACGACATCGAATATTCTGTACATGCTAAACACACAGCACGATATTGAATACTCTGTTTGTACTGAAACACACAGCACAACATCGAATACTCTGTACATCCTAAAACACACAGCACGACATCGAATACTCTGTACATGCTAAAACACACATCACGACATCGAATACTCTGTACATGATAAAACACACATCACGACATCGAATACTCTGTACATGATAAAACACACATCACGACATCGAATACTCTGTACATGATAAAACACACAATAAGAAGCAAGTAGTCTGTATATTCTAAAACACACAAGAAATCGAATACTCTGTACATGATAAAACACACAACAAGACATCGAATACTCTCTATGGTAAAACACAACAAGAAATCAAGTACCCCGATGAACTAAAACACACAGCACTGATATAGACGATAAAGCTGAAACTCAATAATAAAGCTTTCAAGTTTCATAGCGTCAATGCACGGTTTTGTGTTTCTTGTTTCATACTCGTGTGCGTTGCAATAAAATAATAAAATAAAAGACCTTTCTCCCTGCCTTCAATAAAATTATGATGGATGTTTCTCAAAAAATGTGAGAGCCACCTTCCCGACAAACATGTCTTTTCATTTGTTTGTCTTTCGCTGTTTTTATTTTACGTTAACATGAATATGCCGAGCGAAATGTTAGGAATTTGAAAAAGGCAAATAAGTTTCAAGAAAGAAAGAAAAAGAAAACCTCATAAAAGCACGCGAATGCCCAAATCCTATGGTCAGATATGTTAAATGGTTAAATCTAATCAAACGACATTTAGGTGACAGCCATGCAGTCAGTAGAATGCTGTTACTACTTCCATGCTTGTAGGACAATATAAAACTCGATGATAACCTAATGTATATTTTACTCGATATACATTTTCATATTTGCTCGTCTTTCCAAGGCGTTGCTAAACACTCGTACTCGTCTTTTTAAGGTGTTACGAAACACTTAAAATTACTAGTCTTTCCAAAGTGTTGATAAAGACACGAACTTGCTTGTTTTGTTTCCAAGCTGGTACTATGCACACGAAATTACTAGTCTTCTCAGGGTATTAACAAACACACGAAATTACTAGTCTTTCCAAGCTGTCATTGAACTCAAAATTACTAGTCTTTCCAAGGTGTAGCTAAACACTATAAAGGTTATGTCTTTCTGAGTTCTCACTAAAGGTCAAATTATTCGTCTAGTACATCTGTTTGTTAAAAGTATATACATCAGAATAATGTATGAATTTGTTAGTTGTTGAACGGCTGTAGCTTCATCGTACTTAACACGTTGTACCTTTTTTGTACTGAACGCTGTACCTTCTTTGTACTTACAATGTTTACCTTCCTTGTGCTTTAAACTGTGTACCTTTTCTGAACTGAAAACTTTGTACCTTACCTGTTTGTTTGATTGATTAGGATTTGTAACGTACCTTCAACAATTGTTCAGTCATATCACTACGATGTCTGCAGTGAGGCAGTTTATAGTGATGACTAGCACTGGGGTATCATGCCGCAGACATGTAGCATAATGTCTCACCCAATCACATTATCCTCACACCAGGCCGACCAGTCCTAACACAAACCTCTTAATGTTGAGCGACAAGCGAGGCCGCTCTTAGTACCATTTTTGTAACTTCTATGTACCTTCCCTGTATAAAGAACTCAGTACCTTCATGGTACCTAAAACTTTGTACCTTCTTTGTATTTTAAAGTGTGTACCTTCTTTGTACTTAAAACGTTGTACCTTCTTTGTACTTAATAATGTGTACTTTTTGTGATTAGGACTTTTTTGGAACAAAATCATGAAAAGAGGAGCACTTAGATGATTTATTATTTTTGTTATAATTGCACGCTATGCAATCTTTATGATTCAAACACTGGTTAAAGCTAATACAATTCAGATACAAGATTGATTAAAAGATGTATACCTGCATCGTTGCTATCAATGTTGTGGAAGACAAGCTCCCATAACATAAAGTATGGAATGCATATCAGCGTTATGCCAAATGCCCAATCGCTAGGATAAAACATGTAAATTTTATGGTAATTCCAATACTGTCTAGAAGAAAATGCAGAATGCACATCAATGTTGCAGCTCCAACACTAACTAGCAAAACGAATCCAAGATTTGGCATCATCTTCCTAGAAGATTACATCATATAATAATAGAAGTTTACTGGACTCTTCATAATATTCAGAAAGTCAAGAAAAAAGTAAGAAGAAAGCAAACATGCAACAGAAATAATTGCTGAAAGGCTAACTAAACAAAGCGCTATCAATTTTCATTTATAAATTAGTTTTCTTGAATGGGAGCTGTATTGCTGAAACCAGTATCTTCAAAATAAGACATTAAAAAAGTTGTCTTAAATGTTCAAATGAGATCATACAATAATAACTGTGCAATGATTGTGATTAGACACGATATAAAAATTGATCAACACGGTTAAATCTTATCCTAGTGACTTTTGGATGAGACTAATATATACTTTAAGACGAAAACTAAGTCATTTAGTAAACTGTTATTGAGATATGATTTTTCTGATGAGGGATGATTTTCGCTAACATAAAGTATGGAATGCATATCAGCGTTATGCGAAACATACAGCCTGATATCATAAGACACGACGAGCCAACCACAGCTGATATCATAAGACACGACGAGCCAACTACAGCTGATATCATAAGACACGACGAGCCAACTACAGCCTGATATCACAAGACACGACGAGCCAACTACAGCTTGATATCATAAGACACGACGAGCCAACTACAGCCTGATATCATAAAACACGACGAACCAACTACAGCCTGATATGATAAGACACGACGAGCCAACTACAGCTGATACATGAGGAGAACACCGACAATTCTCGGTAAGAACCACCCATCCACTGGACTCTACTGGCAACATACCTCATATACCGACATTGGCTGACCTGGTGGCCACCGGAACCGTCAACGTCCACGACATAAAAAAATCCAAAGATTACATTCAGTCTCTTTGCATCCATATACATGTTCTCTTGTGCCCATTTCAAGGTGATAATAATCGCGAAATCATATACTCTTCACTCTCGCCATGCTTGGACTGAAATTTTAAATTGAGTATAAACTGATTTGACTGGATTTTCAGTACTATTTCGAATAAAGCATAGATCAACATCGTAAGTTTGGGTTTGCAACCTATCAGTTGCCTCAGGACAAATAGTTAATTTATATTTAATGATCCAAAAAGACCTGAATCATTGAGGCTTAGAGTGACATTTGCCTCAATCAAATGTCGGGTGGTGAAGATTAAAGTCATTACATTACAGTCTTTAATTTCTTTCTATTGATACCCGGTATTTGACTGGAAATATAGTAGTACCACCTCCGCAGGAAATTACAGGTTCCACCTATTATATCCTTTAGACAAAAACGAGATTGCTGTTGTACAAAATCTATCACGATATTGCTTTCTATAGCAGAGAACCACGAATAATTGCGGTAAGTTTTAACATACCGCGATACGTACCACGGTATACCTAAACAACATTAGAGACCTACAATGCAATCTTCTATGGCAGGTGCATGGGATATTTTTGTTACATTTCCGACTCTAGAATAGCTGGAAAAATATACTGCTCCGATTAAAAGGAAGATAACGCCATATGATATCCATTACATTATTTGAAAGAAAAATTGTCTCGAGATTTAAAGAAAATAAACTATATAGGCATGAAATAATATCGCAGCGTACTCCCCACCACATGGAAATTAATGGTCGGTACCTTGCACTTACGCCTAAAGTGTGCTGAATACGCTTACGTCATAGCTGACTACCTGTAATATTCATTGTGTTAACATTGAGAAGTTTGTTGATAAAAATAAAGATCGATGACAATGAAGCCTGAATTTTCCTAGCTACAGTAATTATATAAGATAGACGGAAACTTCGAATGGTATGATAACAATGGGACTAGATGTTTATTTAGGAAATTCAAACATGATTAGAGGTTATAAATATAATTATATTTCTAAATTCTTAATTAATTTGTAACAAATAGTATTTTAAAGAAAAGAGTAACCATTTTTTCATGTAAAATTAAATTCACGCATTTTATATCATTAAATATGTAACGAGATTACTCAGTGATTCCCGCAAATTCCTTACTGAAGTTCCAGTACAGTAAAAAAAAAAAAAAACAGTACGTGATGTGTAACATCGAAAAAGAAATACTGCGGAAAAACCAGTATACCCGTCAAATTGCTCACCTCTATTGTTTCTTTGACATTCCGATTGATACGACTCTTTGGTCATAAACTATGTAATTTAAAGAAACAAAACCAATACGTTTTGTAAACTTTAACAAGCAATTTAATTTTCAAAATGTTTTAAAATGAAAATATAAGAAGCACTTACAATATTATGAAAATAATTAAAAAAGAATGAAAAACTTCATTCAAGTCCAAAAGAATGAAATGTTCAAAATAAATTCCAGATCCATGAAAATACTGTTCCACCAAACGTCCTGAGATGTCACAATGACGTTGTCCAGAAAATGTCCTTGAATAGTATTATAGTGCAATGAGCACTTTGTATTTTCATTGAATAATTATAAACAATGTTTCCTCTCAAATACCAAAATACAACATTGAATACTTCTGTATACTTGATGTCAAACCAAGAACACAAGAAATAAGATTGAGAAAATTGGCCAACGACAGGTACTTTATATATATATATATATATATATATATATATATATATATATATATATATATATATATATATATATATATAAGGTAAAATAGGCATTTTGTCACTTCTGTTAAGTGACAAATCGCAAATCTCCAACATCGTAAAGGACTCACATGATCTAACCCATCTAAGAATCCACATGACCGATCTTTCCACAAGAAACAGCCCACAAATTGTTAACATTTTTACTAATAAGTGTATTATTAGTAACTGTAAACACGTATGTAAGCATCTATTTATAGAGTATATATCTTACAACAGAACCAATGCAAATGCCAAATTTCAACTACATATAAAGCCAATTTACTGTCCTTAAGAAATTATAGATACACCTAACACCATAGGAACGTGTCACATCACAGTCATAAACTATTAACCTGCATGCATGGGACAACATGTGGTATTTTACTTGAATGTTCTCAGTCCTTCTTCATTTTGACTGCTTTTATGTTTTTTTCATTAGCCTGTGTAATTAAAAATTGTCTATTGTGTGAAACTGGTGAAATGATTTGCAAGGATTAGCAAAGAAAACGCAAAATGGATAATAAGGGGTAAACAAAATGATAACCCTCACCAGATATTGATATATAGTTCTAATCCATCTCACTTTGAAATGTGCTTTACGATACACTCGTACATTTAAGGATTTAAAGAAAGGAAAATAAGACTCAAAGGAAACTGGTTTATTTGTGAGTAATAGATGATTAGTATTCAAGTAAATAGGAAGACACTTGTGACGTTGGTACAAAATTTCATCTTGGAAATACTTCCATTGTTGGTTATACTTAAAAAAAAGAAAATCGACAGAAAACGACGGAGAACTGAATCACACAGTAAAGTATGCAAGGCAAAAAAGAACTTTTTCAAAAAGGCATTACATCACCTTTTTGGTCTTATTAGCAATTGTTCAGTAATAACGAAGCTTTCTAATGAGTTCTTGCTTATAAAAATACGTTTCACCCAATAATAAGGCAGATTGTTAGTGTATGATGTGCTCGTGATATCATTTACTAGACAATGTACATGCATATACAATTGCAGGTACTGTAGAGATCCAAGAGGTTTTTCCGATCATTATCAGAAAGATCCAAACATGTTCCGATTGCTATTCAAGTTATGCTACAAGCTATTTAATGAGCTCCTCAGATGAGAGACGTTTAGAAGCACATGAACTGAACGGGGAAATTAGATATTTGATTATTACAACAATTCTGAAACACGTAAATTTGTTGTGGATGCCTAAAGAAAGTAGGTACGTCTAATTCTAGAATCTTACGTAAAAGAATGAAATTAATTTTACTTTACTTACAACAAATATACATGTACCATACTTATATGTATTTGTAACAGACAACTTCAACGAACGTTTTTAAAATTTGCATAAACAAGAATATGTTATGAGTTAAATATTGTCATTAAACGTTGAATCAATGGTCGAGTTAAGATTTGCTTGACCTGCATTAAGACAAATTTATAAACTTGCTTTAATTTCTGTGTGTTGGTTTTTGTTGCTTTCGTCTTATTTAGGTTTGCTTTTTGTTGCTTATTGTTAGTTTCTTTCGTACTTTTCTTTCGTCAACTCAATGCATTATATTTGTATCTTTATGGGAACCCAAATCATTTGAAGGGCTACATCAAACCATGCATACATTTGAACATTCTCGAAGTAATAGATGGTAATGATAAATCACATAATAAAAAGACTGAGATAAGCTGTGTTCAGCATATTGTCAGGAACTTTCCTTGTCCTATTAAAGGTTAGCATCATACGGATTTGATTTTTATATATTCTTTTACGAACCAATCAAACACTTGGTTCTTGTCCCGAATTCTAGACAAGACGTTGATTATTTTCACATCCAATGAAGTTGTCGCCCGCCAGCCATAGTCACATAATGATTTGCAGTAAACCTAATACCGCCATATCGTCTTTGCATACAGTGGTGTCCTTTTCTTGTATTTGCAACCCATAAAAGCCACACTTAAACGAGAAATGTTGTCCAAATAATGGATTCCCAGGGCAAAGGTATTTGGCACCCTATACAAAGCTTTCACATTGCGCCCACCCCACTCCTCCTCCTCCTCAGGGCATCTCGTATTATAAACTAACTGTTCATTAGTATTAACACACGGTCGGCTTGATAATTTGTAAATTTCATTTTAGTCTATATATTTAGTAATAATAAGTTAATAACTTGACTGTACTTTTTTTTCGGGGGGGGAGGGGGCGCTCCTCCTTCCCAATTTTGAAGTCCGAAGCGGCCACTTAGTACATCTAGTGGGTTAAACCGGCCCTCGGCCCTGTATTCTCATACCTGTATGCAGACGAATCTTGTTCATACCGAATGGCTCAGTGAGATCTCATTCTAGGGATATTCTTTTCAGCTCTCTGCTAAAGGGACTAATTTAATTTATTTGTAATATGTATCGGTGCAAACCAGATAATATAGGACACTGATGAGAATTTTCTCTTGGTTCATTGTTATCACAGACACTTCAAATCCGCATCAAATATTCAAAGTAAAAAAAGAGAAAATGTTTTTAGGTTGATTTCATAAAAGAAAAATCTGGAGCAGCTGTGTTTCATGTATTTTGCGATGCTAACACTTCACAGTAGTGCGCCTGACATATATCAACTATTATTCAATCACACGCTGCAGAAACACTAACTTTGAAACATGAGCTTATATAAATTTGTTTCTAACTTCGTTCTCAAAGAGAATGCCTGCGATTTTTATACAGTTTTAAACTTTGAGGTTCATTCGTTTCAACAGATAAATTAGAAAGTAAGGCATAGCCATGGCAACATGCCAATGTAGAGAACCAAAACAATTACATTAAAAAGATCCCCTTTTCTTCGAAAATTGGATTTGGCCAGAATATCTATCTCAAAAATCCAGTTTGGCTACAACGTTGGCATACGTGATGCGTGATAAAAAAACAGATAATTGTTTGATCTATTCAAAATATATGTGTGACAAATTTAACTGTTTGTACAACTAATATTTTTTTTCTAATTTAATTTTGTCATGAAAAATGAACACATGCTGTTAATATCATTAAATTCATAACACTATTAACCAGTAATTTACGTTTATTCCACACTTACGTGGGAAGTAGACTGCCCAGGTATTGGGATAAGGTAACTTAGAACGTAACACGAAATAAAAAATACAACGAAAACCGGTATACTGGTAATACCTCTCGCCTTTAATTGACTTTATCTTCTTTATATATATATATATAGAGAGAGAGAGAGAGAGAGAGAGAGAGAGAGAGAGAGAGAGAGAGAGAGAGAGAGAGAGAGAGAGAGAGAGAGTTATAACCAAGTAATGTGGGTACATACAAGACATTGTATGGTTTCATATATGAATTAATTCAATTTACAGCTCCATTGTTAGTTGCTATTTTGAATTCAGTTCCAAGTTTTGTATTAGTTTGCTCTGTAATATAAAATATTGCAGTATGAATACAAATTTCGTGAAGAAGGCTTTATCTCTGTGCTTTGATTACAGAATTCGTCAGAAAGACTTTAAATGGATGTTTGAATACAAATTTCGTTAAGAAATCTTTCACACGTGTTTTAAATACCAATTTCATGTTTGAATACAAATTTCGTGATGAAATTTTTGCTCGATGTTTTGAATAAAATAGTCTGGAAGCTTATACATTTAAAAAATTCCTTAGGAACTCTTTTATTGAGTGATTTTATTTTCACTCTTGATAGTGATTTCAAATTAAAGTTACTGTAACTTTTCGCCAGGATGCAAAGTAAATAGAAACATACTATGTTTAATTTTACAAATACTCAATGTTTCCATTTTCAAGCTATATATTTGTATACAATCGTACATCTGTATAGGTAATATATTTAAGTTCAATTCTGTCTTTAGCGGTAATGTACTTTAGTTAGCTGATTATTTTTACAATAAATTTGGGAATAGTGGTAGAATGAAATTCCTGACAATATCCATTTTATTCAGGAGAACATGGCGTTTTTTAAAATGTTTTTTTTTAAAGATTCCGGGACAGATCCTTAAGAATGACACAGTTCCAAATTTTGATCTTGAATTTCATCCCTTTCTTTGATTGAATATTTTTGTTATTTTTGCCATTTTCCCAATGGCTGCAGACTTAATATTTCACTAATCAAAGGCAAGGAGGCGTATATGTGTGTTTAACACAGTTAACCTGTTCTATCAACTAAAATGATCGCTATTCAAAGACAAGACGGCGTACATGTGTGTTTGTCACGGTTAACCTGTCCTGTCAACTAAAATAATCGCTAATGCAAGGCAAGAAGGCGAATATGTGTGTTTGACACAGTTAACCTGTCCTATCAAATAAAATGATCGCTATTGAAATGCAAGGAGGCGTACATGTGTGTTTGACACAGTAAACATGTCCTATCAGCTACAATGATCGCAATTGAAAGGCAAGGAGGTGTACATGTGTGTTTGACACAGTTAACCTGTCCTATCAACTACAATGATCGCTATTGTAAGGCAAGGAGGCCCACTTGTGTGTTTTGACACAGTTAACCTGTCCTATCAACTACAATGATCGCTATTGAAAGGCAAGGAGATGTACATGTGTGTTTGATACAGTTAACCTGTCCTATCAACTACAATGATCGCTATTGTAAGGCAAGGAGGCGCACGTGTGTGTTTTGACACAGTTAACCTGTCCTATCAACTACAATGATCGCTATTGAAAGGCATGGAGGTGTACATGTGTGTTTGACACAGTTAACCTGTCCTATCAACTACAATGATCGCAATTGAAAGGCAAGGAGGCATATATGTGTGTTTGACACAGTTGACCTGTCCTATCAACTAAAATGATCGCTATTGAAAGGCAAGGAGGCGTACATGTGTCTTTGACACAGTTAACCTGTCCTGTGAACTAGAATGATCGCTATCGAAAGGCAAGAGGCGTACGTGTATGCTTGATACATTCAACTTGTCATATCAACTACAATGATTGCTATTGAAAGGCAAGAATGCTACTTGTGTACTTGATTCAGTTGGTAATATAAACTGTCCAATCAACTACCATGATCGCTTGATTGCCGAACCAATGTAACAAACGTTCATGCACGGTATAACGCTGTTTACAGAATTTAAAGCCCAGTTGAAACGTGTTTTGTTGTCAGCTGTCTTTACCTTGAAAGAGATTAGACGGTTTTCGTTCGGGAAATTGCTTCGTATAACGCATGCACGAATAGAACAGCCCCATATATTTCTTTATATGTATGCAAACGAAACTTGACAGAACATGGAATAAAAATAAATTCTACTTTGTGGAAAGCATTCGTAAATGAAACGATAAAGAATGTTAAACTTAGTTATCTAAATCGTTATCAAGTATGTGCGAAGAAATATTCACATGCTCAAATTTGTGTTATGCCAATCTGACATTTATATGACAATGACATTTATTAACTTACGATTAGTGTATGAGTTGGGTAGTTAAGACAGTCTGACATAAAAAGGAAACGCATTGAAAATACCAAAGTAAGTGTAGAAGCTTAATTTCTCAAAATAAAAAGGTATAGGAAGTTTTGAAATTCTAATTGGCACATCAGATATTAGGTCAAAAACGTGATCAACTAAAACGTGATTTATCAGACTTATGTCTCGTTGCATATTAGTATTATCACTGACAGCGAAAAGTTTTGTTATTTAGAATTATCATAGACAGTGTAAACTTTTGATTATTAGTATTATCACAGACAGTGAAAACGTTTGTTAATTAGTATTATCACAGACAGTGAAAACTTTTGATAATTAGTATTATCACAGACAGTGAAAACTTTTGATAGTTAGTATTATCACAGACAGTAAAGAACTTTATTTGCCAATTAGTAGTATCACAGCCAAACCGCATACATCATTTATATAGAGCTGTAGAAGAAAATGTGTCTTTGACACCAGATTTTTTAGTTCTTAACAGTAGGAAGGAACTACCAGTGTATTCATGTGCCCTGTGTTTTGTAAATAATCTTAAAACAAATCGTTTAAACATAAAGTTTTGTTATTTATTTTATTTGATTTGTTATTATGTTATAACCATTTGAAGAATGGAACATAATGTATGCAAGATTAATGAAGTCATGAAATATGAAAATTGATCGCACCTTGGATGAATGGAAACATTTTAAACTTGTGAGGGAAAATACAACAGGGAAACAACTTTAAATTTGTTTCTAAATACTCAAAAAAATATGACAGTGGATAAATAAAATTTACTTGTTACATCCACGTTAAATTCTGGTTCTGCTCGCCGGAAATAATTTGTATTTGTATTATGGTGCGTAAATAATGCTATTAGAACAGAAATCAATATTTAGAATATATTGACATTATATACTAAACTTTGTGCAAATTCCTTAAAATTAGTATATCTAGAATAGTAGTCAATGAGACGCCAGCATCGATGAGCACGGATTTTTTTTTTTGTAATATCAATTTATATGAATGTTTCTTTGAGACTATAAACAATTTCGTTATGCCGATAACCCTATACATAGCATTGACTGATACTAAACAGTTTGTTATCCAATTATTTCTATGCATAGTATTTGGCTGATACTAAGCAGTTTGTTGTCCAATTATGTATATGCATATTATTGCCTGATACTAAGCAGTTTGTTATCCAATTAATGAATATGCATTTTATTGGGTGATGCCAATAATTTGTTATCCAGATATCTCTGTGCATAATATTGGTTATTACCAAACAGAGCATGCGCATAACTCTGGGGGAAAATTTCGGAACTTCGCATTAATGCAATTTTATCAATTAGCTTCACACATTTTATTTTGTACAGTCAAAATCGATTTTTTTTACGAATACAACAATATTTTTTAAATAACCCATGATAAAAGTATACTCAAATAAGGAAGACCAACGTTTTTTTTTTAAATTGTGTTCTGTACCTGCTGCCTGAGTCTTAAACTATGACCGTGTTATCAATGGTACCTGTTCCTCGAGATTGCTGAATGTCTTTTTTGGATAACAAATAATAGCGTGCCCCTTATAATGTCAAAGGAGCTATGCGAAATATCGCTGATTCACCGCATTTTTTATATTACTTAATTGAGCTTAGTTTATTTACAGGTAATAAATCTTGTATTAAACCCCGCATCTGGCTACTGGCGACAGCTATATATCCCTACCAAATACAATCCTACCAAAGGTTACAAGTAATTACACAACTAAAATTTTGCCAAGCGCTCTAATGAAAGGAAATAATGTCTTGAATATAAATCCAGCTGCACATTTCTCAGCAGTCTGTGATTTATTATAAGGTGTCACGGAAAGACTTGAGATATACAAGTCTTAAAATTAGAATACCCATATCCA
Organism: Unio delphinus; assembly: GCA_029339505.1. Taxonomy (NCBI): domain Eukaryota; kingdom Metazoa; phylum Mollusca; class Bivalvia; order Unionida; family Unionidae; genus Unio; species Unio delphinus. The sequence continues at coordinate 8,423,978 of JAQISU010000106.1, read as the reverse complement.
CGTGATCCTAAAGCGACAAAAACGTATTGTAATTGGGATTATGTGTAGATCATTAAAAACAGGTGTAGGATATAGTTTGATAATTTTAACATCCTTTCAATTAAAAATGTGCCTTGTTCAATTTCCTACTTTCACACTGCCAATAAATCTTCATCCTCTATTTTTTCCTCTTTTATTTTAATTGAAGAGTAGCCAGCATCGAGTGGTTTAGGTAAGTGGTATGAAACACGAAAATCCCCATGCTTCCATTCAGTAGTCATTACAAGAGCTTGCAGGAGATCAAACCAAAACTACCAAAAATAAAAAAGGATGGGAAGAGTGAGAGAGAATAATAGAAACAGATAGAGAATATAGATGTAACATAATTTTATCTGGATTTTATAACAGTTTCTTGAAAGGTGACGTTAAAAACGAAAATACTGCAGTCGAGATATTCTGACTGCAGGATCACGCATCACTATGGTGATCATATCCGTGGAAAAAAATCTATGAGATAAAAGCATATAACCCCCCCCCCTTACCCCCCCCCCCCCTTATGGAATAGGTTTCTCGGTTGGCTGTTGGATCATTTTCAAACTTTTTTGTCGCATTTATCACATTTATTGAATTGATGTGTTTGAGAAACTAAAGCCAGCATTGTTGTAATGATAGTTTTAACAACAACTTGTCTGTGTTCGAACGATAACGACTTTTAAGACAGGACTAAATTAGGCAAAAATTGGCTCAACTGTCGAAGCTACGATTCGTCATATTTTCTTCAATGAGAGGTGGAGTACACTTACTAAGAAAAGACTATTCATCAAATAAGGTGTGTTTTTCATCTTCAACACCATCAGAAAATGATCGTATATTTTTAGTTTGTTAATACGCTTGATGTTTCACAATGTGGCATTCTTTCTATATCATTGATCTTGTATTACTGTTTTAGCATCTGAAGTAAAGGGGTCATGTGTTGTAGATAATATTGTTTTGGTGAAACATGAACAAAATGTTAATAGAATACTAGATATATTAACTGACATCATCATAATTCGATGTTTTAGCCTTGTCATCGTCAAGGCTAAAACATTATCATCATCATCATCGTCGCCATCGTCTAGATACAGATGTGCATGCACAATACGTCTGGTGTGAGAAAATGTTGCATATATTTAAAACGATTTAGTTAAGAGTGCTCATTTCAAAACAAGTCTATTGGATGCAAATCGTACAAATACGCACATTTAGATTTTTCCAACAGTAAGAATAATTACCTGCCCAAGCTCTTGAACGAAAATATAATCCAAAAAGTACACAAAAGACGTCGTATATATAAGAGAATATGAGTCAGTGATAAAGTCGAACAAGAAGACAGTTAAGTGTTGAAATAAGAGAGCTAGATGAATGGAAACAGGGTAAAATACGGGAAGTTGAGGATGCAATTCATAATAAAAATCATATCTTCTTTTACCATTCTGTGTTTAACAATCATCAAGGCAATAATTAAAAGTACCCTTATTATTATTGGTATAAGTTGTCAATTAAAAGTACCCTTATTATTATTGGTATAAGTTGTCAATTAAAAGTACCCTTATTATTATTGGTATAAGTTGTCAATTAAAAGTACCCTTATTATTATTGGTATAAGTTGTCAATTAAAAGAACCCTTATTATTATTGGTATAAGTTGTCAATTAAAAGTACCCTTATTATTATTGGTATAAGTTGTCAAACGTTTACAGTACCACAATTATATCTTGTGCGACTCCACTAAACTGAAATGGAAGAAATCAATCAGATATTAACTAAAACAGGTTAATCAACATAAATGACATAATTATAATTTGCGAATTATGGTGCTTAATGTCCGCAATTTTTTCACTCTTGCAATAGCATGAAAATCTAACTTGAGTACGACCTAGAAAAGCTAGATTTGTGGTGGCGTATGCTTGTCACGTCAGACTATAGTTCATTCAATGGTGCCATAGCAAATGTTTTCACGCTATTTCGAGCAGTTTAGGTTCATGTAGCATTTACCTTTCGTAACTATTATTTTAGACATTATACCAAGTTTTACTGATTACAGTGAATAATACATGTATGGGAAAACGCATATGACATCTTGATCATTACCGAAATATATCGTAACTTTCATTTTCTCTCTATTCTATCAAGCACTTGTTTTTGTTGGGGAGGGGGCATGGGGGGCGCTGGGGGTGTTGCTTAAATACAAAGCTATTACAACAATATGGTTCCTATATAAAATACACTTGTTTACAATACATAATTATATTCATAAACAATTTAGATGCGTTATGTCTGGTCCTTCAATTTCACCTTTATTAGTAGTATATGGGGATACTCTAGCGACAATGGGAAATCCAGTCAAAAAGGTCGTGGGAACATCTAGCGACAAGGGGAGTTTAACATGGGGGAAATGTAACATGGAGCGAATGGGGAATTGAACATTGGGTCACTTTAGTGTCATTGGGACCTTAACGTTAAAAATGGGTATATCAAAATTAGTTCTAAGGGAATTGAAAATTGGTGACTCCATTGTGTTTATAGTCAAAACTATTGATAGGGTAAAATGTACGTGTAGGAACAAAGGGCTGATAGGGACAAACATAGATATACAGAAAGAAACAAATACACATTGAAACACACAGAAAAGAGGGCAGAGATGTTCTAAAGAAAGACCCACATATAATAAAGTTTACGATATGGGTTCAAAACATTTATTTAAGTATATACATGGGCTCTCTGGCCTGTGCTTTAGTCTAAGCACTATCCATTTAAAACATTCAAATCTGGACATGGAACAAATCTATTCACATGTTATCTATTTCTTGGATCTAGAAAAAATACTTTTAAAATTAAAGTTTATGCCTTTAAAAAAAGAACCAATTTTACATACAACGCATAAGCATTTCATATAAGAATGACACTTTTCATACAACAATTAATATCCATTTTTAAGAAAATAGCTAAACCAAACTAAGTAACAAACAATCAAATAGGAGATAGTTCATGTTGCTTTCTATATCCATCACACACATTGTTTAAAACCTGGTCAGCTATCGCTTGTGTCCCAGCGTAGATGTTTCCCATTACGTACCCCTTTCATTCGTAAATCTGCTTGAGTCTTACGCTCGATGCTTGGTGTGTGAAATGATTCATCTTTCTCGCTTGGCAGTGATAGTCACAATGAACTTTCGGTCTTGGACGATATCCGTTTTAATATGCTGACCAACATCGACGTGACCGTACGGTAAAGTGAAGTGATTGGGAAGCCGCACTCTCTTCTGGTACACGATTTTTTTGTACTTTTTCCAAAGACCTACTGACGATTTGGTGTGTGGGGAAAAGGACGATCTTGTGCGGTTCGTGGGTGGTCACTTTAAAAGTTTCATCCTGTCCAGACATCAAGGCTTCTTTTAGCACGTCAAAGTTGATGGTGACTCGACTGGTGTGATAATTGAGAGTCAATCCTTTTACTTTACATTCGGTGTGCATTTCTCCTTGACGGTTTCGGTATTCGTAGCCGTAATTTTTAGGACCGCCACTTGCAAAACTTACTTAGACGAATACCAGACTGTGATTTATATCTCAATGTGCTACAAGCATTACGACTGTAATTACTCTCAGTTATAGATTCTCATGGGAAGACAGGGAAGTGCTGACATAACAAGTTATATAATCCCTACATTTCAAAACATGCATATGATATCGACGACCAAACTACATGCCTAATGTTCCATGCATGTTTAAGAAAACATTTGTAGGTGTTTGAAAAACCAGTGACTTTACCTATCGCGTTTCAAATCCGTACAGTATATCTTAGATGAAGATAGAAAGCTTTAAAAACTAACAGACTACCCAAAGCGTAAACGATTCCAGTGTGTGCATATATCGATTGTTTTTGCAGGATGTATAAAGGATCAGTTATTATATATGCTATATATACAAATGTTTAAGTCTGGTGTAATATTTAAACATAAGGCACTGGCAGATCATGGTCAAGAAAGTTTGTTAAGAGTAATCAGTGGAATAAACAAGATTGACCCTGATGTATCAGCGTATAGTGCGACTCCAGATCAAGGTCTTTGCAGTTTTTAATTTATCAGATTATTCGCTTCAACTTGTATTATATCTAAAAATTTGCAAACTAGTATAGATTAAAAAGAATTTTAAAAAAATGTAACTAGCGATACAATATTGTGATAGCAGCTGACGAGCCGAATTAAACAGTTCTCCACCTTCTTTAAACTTGGCACACACTCTCTGTCTCATTACTCATTTTTATTGGAAAAACTTTCTGTGCTAATTAGTCCTTCTTAAGTTTGGTTTGGCCAAACTACGGTAATGTTTTCCTTTCGATAAGCATTAAGTATCAAAAGAGTATCGGAGAACTAATTTCAAACCAGAAAATAGTGCAATACAACACGTTGAAAATATATCCACTACCCTGACTGGATGTGTCTGTTTTGGACCGAGAATTACTCAGCCAAAAACACGGTTTTATATACGTGCTAAAACTGGTAAAACAAAAACGAATGTTGGCTACCTCATTTCTGCCATTGTACTTCAGTACCAAAACTATAAGCGGCGGGGAGGGGGGGGGGGGCACGGGCTGCCCCTGTGTACGACATGTTTGTTCTGTTGAGTGGATTATAAACATTATATATATCTTCGTCAGAGCAATCGGGATAGTTTTGTATTTTGACACCTCCATAATTTGTAAGGTAGAAGGCATGATCCTAATTATCACAATCCTGGCATTTTAACATTCCCACATAAGCTAAATCTGAAATGTGGTTTACATTTACATTGAGTTAGGCTTGGAAATGGGTTGACGTGTTGGTGACTGCCTGTCACAGTTAGACTAGCATATGAGATCAAATGCATAACTTGGGCTGCAAATGAGCAGCCGACTTGGCTTACGTATTTACAAATGTATGCTACAGAGGTAAATATATAAAAATCTAGATGGTTGAGGGGGTGATGAAAAGTATGCTAATTTGTTACAGTGAACATTATTCGTGCATAAGTGACATATTTATTCTTTTAGCTGTCTTGTTACAGGAAAATATTCAAAATAGTTCTTTCCTGTCAAACATGAAGGTAAAAAAGAGGGGATGGTTGCAGTGTTGGTTCATTAGAAAAGTCACTAGTTGCATAAGGAATTAACTTTAATACCTCAGTCAGAATCTAGCAAGCATTTTTACAAAAATGCAATAGTTTTTATTTGTATCTTTAATGTAATATTATTCTCATTTTTCTGCAATAGGTCATCGTCGAATGAAAATTTGCCAATAAAAACTGTCCAGTGAGACCTTAAATCAGACAACACCAATCAAGATCGCCATAACGGCCAACAAGAGACCTAACTGAAACTAGTTCTGTGTCAGATCACCACCAAAGCACAGCCAAGTCACGTGATCTATGTGTGAAACTTAAAGCTTGTATTGAGAAAAGTTCTGGCTTTTCTGTGTTTAACAAACCCAGTATTGTTCATGTTATGTAATCTGTATTTTTATTTCAACATACATATGTAATTAAAACTATTATTGAGGGCATTAACTCTGCCAGTTCTTATATATTTGAAAAACACCCTTTCCTCACCTTTGCATTACTGCGATCGCGCGCGCACACACACACACCCACACACACGTACGCAAGTCCTATAATCTCATAATCTGCTACTCTGGTGAAACCAAGTACAACTCTTTTCACTAAGTGAGAGCTGGATATAACTTATCATTATATGGTCAGTTTTTAAAATTGAGAATGGTGACCCCAGTAGATTCAGAAAAAGGATATGAACAAAATTCGCCCATTTTCAACTCTGTCGAGTGTAAGACAAATAGATTTTGACAAGGTCAGCATGACATTTCTCACTATGGAATAAACTGAGTTTGTGTACATAATAAAAGGAAAACACAAATTTGGTCATTAATTTATCTTTTTTCTGACAAATAAGCAAATCCTTCACGTGGGCTTACAAGTTTGCAAGGGCTAATGAAATTGATTAGTGTAGACAAATCTGCGGATTTGATTAGCCCAATGAAAATGATAGAAATTACATAAATGCCCTTAAACAAGATTATTTTATTAATATGTTGACAAAGCATACGAAGGAACGAAAAGACTATTAAACAAATGATTTTATTAACCTATTGAAGGCCTATAAATGAACTATAATGATATTAAGCTGGAGGATTTGATAAGCCTATTAAAAAAGAGAAAAACAATAAATGTTATACTACTTATTGGTTTCATGAAAAGTGTTTTTTGGCATATCCGAATATAAGGAACGTGTCGGTCGTTCTGAATGTAAGGAAATGCTTTGGTATATCCGAATATAAGGAACGTGTCGGTCGTTCCGAATGTAAGGAAATGATTATAGTCGATCTGAATGTAAATAAATGTTTTGGTAAATCCGAGTGTAAGGAAATATTTTGGTCCCAATGAGTGTTGGGAAATGTTGTCTACACGATGTACGGAGCGCGACCGGAATATCACGCACTGTTTTCCACTCGTATTTACAAGTCGTGATGCAATTAAATAATTATTGATTCAAAACACGCTTTCCTACCACCTTGTTGAAGTTTCCGTCATTTGCACGCAATAAATCTGTCTTTAACGTCTTAATGTGCAGGATGCAGTTGAGGGCTATACTTCCCTACCATACATGCCCGTACAAAAGACACATCTAAAATACATCCCTACCATACATGCCCGTACAAAAGACACAACAACATCTAAAATACATCCCTACCATACATGCCCGTACAAAAGACACAACATCTAATATATTTCATCAAGGAGCTCATAGCGGGAGAAAAGAAGAAAAAAAATCAATATGGTTTATGTAATTCATACGACCAACCCTTTTCATGATTTGCATCAATCAAGTTTATAAATCGAAGATTGTTCATAGCTTCTATCAGGCAAAGAGAAAGAAAATCTGTATTAAAGAAAACAACTCAGCTTTTCATCGTAGCAATAGTAATTAAACACCAGCGATGGGAATGCTATATATCGATAAGTAAATACGTAAGTCATTAAGTAAGACTAAATAAATATATACGGTTGGTTATAAGCCAGCAGGTAGATGTAAGAACTAAGAAAGATGGTTTGGGGCTACAGTTAAACTTGTATCACACTGCACTCTACGCTTAATGTTCATTTCAATTAAATGATTTCTAACAGGCGCCACTAACATTTATGAGTGGAGTAAAATACAATGATTTATGTAAGGAATCTTGCACTACAGTGAACTGGGCAAGAACAGTCACAAAAAAATCGAATAATCTTTCAACATTTAAAAGCGACAGAAAAGACGAAAATATTAGGGAATTGTTTCGATGTATACCACACATATAAAATGTATTACGAAAATACCTATAAACATCGATGACAAGTCGAATTAAAAAGGTCAAGGACATTAGACGATCCCGAAAAGCATCTCGCCAACCAGGACGATTAAACCGGTGGTTAATAAATTAAATATATGCACCTTCGTTTACATAATTTCGTTCTTGCTTTCTCGCCCACTAACTTGATTACATACTTGAATACAGACGAACAGTTAAACGCAAGGACTGACATAAATTTTAGACTGACATATGATAAAACAATCTTATTTATTGGACTATATTTTAAAAAGCCACAAGATAATCAAAGACTTACCTTTGTTCCATTTCAAATCTTATGTCACAGTCCAAACTTTAACACGTACATCCACTGAAGCGAAATCAGTAATGAATTCTCTTACAGTTCCAAAATAATGTTATTCTGATTTGAGCATTCTATCCAATCCAATTCACTGTGTATTCAAGTACACTTTTAGTAGCAGAGGATTAAAATATCGAATAGTAAGACGAACTTATCAAGGCTTGAAAATAGTTGGATTTGTGGGATTCAATTTCAAGACATTTCAATTTGTTCTGGTGTTATCGGTGATATGTCTATGAATATTAATGATCTTCCCACTGATATCATATAACCAATTACATGTATAAATCCTTAATAAAAACCACGTATATTCCAATTATAATAAGACAGACAGGTGGAAATCATCAACATAAATACTGCGACATATCCAGAATGCCTCGTCGGCACTGAGCGAAAGCATTTAATTAAAACAAATAGGCGTGTTCTATTGATGATATCCTTCTTTCTTTGGAGTAACTAAGCCCAGTTGACTTCTGAACACCCGTGCGTAAGCAGAGACGATCTGGTACTGCAATGCGTGGTGAACTAGCGTTGCAAATAGTTTCGATTGGGAACGGTAGGGAGGGTTTGTTGAATTGAGATCATAGAAGTGAATAATGCACCCCTGCAGACTAGGAAGGTAGCGCACAGTACTATTCAGTGATCATGAATACGATGATACGAAGCAGTAATGAGAGAGCGACTTGTCCAATTGTCGAATAAAGTGACATTTTTATGTTTAATAAACAGACGAATAATTTGTAGAAGGTTTTTATCTAGTGTTGTTAAGCTTCTAAACATTTAGCTCGGTTTTTTAGACTGGAGTGAACATACACATGCACGCAACTACACACACACACACACACACACACACACACACACAGAGCAAAAATGTATATATCGAAGCTATAAATCAATGAAACAAAACAAAAACAAGTGTGTGTGTGTGTGTACACAATATCGAACATGATTTAATAATGAATATTGAAATGCAAAATTCATTGCATATATAAGGAGACTCGAAGGCTCATTGGTTACAGTAAGGGTTCTAATCTAACATTCCTATCAACCTGGGTTGGATATTTGGATGTGACTTTGTTCAAAGCGCTTTACTCCAATTGCTTTGTACTGGATAACCTTTAGTGTTGATGTGCCTTTATACACCAAAGTGTATATGCTGTCATACATATATAATGAGTGTAATGCAAACTATCTCTCGATTAATACTGGCTATTCTGTCTCTCAAGATGTGTACACTAAATATACCCTAAATATAAACCTACTCATCCACACAAAGCATGGACATTTGAAATGTAACACAAAACTAACACAAAACATGGATATCTGAAATGTAAAACAAAACATGGATATTTAAAACGTGTTGTCGGGTAACATTTTGTTTAAAAAAGATGTCACCATGTTGCGTGTTTGTACGTAATAACAATATGTTCCTTCCTCCACCAAATCGGACCTTCTTTCAGCAGATCTTGACTCTGATTATATAATTCGTTACAGGCGGCATGGAGGGGGGGGGGGGTCGGACCTCACTACAGGCTAAAAATAAAACGTACTCACACACAAATGTAGTCACCATGCACTTCATCTTTGACCATCGTTTTATTTATGCTGCAGGTTTAAGAGTGTTATACACAATTTGAATAAACATACACATAGACTTTTGCTTTGAAGCCATTTCGAGGAAAGTCAGGGCCATGTTCAAATCTTGGCACCCCACCCCCACCAACCGTCACCGGCCCTACGTAGAATACTACCTCATGACTTTCATGCTGTGTTAAGTAGATAAAATGCGTGACGTATCACGGTATAAACAACAGCTTTAATATCAAATAAGAAACGTGTTACTATATATACAACAATTTTTCTTTTAGATAAGACAAATTTGTAAATCACACATTACTCAAAGATACTCCTCATTATGCAAAATTGGTTTGATAATGTTGAATATAAAAGTACCAATGTAGAACAGCTCCTATTTTTCAACTTGAAATTACGACTCTACCATTGAAGCATGCTTTAGCTTTCTTGTTATTTATGAGACTTCAAATCATCATGTTTGACTGTGTCGTCTCCATATGAAAGATAACCTTCAAATTGGGTGTAATAGATACGTATAAATTAATTCCACGATTTTGTGATTGTTTATTTAGAGTTCTGATATATTATTCATGTCACATAAGTTTGTGTCTGCTCAAATATTGTTCTGTTGTCGCACGGATAAATGTCGCTGCCGTAAACTACCTAGTGTAGACGTCACTATTAGCAGCAAATGAAACTGGACGCACTTGACTGAAGTAAACCAGTGATTTGTTGGGAAGTTTGCAGTCTCAATGGCTAAGAGTCGGACTTGAGAAGTAGAAAAAAATATCTGCATCACATGGTAAAAGGAGTTAAGTGGTAACTTGGAGAAACGGAATCGCATTGATATATGAACATCTTAGTCACAATTCTCTGAGAAAGACAATAAAAATAGAACTTTCAGAGGTAGGGTTGCGGATATTTAAGCGCCAGCGCCAGCTATCAACCACGCTTTGAATATCTTGTCATCCCGAAGTTTCTGGATACCTGGATGAACTGGTGAAAATGAAAAGCACTTGCAAGGGACAAGGACTGTGCGAATGTATGTACGTAGTAGTCTTTCACGGCATCCCAGCACAGTAATGACTATACCTACCAACTATATGCGACGTTTGAAAAATGAAAAATGCAGAATTACACAAAACTGGGTATATAAACTCTTTCATATAATTCTAAACATGAAGTATGACAATATAAAACATAAATGCTAAGCTGAGATAGTTATGTCAAACTCAGATCAAATCTTTCAAACGCATGTGATTCGCGCGTGATCAGTGGAGAAATCTTGGGAAATTCAGATATCAGCTAACTCAAAAACTTTTAAATATAGCATCTCTCTCTCTCTCTCTCTCTCTCTCTCTCTCTCTCTCTCTCTCTCTCTCTCTCTCTCTCTCTCTCTCTCTCTCTCTCTCTCTCTCGTTTGTGTGGTCCGTGTACCAGACTCATGATATAAAGAACATATATAACAATTTTATTGTTTTCTTATCCTCGTATCAGGCCGTTGGTCCAATTGCAAATTTTTACAATGAAGAAAATACATTATTAGAGTGGATACACATTGGTATTTTGTAAGTCTACAGTTAGTAATATAGTTATATAAATGTGATAGAATATACATAATTACACAATTTGTATATGTCCTTGACTTGAATGCAAACTAGATTAACTATGCTGTTATTCTAATTAGCACTTCCGATTTGTTAGGAAAAAAACATTGCAAAACAAAATTTATTACATGTATATTCGAAAAAACACTTTGGAAGAAACTTTCGTCTTAATCTGAGTATTTGAGACATTTAGTAAAATATGGAATTGGTCTTAAATTTCTCCGCTGTCACATAAATAACGTAATCTAAGTACTACGTTTAATTTTTTTTGTTACGTGTATTTAATTTATATTTGGATATGTTTTACGTTATAAATATGTGTTTACTGATATCCAAATTCAAGGTCTAGACTTAGTTACAACCGTACAGTGTTCTGGAAGTGATGTTATCCTGTTGATCTTTTTGTGTCTTATGTTATATTATACGGTTGTGGTTTTGGTTAAAAAAAAAAAAAAAAAAACTATCCGCTGCCGTTTTAAGTTCTGCATAAAGAATAATTTGCCGTTATGTTCCGATATAATTTGATAGGAATCATTTGCTTTATTTATTCATTGGAATTACAAAGTGCTCATTCACATTTTGGACGACCGAAACACTATTTTGGGATTATTTTCAGTACATTCGAAGACATTCTGGATAATATCATATCAGTACATCAAGAGTATTGATATACCAACCCATTCAGGACTACAAAAACTGAACACATTCACGACATATAATTCATGCAAAATATTATATACTTTTGGACTTGTGATAGAATATGTTGAATTATATGAGATTTACTTCGCAATGCTATAAGTTTCCTTTTCAATGTCCAAAATTTAATTGACTTTATTGCGAAATTTGCAGTGTCCCTGTTACGATTTAAATTTCACAAAATTGAAGAAGTTTCTGGTGAAACCACAAGCACTCACATCGTCATCTAATACAGTGAACTGTTTTGTTTACTTTTTTATTTTAATTTTATTTCTTTATCATAAACTCTACCCAGTTAGGATCAGAGATTGTGAGATTGTGAAAAGGTACTAGTTGCGTGAGTTCGAGATTGTGAAAAGGTACTAGTTGCGTTAGTTCGACAGACGTTATGCAATTTCGAGACAGAAACACATTTTTAACAAAGCAAGGAAAATACTTGTTTAGTACTTGTTGTTTTTAACAAAGCAAGGAAAATACTTGTTTAGTACTTGTTGGGGTGGTCCAAGGTTGACATTGCCGGGGTGTGAGTGGGAGACAAGCTCCCCACTCCTCCAAAAATGCCCCATAGGGCTTGCGACTATGATCGTCTCTGTCAACTAAAATCCAGCTCCTGGCCTTCGCGAGTGGCTTAGCTTCTTAGTCCGGCGGACCATGTTTTCACTGGCAAGAGAAGGGGTGAAGGCGGCCACTGGCGCCTTAAAAACAGTCGCTTCGGGTAGATGGGGCTCGTAAACCTTGGATGGTAGCTCATCTAGGAGAAGGAAAACTCTGATCCCAAACCTCCGCTGCCTTGCGGCTATACCCACTCACCGGAAGGCTAAGGGAGTAAACCCCGACAGAAAATCCGGAGACGGAGTCCCTAAGGCGGTCTGACGTTGACTTCAACGTCATTCCGGTAACTCCTGTGACGCCGTTGGTGCCAAGCTGTAGCGACATTTGTCGTTCCCTTGGGTCCACCAGCTGCGTGGAGAGGGGGGATCTGCTGCATGGGCAACAGCTGATTCTCCATTCTAGACTGCCCAGGCTTTGTAGCTCCACTGGAGAGGACACTCCAGCGTCGTCTTAAGGCGTCGGCACAACACGGGAAGCAGCTGTCTACCGGTTATAAGCCATAGCTCGATTGGCGTAGAACTTGGCGCCAGGGGCTGCTTTCGACGTTAGGAGAGATCGCCATGTCTCATTGGAAGCTACCGCCCGCCTCAAGCTGGGCAGCCCCCAGTCAATAAGGTGCTTCCCGCCATGGCCTGCCTGCTTCACTGGGTGCGTGGAGCTTAGAGAACCATCTCGACAAGCAGGCCAAAAAACTCTGCACCAAGCAAGATACAAAGAGGAAACAAGAAGACTCCAGCTCTTTGTTTCGCAAGCTGGAACATCAGAACCTTGTGCCCTGGACTCACCACTGACCTGCAGAAAATCAACGACGCAAGGAAGACTGCCGTCATTGACAGAGAACTCTCCCGACTTAATGTCGACATTGCCTGTCTTCAAGAGACCCGACTGGCCGACAGCGGCACCATCAGGGAAGCCAACTACACCTTCTTCTGGCAAGGAAAACCATCAGACGAACCCAGGCAGCATGGTGTCGGCTTCGCTGTAAAGAACACCCTCGTCGCCTTCATTGAGCCTCCATCATCAGGCACTGAGAGGATCCTTGCCCTCCGGCTATCAACATCCTCAGTCCCAGCCAACATCTTCAGCGTGTATGCCCCAACCCTCTACTCAAACCCAGAAGAAAAAGACCAGTTCTACGAGGCTCTGGATCAAGCAATATCAAACATCCCCAGTACCGAGGGCCTCTAACTACTAGGAGACTTCAATGCGCGAGTGGGAGCTAACTACGAAGCATGGCCCACCTGTCTCGGCCCGCACGGAAGAGGCAAAATCAACGAGAATGGCCAGCGACTGCTGGAGATGTGCTGCACTCACAGCTTATGTGTGACCAACACCTTCTTCAAATGCAAGGAGATCCACCAGGTATCATGGAGACACCAACGTTCCCGCTACTGGCACCAGCTAGATCTAGTCATCACCAGGCGCGCGGAACTAGCCAGCGTCCTTCTCACCCGCAGCTACCACAGTGCCGACTGCGCCACGGACCACTCCCTTGTGGCAAGCAAGGTGCGAATAATACCCAAGAAACTGCACCACGCCAAGAAGAATGGTCGCCCACGTATCAACACCTGCTGTGCAAGCAATCCAGAGAAGACACAGCAGTTCATCTGCAAACTTCACGAGGCTCTCACCAAAGAGACACCTGATGACACCATCGACTCCAAGTGGTCCCACCTCCGAGACGCTGTGTACAACTCAGCCATTACTGCCTATGGGAAGAAAGAGCACAAAAACATAGACTGGTATGAGGCCAGCTGGGAGAAGATGGAACACGTGACTGAGGCGAAGAGGAAAGCCCTCCTAGCTTGCAAGGCTGCGCCTAGCCTTGGTACATTACAGGCCCTCAGGACTGCCAGGAAAAATGCCCAGCAGACCGCCCGTCACTGCGCTAACTCCTACTGGCTGAACCTCTGCACCAGCATACAGATAGCTGCCGAAACCGGGGATGCAAGGGGCATGTACGAGGGTATCAAGAAGGCAACAGGCCCACCCACCTCCAAGATCGTTCCACTCAAGTCCAAGACTGGCAAAGTCATCAAAGACCAGGGCAAACAGCTGCAGCGCTGGGTTGAGCACTATCTTGAGCTGTATGCAACCCAAAACGTCGTCACGGACACCGCCCTAGACGCCATCCTAGACCTGCCAGCCTTGGAGGAACTAGACACACCACCCACCCTGGAAGATCTTAGCAAAACCATCGACTGCCTCGCTTGTGGGAAGGCCCCTGGGAGTGACGGCATTCCGCCTGAAGTCCTAAAGATAGGGAAGCCAGCACTAATCCAGCCTCTGCACGAACTGCTCTGCCTCTGCTGGGGAGAAGGACACATCCCCCAGGACATGCGAGATGCAAACATTGTCACTCTATACAAGAACAAAGGAGACCGCAGTGACTGCAACAACTACCGGGGCATCTCTCTTCTCAGTATTGTTGGAAAGGCGTTCACCCGTGTCGTCCTGGCGCGCTTGCAGACCCTAGCATCCCGAGTCTACCCCGAGTCCCAGTGTGGCTTCCGAGCAGGCAGGTCAACTGTAGACATAATCTTCTCACTACGACAGCTGCAGGAGAAGTGTCGTGAGCAGCAGATGCCCCTCTACATTGCCGTCATAGACCTGACCAAGGCATTTGACCTGGTCAGCCGGAGCGGACTCTTCAGGATCCTTAAGAAGATAGGCTGCCCCCCACGACTGCTCGCTATTATAACATCGTTCCACGAGAACATGCACAGCACAGTGTGCTTCAACGGCGCAACATCAGAGGCCTTCCCAGTCAGCAGCGGAGTGAAGCAAGGCTGTGTCCTTGCGCCAACTCTCTTTGCCATCTTCATTTCCATTCTCCTCCAGTACGCCTTCAAGGACTGCAGCGAGGGTGTGTATATACACACCAGGACTGACGAAAAGCTGTTTAACATCGCCCGTCTCCGTGCAAAGACTAAAGTTACAAAGGTTCTCATCCGTGAATTGCTCTTCGCCGACGATGCAGCCTTGACATCACACACGGAAGATGGAGTGCAGCAGCTAGTATGCCGCCTCTTCCACGCCTGCTAGGATTTCGAACTGACCATCAGTCTGAAGAAGACGAATGTAATGGTGCAGGACGCAGACTCCTCTCCCACCATCGCCATTGATGGGTACAACCTGGAAGTTGTTGAGGACTACACATACCTTGGGTCCACCATCTCCAGCTCGCTCTCCGTTGATACTGATGTAAATGGCCGGATTGCCAAGGCATCAGCAGTTATGGCGAGAATAAACCAGAGGGTCTGGGACAATCACAACCTCACCGAGAAGACCAAACTGCGCGTCTTCCAGACATGCGTGCTCAGCACGATCCTTTACAGCAGCGAGGCATGGTCCACCTATGCGAGTCACGTGAGGAAACTCTACAGCTTCCACCTGAGATGCTTGCGGAACATTCTGCGTATCCAGTGGCAGGACAAAGTTCCCAACACAGAGGTTCTGAAACGCACCGGCATGAACAGCATGTTCTCCATTCTCAGCGAGAGGCGCCTTCGCTGGCTAGGCCATGTTAGGAGAATGGACCCAGGCCGCATACCCAAGGACCTGCTGTACGGCGAGCTAGTAGAAGGTGCACGAACGACTGGAAGGCCACGTCTGCGATACAAAGATGTCTGCAAAAAGGACATGAAGACTGCCAACATCAACATAAACAATTGGAAGAGCTGTGCTGACGACCGCTACGCGTGGCGTCTTGCTGTCAGACAGGGCACTCAGAAAGCTGAGGAGATGAGAAACACAAACCTCGCTGCAAAGAGAGCCAGGAGGAAGGCGAACCAAAAATATCCTCAGCAAGCATCAGCATACACCTGCAGCAAGTGCAACAGAGACTGTCACTCAAGGGTCGGATTCTTCAGCCACTCGCGAAGGTGCAGATAGGACACCCAAATCGGAAGCTACACCATCGTCTCTCGAAGATGGACGGATGCCGACGGAAAGTACTTGTTGGGAAAGAAATGTTTCGATGATGATGATGATCTGGTTTGATAAGTAAATCCGTATGTGGTTCTGATAAGAAATAATATGACACAACTTTATGAAATCCAACGTCTGATAAGACCGAACAAAAATTAGTATCTCTTCATTTGTGCATGTATTGAAAGAGGAAAGGGAACGTCGTTTCTGAATGTTACGGGCTAAGACAGCGCAATTCCAAATGTTCTTATTTCAAAAGAGCTCAAAGTCACAGTCTCGTATTGAAAGCAGTACATTGTTGGGGGTCACATAAACCATCGTCTGATTTTATTATGGAGAATTACGAACTATTCATGAAGAAAGGCTGTATATCACTAAATGGGGACTCTGCCAAGTCTATCCTTCTTAAAGTATTAGAAGACACGGTAGCTTCTCGGGATCGTGTATTATCAGGTTCTTTGCCTTTGTCCGAGAATCCATCATCTAGTAAAATTATCCTTACTATGGAGTAGAGTGCTGCTTTGTTAATCTTCCTCTCCATCGTGTTAATTGCCATCAGACTTACTTAAATAGCTGGCGATACGGTATTGTTTAATCAACGTGTAACATAAAGCTTTGTTTGGATCAGCAGGTTTATCCTGCTGCGATTGATATCCTGGACTTGTATCCAGCTTGTGCGGTTACCAGAGCTATGACAAAACGTTTGTTTGTTTGATTAGGATTTATAACGCAGCTTTTACAATATTTCAGTCATATCGCTACTATGTCTGCAGTGAGGCAGTTTATAGTGATGTCTAGCACTTGGGTATCATGCCACAAACATGTAGCATGATGTCCCACCCAGTCACATTATCCTGACACCAGGCCAACCAGTCCTAACACTAACTTCTCAATGCTGAGCACCAAGCGAGGCAGCTGTTAGTACCATATTTGTAAGTCTTTGGTATGACTCGGCCAGGGATGGAACCCACGACCTCCCGCTTTCGCGGCGGACGATCTAACCACTAGGCCACTGCAGCGGTAATATGACAAAAAGACACAGTCTTTTGATTGGGTTATTTTGCTCTTAGTACTGATCACCAATATATATTGCTCACGGTGATTTTTTTATTACTCATTCTCTCTATTCTAATCATGATTAATAGGAGACAATCGATCATTGTCGAACAGGAACAAGATATTGAAATATTGTGTTTACCTGAGTAAGCTGTTAGTAAACAGGAAGCCAGTCAAGACACAGTTTATTAGTTTGTAAAAATGGGTTCTGTTTGAGAAAATGTAGACTGTCTGGGGTAAAATACAACATTTTAATCAATTCGATCAACAAAATAAATACTAATTCTTAGATACACCTGTAATAAACATAAAATATTGAAAGGTTATAAATGGAATTAGCCGATAAGGCACATTTTGTCACAAATTGAGTGAGCATTCCGAACATGATTGTGAAGTACGTCTGCGTAAGCTAATCCAATTGGTGGCCACCTTACAGGATAAACGTAGCTTGTAGGTTAGCGTCGACATGTACATCAACACTTTGTTTCCTTTATTCTTCGTTTAGGCGGCGATTCTTTAATCCACCAGGAATGTTTACTACTCAATTCTTTCTCTACGACGTTCCGACGTTTTGACGCGGAAGCTATTTCCCTATAAAAATAAGATAAATGCAGGCTTACATTTCTATATGGTCTCCACGTCCTAAAGAGAAGACACGCCATTTTCTCGTTCACTTTAGATATTAGCCATATCGTTTTACAAACAGACGGTAACTGCTAAATTGGTTACAGGTCAAGACCTTGCATACCACTCCGTAATTTGTTTACATACTACGTTTTCAAAGCATTACATAACATAGATAACTTAATGTGTGTCTCTGGTGCATTAAGTCACCATTGCTTATTGATCGATAACACAGTTTTCTTGCAGTGTAAACTATCAGTCACCATCTTGACTAATGTTCACTCATGTACATATACGGTTGACAATAAATAGCTGCATAATTCCCATTACCGGGACAATGCTAATTCAACCTGTTCAGAGATTAAGATAATTCAGATCTTAGTTATAGAATTGAATAAAACAAAACTGACCTCTTGTCTTAACTACATTATTACTTACAAACAATTCATATGCATACATATCCTACAAATCTAAAAATACTCAATTTGTAGCACACAGTATTTATTTGACATCTAATAAAAAAAAAGTCACTTCGAAGAAATATCTTCCGACTCATATCAACGAAAAAACTATGTGAAGTTAAGACAATGTATCTTGCCCTCTTTCTTCTCCTATGATAAATTGTCTTTTTATACTTTGATGTATACGTGTATTTCTAGACTTCCACTGCGCGTCTCTTTGGACAAATTTTTATAAGAAAATACTTGCTATTCTTCCCGGAGATAAGTCTTCGCCTCTTGAAAAGCATTCACTAATTTTTAATTTTAAGACACTTATTAAACATGAAACATAGCCTAAAAATATACACGTAGCTGTTGACTTATCCAGTCGTTTATTTTTTTTAACCGCCATTATTAATACACACACACACACACACACACACACACACACACACACACACCTCCAGAGTTGGAGAAGTCTGCAATTTTTTGGTTTTCCCTAGAAACCTGATGTCTGCAACGTTTCAACTTATGGAAAATATTTCGGCAAGTGCAAACGTTATTTCTGCAATATTTAAACCACTGGGTATTTTGATAAATAAAACCAATTACTTCGTCGTTACCAGTTCGGCTGACACTGCTATCAAAGGAAAGTAATTAAGAATCAATCATGCCCACACCAAACACATTGGTTAACCATATCGTTACACATACCATGGATTGATTTCCGTGCTAAATCATACACATTAATGTATTGTTGCCAAACGTCACGACACCTGTATTTTCACAGACATCTTCAAAATTCATAACGTTATAGTCATCTGATTTCAAATATAAGTTGTCAATGGTTTGTAAAGTAGCAAAAACTAATCTTCACTCTACTCAGAAAAAAATTTAATTTAAGGTACGACAAAACACAAAGGAGTTGAATTTTGAGCCTGATAATAGAATTCTGGTTCTCTTCCACGTCTTTCAAAATTAGTTTCGGTCTAGGTTTTATGACCATTATATAAATGAAAAGAAAGCAAATGACTTCAAATATATCATAAACATTCCAGGTCAAAGAAAACAGTAACAAGTTTGTCATATTAATATGTTAAATCAGTATTTTGGTAGAGGTTGCCAGGTTAACCATTCAATCAGTTAGTTTACCTGCCCTACATTATTAAGATTGTAATGATAGAATACAATCTGACTAGTGACTTTGGTTTAGCCCATCTCCGGTATTTATAAATCTTGTACAATCAGGACCAGAAACTTTCCCATCTACATCCTGGTACGACTGATATGTCTTAAACAAAGTAACAGAAAAGAGCGACAAGCAATAAGCTTTGTAAATTTTAACAAATAATATATTCCTCTGTAGAACAAATTTAAAATGATAAAATAACTTACAGTACTGCGAATTATACCCTAATACTAATAGAATTACTGAGACAGGTGGTAATGAATAAAGTTCTGAATAAACTTTAGTTGGATTCTAAAATACATCCAAAGCTGGATGTGTTTATTTGCTTGTTATGACATGTATATCGGTAATGTGCCAACAGGTTAATTGATCACAATGATACAATCCAAGAATATATCCGTTTCTGAATTTCACTATAATCCAAGTCTTTCTGTCAACGAATATTATTTTGGAGCACTCAGTATTTTAAGGGTGATTTGAATTAAATATCTCACCCAAACCAAAATACTTCACATTAATAAGACAACTTGCTTCGAGTAAAATGTTATCACATGACTGACTGATTTCAGATAAACAAATATTTATATTATTAAAAAAAACTAAGACATAAAAAGAAAAGCCAGATGATTGACAAAAGTTAATTCTTTTAGAAGAATCTATCTATAATTAGAAACAATGTAAGGCATATTACAAACATCACTTACACAAGATCTCGCTATGCGAAGAAATGCAGATGTCCTTGACTCAGCTTAAGATGAGAAACCTAAAAGTTATCCCTCAGTTCCCAGAGATAAAACACGGTTGTTTACAAAATTGCCACTAACTGTGAAGGTCAGATACTAGATACAACTTTATATTACCCACATTATCTCATATAATTAAAATCTCTAAAAATAATATAAGCTAGCAACAATGCAGATTAAATATAGATAGCAAACCACAAACAATGGTGAATTAAACAGCAGATATATTAATATGATGGCTTGTTTCCATATGTTCTAGCACGAACAAATACTATTTATCATACTCTTGAAATCGTAAATTCTACACCTGTGAAACAGAATTCCTACAGAAATCACTGAAATAAATCTAGTATTTACTATAGACCGATTCCATAAGCACCAAGTGAAGGTAACTGGTGTTCACCGTTTATATTTGTGCCAAATAATGCATACCGCATGTGTTCTGACTGCAGAAAAATCAACAGACTCATCAAAACGGATTCCAATGCAACGAATCGCTGTCAGTATTTAAAAACATTGGAATTTCAAATTATGTCACCAAGTTGTACCTTTTGAAGAATTCTGGAAAAATAACACTCAAGGAAAGAGGAAAAGAAATTTCTGCATTTGCAACTCCAGATGGACCTCATCGATATACAGTGATGCCATTTGGTATGAAAAATTATCCGTCAACATTCAAAGATTTAATGAATTTGATAATATTAGTTAATTATGACGCGTACATCGAGACATCATCGTCTATAACGATACCTGGAAAGATAGTTTGGAAACCATATGAATTCTTTGATCGACTCAGTGGTGCAAATCTGACAATTATTATGAGTAAAAGTGAGTTTAGCTGTGCTTATTTTGCATTTTCAGGACATAATGTATGACGAGAACAATTATAGACGTTGAGAAAGGTCAGACTTTGTCCTATGTTTGTTATTAAAATGTAACTGATGTTATGTTTGGGCATATGGAAATTATATATATATATATATATATATATATATATATATATATATATATATATATATATATATATATATATATATATATATATATATGTGTGTGTGTGTGTGTGTGTGTGTGTGTGTGTGTGTGTGTGTGTGTCTGTGTGTGTGTCTGTGTGTGTCGTTAATTTTTCTAAGCACCTAAAGAAGCACTAGAGAAATTATTC
Source organism: Unio delphinus (assembly GCA_029339505.1). Taxonomy (NCBI): domain Eukaryota; kingdom Metazoa; phylum Mollusca; class Bivalvia; order Unionida; family Unionidae; genus Unio; species Unio delphinus. Next base: position 8,402,626 of record JAQISU010000106.1, on the reverse strand, counting down.
CGCAATCAAGAATGAATGTTTGGCTTTCGCATTGGCTTTGCAACAGTTCCGTCTCTGATTATTGTATTCAGTGATTGCGATCCTTTTCTTGCCATCAATAAAAGGAAAAACAAAAATCCTGCCGAGGAAAAGTTTGATATTGCAGTAGTAGAGCATTGGCATTAATTGCATTAATTTCATTAAGGGATAAGATACTCTGATTATAAATGCACTTTTTCATGTTCAGAGAGTTTGTGCGGACTTTATTTCTGATTAAGATATCTAAGTTCAAAGTGATCATGTTCGTTATATTGTGTGTTTTTTTTTTGTAATGCCGCGATTGTGGCAAACCGAATTATAGATTGCCGTTGTAAGTACATAATGTGAAATCATTTTCAGTTGTGTCCAGTTATAACTGGAGATGAAGCATTTATTGAAATTATTCATTGGATTTACAAAATGTTAATTGAAAATTTGGACCAAAACACTATTTTGGAATTATTGTTAATGCGTTCAAAGACATTCTGGATTATATTATTGTTGTACATCAAGACTATTGATATATTGACACATTCAAGACTTGAAAAATTGGAATACTCTATATGTTTGAAATTGTGATAGAAGATTTAATGTTTATTTGGAATTTAATCACAATTGTCAGGGTCTCGCGGATCATGAGCGTTATTTATATAATAATGTATAAGCCCCACTTGTCAAAGGGTAAGCGTTACGTCCCACTTTGTCAAATGGTATTGCACAACATATAATAACAACACTCTAACCCATTCCATTCTGATTCTCGCTATCTAGGAGATGACCGCCCACGGTATAATTGCCCGGTTTGAGTATAGAATGTATGGTGGTAAACTGAGCTAATATATTGAACAAAAAACAACGAGCCCCCGTAAAGATAAATAAACAATTTAATCAAAGACACACACAGTGAAATTTCCTTTCATTCGGAATACGCGTGGTTTTAGAATTTACTTTAACCGAATTACAAATAGATTGAATATAGAATTAAACAAATTTAGCCGTTCTATTACTGATACTTAACTTCATCAGAGAATCGAGAGTACAATAAAATTCATCCGCTTGTTCGATGTTCATAACATGTTATCGTCGAACTACGTTCTCTGCGGGATCCAATGTTGATCCAGAGGTTCCTGTCTCTCGAGATACTTTTCCCTCGTGGATGTTGTGCTCGAACTCAGACTTGTCCTCTGTATCGATGTATACACCTCGCAACTACTACTTCACAATTCACTTCTCCCGTCTTGTACGTCCTCTAATTCCGTACTGCACGTCTTTCCAAATAAAAACTATTTTCTTCCTTCTTCGTGTCTTTTGTGCGTCTCAAAACTTGTTTTTTGGCGGTTTTTCGATCACGCTTCCTTAACGAATGGATTGCACTCAAATCACATCCGGAGCCTCTTTTTCAAAATAATACTACCCTGGCTTTCTTGTAAAGCACCTTCCAGAAGACTGAAGTAATTTTAACTAGTAAGATATTATATTCTAAAGATTTTTCGTGTCAAACACACCCCTTATTCAACAGTGACCAATCAGAACAAATATATTTTCTCGCGCTTTCCTTTAAAAGTCGCTTAAATCAGCGTGTCAAGATGACACGCTTTGGTTTTAAGTAACAACCCTGTCTGTTTCAAATCAAAACATTACACTTTCGTGTCACGGCGGTCAGTACTACTCTAAACAAACACATTTAATTGGTGAACCGGCCATATTCTATTATACCAGTACCTCTCCTTGCAGAATATGTCTCATAAATCTAACAAATGACTACTGGGCTAGAATTAGTAGTTATTTAATAGATTCGACCGAAAATTCGGCTCTTCACAACAATAATATACGTTTCTCTTAAATTTCGCTTTGTATAAATAGTTTTTGATTATAAAAACACTTTGTATCTTTGTTTCTTTCTGTTACTTAGTTGAATGCCATATAGTGTTAATGCAATATAGATGTGCAGTTCTCCTAATCTAATGAGACAGTGCGTTCGTCTCATCTCGATATAATTCGGTTTGGAGGTGTGTATTCTCAACTCAATGCCCATTGCCCACACATGTTGGAGTATTTTGTCACCTATCTGACTTAAGAACTATCATATGTGTTCTCCGTCGGATTTCACGAATAGCTTAGTTAGTGTGCATGTACTTTGCTTAGTGAAACGGCAAGCGAGCGGAATACAGGTTTCTCTACCTGACTACTCAACAGCTACTCATATGCCTCGCTTTCGAAACCACTTACAATAGGTTAAGAGAACGTACTACGTGAATCAGGTAAAATAAACATGAGTTTTGATGCTTATTCCTGCCGCATATTAAAAATCATACGATAACTATTTGAGCAACAGATTACCCTTTTCATCATACTTGTAATATATATATATATATATATATATATATATATATATATATATAGAGAGAGAGAGAGAGAGAGAGAGAGAGAGAGAGAGAGAGAGAGAGAGAGAGAGAGAGAGAGAGAGGGTTGGGGGGCTCTGATTCATGACAAATTAGATTTTATGTCTGTCAGGAACTTGGTCCATCTTCAACTAGGCATGTTTACCTATAACGGGGCGACTTGCTTGTTTGGAAATTATGTGTTGAGTAACAGGCATTCAAACAGATGTGTTAGACCTTGACTTAATGAAATTCCTCCTACTGGTCGGCAATGCTAGGATCATCAGCTTTACTAAAACAATCAGCCGGTGTAATACTGATACGGCAAATGCTTTGGGATATTAAAGCCATGCATTCGTTTAGTAACAACATGAAACCCCGCAGAGTACAGTAACCGGCGAAATACAGAGAGACAATCTTGTAAACACTTGCATAGGTGAGATTATCTCTCTGACCCAGAATAATGATCAGAGTTTTCTTAATAATTCGTATGTACAAGATAAATTACCAATTTAACGCTTTTGTAAGATGACTAATGCATATTTCAGTCCATCTGTTAATGTTCTACCTCTTCTATCATTATCAGTGGATAAGCATATGTGAGATAGGAAATTTGCATGAGCCATAAGCCTGCCCCCCCCCCCACCCCACCAATTGGAATAGTTAAAAACTGGTAAGGACGCTTAAACTGCTGCTTTGACCCCGGACCAAACCCCAACCCCCCATGAGAGTATATGCCCAAACTTTAAGGAGAGTATATGCCCAAACTTTAAGGAGCTCATACTACTGTTTATTGTTACTGGACCAGCGTGTCTCGGTTTGCCAAAGCTCACAAGCATGGTTGCTGAGCTCAACGTCACCGACTCAATCTGATCGTTTCTAACGTGTTTATTGTTTGACAAAAGATACCCAAGTGCATAGCACTTCAACCACACACACACACACACACACACACACACACACACACACACACACACGTTTTGCCAGCTGGAGAATGTTTTTGCAGGCCTGGAAAGCGTCTACGACGAAGAAGTTTGCCGACATTAAAATCACTGCCCATACTGATGCATCGGCATAGCCGTACTGCGTATTGACGCAATTAAACAGATGGTTACCGAGTCTAATGACTGCCTACAGAGGTGCACTCAAGAGTAGAGGAGTTATAGGAATATTTATCAATTTATGAGATGGGTAGAGCGCTGTATTCGTGTGATTTTCATGCGATCTACTATTGATACCTGCTAACACCAGAGGCGTTGGGCGACATCTCAGTGAATGACTATGTCATTGATCCGCTTTGTGTTGTTGTTCTTGTACGATTACACATCCTTTTTCAGCACAAGATTGGCTATACAAGGCGGCAAGTATTAATGATGGAGGAAGAACCTTAAAACCCCCGGAAAGAGCCACCGACCCACGAGAAGCTACTGACAAGCTTTCTCACATACTCACAAAGGTGAGATGGCAGTGATCCGTAACGGACAGCTCTTTAGACCAATTGGCCACGCGCCCCCTCCCCCTCACCTTCTGTTATACTGCGCTCAACTTGAACAAGGGTGCTATTTTAAAGAGAGAGATCGAATATCGAAATCGAAGCTTGGTCTGCTGGCGTACATTAAGATGCACCTGTACTTTGAGAAAGGAAAAAGCAGAACAAAATGTCGATGTTGCAGAGCCTGACATCTTCATTCAGAACTAGGCGCCACACACGCTGACGTGATTCTTTGTTGAGGTCGAGCATGAATACATGAATTAGCCTCAAAAGTGCAGAGCGATTTCCCACTGGCCCCAAAGGCTGTTTGCGTTCTAGAGAATTGACTGGTTTACTATCATCATTCTCTGGTGAACAAATATGGCAGTAGGATAGGTACATTCACTAAATGCAAGGCCCTAGTCTCAAAACTATGAAACAGGAACCTACGTGGTGTATTACATAAATCACCAGATGTACATCAAGCTGGGCATACGTATCACTACTTCCACCAAGAAACCGAGTTCGACCAGAGTCACGGCACGAAGCCGTACATTGTGATTGAACCCAAACTCAGGATGAGTTCAGAAACAAACTTCAAACAAAACTCTTTAAATCCACAAACAGTTCAGTCTCTGCTAAAACAATAGAGAATCTGCGAAAATAGATACGGGCTGGCATGGTGCCGTTCGAGGTCGAAGAGCAGAAACTCCGCCTGCTGATTACGGACTTGTTTTTTGAAAGCAGGAGGATCTTGGATGGCAATCTGATGGTCGTATTTTTTAAGGAAGACAGTGGTCAATTGCAACCGGCCGATCTAATAATGGATTTCAACAAGTTCTACATTGTGACTTTAATTACCGACACATTAAGGTGCGTTACGGACAATTGCTGAACTTCTATTATCGACACTAACAGCTTCCTGATAATTCTTTTATACAAGGACATGTTGAGGACACAAAGAACTATCAGACAAAGGAATACTGTGACGAGCGAATTCTTTTTTTTGGGAAGAGCAACTGTTTACAAAAACAGCTGAATGTTGTTGTTCAAATTTTAACATTGTATTAAAAATTTGACTGTGCAGCAGACGGCATAAATTGCACAAATGTTGATAAAGGATGCAATGGTAAGCTACCTTACATGTTTATTCAGTATTGTCATTATCTGTAGTAAACAGACTTGCCTCAATCGATAAATAGTTTAATAGGACGCGCAATTGACTGGTCAAAATAATCCATTTGGGTAATGTATAATCAACACAAACAGTATGCGTTGTATATTGTATACTAAAGGGCGTGTGTCGCTTTATGTTTAAAAACCACTCAAGACGGAGTTGATGAGTAGTATGGCTGCATTGCACAACAGCATATCTAAGCCTGCCACATGAGGCTCAGTCTGTACATGGCTTCATTGACAATCGTCCTGTTGAGCTCCCCGGAGTGGTGTGGGGCTGGAAATGGGTTGACTGGCCCAATAACAGTATAAGCTCCGTTCAAGTCGAGCGCCTTGAAAATGTGGTTGAGGTAAGAGCCCATGACAACAGTTTTATAATCCCAGTGGTGTTTCTTTTACCTGATTAAGGTAGGTGGGTGGAGATAAACCTGTTATTATATATCTACTGACTAGTATGTCTACATCTGTAAATGTCGTACCTTTTGAAGGTGCTTAGTGTATATTCAATTTAACCGTTTGTTTTGCTACAAAACACTTTAGCCAAACGTATGTTCAAACTACTATTCAATTTTTTATATGAAATTCGGATTTAGTTTCTAGTGTTATGTGTTTATTTCGTAAATGATATGTAGTATTTGTATATTTTCATTGTTGCCCCTGTTGTATGTTTAATGTTAAATTTCCATTCTATTGACACGTAACTTATAATACAAAACAAACCGTCATGTTGCCCTGCCCACGAGTGCGTAAGTCAGGGGAACAAAGAAATGATTAGAAGCCATGTGTGTATGTTAGACGCCGCGGCTATCGCGGGTGTTCTTCGCAAGGGTACGGAAACCCAGCTTTGGTGGGTGTGAAAAGTAGCACGTGGACGTTGAAAGTTTTATTGAAGAACAACAGACACTTACAGACGTCATAAATTTCACCAGGTTGACAACCGGCCCTCGGGCATTGTTTGCTAAGTCGGAAGGACCAGGGTTAAATCGACATCCAATCGGAATTGTGAGAGGGCGCGGTCACCAATTCAATCCGAATTTAGTTTAAGTATTTTAGAGCTAGGAACTTAGTAATTGCCCTAACATCGTGCAGGAAAGTTATTAAAGCAATACTCCGGGAAAGTCAAACGTAATTTAGCAGGAAAACTTAGGACATTCTACGAAAGGCAAAGCTTTGTAAATGTCAGTAAGTCATTTGCTCCATTGTTGCAGAATATCACAGCATTGTAACTGTAATTATTGCAGTAAGTAAATTGCATTATAAGAAACGTTAGTACGTATATTTACCATTTAGTGTTTAATTTGCGTGAGAAATAAGCTATGATTATGTATGAATTAGGCATATTGCTAGCTCATGGTCGGATTCAATATTGTAATTCGCTATTTGGTTACTCCATAGTAAACTAATGCATTTATTCATGTGATATTCTAGATTTCGGAACTGTTGAATTAAATTGTAAATCGAGCTTGGGTGGGACTTCTTTAAAGATTGAAATAAAAGATTGGGAGCACCGCGACACAAGCAAATATGATTATTATGCCGTTTAAACGTATACAAAATCAGCTTGTGTGTATTCGTTGATCTCAAATAAAATATCTAACATTTTGATCCTAATTATGTACATGATGAGAAAAAGCATGCTCAGTTAGTACACAAATGTCTTATCCACTAGTGTTTTCTCTTTAATTATTCTCATATAAGTAACCCCACGCATTTCCTCAATTATTAGTTATGTTCATGATACGCCCGCCTTTGGTTTGTCTGCTTTTCATTATGGTGTTGCGTGCATGGAGCTGGATATTATATATTGACAGAATTCGACGGCACCGTAAGCCACATGACTTCTTTGCTTTAGAGACCATAATTTAATGGTAGGGATTGACATGGTCTTACACACACACACACACACACACACACACACACACACACACACACACATTCAATCACAACGAGACTCAGACACATACACACATAATCACAAACATACATACACAGACACACACATGCACACACTCAAACACACACACACACACACACACACACACACACACACACACACACACACACACACACACACACACACACACACACACACACACACACACACACACACACACACACACACACATACATACATACATACATACATACATACATACATACATACATACATACATACATACATATATATATATATATATATATATATATATATATATATATATATATATATATATATATATATATATATAAATTATAATTGCACATATATTCATGCTGATTTCAGTACTTGAGTAAAAACTGCTGCAGCACGGCATGCATACTAAGTGATGAAATATTACTATTTTCACATCTAGTTTGTACCTTAGACGAATAGATCTATTATTATATCATAGTTGGACCAGATTTATCTCTGTTGACTTGCGTCATCATCTTGTAAATCACATCACTCTGGACACCAATTTCCAAGCTAAATGTGATCACTCAGGTAATGAATTTTTTGACTATCTCCAAATCAGCAACAACCCACTGCAATCTTTATCATAAACGTGCATGATTTATTTCATCGGTCTTTGATTTTTTAAAGCATATTTTATACATTATAAATGGCCATTGAGTTTGGACTTATTTAACAAAATATCGTGCATGAATAATGCACCAATTCCACAACTCTCTTAATTTTGAGGCTTATGGGGCATACTCAATTGCGGTTAACCAGCAATGGGCTCAGACGCGACCGATATCCTCAAGAACACAGCCGTACAACTGAAAACTATTTTTGAGACCATTATCAAAAAGACAGACACTCTTGAAATTAAGACGTGAAATGAAGAAATATCAGAGCCCATTATTATGAGTGCATACACATACACACGAACACACACACACACGAACACACACACAGACACTGTTACGTATTAATGCAAAGAATAACTACCAAGAAGCGAGTGTTTTTAACGTCTTTAAGTCAGTTATTTTGGAAGCCAAATTAGTCTTTACTAATGTGATGAAAATGTTCACTCTATTCAAAAGATAAAATTTCTTGACTTATCTGTATATACCGTGGGTCATATCTTATCCAATAGTTTGTTGTTCATAAATATTTGGACTCTTGTATCTAATGACTCTTGTAACTAATGACTCTTGTAACTAATGACTCTTGTATCTAATGACTCTTGTATCTAATGACTCTTGTATCTAATGACTCTTGTATCTAATGACTCTTGTATCTAATGACTCTTGTATCTAATGATGTGTTTGCAGTAAAATGACAGTGAACTCAAAATAGAACCATATCAAAATCCTTTATGATACCTATAGTAAAATGACATTGAACTCAGAATTAAACCATATAAAAATCCTTAAAGATATTTGTAGTAAAATGACAGTGAATTCAGAATAGAACCATATCAAAATCCTTTATGATATTTATAGTAAAATGACAGTGAACTCAGAATAGAACGATAGAAAATGCTTTATGATTCCATTATCCTGTTGTTTACACACGTTCAGGAGAAGAATGTTTTCTTCTGATTGAACAAATAAATCATGTCATGGCGTGTCCTTTATTCAAGGTCACTTGGTAAACTAGCTAAACAAGGAACGAGTATACAATACAGGAACTACTGCCGTATTCATGAATTGGGGTTTTCAAATGACTATAAAGTTTACAAATTAACTAAGTATTTTTGAAGAAAGAAAACAAGTTTACTTAAATGCCTAAAGTCTTTTTTAGGTTTTGCAGTAGACATTGAAAAAAATTCAATTTGACAATTTTACATTTGAATTTTGGAGCATAGTGATGAAAAAGTAAAATAGAAAACTGTAGAGATTGACATGAAGAATATACAGGTACACTTAAGCATTATAGAGTTCATAATGATTTTTTTTTAAAAATAAAATATTTAACTTCATCAAACGCCGTTCGATCTGAAAAAACATATTTACAAACATTATTGCACTCCTGCTTGCCTTCCTCGTTTTGTGAATCAGCCAATTATATTCAAGTTAAACATACATGTTTTCTGATTTTACACAGACCCTTTGCCGAAGATCAGTTCACTCAGAATTTGAAACTGAAATGCCTCAAAGTTTTTAGTGCTTCATTCTAAAAGCAAAAATATGTTTACGACAGATTTACGATTATATTTACCTTCGTAGCTAGACTCAAGATCTCGGTTATTCATTCCATGAAATTTTCAAGTTTGCAGACATTAATTTATCCTTTAATTTTACAATTCCTAGATAAATATAATCAATATTAACTAAGACAAAATTTCTGCTCATGCAAACTGTAAATGAAATAAAAGATTTGCTTAACTTTTATTCTCTAGCAACATCTAAATCCTGATTTGTTGTGTTATCTTCGTTATCAATTAAAATGTAACGAATCTCCCCAATTGTCCCATATAATCTAAGAACGGCTGGTAATGAGTGATACTCAAATGATTGACCTGCGCGTGTTTAGTCAGCTGTTTATGTACCAAAAATAAGATGCACTTCCCAACTGTATATCATTGATATTATTTTAAGATGTCCAACATTGACGTCACCGCAAACGTTTTGCTCTTCAAATATAAAAAAGCCTGCTGAGTGATATACAAGTCAAAGAGACTTATTCGTTCGTAATCTCACTTTTCCAGACATATCTGTGTTTTAGGAGAAACTGATACTAATTTTATTGAAAGAATGAATGCCAGTAAGCGGGTTATTATTACCTGTGAGTTGATATTTTCTTTTGTTCTTAAAGTAAAGCGCTATCATGCTTACAAAAAGAATTAAATGCGTCTTAAAATCTAACTTTACACACTGCATTCATCGAATGCTTGCTCTGGATCCAAATTTAGAGAAACGACTACCATGTCGCTCCTTGCAGCCGCTTTGAATCTTTTTTTAAAATGTGAATTGGCTTTTGAGATAAATGAACCTGCATCACGTTTGATGTTGCCAACATACAGGAGAAAATTGCAATTTTAAACAGCCGATCGACATGTAAACTGAATAAGTGTGTGTGTGTGTGTGTGTGTGTGTGTGTGTGTGTGTGTGTGTGTGTGTGTGTGATTTGAATTGTTCACGTAGTTTTAACAATCTTTTAGTCATATCACTACGATGTCTGCAGTGTGGCAGTTAATAGTGATGTCAAACACTGGGGCATCATGCCGCAGACATGTAGTATCATGTCCTACCCAGACATTATTCTGATACCAGGCTGACCTGTTCTAATACTGACATCTTAATGCTGAAAGCCTATATAGGCAGCTGTTTGTACCATTTTTGTAAGTCGTTACGTTTGACTTAGCCAGGGATCGAACCCGCGACCTCCCGCATCCGAGGCGGACGATGTAACCACTAGTCACTGAATAACAGAAACACTAGTCTAGTGAATGTGTATGTAGTGATACAGCAATTGCATGTTGTTACCGTCATAGGACATTTCTCCAATTTATTGTATATATATATATATATATATATATATATATATATATATATATATATATATATATATATATATATATATATATATATATATATATATATATATATATATATATATATATATATATATATATATATATATATATTGAGTATCATTAAGACAAGAGGCATGGGTGTATATGGTAGTTTTGGTTTAACAGATTTTAAGCGGTCAGATATGGTAATGTTAGAAACAAATACTACCTAGTTCACATCTGATACTGATAAAAATTCTGACCCAAAGGATTTGGAGTCTGTATTTGTCATCACGGTTGTGTTGATAAACTATTGCCATGGTGTGTCTAAAACTACCAATAATTTCGCTGTAAAAGGCTGTCGCCTAGAGCCTTAGCTTGAGTGTGCATTAAAAATTGGTTGGGAATCTACTTTGCGTTGGATGTTATTGTATGCCTCTTTTGTACCACGTAGCACTGTTGGTAGGAGCGGTGGGATAGCAAAGTTGAAGGGAATTTGACAGTAACATTGAAACAGCACAAGGTTTTATCTGAGTTGGGTAGCTGCAAATTGTTATTGGATATACTCTGTAACTTTGTGTGTGATTCCTGTTAAACCAATAAAACAAGGACTGAAATGGCAACCCAAGGAAATATTATCGGTTAGGAAGTAAGAACGATTGTTGAAGAGCACAGCATTGCAATTAATAGAATCAGAAGGAAATAGCAAACAAACTTTTATGTAATTTGCAGATATTGAAGGAGACTCACTGGTGAAGAAACATATAACGTGTAAACAGAGGAAGAGCATCCTGTAAGAAAACTAAAGAAAGCACAGAGCAAACTAAAAACATCAAAGGAAAATATCAAGCAAACCGAACGTCACCGCTTGCAGTTAGAGAGGGAATAGGCAATTGAAAGACACAAATTAGACATTGAAAGGGAGACGTTGCGAATGGAGCACAATCTTAGACTTAAAGAGCTGGAATTAGAGACAGAATGAGTGAAACATCAGAAAGATGATAACAAGAATGATAGCCTCCCATTCAAGTCAAACTTCAAACTTACAATCATCAAGCGAATTTTTACATTCTTACACTTCTCTCAGAATTTGAGGCCGTGGCTGATCATGTACAATGGGGCGAAGAAATAAAATCCCTGCAACTGAAAACGTTGCTAACAGTAGAGGCAATAGATGTAGAAAAACAAACGAGCAAGAGCTATGTTGAGCTAAGAAAGGCCTTAATAAATAGGTTTGGGAAATACCTCACAAATATTTTAGCCAGTTAGCATAAGAAGGGATGATAACGAAATATAAAGAGGTCTGATGGCACGTATAGACCGGTATTTAACATTGTCAGTCGTGATCCACATAGATGTTTAGCAAATGATTACTTCTTTAAGGCTCTCTCGCCAGTGCAAGCCCAGTGGATAAGGCCTAATATGGGCAATGGGTCTGTTGTCGATGCTGCTGCAGATTACGTTTTGCCCATCAATGACAGCAAGTTCGAACCTAAGCACAGCCGACAACAAGCAAATAACCAAGCATCAAGTTTTTCTCAGTCCAAGAAAACTGGTTTGATACAAAGATCCTATGGAGACAATGAGTGATATAAATGTCACCAGACGGCTCATGTTTTGCGTGATTGTCGCAGCAGAAATAAACAAAATCAAGCAACCTACTTTGTCCAGAATACCATTGGTGAACGGTTCTGGAACAGTGAACAACACGGAAGTATTGTTTGTGAAAGATACAGGTGCAGAAATGAACTTGATAAATGAGGACCTTGTCGATAAGTCATGTATTCTTGAAGGGCAGAATCTGACAATCTTCAGTCTATGGACAACCTTTTGAGGCGAAATTAGCCACAGTAGAATTAGACACGTCATACTACAAGCGTCCTGTCCAGGATAGACTGGTATCTGACTTGGCAGCACAAGCATTTCTCGGTACAGACATTATATGTAGGAAAAAAGGAGTATGGTAGTAACACGGATACAGGCAAATGTGCAGAAGGAGGAAGCGGAAGAAAGTGAAAGGAAAATAAAAGAATATGGCGTCCGATCCCATGAACTGGATGACGTGCATTTTGATAGGCTATTTTCTGACGAAGATGGTGATTATGGTCCTGATGAGAATAAGTATGACACCCATCGTGAAGATAAAGCTGATGATAAGAACCTGTCGCTTAATCAGCTGCACAGTGTTATGTGGAATTGATTTCTCAGTACCAGAAGAATGACAGCTCATTGGCTGCTGTGAGAGGAAAGACCACATGAAAGTGAAGCAGAAGCCATAGATACTGCATTTTTCTGGGAGTGGAATTTTAAAACGGAAGTGGAAGTCGTCAGATGGAGAAAAATATGAAATCTAGTTAGTTTTGCCAAAGCAGTTAGGTCAAGCAGTGGTGGAGTTGACACATGATAGACCGCTTGCTTGTCATCCAGGAATGGAGAAAACGAAGGACAGAATAACAATTGCATATTATAGGCGAGGAATGTTTGGGGATATTCAGAGGTACTGTTAGGCCTGTGACATCTGTCAAAAGACAGCAAGGAGAACAGTGAAGAAGAAAGCTCCAATGGTATGTTCAACAACTGTGTCTGACTCTTTTGTTAAGATTGCGATGAGCAGCAGAGAGGGTGAACAGACCAAGTTTTCAAGCAAAAATAAGGCTTCTACGGAAACCGAAAATATCTAACAAAATGCAGAGAGTGTGAACAGACCAACTTTTACAGGCGTCGATTTAGTAAACTGAGGCTTTCTCGAAAATGCTTAATATAAGCCTCCATTCATCAAAATAAAATTAAAAAAAAAAAACGTCATTTTTGTTGTCACCATCCCCTTTGCTGCTTGGAACTTTCAGTTCTGAGTTAACGATGCTTGGAAAATTCGTGGAGTTTTCGGGTAAAAAAAAAGACGCCATTTAGTTGACGTTCACCTCCTCGGCTGCTAATGCGCTAACTAAATATTTGATCAAGTCCGATACGATATCTTGTCCGAGGGTCTGATAAATTTATCGTCACAAATCCGTGTGGGATTGTCTGAGCGTGGCTAAAGAAATTTCTAAATCGATTATGATCCATATCACCACCGCACCAAGTTTGCCAAATATTTCTAAGAGTATGAGTATCAACTCCGTTAAATACACACAGCATATTGCAGTTATCTCTGATCACTTTTGGTATTTGAGTGTAACGTTGAGTGATATATATCACATCGGTGTTTTTATGTCTGCCTCTGGAAAATATTCTAGCAGGATTCTTTTGATTATCTAACATAATATCATCATATACGACTAAATTGTTAATACTTCCATCAATATCATCAATACTAGGTGCCTCTTCGATATCGGTTATAAACTCAATAACACCATCGCCGTTAATTTCTTGCGCGGCATCATTAAAATCCTTTAATACTTCATAACATCGTTGATCGTCTACACTCGGAGCAATCATGTACAATTTATCCCACTTCATCCATCTCGTTATCAAATTAAGTAGCAATTGTGTTTTACCACTTCCAGATGGTCCGATGATAATCGCGCGAATAGAATTTGGTAACATTGCATGGTGTCTAATAGGTTCCCGTCGTCGAGTAGCTGAATAATCAATTACATTCATGCCGTTATATAATATAATTATGGATTTATATTGTGTGAAATGTAGGACGCGTACTGGCACAAATGACTTGACGACGATTACAACGAAAAATAATCGATCAGCGCTTTCTGGTAAATGCGTACAATGTAGTACGAAAAAATTTAGATTTACTTCCACGAAACCTTTAAAAAAAAACGAGGAGGTGATATTGCAGCCAAATTGACAAAACTCCCAGGAACACCGTGGGCAAAGTATCCAGGAGAAAAGCACCTTCCAGGATATAGCTACTGTGGACCGGGAACACGATTAGATATCAGACTTGATGATCAAAATTTACCCCGACCCGGCGAGTATCCAATAAACGCTATTGATAAGGCGTGTCATGCTCATGATGTCGCTTATAAAAGCAGCAATCTTCAACATAGACATCTCGCAGATGTAAAATTAATTCATGCGTTAAATGCTATTCCTGATAAATCCTTCAAAGAAAAATTGGCTTCGTGGTTGGTAAAATCTGCTATGAAGGGTAAATTGATGTTAGGTGCTGGTAATTGAAAATGCTAGCATTTTAATATGGAATCTATTTATTATTCTCCGAGAGGATACTGGAGAGGTTACGCAGCAATTAATAAACTCGCTAGCGCATCAAAGGTGAAAAAAACTACAGCGGCAAACTGGTTATCTAAACAGGCAATATGGCAAATTTATCTACCAGCGCCTAAACAAATTAACTATTCGCATTTTGATGTTACAACACCTAATGAAGTTCATCAAGCTGATATACTATTTCTGCCGCATGACAACGGTTACAAATACGCGTTAACGTTAATTGATATTGCAAGTCGATACAAAGAAGCAGAACCGTTAAAAACAAAATCATCTACTGAAGTAGCTTCTGCATTTGAAAAAATTTATCGACGAGGTCCTCTGCGCTGGCCAAATCTGTTACAAGTTGATCCTGGCAAGGAATTTCAAGGTGTTGTTACATCTACGATGAAACATCATAATGTCGCCATCAGACGAGGACACACTGCGCTACATCGCGATCAGGCAATTGTTGAACGGTTTAATAAAACCCTTGCTGAGCGGTTATTCGGATATCAATACGCAAAAGAATTCATACAGGATAAACGATCCCGTGAATGGGTCAAGAGATTACCAGCTGTGATTACCGCAATCAATAATGAGATTACTAGAACAATTAATATGAAACCTGTCAACGCTATTAAGAAGGCGTCTATCAAAATGGAAATCCAAGGAATTTCACAAAAAGATTTCAAAGAACCAATTCTTGGTAGTAATGTCATTGTAAGGTACTTATACGAACCAGGAGAGCTTGAGGGTGGTAAAAAAAGAGCTACTGATCCTATTTGGAGTGTCACTACGCATAAAATATCCGGCATAACACGATCTACGGGTAGACCTCCAATCTATAGACTGGATTCAACTGCTCCTCAGCGAGGATTTACACGCGAACAATTACAAGTGATTCCTGAGGATACTCAATTACCACCGCGTGGTCTTAACTAGCACCTAAGGTGCTGTCACCCCGGCGTCTGTTGCACTCAAGACAAGTCAACCTCACATTGTTTCTGACATGACCGAGATTGTTATCTTTTCTATCTACGGTGAATTGGCGAGGATCTTTATCCGACCAATTCCAACTCATTATACAATTACAACTCGCGCAGTGATTGTTCTGTTGTTGCTTTAGTGTCTTAATTAATTCAGCATCAATGTCAAATTCTCTTTTATTTTTTTTATCCTGTTGTTTATAACCAGAGAGTTTTTTTCTGATTATATTATCATCGGTGTGTATATTACTTATTGTATTGTCATTATCATTAACCACAATTCTTCGAAGTTGGTTTATTCGCCGTACTCTGGATACTGCGAGATAAACTAAATTTGACCACTCAATATGATTATCTACTATCCAAAGAGTTGTATCGGATATAGTCAATCCCTGTGAAGAGTGTATTGTTGCTGCATAACCTAACGTCCATGGGGATTTATCAGCACCTAATGCATCTTTAACGACGCTGATATCAACCAGCACAATATCATTTAATACTAAATTCTGCTTTTGTTGTTGTCCAGGAATGTCAACGTCGATATTCTGCTTTCGTGTATCCTTAGGTCTATAACAGAGTGGTACTGGAAGCGTTGCAAATTTTTCTTTATGTAGCGCAAACAACTTCATCTGAAGTGCGTCTCTGACTATTTTTCTACTCGCGATTATTAAATCATTTGGCTTCCACATTTCCCAAAAATCATTCATGGGAGTTTCAGAGATTATTTCACGCGCTATTTCACATTGGATTTTATCCGGTTGTAATCTAATTAGCGCTTTGAATTCTCGTAATTGTTCATCAAGTGATCTATGGTCGGTATTAATCTCTTCATAATAATCTACAAATCCTTTTAGCCATTCATGTGGAGATCCACCAACAAATGGCTGCGGTTGGCCGTGATCCCCGCACATGACGACTTTTGTATTTTTCAATAACAACCATTCAAGAAATATCTGTAATACTGTCAATGATACCGTGCATATTTCATCCCAGATTATTATTTCAGGAATAAATTTATCGCCCATTCGATCAGGAGTCCATGTATCGCCTTTCCATCGAAAGAAGCTGTGATAAGTACAGGCTTTTACCCCCCGCGCTATCATCTCTCTGGCGAGTCTGTGAGTTGGTGTTAACACAATCATGTTAGAAACGCTAGCGTTTCTACGAAATAATTCGATTGCACGAGTTGTCTTTCCTGATCCACCACAGCCGTTTAAATAAACTGTCTTGTATCTACAAATCGGATCGGATACAGGTGGTGCAGTAGAAAATTCTTCAGAAATATTATCTATATTTCTACAAATATATTTATCATCCATAGCAACGTCTGCGGATTTACAATACTCATGTAGTGTTTCTTTTTTAAACCTCCAATTCCCCCACGCTTCCTTAGGATCTGTGAATTTAGCTACATCTGATTTGTATTTCTCATGGATATACATCGAATCAGTAGCTACTCTAACCGCGGTATTAGGAAATCTATTTATCATCGAGAATAGATTAATACAAGAATAGGCTAGCATAGAACTTCTCAATTGTGTGTATTGACAACTTTTTCCATCACAGTAGGTAACAACCGTACCTAATTTCTTACCATTTCGAAGGACATCATCTACCCAAACATTATTAGTTCCGCTCGCAGATTTGTAAGCTTCCTCATCTAATTCCCCTGATAGAAAAGCATTCTTACGGGTTACAAATTTCCCTTTTTTTATTAAATCAGATATTATGAAATTGTATTCTTCATCGTCTATGATTAATCTCGAAGAATATTTTGCATTGTCAAATCTTCCACCTTGAGTGAATTTACCGATTATTTTTCGTCCGAGATCTTTAGCCTCTCTATTACTACCTTCGAATAATTTCTTAGACCAATCTATGATTTGTTCCTCGCTGAAATTCTTCGAATTTCCATCTAGAAATTGTTTTCGTTGTTCGTTAATTATTTTTTCTAGATCGGGTTTTGGTAACCAAACATCTTTCTGAGCGTTATAACAAATAATCGCTTCACTGACAATTAACGATATTAGCATACCACAATCGATCATATACCGCAATAGCACAATTGGCATCCACGCTTTTTCATACATATGTCTACCAAGCCAAAGATAACTACACGGATGTAACCCTGTAGCTAATTTGAATGATATCACACGAGCGAACCCGGTTAAATCAAAATCAGGCAATGGACCATTAATCGCAACACGAGTCATTTCATGTGTGGGATGTCCAAATCGTTTGAAGTACTCAGAGCATTCTCCATATCCGAGAAAACTTCCAGGATAACACGCGGATATATCAATTGAAATCATACCATCACGTGAGTATTTCGTATTCCACAATCCTCCATGACCAAATTTGACGCAACTCAACTTCACGTCCTCCAGAAAATCACTTCGTGTTGGACGCCATGAATTCTTTTCTCGTGCGAAGTGAGCTACCACTGATGGAATTGTGAAGCTATCCGTCAGTAGTTTTTCTGTAGAAATGCTAGTGTTTCCCTCTGAAAATTCTTTAGAATTTTCTAAATACTCATTAGCGATTTTTCTCATTCTAGTATCTAATTCTTCAGTTCGATATAATTCACCATTTGGTTTTACAAACTGATCAAATCCTATTTCCGGATCCTCATTACTCCTGAGTAACCATACTGACACAGGGTCGTCTTTGGTTAACGCGTGAATAGCATCAAATAATTTCTCTTCATAGAAATCATCCCTAGAAAATTCTTTAGGGATATATCGAACAGTTCTTTCTCGTGGAAATATATTTACCGCGGGTGTCCACGCGTGTTTGTTATGATCAATAATTTCAATTGGAGCTCCTCGCGATTGATATTTCGGTTCGTATAATACTTCTCCGGTTATTGTCGCTACCGATATTGGAAATTTTAATAATGCTTCTAATTTAGCTATATCAGAAATCGTTGCCCCGCGCTGTTTCACTGTCAATTCCCATTCGGTTATTTTTTTTCTTCGTAGATCAGTTAATTTGTTTCCCCGGGATGCATTTTTGAAGTGTTCTATTAACCGTGTTGCTACACAATTAAGTGGCAAAGCCACTGATGATGAAAACATTGGAGCTAGTTTTGCAATACTTGGATTATTATTTATTGGATATAACCCATACACAACTGCTGTTACAGGGTAAGATTTCTCATAGTATGGTTTGTCAATTCCAGTTAGAATTCCTGGTTTGGAATCTCTACTCACAATAACAGTTTTTTTATCCTTAAGGATTGGGTCAAATTTATCTCTGATAATCCATTCACCTTCCTCTTCGATAATGAATTTTATTCTAAAAAAATACTTCAGTAGAGATTTCCCGCCAAGGTGTGAAAGTATCTCAGCTGCTCTTATATCATTCATAGTAGCATCAATTACAGGTACATTGACATCTTCATCAATAATTCGAAATGTCGACCACGTATGAGATGCTCCATCACGCTTAAACTCATTAAAACAGTCGCTGATTTTACTCAATAGTGATTTATCATCTACTAGACTTTTAGGTATATCAGAGATTCTATCGAGATTAAATCTAACATTTTTCCAAGGCTTAATTTTCGATAATCTCTTGAATCCTTTCATATTAATAATTAAAACAAGTATTTAAATAGAAAATTTTTATATAATGAATCATTGCAAATGGCTTATGATTGGATCAAAGACTCCGTGTAACAAATCATGCAGAAATGAATTCTGTGGGTATCATATGCAGAGTGTGAGAAACGGTTCGGAGGGACCTCTACCATGCTTGCATTGTGGGGTAGGTGTAAGAGGCAAGTCGCAGTTATGCATTAATTGCGGGGGTAAGCGTTATAGAGAGTTAAAACGTTATTATGACAAGCGAAGAATCAAAAATCCTGACGACGTCAATGACGGCAAAATCATAAAAACTACGGATGACTATATAAAAAGATTTGTTAATGTTATAATTCAGCCAATTAACGAATTAGACAAATAGATATATTATATATACAAATGAGCCAAGAATTTCAAAGACATCCTGTTATTAAAAATTACGAAGCTTCTCGTGATGGTGTTGTTAGACACAGTAAAAATAAGAAATCTGTTGGGCGGGATAATGGTATGGGTTATTTGATGTTTAATGCTGGAGGGAATAAGAAATATCTCAATCATCGTTTCGTCTATGAAGTATTTAACGGATTGATCAAGGATGGTTTTGTTATTGATCATATTGATTCTAATCCCAAGAATAACAAATTGAACAACCTTCAAGCTATTTCTCAATGTGAAAACACAAAACGAGGAAGAACTGGGAAATACCCGAAAATTGCTAGACCTGTAAAGTCAATGGACACTGACAACAAGGAGATAGTATTTCAATCAATGTCAGAAGCTGGTAGGTATTTCGATATTTATCCGTATTCTATTCAATGCGTTGCTGAGAATAAAACCAAGACCGCTTTTTCAAAGCGTTTTAAAAATAAAATTCGGTTTATTTATGTATAATACGTAAATAGAAATCCTACGGATTTTACGGGAGATAACTCCGTTAGGTATAACTCGTGTGACAAATCATCAATGACAGAGTTACGGATTTTAAACATGGAAATATTAATGTTTCTAACATTGATTGGAAAATCTTCGATTTTTCATTGGCTGTTATAATTAAATAAATCCGAACAAAACACAATCAATTTTGTCTTTTTTCAAGTATTAACAAAACTGTTTTATAAACACGTCGTATTTAAACATTTTTTTTAATGTCTGTTTCAAGTATTATGCGTGTTTTCAACGTTGTCAGTGATCGCTAATAAACAAACAAATAATTACAATCACTACACCTATTTTATATCACCTCGTCGTAATGAGTGTATATATACAAATTCGTCTTTATTATAATTGGGCATTAGCCGAAATTCAAGTGTAAACAAAACCACACCGTCACACGTGGTATGAACGTTATTATTGACATTCAAAACCAAAGTTTCGATTTTGCGGTTTTGTTTACACTTGAATGTAGAATAGCCCGCGTCATCCATTGTCATTGAAATCAATTCATTCATTGTTCACCTATAATCTATTGTTGTACCGTCGTCATTGTCATTGAAATCAATTCATTCATTGTTCACCTATAATCTATTGTTATGTGTTTGTCGGTTAACCGTTGAGCGCGCTGCTTGATGTATAAAACACCAAGGGGGTTTAAAACGGTAAATGTGCCGTCGTCATTCATTATATATAATCATAATCACCTATAATCGCATTAAGCTTCTGGGTATACTAAGATGATCAACACCTTAGTGTATCCAGAATTCATTTTGAAAATACTTTGTATTTAAAATACTTTGCATTTTTAATTCTAAAGAATTTTCATACTTTGTATTTAAAATACTTTGCATTTAAACAAATATATTTTTATATATATATGAATATTGAAAATCTCAAATTGATTATTATTGAAATCAACAAGTTGAAGGATGAAAATGTAAAATTATGTTCAGGTTTGGATTGTGATCAAATTATGACCAATTTCGAGGATATACAATTTGCAGAACAGACAGGAAAATATGTTCTATCTAAGAAATATTTTTTAATCAAAAATATACAAAAGCTTATACGTGAGAGCTTAGTAAATACTGAAGATGTTAATGTCTTCGTACCATTATGTAGCATCGTTGAACGTGTACGTAAGCAATTAGGATTAGAATATGAACAAAAGAGACTTATTAATTGTAAAGTGAGACAATTAAAAACATTAATGGAAAACTCTGAAGGTGATGAGCCCACGCGTAGAGAGCCTCCTTTGTTTGTATAACCAGTACGGTATGAGGAAGTAAAATTATGTGTGTAAGGGGGAAGTATTAAAATGATTTACATTTTTTAGTTAGTGATTTCTTTCGAAATGATTTGCAATGAAATACTTTGCATTAAAAAATCCAAAGGATTTTTATTTGACAATTAGTGATACTCTTTTAATAATGGTAGGAGAATCATTAACAACGAGATTAGCTAGAGAAAGACTTGAAGCTCTTAAGAAAATATTACCCCTTCGTGATAGAATCCGCGAAAAACTTCAACAGCGGCAATTATTTCAGACTGATTTTTCTGAGGATACAGAACAACTCTTCAAACCAGTTGTCAAGGCAACTACAGATGTGAAAACAGCAATCTCTAAACAAGAAAGCTCGCAAAAAGAGTCCTTTCTCCCTGTGTTAGAGAAAATATCAAAACGAACTAAACAAACGAAAAAATCATTAAAAACACTTCCTGGTGATATAATAACTGCTGCAAGACGACAAGAAGAACAACAACGAGAACTTCAGGAAGAAATTGAACGATTAGGTGATGTTGATATTTCCTCACTAGAAACGCAAGCATTTCCACCTGAAGAATTTCAAGAACAACAACAACAAGAAGAAGAAGAAGAGGGAGCTGTTTCAAAAGAGTATTATTCTCCTGAAAATATATTTACAGTTGATGCGTTAAATACAATCAGAAATATCCCAACACTTGCTGAATTAGCTAAATTTACCAAAGACAACGTTAAAAAAGTGAAGAGAGTTAATTATTTAAAAGACGACACAGCTAAGGATTTTATAAAGGGTTCAGAAGTTTGGGCAAATAAGGTGTTTTTAGCAAACAAGAGGAAAACAAAAATCACAAAAGAAATAAAATCTGATTATAACCAATTTCTAACTATGGTAAAGGGGATCACAGTACCACCACCAGTATACACAGCAGACCCAATCCCTGATGAAATACAAATAATGGCAGAGGCTGATTCTAAGAAGGGTGCAACTGGTACAACTAAAAAAAAGGGTAGTGGTTTAGTTGGAAACTCTTCGAGTTTCTGTCCCGGCAATATTCTCGGTGATATAGCACGATTAGAAATACTTGTAGGAGGAAAACGAGCCGGAAATAACTCACCAGAAATAATCAATGAAGCAGCTGATATCTGTAGGAGGTTATTTCAAGGTGGTATCATGGATATTGCAACATATAGAGATTTCATTGAGGAGTTAGCCGAAAATTCTTCGAATTTCTACGGTTATCATAGTGACTAATGTCACTGGAAATCCTACGGATTTTGCGATTAGATAAATAGCAATTGAATAGAGAATGATCATACACTACAACCATGATAAACCAACTAACGTCTACGTGGTAAACTCACGATTACCAAAATACCGAGTATACTATGGAGATGGTCTCGGTAATACTATAATGGGATTATTTTCAAGAATGGCTCCAAAAGTGGCTCCATTTGCAAAACAGGCAGCAATGAAAGCAATTGATGTTATCCGAGATAAGGGTATTAACACTGTTGGTGATCTTGCTAGTAAGGCATTTTCAGCCGCTCGGGATAAACTAACAGCGCTAGTTCGACGTAGAAATTCTTCGAATTTCCAATCAAAACCTGGAAATGCTAGCATTAGAAACACTAGTGTTTCTGGAATGACTTCACTGCCATCTACTGCAGTAATGCCTACACAGGTTAGTAAAATAATAAATAACGCCGTGGATAAAAAACTACAGTCGTTAATGACTAACGCCCAGGATAACATAACAGCAAATATGATAGCAGGAAGTGGGCTTTCGGGAAGTGGTTTTAAGAAGATTCGCCGGAAACGTTAGAAATATTTATTTGAACAGGATTTCCAATTATGATAGTTATTGTAGAAACACTAGTGTTTCTAATATTTGTGTCAGAATCACTTGTGATTCTATTTATTTGAATAGGATGCTCAGTTGTTATGGTTATTGTAGAAATATTTGTGTCAGAATCACTTGTATCAGAAACATTAATGTCAGAATCACTTTTGATTCTACTAACGCTATCTTCATTATCAGAGATTTTCATCATTATTATTAAAATACACCCAACTAAATATTTATTTTAAAAATTCTTTAGAATTTTGAAAATTATTTATAATTTGCTAATTTTGTTAGATTTTTTACTTTTTTTACTCATTTTTCTAGTGTTTTTACTCATTTTTCTAGTGTTTTTATGCAATTCATCGACAAAATTTCATGAAAATCGAGGATGAAAACCCCAGGAATTCATTTAGAGAAAATCGATTTTGATCAGATTTTTTATCATGTGAGGCTAAAATTATGTTGTTTCATCGAATTTTCGATGTTTTTTTTATTGATTTTGTATTGTTTTTTGGCTAATCCGTCGACATAATTTCATGAAAATCGATTTTCTCTAAATGAATTCCTGGGATTTTCATATGAAACTATTTTAAAATAATTTCAAAATTCTTCAGAATTTTTGATTTAGACCATCGGATATATAATAAAAATGTTCAAACAGAACCCTGATGTTGCATTTGACATGGAAGCCCCAGTGCTTAAAGATACTTCTGTACGTGATTATCAATTTTTTGCTTATCACGCAGTACAACCTGATCTTCGTGGAAGAATTGAACTTCAGGTTCATGATACCAGTAAATACTTTTTACCCGCTGAAGCCTTTATTGAAGTTGAAGGTGAACTCGTAACAAATGTTGTAGCTAATACAGCATATGCAAGAGGTACTCAAGTTGGTTTTGTTAATAATGGTATTATGGCATTATTTGAAAGCGCAAGATATCTTATTGATGGAAGAGAAATCGAATCTATTGAACGTGAGGTTGATGTTGCTACGGGAATAATCGGGTTAGCAAGATATTCCGATGATTATACTAGATCGGCTGGTCCATCTATGATGTTCTCTAAGGATATTACTGATCATCCTAATGGTACTCCATATATAAGAAGAAGACCATTAAATCGTGTTGATCCTGCTGCCAACTTTATTGCTCTTACTGGTACTGTTGCTGCTCCTGCTCTTGATGCTAATGGTGCTGGTGGTATTGAAGATTTAGTTGTAGACGCTAATCCCAATTACAATCTAGGATTTGCAACACGATTAGCAACATTACAAGGAGATCGCAGACAATTTTCATGTGCAATCCCATTACATCACATATTTGGATTTTGTAGAAACGTCAGAAAGGTTATTTACGGAGTAAAACATACAGTTGCACTAGTAAGAAAGGGTGATGATAATAATGCAATCTGGAGAATTCCAGCAGATGCTGCAAACCCAAATGTTGATGCCGGTAAAGTCATTTTATCAAAACTATCACTGTGGATGCCAGTGTTGACTCCATCATTGTCAGTAGAACCGCGGCTGTTATCATTTATGGATCAAGGGGGAAAGAGATTATTAAGCTGGTTGACAACGTCCACAGATACCATGGATTCTAATATTGATGGTACATTTACATGGCATTTGGCAGCACGACAGGGTGTTTCAGCTCCACGGCATATTTTTATTGCGCTACAGAATAGAGCGCGATTGGATAATCAAACAAATTCTCATATGATATTTGATCAACTTAGGTGTAGTGAAGTCTCGTTAAAAATAAACGGACAACAAGAACCAGCAGAGGATATACAACTTAATTACGGTCAAAACCATATTGCACGAGTTTATCATCGATTGTTATCATTTATGGGACGTGATCAAAATGTAGATACTGGTCTACAAATATCACAATTAGATTTTAAAGGTCTGTATCCGATTTATTACTTTTCGTTGGAACATCTTGACTTGATGAAACAGTCCGTAGTTGATATACACTTCCGAGCTCATGTAAACCGTCCTGCTGGTATTGCTAATTATAGAGCGGTTGCTGTCATTCTTAGTGATAAATCAATGATACTCGAAGGTGTTGGTGGACGAATGAGATTGGTAGATGCACCAGTGGAAAATCTGTAAGATTTTCTTAATCCAAAATTCTTTAAAAATAACTCGCGATTTAGAATCAATCTATTTTGTATAATGTCGTATAGTAATATCAATGTTACGTTGACACCTGGTCAACTAAAAAAATTACAATCCAAATCAGCTAAGCAATGTGGAACCACAATAACGCTGAAATTTAATCAAATGAATGGCGGAGGGAATAAACTATCGCTGACGAAAACTCAAACTAATCATTTTAATAAAGCGCTGAAAGAAAAAAAGGGAGTTCAGGTTACTCTTTCTACAAGTGCGATCCGTAATATGGAAAAGACTGGTGGTATATTCCCGTTGTTAGGGTTGATTCCAGGGTTGATTGCCGCAGCAGCCCCAGCGGTAGCGAAGGCAGCAGCATTAGGAGCTATTGGTACCGCGGCAGGAATGGCGTTGAAAAAGGCAACTGGAAAGGGGTATAAAAAAAAAGGAAAGGGTCTAAGACTACCAGGAACCCCGAGTTCATGGTACAGCGGAAAGGGTCTTCGAATTCCAGGAACGATATAGTTCCTATGTCCAATTTTGATTTAATTGATACCGCTAAAAAATTAAAAATAAAAAATTTCAGAGGGGTTTTTATGAGAGATCAGTTACCGGCACAACCAAATGATGTTGAAACCGGTATTATTAATTTAGATAACAGCTCCGGACCTGGAACTCACTGGGTTGCATACGCGATTGATCCACGTGGGATTATTTATTTTGACTCATATGGATTAGCGCCGCCGAAAGAATTTATGCGTTATATTAAAACCCTTCCAATGAAGACTTGGTATTCTACGTTACCAACACAAACAATGCTTGATCCACCAATATGTGGTAATGAAGTATTAAACGTACTTGATGCTATATCCAAAAGATTTTCAAAACCACCTCATATAGTAGTAAATGAGTATACTAGCGGCAAATCTCCTTAAAAATCTTTGAAAATTCTACGAATTTTTGATTGAAAATCCATAGGATTTGAATAATAAAAAGATTTCTATAATAATGATTGATATTTGGGGACGACCTTTATCATCGCTGAAGAAACCTGAGAGTGGAGTTGAAACCGTTGATAACAAGGATGTTAAAAAATTAATCGAAGATGAAATATCCGAAATATTAAACCTAGCAAATGTTGATCCTGGTGAAATAGTTGTATTTCAAGATCGTCAGGGTAAATTGAAAAGTAGTAATATCTCTCTTAATGATATTTTGGTTAAACAACGAGACGCAGCAGAGGATACTATCGCGTTATTTTCTGATGAGGGTAAACTCAAACCAGGTGTACTTGTTTCAACAATTACGGATAAATTAACAACATACGATAACACGGTGAATTCATTAAAATCGCTTAATGATAAATATGACGATCATATAGTTGTATTTGACCAGTTTACTGCATTACAAAGAAATATAGTTGACAAAATTGATAAACCCCTGCTAGAATTTTTTGGAAATCCACCAGTGACCACACCAAAACTCACCACAATAAAAGATTCTATATTGGAACTAGCAACTCTTCAATCCGAATATGAAAAACACACGAAACTATTTATGACGTTTCGTAAAAACCTCATGGACAAGTTTATTGGGAGCCCATTTGATAAAATTGAAATAACACTTCCCGATATTAAAAAATCCATCGATGAACTTAAAACATTCAACAACGCAATAAGGGATGATGCAATGAGAATGATAAGCGTTGTTGAAAAAGTAAAAATTCCTCATAATAAATCTACTGTCATCAACGTAGTATACATGATTCAACACGGATCATATACGTGGACACCTACAGATAACATTTTAAACATAACCGCAGCAGTCAAGGGTATTTATCGATTAACAATAGTATCACCGACTCAATTCAATATATCATCAAGTAGTTCATCTGGAGTCAATAATACAATATCAACGATAATCGACAAGGATACAACTGAAAAATTCACGATAACAAATATAGATAAAAATCTAGCCAGGGTTTCAGTAACGTGGTACGTAGAATTCGTAGTGGATTTAAGTAAACAGTTAAATTAAAAATACTAGCGCTTTTAAAATAAAATGACTCCATCATCGAATCAGTATCGCTATGATCAAGTCAAAGAGTTTCAAACTAAACTCAATTCTCTCTGTGAAGAATATCAAATAAAAATCAAAAAATACAAACGAAGAATAACCACAGTTGATATCACCGTGTACTCGGTGTCAGGAGTAATCACTGCTGCTGGAATAATACTATCTTCGGTTACAATGATTGCTCCGGTCGTAGTTCCAATCGCTATTTCCGCAGTGGCTACAATTGCTGGTATATTAACTGGGATCACAAAAAAACTATCATCGTGTAGCCAGAGTAAACTACATGATTATTTAATTAAATATCATATTGCATCTGCCGGTTACTCGCAATTATCCTCGTTGATATCATCGTCGTTGGATGACACAACAATATCAGATAGCGAATTTTCAACTATGGCTCAATTGTATAAATCAACAATGCTGAAATTAGAGCAGAATAATAATAATAATGTCGTCGCAAGAACTACTTCAACAAATAGTAACAAATACAACACCAGTGAAAACAAGCACGATATCAATAACCTCAACACGTCCCGAATTTAGTGTTAATTTTCCAATTCCTGTTCCCGTGAGCGAGATCGCACTAGCAAAACTACGAGTGTATCATAGCTGGCCTAATATTAGATCGGTAGCATTTGGTGGTCAACAACCGAATAATTCCTTGGTATTTGCAAATAAGAATCGTGAAGACGGAACACCAGATTGGCAGGTTGTTTCTATACCAACTGGGTCATATCAAATCGAACAGATCAATGCTGAATTTCAACGCAGAATAAAATCTCTCACTGGAAAAGAATCAAAAATCGCTATAACAGTTCATGAACCAACACTATCATCTGCTATCGAGATAAATACAGAAGGATACGTTGTAGATATTTATCAGAGTTCTATAAGATCAGTGTTAGGATGGCCTGAATTACCACCGGATAACTCGCGAGAAAATTCGAAGGATTTTCCACCCGAACCTAAGAAATCCGATTATATCACCAACAAAATAAAACCCGTCAATGAAGTCAAGAGTTATCAGGATTATGCTCCTAATAAATTCTTGAATAAAGAAATTTATGTTCCTCTCATTAACGGAAATTTCACAGCAATGAATAACGATTTTTCACTACTACTAATATCTATTAAATCCGGCTCTCTCACCAAGGATGAATTTATCAACGTCGTAGAAACGGGTAATAAAATCATCGACGATATGAAAATATTTCACTCGAAAATTATTCAAGAAGTATTAAATGAAGAAATCTTACATGATAAGTTTGCGGATCTATATAAGATTAATAAAACGGAGATTAAAGATTTTAAAATCCCTGGATATAATCCGGATAAACTAAAGAAACAACTTGACGATGCTATTAATATTGGGTTCAAAAGAATCCACGATAATTGGAAAAAATCGAAGAATCCTACAGCAAATATTCTGAAATTTAATAATGATCCAGAAGGCGGCGGTAGACATATTGCTCCGAACAATGTGAATATTTCAACGGTGATTGCGCTCAATTTAGTATGTGATGTTATCGAAGGAAATTATCAAATAAATCTCGAACAATCAAATCAAGCTCAGCAAGGATATATTTTATACTCATTTGCACCAACAGCTCCTCCAGGATTTCTAATTATTGAAGACCCAACTAATCTAGTCTATATGCGATGTCATAATAATTTGTTAACGAGAATTAATTTCAAACTCACTGACCAATCTAATAATCTGATTGATTTACGAGGTGAGGTTTTACAAATAAGTTTATTTGTGAAATCTTAAGGACTTGATCAAATATTTAGTTAGCGCATTAGCAGCAGAGGAGGTGAACGTCAACTAAATGGCGTCTTTTTTTTTTTACCCGAAAACTCCACGAATTTTCCAAGCATCGTAGCAGCAAAGGGGATGGTGACAACAAAAATGGCGTCGTTTTTTTTTTTTATTTTATTTTGATGAATGGAGGCTTATATTAAGCATTTTCGAGAAAGCCTCAGTTTACTAAATCGACGCCTGTAAAAGTTGGTCTGTTCACCCTCCCTGCATTTTGTTAGATATTTTCGGTTTCCGTAGAAGCCTTATTTTTGCTTGAAAACTTGGTCTGTTCACCCTCTCTGCTGCTCGATGAATATCGTTGGCCCACTATAGCGCACAAAGGCCGGGCACAAATATATACTAACCACTGGTAAACGGAAGCAATTCCTTTGAAGGTCATCGAAGCCAAGACAGTGGCCAATGCATTAATGGGTTTATTCGGTCGGGTTGGTATGCCAAAAATTATTCTGACATACCACGGGACCATCTTCACAAGTACTATTCTAACAGAATTCTACAACATGTTGAACATCAAGAGGATAACAGCCTCTCCTTACAGGTCACAATCCAACGTATTGGTCGAAAGATTTAATGGCACACTCAAAGCTGTCTTGAAGAAACTGTGTTGCACCAATAGCTAAGAGTGGGATGTTAAACTGCATTGCGCACCGTTTTGCTATAGGGATATACCAAATGAAGCATCTAGGTTTTAGCCGTTTGAGCTAATGTATGGTTGCCCAGTGAGAGGGCCGATGAAGATTCTTACTGATATATTCACCGGTGAGTGTGAGACACAGAAGTCAATTGTAGAACACGTGCTTTCGATTCACCAGAAAGTGGCTGATGTAAGTGAGTTAGTGAAAGAAAATCATACAGAGTGTCACAAGAAAGTTAAATCATGGTACGACACAAATACTACCAATTTGGGAATTTAGACTGAGATTATGTTCTGATGTTGCTTCCATCCGATGCATCGAAGATGAAAGCTCACTGGAAGGGACCTTATCGTGTCATTTGTAACGTCAATGACGTTAACTACAAAATTAACGTTTGTGGTAGACCATGACAGGTAACCTACCATAGTAACCTATTACGTCAGTACAAGAGAGATGTACTATTATCAGCAGTTGCGTGTGATGAATGTGAGGGAGGAGAACGGACTGAATCCCCACTGGCTAATATGGATAGTTTGGACAAAATCAGTCTGAATGGCAGATTGACGAAAGAACAGCGAGAACAAGTGCAAAAATTATGCTCTGAGTTTGAAGACGTGCTAACTTCAAAACCAGGCAAAACTTGATCACAACATTCCAACAATAACAGATCTTTCGATCACGCAAAAAACCCTATAGATTTCCACATGCAAAAAGGGCGGAGGTCAGAGCTATAGTAGACAAAATTTTACAGCAAGAATTGATAAGACCGTCTACAAGCCCATGGAGTTCATCAATTGTACTTGTTAAAAGAAAGATGGAAGTCTGCGACTCTGTACTGATTACAGAAAATGTAACAACATCACGCTCTTTGATGCCTATCCTACACCACCGAAAGACGAATTTTTTGAGAAGTCGGGAAATGCAAAATATATTATCAAACTCGACATGACTAAAGGTTACTGGCAGGTACCTTTGTCTAAAGAAGCACAGGCGAAATCTGCTTTTGTGGCACCATTTGGACTTTATGAATTTACTGTTATACCTTTGGGGATGAAAAATTTACCAGCTACATTTTCGGGCGTGACGGACTAGTTGCTGTCCAAATTACGTGATGTTGCATCTTACTTTGATGACGTCATCTTTTATAGCGAGACATGGGATGACCACCTTCAGGACTACGAGCAGTCTTGGAGAGATTGCGAGAAAACAAGCTGCCAGTTAAAGCTTCCAAGTGTGACATTGGACAGGATACCTTTGTTTGCCTTGGCCACATTGTTGTTGGATAACCGATTAAACAAGACGACGCCAAAGTCAAAGCTATAGTTGACTTTCCACTCCCTAAAACACAAAAGAGGTTCGATCCTTTCTATGAATGGTGGGCTATAATAGAAAATTCATCAAAACGTTCGCTCAGCTCTCATCTCCTCTTTGTATTTTGACAAGGCACGGACAACCAAATCGTGTTACATGGGATGAGGCAGCTGTTAAGTCATTCAATGGCTTGAAGAATGCACTGGTAAAGGCACCTATCTTAATCAACCCTGTTTTTTAACGGCAATTTGTACTGCAAACGGATGCAAGTGATGTGAGTATTGGAGCTGTTTCGAGTCAGTACAATGACAATAAGGACGAACATCCTATAGCGTAACTTAGCCGCAAACTATTACCCAGGGAGAAGAATTATTCTACAATTGAGACGGAATGCCTTGCGATAGTATGGGCGATGGAATCTCTTCACTTCTATTTGCGTGGTGCTCCATTCCGTGTCGAAACTGAGCATAACCCGCTAAGCTGACTAAGCCAAAACAAAGAAAAATATCAACGGCTTCTGAGATGGTCCTTGTGTCTGTATCTGCAACCATACGAGTTGACAATGAACACCGTCAGAAATTACTCGTCATAAGAATGGAATACGTGTTGGCGAAAAAGTCATTGCAAATTCACTGGACAGTCAAACATCAAAATAGTTCGTACTTAAGATTGCATCCGTTTGCATGAAATATGATGGGATTCAATGAACACACAAAAACTAGTAAGGGTCCTAAATCTACAAACATGTGCTAGTGTACCAAGCACAGACAGATACCAAACTGCTTCCTAACACAGAAATACTGCAAATATTGCAAAGGGTGAAACTTTACTTGTGATTGGAGACCTAGATGTGTCACATTAAATTTTTATTTATTTTTGCTTAAAATATAATCTGTTGTGTTCTGAGTCTTTGGTATTGACAATTACAAGTGGGTTCTGTCGAACTAACAGTTGGTATTCCTTCGTATACAGGCCCTAGACATACGGCTAAAATAGATTGTGCACACACACACACACACACACACACACACACACACACACACACACACACACACAAGTGGTCTGTTACTTGAAATTTGACTATCGTTGGGCATTATGCATACTTTGAGTAAATAGAAACAGACTTTTGCTTCGGTGCTCTCTCTCGAGGAAAGTTAGAGCCTTCGTAATTTTAGAAAGTCTGCCTCCACTCCCAAGACTTAAACTGGCTATACCCTGCTCGTTGTATACAGACTGGAACAGTCGCCGTTATCTTCATTAATATATGTGTCTGTAGGAACAATCTTTGCATGCGTATGGTGAGATTAAAAATAACTCTTTCAGATAAAATAAACAAATTAATTCGTAGATTCTTTGCAGAATAGTAATCATATAAAACGTTTCCCTCGACACTTCCAACAGGTTGATTAAGAACGAAACCCTTTCATACAAACACTGTTGCACATGAAACGTACCCGTGCCTTCCTGTAGAATAAAGGCTATTGTAAGATTATGTATTTAAATGCACAATCTATCGAATATCTTCAAACGATATCTTTACGTGATAAGGTTACTCATGAAGAACATCCAATAGGTGATAACCCTGAACCGATCGTAAAGTAGCGCGCTCTATCTTTAAACAGTTCAAATGTTATTGCCTGGTTTAAGCCTGCACATGTGTGCTTGAAATTTTCTTTTGGTAAGTTCGCTTTAATGGCAAATCTAGGATTATCTATTTATGTATTTGTTTAGTTTTTGCATACACAGTTCAGCTGTACACTAGTTGGTTCCAGGTATTTTAACTAACTCGTCTTTTGTATTGGGTTTATGTAAATATATCACCTAAAAGGTAGCTCATTTATTTAGCTGGTCAATGTTTTCAGTGTGTATTCTTGGAAATAGGAATTTCAAACAATGTTTCACCTTCTTGTGATTACCCTTAACTGGGATAATTGTTTCATTTGTGCTTTATTTAAACATAACGATATACTTTAATTCATGACAAAATATTATTATGTCTTGTTTTGTCCTTTCTGTTACCATAACAGAACAACATAAATGGGTTGAGAGAGTAAATATAACTGTTACGTGTCTTCGTTGAATGCGGATTATCTAATTTGTTGAGGTATACAATAACAACGCTAATGACGTATATAAGCTTTAAAGGTCTGAGTTGAAATACCTCATTGGATTTCATAATAATTAAACTTTGGCTTTGCTGATAAGTACGTCAAGCTTTGGTGCTCGTGATACTGGCGTGCGAACTTGTATTCAAACAACAAAGTAAACACAGTAAGGCCATCATGTAACTATGTATAAGTAGAATGGTGCCCTGCCCTGGGACTTGGCAGGAACTTTTTTTCAGTGGGTTCTTAAATCACAAAACCAAAGGAATATGATACTGCCATTCTGTACACTGGTAAATAAATGTAATTTTGACAACTAAAAATACATAGTAAAAGAGCCGAAAAGTGTATAAATAGCGCTGCTTATTTCTCAATCTTCATAGCTTGCATATTTCGTTAACTATGATTATCACTCAGTCTACATGGAAGTAAAAAGATGCATCAGTCGTTTTATAGTTTTATGTAAGTATTTTGTGAGAGTACCAACCACAGGTTTCTATACAAAATTCTTTACGATAATTTAGTGTAATTGAATTCTATTCAACTCCCCTTGAATTGAAAGTTCACATCTTCTTAATAATTTCTTCTATTTTCATCGGTGGCAGTAACAACCTTAACTGAAATTGTGAAATTATGTTTTTAAAAAATCAAGTTTAGTAGCTTTAATTAATAGTATATTTTCCATTGTGCTTCATTTTATAACTAATGTATATTAAACAAGGTTATTAAGTAATAAGGAATATTCTATCTGTGCTTAATCTGTAGAAAGTTAGCGAAAATTTTGTAGTAACTACTGATTATGAGGTGTGGTTGAACTGACCAACTGTGGTTGAAATATCCAGAAATGCAGAGGAAGGTGAGGAATAATGTCATCATCCGTAATATTCCTTTTCAGGACAATTATATCTGCTAGGAAAACTAATCCTGCATTCAATAAATAAATAACAGAGGGGCCACGAATGGTCTCAAGCGCTCTCCATTACGGATCACTGCCATCTCACCTCTGTTTGCGTGGGTTCGAGTCTAGGATTCGGTCAATTTGGGTATGTGAGAAAGCTTACCAGTAGCTTCTCGAGGGTCGGTGGTTCTTTCCGGGATTTTCCCGGGTTCTTATTCCACCATTAATTATGGCCGTCATGTATAGCCTATCTAGTGCTGAAAAATGGCGTTAAACCCTTCTGTAACAGAATTGTTACCGAGAGGAGGGTGGATTAAATGAACAATACAAACACAATTTGTGAAAGAAAATATAAATTTATGTAATAAATTATAAATGAAAAAAATACAGATGTATTAACACAATAACTCACGCGCTCAACCCACAATTACACTCACAACCATTCACAATACATGAATAAATTAAATAACAATACAAAAGGAATCTCAGATGTAAAGGAATCTCTTGGATTATACACAGATCCAAGAATCCTTTACGAAAGTTAAATAAATGCAAGTATGATTCACGAAAAAAATAAACACAAACGACAAACTATCTATCGCACGATGGATTGCGATAACTAGCACGATCATATACTTGTATTCAATCAAGTTGCTAGCTTTTATTGATATCTATGTGATCACTTGAAATATTATTGCGATCTGACATAAACATGCAAATACAACAATGTATTAAATTATATCACAATTTCAATACACCTATGTGTCTCCCCTGTATAACCGCACGATTCAGCAACAGTTGAATCGTCTCCCAGTTTCCCCGAGAACCGAGGGTTGACCAATACTATTATCGGACGTTTCCCTACACGGATCCACCACAGTTATACGTTCAGACAGCATACAACATCTACCAGAACCAACGGTTCCTCACTACCCTAGATGTCGACCCGGACGTTTTACAACTCTAAGACAGCTCCGACACTCGGACTTCTAGCTTTCCGGATATTTACACGTTACACAGATATTGACGAACAGACAGTTCGACACACAGACAGATACTTCAATTCCGTTTGCACAAATTAACGGCACAAGCACATTCAGATATTTATACAGAGATGTTCCAGAACAAACAATAGATGTCCCACAACAAATCAGACGATATCAAAGACATTTATCAAAAGATGGTATCAGATGTGTTAACAGCTACGGTATCAACGATGTTATTAGCAGCTACGGTATCAACGATGTTATTAGCAGCTACGGTATCAGATACATTGTAACAACTACGTTAGCAGCTACGGTATCAGAGACGGTATCAACGATGTTATTAGATGCGCTATCAGTGATGTACTTCTACGGTATCAACGACGGAATCAGCTGGAATCAGACTGAATCAGACTGAATTAGCTGGAATCAGACTGAATCAACGACGGAATCAGCTGGAATCAGACTGAATCAGCTATAATAAACAAAACCAGACTAATAATAGTTGTCTCAAAAATAATCTAAGCCATAGATTACGATATTGTATTTAAAGTCTAAAAGTGACTAGTAATTCCAAATATTCCACGTTTAATTGCAATAAAAGCATCATTATACGAAATGATAATCTGAATAAAATTCACAATAAAACGAAATGTAAATTTAACACTCACCCCTTTGGCTGGAGATTTGCAAGACGAGGTTATCTATCCTTCGATTAGATATTTGGGTTCCCGTAAAAATTTATGATAAATCCTAAGCCTTATATACTCTCAATAGGTGAACATAAATCACATCGAGCTTGCCGTACACCACGTAAAACGAGTATTTCGGATTTCATGTAAATTACAAATTGGCACATGCAAATCGTTACACGCCACTTAATCACCCCAGGTAATGCGTGTACGACGAAATCAAGAAAAATGGTGAGTTTCGTTTGCAATTGAAGAACAACAAAAATCAGTTCAAATTTTCGCCTAATTCTGTGACAATACCTCCCCCCTAAGAATAAAAATGTACACATTTTTAAAACTAACACAGAATAGAAGAAAAATAACTACTGATGATATCTTACAACATTTACACTGGTTATACTACAAACTGGATTTTATTACTGGGCAAATTCATACAAATTTCCCATCACGCCCTACTCAAGTAGTCTGCGCCTATATTTTCAACTCCCCTTATTGACATTGTCGCTCTGTCTCTTGATGTATAACTTGAGCATGTTTGCATGGAATGTCTTTACATTACCGTCCATGTCAATTTTATAGTCCATGTCACCTTTTACTTCTTTAACTTCATATGGACCTTTCCACTGGACTAATAACTTATTCGAACTCGTTGGAAGAAGCAATAGCACCTGATCCCCCACAAGAAATTTCCTATTACGCGCTCTGCGGTTGTAATACTTGGCATATCTGCGCCCCGATTTAATCAATTCGTCACGTGCCATCTGGCATGTACTCTCAAGTTTGTTTCTTAGATCTAACACGTACTGGTAAGTCGTTTTTATTTCCTCGTTCGCGACATCACCAGTCCATAGTTCGCGTAGTATCCGCATCGGGCCTCGAACCGTTCTACCATACAACAGTTCAAAGGGTGAGAACCCTAAACTTTCCTGCGGTACTTCACGGTACGCGAACAGAACAGCGTTTAAATAACGGTCCCAGTCTTGCGGACGTTCCGCGCACATCTTTCGCAGCATGCTTTTCAGGGTACCATTAAACTTCTCTACCAGTCCATTGCACATCGGATGGTATGGGGTAGTGTTTAGCTGTTTGATGGATAACAGCCTACTTATTTCACCCATGAGGTCAGAGGTGAATTGGGCACCACAATCAGTGAGGATTTCCTCTGGCACCCCTACCCTACTGAAGATATCAACTAATGCTTCAGCTACCCTTTCCGTTTCAATAGTTGGTAACGCTACGGCTTCAGGGTATCTGGTTGCGTAGTCAACCAGAGTAAGTATGTACCGATTCTTTCTTTCGGTAACCGGGTGTATTGGTCCTACAATATCTACTGCCACTCTTTTAAACGGTGTATCTATTAATGGCATTTGTCCTAAGGGCACCCTTGTGACCCTTCCCTTACAAACGGTTTTCTGACATACGTCGCACGACCTACAGAACCGTGTGACATCGCCATTAACACCGGGCCAGTAGAATTCAGCGACTACCCTGCTAGTGGTCTTAGCCTTACCTAGGTGTCCTGCCATGCTTGACTCATGCGCCACCCTAAGTACTTGAGATCTATATCTCTGGGGTACGACCACTTGCCAATACTTCTTACCCTCCCGAGCGCTAAACTCCCTATGAATTAATCCGTTCTTGCGTACGAATCTAGAGCTACCCCCACGCTTGCAATGTTTAATCGCGCCGGACGTGATTTTCTCAACAATTGTTCTGATGGATTCATCACGTTCTTGCTCTTGTTTGAAATCATCGCGGGAAATTCCTGAGATCGATTCAGGGACTATTAATTTATGAAACGCGGTTTTCTCTCGCCGTGTTTGCGCTCGCGTTTCGACTGCCTGAGCCAAAGGTATTTTAAAATCGGCCATGGTTGGAAGACGGGAACCTTCAACATTACCGATCGTCAGATCGTAAATAGGATTGTCCATACAAAGGGCATCAACAGTTCCCGTTAAGAAAGGTGTTTTTACTGTGATCCTTGCTACGAGAACGCGACCCATCGTCTGATCAAGTAACATACATGGGGATTCCCACCCGAGCATTTGGTTATCCTGCACGAGACTACGTTTGATCACTACGCCCGTACAACCAGTGTCACGCAATACCACGACTTCTCGACCGTTGACAAACCCTCTCGCGGTTGGTACACGCGCTTCAGGAAATAAACACGTGCCAAGTGAATGAATACAAGGTTCTACATGTACGTTGTTATCGGATATACCTTTACTTTGTATAGCCACTGCTACCTTATGTATAAGTGCCTTTCTTTTAGGACAGTCTTTTTGAACATGACCCAATGCATTACACAAGAAACACCGCACACGCTGAAAAACTGGATTCCCAACTGACCTTTTTACCTCAGCTGATTTTACAGGCTCCCTAGGCATAGGTCTTACAGACTGGTTTCCAGACTTAAAATCTTTTAAAACCACGTTCTGGGTTCCCCCATGAGCTTCGGCAAATAAATCGGCTTGCTTAGCCATATCTTTTACGTTCGTGAAGACTTTCTCCTTCAGAAATTGATCTAATTCTCGCCCAACTGTATTAAATAATTGATCTCTGAGCAAGAAATCAGTCAACCCTTCAAACGTTTTCACCGCTTTGCCGCATTCAATCCACCGCTCAAAATAGTTCGCAATTCTGACGGTGAACTGACCAAAGGTTTCTCCCTTATCGGGCTTGCTATACCTGAACTTTTTACGAAAACCCTGTTCAGTGAGCTCGTACCTTTTGAGAAGTGCTTCCTTTAGGACGTCGTACTTAAACACATCGTCCCTAGGAAGTCGCGAGTATACATCCAGTGCTTTACCTTTTAATAAAGCACTCAGATGCAGCGCCCAGTCATTTTGACTCCACTTCTGGTTTTCGGCATACCGCTCAAACCGATGAAGATAACTATCTATGTTATCTTTTTCATCGTCAAAGGGAGGTAATTTGGGGCCCCTTAATTTGTTAGTGGCAGAATCGTGTTCTCTTCCAGATGTCGCTAATTCTACCTTACGCTCATGATCCCGTTGTTTTGCTCTTTCTTCTAACTCTAACATTTCTACTTTAGCTAGTTTATCTAACTCTATTCGCTTTTGCTCCGCTTCCATTTCCCATTCTATCCTGTCTTTTTCGGCCTGCTTCTCTAATTCTATCTTTTCCTTCTCGGCCTGCTTCTCTAACTCTATCTTTTCCCTCTCGAATTCTATCTTTTCCCTCTCAAAGGCCCATTTCCTATCTTCGGATTCCCTTTCTAATTCCCTTTTTCTTTCATCGGCCTCCCCCTTTTCCTTTTCTAATTCCCTATGTAATTCCCTTTCTCTTACCCTTTCTTCCCTTTCCCGGGCTTGTTCTTCTTGAATAAATTTCCTTAAGATTTCACCTTCATACCCAAATTCTTTGCCTAAGGCAACCAAGTCCTTAAGGGATGACATGACAATTGTAATATGAATATAGATATATAACCAAACCAATACTTTAAACACGTTTATACTGGACACACGGACCTAGGTAAACTAAACAAAAATAAACTCCAACTAGAGTATTATCTTAACAGAAGGTCACGCTCGAATATAAACATTAAATGTATACCTTCACAAAAATGATTGACAGTTCACTTAATCCAACGATCCCACTTCTGACACCATTGTAACAGAATTGTTACCGAGAGGAGGGTGGATTAAATGAACAATACAAACACAATTTGTGAAAGAAAATATAAATTTATGTAATAAATTATAAATGAAAAAAATACAGATGTATTAACACAATAACTCACGCGCTCAACCCACAATTACACTCACAACCATTCACAATACATGAATAAATTAAATAACAATACAAAAGGAATCTCAGATGTAAAGGAATCTCTTGGATTATACACAGATCCAAGAATCCTTTACGAAAGTTAAATAAATGCAAGTATGATTCACGAAAAAAATAAACACAAACGACAAACTATCTATCGCACGATGGATTGCGATAACTAGCACGATCATATACTTGTATTCAATCAAGTTGCTAGCTTTTATTGATATCTATGTGATCACTTGAAATATTATTGCGATCTGACATAAACATGCAAATACAACAATGTATTAAATTATATCACAATTTCAATACACCTATGTGTCTCCCCTGTATAACCGCACGATTCAGCAACAGTTGAATCGTCTCCCAGTTTCCCCGAGAACCGAGGGTTGACCAATACTATTATCGGACGTTTCCCTACACGGATCCACCACAGTTATACGTTCAGACAGCATACAACATCTACCAGAACCAACGGTTCCTCACTACCCTAGATGTCGACCCGGACGTTTTACAACTCTAAGACAGCTCCAACACTCGGACTTCTAGCTTTCCGGATATTTACACGTTACACAGATATTGACGAACAGACAGTTCGACACACAGACAGATACTTCAATTCCGTTTGCACAAATTAACGGCACAAGCACATTCAGATATTTATACAGAGATGTTCCAGAACAAACAATAGATGTCCCACAACAAATCAGACGATATCAAAGACATTTATCAAAAGATGGTATCAGATGTGTTAACAGCTACGGTATCAACGATGTTATTAGCAGCTACGGTATCAACGATGTTATTAGCAGCTACGGTATCAGATACATTGTAACAACTACGTTAGCAGCTACGGTATCAGAGACGGTATCAACGATGTTATTAGATGCGCTATCAGTGATGTACTTCTACGGTATCAACGACGGAATCAGCTGGAATCAGA
The DNA here is from genome assembly GCA_029339505.1 of Unio delphinus. Lineage (NCBI taxonomy): Eukaryota > Metazoa > Mollusca > Bivalvia > Unionida > Unionidae > Unio > Unio delphinus. The sequence continues at coordinate 8,361,976 of JAQISU010000106.1, read as the reverse complement.
CTGAATCAGACTGAATTAGCTGGAATCAGACTGAATCAACGACGGAATCAGCTGGAATCAGACTGAATCAGCTATAATAAACAAAACCAGACTAATAATAGTTGTCTCAAAAATAATCTAAGCCATAGATTACGATATTGTATTTAAAGTCTAAAAGTGACTAGTAATTCCAAATATTCCACGTTTAATTGCAATAAAAGCATCATTATACGAAATGATAATCTGAATAAAATTCACAATAAAACGAAATGTAAATTTAACACTCACCCCTTTGGCTGGAGATTTGCAAGACGAGGTTATCTATCCTTCGATTAGATATTTGGGTTCCCGTAAAAATTTATGATAAATCCTAAGCCTTATATACTCTCAATAGGTGAACATAAATCACATCGAGCTTGCCGTACACCACGTAAAACGAGTATTTCGGATTTCATGTAAATTACAAATTGGCACATGCAAATCGTTACACGCCACTTAATCACCCCAGGTAATGCGTGTACGACGAAATCAAGAAAAATGGTGAGTTTCGTTTGCAATTGAAGAACAACAAAAATCAGTTCAAATTTTCGCCTAATTCTGTGACACCTTCAACAACAACAACAATAAATAAAAATATAAATAAATAAATAAATAAATAAATAAATAAATAAATAAATAAATAAATAACAACCGAAAAGCAGTTCATTATTAGCTACATGCTCCATTTTGTTTTAAAACAATTAGCTCACGTAAAACATGTGAGACAACATAAACAGTATGAGAGTTTGACACTCTAGCTTTAGAGTTTATATGAGAGCTTGACACTCTAGCTTTAGAGTTTATATGAGAGCTTGACACTCTAGCTTTTAGAGTTTATATGAGAGCTTGACACTCTAGCTTTAGAGTTTATATATGAGAGTTTGACACTCTAGCTTTAGAGTTTATATGAGAGTTTGACACTCTAGCTTTAGAGTTTATATGAGAGTTTGACACTCTAGCTTTAGAGTTTATATGAGAATTAGACACTAGCTTTAGAGTTTATATGAGAGTTTGACACTAGCTTTAGAGTTTATATGAGAGTTTGACACTCTAGCTTTAGAGTTTATTGGAAGTGCTACGTTACTATAGTCAGAAATGTGAACTCTTTATGGCGTCCATTTAAAAACGCTGAGTGGTAAAATGAGAAAGATGTTAAACAGACACGATCTTTCAACAGGACACATTTGGCCATACACCACAATTAATTTTACTATATGTTCTCTACATATATTTCTCAGCACTGACCTTTCCACAGTGTGACAATCAATACAAATCATATGAAAATCTAAACTACCTCCAAAGATGACTTCACGGTGAAATTCTTGTCAAGGTTCACCGGCATTTTTTTGAGTGGCTGCACTGTAAACAGAGCATCATGTACTCAGAACACTGATTTCACTTCCGGATCATCACTGAGGCCTAATTACACAGTGTGCACTGTCGCCAAAATACATACAGACAGCCACTCTCAGAGCTCCTATTCTCAAGAATAAACAATTAACTTTAAATCCATACCAAAGATGCATCAATATAACTCTTCTATCACCACCAAAAGGAGAGAGGAAAAAATGTTCTAAAAATAGACTAGAACTACATTCCTGGGTACTAAACTGGAAGTATTAATTGTGAGGCGAGTCCATTTGTCATTCCTGACCTTGGACTTTGACCTACATTCATGGTTATCAAATCAGATTTCAAATGACTTTTTAGCATAGGCCAGATGTCTTTTGCATCATCATTGGTAACAAGCAGACAATGGTGATTTTCAACAAGTTAATGCAAACTTTTGAGACATTTCGTATAAGAATGAAAACGTAGTTTTATTGTTTTGTTTGTTTTAATCTTGAAATGGCAGTTTTGTGTCAATGCCAAATTACTTCCGAAAATATTACATATAGGATCCTGTTAGTATTGCAATTATCTTTGGTCAAATTAGAATTCAGCCCATTTTGAAGTCATTCAACCATGAAATGTTTTCGCCAACACGTATTGTACTTGAATAATTTCGCATTTGATTGTTAACATGCCTATATCAAGATTTATCCAATCGTTAGGTTCCTGTTTCCTTTTTGAAACATTGTCAGAGGTCGTGGCTGATCCAGATAATATTCTTATTAGATGGGAGTCAAACCTACGTTAAAACAAATTCATATGAACACGCTCGAAAGGGAAGGGATAAAAGCTTCTGAAACACAAAGTCCGGAAAAACGTTCATCTTTATTTACTCTAGTATTAAACGACGTGCTGAAGATTTCGAAGGTTTTATTCCTCCAGCATAGCATGTTGGTCATCAGATGTTCAAAACCAACACATTGCTCCCGTAATGATTTCAAGGAAATTGTGATAAGGACACCAGCACGAGCTTGTTTAAAGTATGAAAAAGATTGAATGCAATTCGACGAGTCTACCACGTTCAGTTTCATCTGAATTTTCCCTGAATGCATCGCAAAATGAAAAACTGATTTGGACCTAATGACTGTTTTGGAAATAACTTAAAAATGTCGATCTGAAGCATGACATATTACTGATCTTTATCTGTAAGCATAACACAGGCTACGTATTGATTGCGGATGTGAGCAACATTATGTGGCTCATATACACATCGAAATTCACGTTCACGCCAAAACGTCATAGTGACGTCTCTTAAATGTTGCTCGTATTTGTCAAAAAAAAGTACTTTTATTTTGATTGCTCAATCTATTGTAATAGGAATTGAATATTAGACACATGCTTACATGTTTTGTATTTTTAAGTTAACATTTGTTACTACTCCACGTGTTATTCAAAATACACCAACTTCTTACCATCCTGAATATTTGATAAAACATTGCGTTACGATATTCACACGAGATCTGTCCGAGACACTGCGTTACAATATTCACACGAGATCTGTTCGTTGACAGAAAGTTTAATACTTTTTCTACATCCGATTGTGACGATTTTACCCCAACCCCTTGTATGTAGGTATAAGTTACTATAACTTGTGATTCTGACTGGCCTTGTACATGTATAAATTGTAGGTCTGCCTGACCCAGCTGTGATGTTTCTAATTGTTCTAAGTTAGCTAATCCCCTTGCGTAAGATGGTCTTTGTTAGCTCTCGAGGGGAGAGGAGACTGTGTCCATCGCGGCCGGGTGACGTAACCACATCAAAGGATAGGACAGCGTCAAATAAGAAGACTGTAACAATTGATAGACACACAGACAGACATTCGGATGATTGACAGTCAAACGACTGACCAGAGTCGATCGCCCTCCAATCGAAATGCGACGTGGGTGGGACTTGATTCGAAAATTTTTAGATAAAACCCAATGTTTAGTAGGAATTAGTTAGTTCGCTCCAATAAGAATTGAGAAGAGATAGAACTCCGTACGGCCAGACGAAAATTGGTGGCAGACTCAGATTTTGGAAATCAAGGAAATCTTAAGATAGCTTCAAAGGAAGCTTTCGGGTGACGTTGAGAGAATTCCGGGGAAATTTCGGGTGACGTTGAAGAGAATTCCGGGGAAATTTCGGGTGACGTTGAGAGAATTCCGGGGAAATTTCGGATGACGTGGAAAGAATTCCGAGTGAATTTGAGAGATACCGAGTGAATTTCGGGTGACCTCAAGAGATACCGTAGAAGAGGAAACGGAAGTAGAGATAGAAGAGGAAACGGAAGTAGAGATAGAAGAGGAAACGGAAGTAGAGGAATCGGAAGGAGAGAAAGACGAAAGGAGACTTATTTAGATGAGTAACACTCAAGAAGGGAAAATATTCCTCACACTGAAATCAAATGATGATCTTGGGATCATTGGGTCAAGAGTGACATTGATTGCTTAATATCTTTAAAATTTTCATTTATTAAATTGTTGTTTAAATTTCATCTTTGTATTTCTTTTAATTTAACTGTCGGCATTGCTGACTGGGGGCTCGTAGCCATATATAATATCTTGTCCAGAAGTAAACATTCTCAATGCGGACCAGGGGAACTTCCTCATAATTCTTTAAGTCTATAGGAAGAACCCCACCCCTACTAAACGACACTTCACACCGATTTACAATAAGTTTCGTCTTAAGTATTCCATCAAATTCTTTGCAGGATACTTTCGGTAAAAGGTATTCCATTATATCGTATTTTAGATCATTTCTCTCTTACGTATTCCATAGTTGTCAATAACGAAGGCTGTATAACTAAAAAAGCTTAAATTTTAATATAATTCTTTGTGCTTTTCGAACCAGCAAAATAAATCTACACATTGTAAATTATGTCCATTTTTTTTGTTTAGCCTTTTGTACTGTTATTGTCGTCAGGCAAGTAAAAACTTGCACCTTATGTGAAATAAGTTTTAATTTCAAGCTATAAACATGAACTTTTCAGTCATATTCTCACCCAAAAGTAATAATGTATGTCCCGCTAACAAAAGCTAATATCAAACGTTTACATATTCGCACCTGGTAAATCATTTGTTTCTTAGATGCACCAATGATTGATGTAGTGAGTGTTTTGTCTGTGCTAACTGCATGGAAACGTAACGCACTAGTTTGCGGTTAAACAGTTATAAATATGCGAAACGTGGCCCTATAATTAAAGAAAAAGAGGTCTGGGAATAAGTTATAGACACGCTTTTTCATAATATATCACAAAACCAGACACATATGGATGTCAGATGAATCTTATGTTACATTTAATCATATATAAACTGAAGCGGATAAAGGTAAAAAGAAAATCACAAATAATTCTCACAGCGACAGTTATCAGTAATTTGCTTTAAAAAGGAGATTCCTTGATTCATCATTTCGTAGCAGCAACACTATACTAATTTTATGATTGAAAAGAAACACAACACATCACATCACCACAAAGCCTGGACTCTCCCGCTGTTTTTTTTCCCCCACTGAATCTCGTTTTTTATTATAACAGAAATAACAAGAGACGAGTATTAATTTATTTATTTATGGGGGTGGGAGTATAAAACGACTGGATAAAATCTTGTTAATATTGTTAAGATACCTTCACCACCACCCCACTTGGTAGGTATTTCATTTTTGTTTGTGCTGGTTCTGCGCTGTGTATGTTTGTTGTTGTTTCAGTATATCCTAAAAGGAAATTTCACTGTAGCATTTAACTCTTAATTTACCCTAAGATCTTATGTTTTCATTATGGTTTTATGATGTATACGTTAGTATAAGAGCAGTAGAACAATATTAATTATCGTTTGCTTCAATTGCCACTTAAAAACGCCATGTACGTAATGGTCCACGAATATACGTATTTGTCACGTGCCCCTTGCGGAATTATTTCTAACACCAGAGAACTACGGACAATTAAAAGATTAAATAGTTCCGAGCCCATAGTCAGCAAGGTCGACGGTCTAGTTGTATAAAATATAATAAGGTGAAAAATATAATAATTTAATAAACTATGTCACGATATTCAACAATTACAGGACGATTTATTGCTTTCAATTAATACAAGACCTATTTAAAGTGCCAGTTATTTTATCACACGAAATTAAAGGTGAGAGTCTTTACTTCCCATGTCCCTTCTATGTTATTCATTTGTAATATCCGCCTAGTATTCCGTTCGGTACTTCCGGTAATCTTGCTTTCCGTCTCCGAACCTACGCCTTCGCACTATTGCCTACAATCCGGCCCTACGCCTTTCGCACAACAGCTTATTTCCACGTGGTATCCACGTCTTTTGCTCTCTCTCTCTCTCTCTCTCTCTCTCTCTCTCTCTCTCTCTCTCTCTCTCTCTCTCTCTCTCTCTCATCTTCGGATGGCGTCTTATCGATTTTGTCTCCTTGCTCAATCACACAAGAATTGACACACTCTCATCGACCTTTCTTCAGCATAGTGACAATGAAATCATTAGGTTAACTCACACACTCACATATAAATATTGCACACACGCTACATATCCTAATTCTCGATTGCAAACTATCAACATCAACAGTATTCCTATGCATTTCCTACCTTGCAAATTACAAAAGACATGTACAAATATAACAATGCCTAATTAATAATACGTGCACAAGACTAGCAAAGGCCTAACTCGGCATAATCCACGACTATATATGGAAATACAACCAAAACAAAATACAAGTTCTAGCACTACTCACTATTACATTCAGTTATGCACCACGACGCAACATCGTCACAGATTACACCATCCAATTTAATTCTATCTTAACAACTACATCAATTAATCTTGAATATAAATATTTTGCTACACACAATGTTATGACACGTTGAAACTTCAGCTAGCTATTAAGAGAATATTAAATTTAAAACTACATTAAATGCACATAATAACATATAAATCTCACATGACCTTGTTATGACGTGAAATAGATTCGGGCGAAGATATTTTACCGCAGAAGTCTTGGTTCCAAATCTTGTACGAATTTCATTGAACTCCTTTCCCCGATCTTTTTTTATGAGTGTACGATTTGCTCTCTGGTATATTGATCAGAGAGTTTCTCCGATTGAGTGACTGGATCAACTTTTCCTATACATCCCTTTGATCCATTGAAATATCAGTAGCCAAAGATTGAGTGATTGCATCAACGTTTCATATACATGTACTTCCCTGGATCTATTTAAATATCAGTGTCCGTATAGTGAGTGACTAAATCAACGTTTCCTATACCTTCCCTAGATCAGTACCCTTAAACCTGTTCTTGCACCACATTTTTGCTGACCTAGTATTATCACTGGGTTGTGAGACAAACAGGTAGAAAAAGGAATGACTTTAATCGTATTGATGACAGACTTGAGATAAGCAGAAGTGTATTCTTACACTATTCTTCTTGGAATTCATTATCAGATTCATTAAAAAGTGAGAGTAACTTTTTCATCATCAGAAGTAAAATAGAGACAAGGAGGACACATGTGCATACCCTTTGTATCGTAGGAAACATATAATTATCCATTCTGCAGATTATAATTAGAAATAATTGTAGTGATTTACATAATGATTTATATTCTAATCAGTTGAGAGATAATTCATTATGTGCGTTTGATAATGGTTTGGAAATTCATATTTCATATCATAATCAGGATATTGATTCAGAACCAAAGTCATCTCCATGTACAAGCGACTGCAAATAATTTCTTATCCGGATGCAGAAAACATCAATAATCGTTCATTTGACTTGTTCCAAAAATATATCAAAGACACGAAAAGCATCACATAATTAGGGGATATTAGCAATTTGAGTTCTCTACTCAATTACAGCTAATTTTAATCATAATCATCAAAGACATGAATTTGATAATTATAAGCAACTGAATTTATTTTGGTGCATGTATTAATGCCCAGCTTCTGCAACGATGATTACTTTGTCATTAAATCAAATATCTCTCTCTCTCTCTCTCTCTCTCTCTCTCTCTCTCTCTCTCTCTCTCTCTCTCTCTCTCTCTATTTATTACTCTATTTATTTAAATTTCATACCGATTGTCGGTGAATGGCTTATACTAAGTTTTTAGGACTATGCCTAACCCCATGTATCCATTTATGTTAATAAAATGCGTTTAAACCACTATCTACTTGGTATGACTGCATGCATTCACCATGGACGATATCAGAGAGGTAAAGTGTGTCATGTTACTTTACAAAGTTACAAAAGGTGTTGGTATAGATTTACTATTGACAACATCAGATAACTTGAAGAAAAAGACGAGATCACACTCATGCTATTCGTCTGAATGTGTACATTTTTTTTTACAAACCTGTTGTTACCAGGATTATTTGGAAAGTTGTGCCGATAAATGGACAAAATGTTTGAATCCATAAAATTCAGATCATGACAAATTTCATAACAGTGTGTGTGTGTGTGTGGAAAATAATTTTGAAGTCACCTTGGAAAACTAAAAGGCATACATTTACATTAGAAATTAATTAACGTTGGCAGCTGTCTTACTTTCAGGGCATATATTTTTATTAATTAGGGTTCTAAGATGTATGTTCATCACAGATAACACTGACTTTACGTGACACTCGCGTTATCTTAACTTTCAATGGTCTGTCCTTTGCGACTCCTGCAAGAGATAATCTTTCTTTGTCAAATAGAGTATGGTTGTACATCTTGCGATAAATATTTTCTTCATTCATCTCTCTATTCCGTTTTCATTCATGGTCAAAGGAGACTCCTAATAGGCCCAAACTTATACTCTTACTGTATAGACCATATCCTCCATTAGAGCTAACAAATGCAGAAGATCGGAATTATACAATATATTGGTGCATTTTATATAGATCCTAGATACACAGCGTGATAAAGTTTCCCCACCTCCCTCAGTAACCTCAAACAAGGAAACTTGCATGGATTCGAGCAAAATATGGGAAAGACATATTGAACAGCACTAATTTGCATTAATAAAATATGGAGCACATGAGAAAATGTGTTACGTAATCAAAATTGAGCTAATAAGAGTGCGAGTAGCATGCTTTCAAAATGTCTGGTATAACACGGATTGGCCACCGATACTGAGAGAGAGAGAGAGAGAGAGAGAGAGAGAGAGAGAGAGAGAGAGAGAGAGAGAGAGAGAGAGAGAGAGAGAGAGAGATGTCATCGTAAGTTTTTAGCTTTTTTCTGGCATATATGCGAAATAAATATACAGTGATAGATCTAGATATATGATTTGTATATACTGTTTTGTATTTTGTTTGCATGCCAAAATATGCGGATCGCCTAAAATGTACCAAGTAGAAGTAGCCCATTGCTTCTACACTATATCAAGCATAGGTAGTCTAGTGTTTTTACAATGTATCAAGTATAATTAGCCCATTGCCCTTAAAATATAATGCATAGATAGCCCATTGCCGTAAAATATATCAAGTATAGATAGCCCTTTGCCCCTAAACTTAACCTTGATAAGACTACTAGTATATCAGTTGATTTTCATAATCAGCAACGTCAAAATATTAGACGAACGCCAACGTATTATTTTCTTCTATTTCAAAACTTGTTAAAATTATTTAAGGAGGTACATTCAATTCTTTGTTATCCTTCTGCTTTTCTTGTCCTATGCCAATGATCTACAGAAGAGCAGCAAGTTGGAAGCAAAGCAGTTCTTTGACGAAGCCTAACAGATTGACGGAGCCGCCAACCAACACTACCAACATTACCAAACAGGCATTGAGGTAGAACCCTCAAGGGAAGAGGAGAAAGTGACCACCAAGAAACACCTGGCGACGCGACCTTGAGGCAGACATCACTAAGATGGGTCACACTTGGAGTCAACTTGAGGGGATGGCACAGTACAGAAGCCTATGGCATCCTTTTGTGGGCGGCCTGTACCCCGACAGGGATGACGGGCAAAACAACAACAGATAGGCAGTGAACTGTGATGTCTTCTACATAGGCTCCTTTCTGTTCTCCGGGTGTTCTGCTCTTCTCAGTATTATCAGCCTTCACTGCATTATCTGGGGTCCCTTAGCCTCTTATTGTCTCCATCCAGTATATTGCGCTACATCTGTGTCAGGCTCGTCATCTCTGCTCTTATGTTTGCAATCCTCGAAGTCTGTGTTTTTCTTTTGGCAATGTATTTCTCTGCGTCATTTCTTCTATCCCGAACCTGATCCTTTCCCATAATGTAGATGATGGTAGCCATGGCTTCTCACTTTTGTAAGCACGTTCTGCCAATGTTTACGCATCATTCGCTGTCTTAATGCTGTCTTGGTTAAGCTCGCATGCCATTTCCCTTAGTTTATGTTGACTAAAGCTCTCGTTTACTGTTTCAGTCCTTCCCATTTTATCCAGTTCCTGTCCCCCGCTCAAATCCACTAAAGTATATATATTCTCCAACTCATTGTTGAATTTGTTTCCATGTAGGGGATATACACTGTGGTCCATCTTCTCCTCCACCTTAATAGGTCGCACCATGGGTTGTACTAGATTTAGGATTGGAGGACGGCCATCTTGGTACAGCGGTTTGATATGTTTAGCAGCAACTGCCGTTCTAGACGAGTCCTCCTTCTACTTTGTTGTCCTTTGATCAGGCCTGTTCAATCCATGGTCTAGCCGTTTGGAGTATTATCCTCCGACATGACCTTAGGGTTATCTCACCACATATCTATCCAAAGGGAACTTTGCAGGTTTTTCCTTCACGAGAGTAGTGCTATGACTTGCAGACTTGCAAGGCCATCATTTTTTCCATACTTTTCCGATCGTCAGCAGTCTCTCCTTGCTGTCACAAAATCATCATTCATATATATATATATATATATATATATATATATATATATATATATATATATATATATATATATATGGATAGGCAGATTGATAGGATAGATAATTAGATAATAATAATAATAATTAGAAGAAGAAGAAGAAGAAGAAGAAGAAGAAGAAGAAGAAGAAGAAGAAGAAGAATGACTTTGTATAGCGCCTAATCTTTAGAAGCTCTAAGCGCTTAACAACATATATAATGATATGGCTACAAAAAAATTAAAATTAGAAAACATAAATGGTGAACATATTTAGGGTACGAAACATTATTAGGTCTTTAAGTTTGTTCTTGCAGTGAAAAGGTGTTTTAAGAGCATTCTTGAAAACGATCAATGTCTCATTGTTTCTAATTTCAATGGACAATTCATTCCACGTTTCTGGGCCCTGTTATGCAAAAGAATGGTGTCCATATAACTTCGTTTTCATAGTGGAAATAATGAGTATACGATTGTCAGAAGAGGAGCGTAAGTATATTTCTGGTGTGTAAAGTTCGGTGAGACCAGATAAGAATGTTAGACTGGAGTCCGTCAGTGAAGCGTAGCACACGGAACAAATTTTGTGTTTGATTCTGGATCAAATGGGTAGCCAGTGTAGTGTACAGAGCAAAGGTGAGGTGTGCTCTGATCATGGTACTCGAAAGATGATCCGAGCAGCTGTGATTTGAACTTTTTGAAGTTTCTGAAGTAGATATTGAGACGAACAAGACAGAATTGAGTTACAATAGTCAAGTCTTGAAAGTACTAATGAACACACAAGTGTTTTAGTGGCATCAACTGAAAGATATTTGTGAATGGAGTTGATGCGTCTCACCTGAAGATTTGCAGCCTTGCATATGTTCATGACATGTTAGTGCAATGTGAGAGTACTGTCTAGAGTAACACCTAGGTTTCGTACTTACTGTGAATTTGATGTTGTTGCTGGTATTTATTGTTGGAAGTAAAGGATGTGAATGAGAAAGTCTTTGTGTTGTGATCAGAATGGCCTCAGTTTTATCAACATTAATCTGCAGCTTGTTACATGTCATCCATGATTCCTTTCAGTAGTGCACCTCTCTGCTCCCTCGATGGTAGCATCAGCTTCAGTTGGTTTGTCTAGACTTGTATATTTGGGCGTCATCAGCGTACAGTTGGTGAGACACTGGGTGATGATCTATGACACTTGAGAGCGGCTAAGTGTACAGAATGAAGAGAAGATAGATAGATAGATAGATTTATAAATACAGGCATGCATCATCCATCCATCCATCCATCCATCCATCCATCCATCCATACATACATACATACATACATACATACATACATACATACATACATACATACATGGACATAAAAGGAATGTTATAGATAATCAGTTTGCGTATATATTTAATATCTTACACAACAATGGAATATTTGATGCAAACTCATTAAAAGTCCTACACAAATGCTGAACTTTGGTATTGCATTTAATTTTCAAATATGATTAACAAGAACAAATTTTAAAACTTTGTTTTAAATTAAAAAGCAGCATCCATCGTCTTATTTTTTTTCAAAGTGTCACAAAAGTTATCTACTGATAATTTTTCTTCATCTCAACAAATCATGAATGCCATTTACTTCTATTCTGGATAAAATTCAGCCAAACGTTTATTTTTTTAAACTGGCCATTCCAAAGTAAAATAGGGATTGCAGTCAACCGCCTCCATTTTAACTTAGAATAGTATATTTTATTTTTTAATAAAGGACATATAGTTTAATTCACGTTTTGAGCAATACCAACAACCCTATTTAAACAGTCAAGTTTCCAAAGAAAGAGTCTTTTAGTCCGCTTTCTTCATTTATATGCTGAAAGTCAATTTTATTAAACATACTGAAACATTAAAATAATATTTATTTAATGATGCGTACGAGGAATTAAATAATCATGTCAATAAGGCGACGCTTAAAATGGGGCAGGTTCGGCTACAGAGTTTAAATGTGACCGTCAGGCAACAAATGTTCGGGCAGTAATCATAATAAGGGAGAGGGTCTACAGATACCATTCAGATAGGTACATTATACACCGATACCATTCAGATAGGTACATTATACACCGATACCATTCGGATAGGAACATTATACATCGATACCATTCAGATAGGTACATTTTACATCGATACCATTCAGATAGGTACATTATAAATCGATACCATTCGGATAGGTACATTATACATCGATACCATTCAGATAGGTACATTACACACCGATAACATTCAGATAGGTACATTATACATCGATACCGTTCAGATAGGTACATTATAAATCCATAACATTCAGATAGGTACATTATACATCGATACCATTCAGATAGGTACTTTATACATCGATACCATTCAGATAGGTACATTATACATCGAAACCATTCAGATAGGTACATTATACACCGATACCATTCGGATAGGAACATTATACATCGATACCATTCAGATAGGTACATTTTACATCGATACCATTCAGATAGGTACATTATAAATCGATACCATTCGGATAGGTACATTATACATCGATACCATTCAGATAGGTACATTACACACCGATAACATTCAGATAGGTACATTATACATCGATACTGTTCAGATAGGTACATTATAAATCCATAACATTCAGATAGGTACATTATACATCGATACCATTCAGATAGGTACTTTATACATCGATACCATTCAGATAGGTACATTATACATCGAAACCATTCAGATAGGTACATTATACACCGATACCATTCGGATAGGAACATTATACATCGATACCATTCAGATAGGTACATTTTACATCGATACCATTCAGATAGGTACTTTATACATCGATACCATTCAGATAGGTACATTATACATCGAAACCATTCAGATAGGTACATTATACACCGATACCATTCGGATAGGAACATTATACATCGATACCATTCAGATAGGTACATTTTACATCGATACCATTCAGATAGGTACATTATATATCGATACCATTCGGATAGGTACATTATACATCGATACCATTCAAATAGGTACATTACACACCGATAACATTCAGATAGGTACATTATACATCGATACCGTTCAGATAGGTACATTATACATCGATAACATTCGGATAGGTACATTATAAATCCATAACATTCAGATAGGTACATTATACATCGATACCATTCAGATAGGTACTTTATACATCGATACCATTCAGATAGGTACATTATTACATCGAAACCATTCAGATAGGTACATTATACACCGATACCATTCGAATAGGTACATTATACATCGATAACATTCAGATAGGTACATTATACACCGATACCATTCAGATAGGTACATTATACACCGATACTGTTCAGATAGGTACATTATACATCGATACAATTCGGATAGGTACATTATACATCGATACTATTCAGATAGGTACATTATACATCATATATCATTCAAATAGGAACATTATACATCGATACCATTCAGATAGGTACATTATACATTGTATACCATTCGGATAGGTACATTATACATCGATACCATTCAGATAGGTACATTATACATCGATACAACTCGGATAGGTACATTATACATCGATACTATTCAGATAGGTACATTATACATCATTACCATTCAGATAGGTACATTATACATTGTATACCATTTAGATAGGTACATTATACTTCGATACCATTCAGATAGGAACATTATACATCGATACCATTCGGATACGTACATTATACATTTTATGTATTTTGTTGTTATTGGCATAACAGGATTAGACAAATAATCAATAAACATAAAACAACAGGTATATTTATTAATAGTATAGTCAAACCTTTCCCTTCTAATCCTTTCGCATCATCATTTTGAATGTTAGTTGGTAGGTACATTATACTTTTTACATGTATTTCCTAACCATGTCATGTGACTTGAAATACTAAATTTCGTATTTCCATCGCCCTTGGAAACTGTTCCAGCAGCGATGTCTGGAGGCGAACACATGTCAGCTTGGGACAACGATAAGTGTTTAGTTTGCGCCACAAAACACAATAAGTCCATAGTTCCCACCTTGTATCACGATAAATGAATAGTTCGCACTACATAATGTGATTAATGAATAGTTCTCAGCATGTAATACGATAAGTGAATAGTTCCCATCATGTAACACGATAACTGATTAGTTCCCATCACGTAACACGATAACTGAATAGTTCCCATCACGTAACACGATAACTGAATAGTTCCCATCACGTAACACGATAACTGAATAGTTCCCATCACGTAACACGATAACTTAATAGTTACCATCACGTAACACGATAACTGAGTAGTTACCATCACGTAACACGATAACTGAAACGTGCCCATCACGTAACACGATACGTTCCATAATCACCAAAGAGGGATAAAGAGAAGAAGTTTTGTCACAAGCAGCACAAACAATGACAGCTATGTCAAAACTAAGACCCATATGGAGAGACGTGAACATATCTGTCTGAAAACTAAAATCAGACTTTTGAGAGAACTAGGCATATCAGGCTTTTTCTATTCATATGATACCTGGACCCTGACAGCAGAATTACAACGAAGAATCCAGGCACTTGAAATGAGATGCTACAGAACCATCCTTGGCATGTCTTACATGGAACACATTACAAATGAAGTAGCGCAACACCATCAGGCACAAAGTAGGCCATTATGAAGACCTCCTCACCACTGTCAAATTGAGAAAGCTGAAATGGTACGGCCATGTCACTAGAGCCAACAGTCTATCCACAACAGTACTGCAGGGGTAGAAGGAGAGGTAGAAAGAGAAAAAAGTGGACCGACAACATCACAGAATGGCCAAGGAAACAATTTGTGGAGACACAAGCATCGGTACATGATTGAGACAGTTGGAGGGAACTGTCAGATCTTCAGCAGCACAGTGCCTCAACGACCACACTAGGTCAAGAGACTGATGATGATGATGATGATGATGATGATGATGATGATGATGATGATGATGATGATGATGATGATGATGACGACGACGACGATGATGATGATGAACACGATGCGTGTGTAGTTCCCATTATGTAACACGATAAGTGAGAAGTTCTTTCAAAACACGGCAATACTATAAAATTACTATTACTTTTTTATATGAATTTAGACTTGGTAGTTCTAGCTGTTGCATTTGTATTATAACAATTTGATATGTTCAACAAATGCATGAACATTCATTATATTTTATATTCTTCTATTTAACCATGTATTATGTATTGTGCGCTATTCGAAAAAAGAGAATTTGACGATACTGACCAAAATAATCCGATTCCTGAGAAAAGACCGTGGTGGATTTCACCTCACCTTTAGTGGCTGGTTGATTGATTGATGGCTTGTTTGTTTTTGTGGTTTATAGCACATCAGCATGTTTGGCGGTAGATTGCCTTTCCCTGAGACACCATGATTGCAAGTCTACCAGGGATGATCGTGCAGGATTCGAACCTGTAACTCATTTGTCATTGGTCAGGCACGCTAATCACTGAACCACATCTACTCTTCCATAAATCATTACGGTTGCGAAAGCCACAAAAACGTACTGATGGAAAGGTGACTCTAATATCTAAGTACAAACGATATGGAGAAATGTAAAATATGCATTTTATGTAATATCGTCAATCACGATATGTCTGCACGCCAAGATAAGAAAAGGGTTAAGCGAATCATAAAAACAACAGCTTGATGAGGAGTGTTGCTTATTGCATGTGGTATATTCTTGTTTTGTTTTCATTAAACGTAGAATGGAATATGTATAACTAAATGTCAAGAAAGCAAAAGACAAATTCTATCTAAAAATCAAAGTATTGAGAAAATTCAAGACAAAACATATTTTTGTTATAAATCAAACTTTTGTCCACGATTCAATAAGCCGTCAGCAAGCGTCCATATAATTCCAGGTTCATGCTTATGCATTCAAGTTTTTTTCAGGATATAAAAGGAAACACGGGAATTTTTTTAAATTTAACGTATTTTCCTCTTACTTTTTCTGTGATGGCATGCAATGAAAATGTGAAATATTTTCTCTTCTTTTCTACATCATACATTTCGTTGTTTTTCTTTAAAACATACCATGTCATAAATTTCACCCCTATTTTAAGTGATCAAGTCATAAATTGCGTTCTTTTTCAGGATATCAAGTCATAAATTTTACTATTGTTTCTAAACTAAACTTCAGACCCATTTTGATAGTTTTTAAATCAAATTTGCATCCATTTTAAGTAGGGCATAACCGACTTTTGATCCGGAAATCGGATTCCACCGGATAGTATGAACTTCCGATTAATCGGAGTCGGACAAGGCAGGAACGACCAATTCGGATAATAAAAATAATAAAGTTGAATTTCTATAGCACCGTGTCTAACACTGCGTGTCATTCGATTGTGCGTTAATAAAGTTAAATAAGAATTCAGAAAAGTTCAATATGGTCAGCACAGCCACGTTGTGAGACAATCTATTTGAACGGACGGGTGAAAACCGGAAATGAAGCCGGATATGGTAAAGTACTAAGTAACATGCTAGACACGGCATAACCAGATACCAGAAACCCGGAAACGGAAGATGAAATTTTTTAGAAAAAAATACGGATTTAGCATTTCCGATTAATTGAATCGTATCCGGAATCGGAAAAATTTCATGCCCAAAATCCGGAATCGGAAATCGGTAGAAAAATGCTAATCGGTTATGCCCTAATTTTATGTTATCAAGTCACAATTTTCAGCTGTTTTTTAAGGTATCAATTCACAGATATCACCTCATTTTTCAGCACAGGTGGTGAAATATCCGCGAGGCTTTAGCTATTGTTATTAATGTCACCTCTCGTAATAATTTAATATTTTAGTCGATTTTAATGTTTGTTTTTCTTAGTTACTAAATTAATTTAAGTTAAATAAAATGTTTATTAATGTGTATTAATACAAGAATATGATTTATTCAACGCGTGTAAAAACATAACAGCAGGTCTATTTACGTAAACGTTTGCAAACCAACTTTACAAATATCACGTGGAAGATTATTTCATGAGGAGGAAACAAATGTTCTGAACTCAAATTCAAGTAAGTATATTTATAGATATTATCTTAATGCTTAGCCTCCACTCAAGGATAAAACGTAGCTATGTTATAGGTTGTTTACAAAATGATCCTAATAATCTACAATCATGCACACAACGTCAATGTACAAATAGATACATATATCATTCGTATGTCTCTGTATCTTTGTGATCTCGTGGCCTCTGTTGCAATTTAATTGATAGAAGGGTCGTTGCAATCCTAAATTTAAATAAAACCAAAATAACTACAAAATATAAACAAGAATGTGTTGTAGAATGTACCTTTTGGCAAATATTGCATCAACAAAAGCTCGGAACTGACGTTGAATTTAGAACACATATAAGCTGAAATGATCTTTACTACAATTAGCTTCCAGATAACAATCAAACTCATTAGAGAAATATACTGGTTCCTATATAAGTGGGTGCTCTGCTTAGCCGAGTGGTCTAAATCCCCAGGTAACCGAATGTCAAAGCGCTCGCTGTTACCCATTTGAGTCTCGGGCTCGGAAAAAGTGGGCTTATGAGAAAGCTTGCCAATAGTTTCCCGTGTGTCAAATAGAGCTTTCCCCAGTTCTTCCTCCAGTAACTTTACTGAACACCACATATAAAACCTATCATATGCTAAAATATGGCCTAAAACCAGCAAAAGCAACCTATCAAATTGCCAGTTTTGCTAAGCACTAATTAGTACGTCATGTATAACTAAAGTATTAGTATAAGCCATGGTTTCATATCTTAACGTTTTCGCAGGCTAGAGTTAATCTCTTACGTATTTATACTGTGAGCAGAGAGGAAACCCGGCATCTTGAATCGACACAGGTGTTAGATCGCGCGACTTCCTACCTATGTGTTACAGCTTAATTCTAAGATCAGAGGAACCAGCAAAGGGGAACGGGACGTGTTTGAAATCAGTCCCCACGTGACAGCAAGAGAACATGGTCAGATAAGTTTGATTGGATCGGATCACAGTGACACCCAATAAAAATTTAGATAGAGGTTGTGATTTCAACTTAGATCCGAATGATAATGGTATAAGACCAGTTACACCAGGGGTGTCCAAACGTTTTGCAAAGAGGGCCAGAATTTATTAAGTGAAGATGCCCGGGGGCCAATAGTTCCTTCTGATGTTTTTTTTTTTAACCACAAAAGTTACAAGTAAATATACACTGTTATAGAAATAAATAATAAATAAAAAACAAAATAAACAAAAACTAAATAAAACAATTTTCATTGTCATAATAATATTTTTTCTTCAAATTACAATGTAACTAAACAGAAGACAAACAGGCAGACATGAACAACTGTAAAAACACAATTCTGACTTTCTCGATGCAGCTGTGGAGGAACATCATCAGGGTCCACGGAGAAGGGAGAAGAGAAAAGCAACATGTCCTTTTCAATAACTACAAACAACTGAAAGCGTTTGTTGAATTCCACAGATAGAGATGCGATATCTGTTGCATAACTCTTCATTTGTATGTACACCGATGTTGTCCTGTGGGAAACTGTCAATTACCTCTTCAAAGCTGATATGTGCGCGGTGCAGGGTTCTGTTTTGGACAAGTGTCTTTGGAAAAGTTGCAGCTTCGTTCCAACGGCCTTCACGTGAGTGTATTGCTGGCATCTCGTCCTTGAAGATTAATATTCAGCCCATTCAGATGCTTCTTTATGTCAACCAAGAAAGACAAATCTGCCAGCCATACAGGATCGGACAATTCTTCCATCGGTTGCTCCTTTTCACACAAAACAAACATTTCTTATTTCTTTTCTGAGAGAGAACAATCGCTGCATTGCGGATCCCCGACTTAGCCACCTCACATAGTTGTGATATATTACATCCCCGTATTCAGCTTTAATGTCAAGCACGAACTGCTGAAACTGTCGATGGTGTAGAGCTTTAGAGCGAATATAATTTATTGCCTTTACCACTGGTGTCATAACATGCTCAGGCGCACCATCGGTAATTATCCCAGAAACTTTACTCCACGGTAGTTTCATATCATCAACAGCATCACAAACAGAAACGAATAAATTCGTTCCTCTGGTTTGGTCTTTAAGGATTTGGAAGTCAAGCAGCTCCTCTATTACGTTCATGTTGTCGTCAACTAATCTTTAAAAAAGTCAAGAGCTTTGCAGTGTCAGAAGCATCGGTGCTTTCATAGCAGGCTAATGAGAAATAATCAAAAGTCACTCCCCTGTTCCTCGGTTGTCTCTGAATATATGACGATATGTCCTCAACTCTCCGTGCCATAGTGATACATGCCAGGCAAACATTCATAAATGATTGCTTCTTCTCGGGGCAAATTTTCTCCACCATTTTCATGACACAGTCTTTGATACATGTACCTTCAGTAAAAGAGTTGCAATGTTTAGCTATTAACATGGTCACTTTGTAGCTTGCTTTGGTGATATTTTCCTTTGACTCACAGGCCCACATGAAGAATCGCTGTTGTGATGCCAGAGCAACTTGGAGTTGCTTCACTTTTCCAGCGCGGTCACTCCCTGTTTGCTTGTCGTATGTGTTAGCATGTTTAGTCTGGAAGTGTCTCTTTACGTTGAAATCCTTAAACAAGGCAACCGTCTCGTTACAAATGAGACAAACACAATTGCCTCGATTTTCAGTGAACAAGTAAGGTAATTCCCATATCTCCTGAAAGCGGCGACCCACGCTGTCAACTCTTTTTCTTTTCAGTTGATATGGCAGAAATGAGCGGAGAAGGTTTCGCGTCCTAGCGGGCCATAAATAATACATTATATGACCGAAGCTGCGGGCCGCATGAAATCTTACCGCGGGCCGTGATTGGCTCGCGTGCCGGACTTTGGACACCCCTGAGTTACACCTAGACAGATTACAAAGAAATAGGGTACTCCGAAGAAGCCACTTGTAATTTGGCGGCAACGCTTAGGAGATTCTAAGGAAATAAAAAGCTTCGTAAAGGTCGGTAAGTTTTTTTTGCTCAATTGTTGCAGAATATTACGGCATTGTAATTGTGATTATGTGGGTATGTATATTACTACTAGTATTGTGTTGTACGTGGAATCACCTTTCTAGTGTTACATTTACATGCGTATTTTAAAAATGAGCTTGAGTAGTATGTGTAGAATTATGTAGATTGTTAGCTTGTGGTCAGAATTAATTTTTTAATTCGTTACTAGGTTACTTCGTACTAAACTAGTGCATTTATTCATGTGATATGTTAGATATTACACATACTCGAATTGTGAATATAGAAAATGGTTGAAGTGTGTAAGATTAGTTAATATGGATGTATGGACATATCAGAGCATGGTTATTTGAATATCTGTGTGCTTTGTATAAGTTGTAATGTAAAGAAATATGTCAGATTATTTTAATATTGTTTAGTATTATGGGATAATATACTGATATGATGAAATTTCTTGATGTATAATTGAGAAGTAATTGATTCCGTGCCTTTATTACGACGTTGTTTTACCATACATGAACGTATGAGTATTTCGATGTGAATGAATGCGTGACCGAAGAAATTCAATAGCCGTTATCTGATGATAGGCTGGATGTAGTGTGAGATGGGATGGCTAAGAAAAGTATTGCACCATCCTTGTGTTTTCACAGAAGCGTTTTGAGGAACAGAACGTCCGGTTCAGTTGAGTCCAGAGTCTCTAGGAGGGGTGACGGAAGTGAGACTAGCAGAGAAGTCGGAGTCGACAAGTCTAGTCGGTGGAAAGTGTCGAGGAGGAGGAGGATGCAAAGGAGTCGAGGAGGAGAATGTGGTGAAGAAGGAAGAATATTGAGAAGCCGAGAGGAGTAAGAATTTGTAAAAAGTCGGTAGGAAGATGAGAAGGAATTGGAGGAATAGGAGAGAGTAATACACAGATAAGTAGAATACAAGGACAGGTGGAAATCTATATTGTACTACTAATCAAGTGACGCAATAGGCCATCAAAGGGTCGAGCGGAAGAAGAGTAATTGGTAAATTTGAATCACTTGACTGTTGAATTGTTATTATAATGTTATTAGTTAAATTTCACTTTTTTGTATATTCAATCATTTAACGCTATGGAAGTATCCAATTTGGTTTCAATGCTGGGACCAATTTACTTCAATGCAACTATACACACTCTATCAGTTTTTTCTCTGACCGGAGAAGATATCTGACTGTAAATTCGCGTCGTTGCTGCAAACATTAAAAGGCATATCCTGCAGGATATCATTTTCCTCAAGCATACCTGAAATTTCTTTTGACTTTCTTTTTTTTCTTCTTTCTTTTTATGCCGTTCCAACCACAAGCGAGTACATTTGTAT
Source organism: Unio delphinus (assembly GCA_029339505.1). Classification (NCBI taxonomy): domain Eukaryota; kingdom Metazoa; phylum Mollusca; class Bivalvia; order Unionida; family Unionidae; genus Unio; species Unio delphinus. Next base: position 8,340,374 of record JAQISU010000106.1, on the reverse strand, counting down.
GCTCAGTCAAATACTTTCCTCTCTAATCTTACTTGCAACTCACACATTTATCATTCAATTTTTTCCACACATTTCATACTGTTGTTACTAGACAATGGATTATCATACGGAAACTCGGTGTACGCACACGTATCATTTGTGGTTCCATGCGCTTATAACATCTTGATTTTGTCACAGTAATGAATATTGATCTGATCATTATAAAACCCGTACATGATAAGATTTGGGAAAGGTCTAAGAAAGATGCATCAACATTAGTTGGCTTCGTTAGCTTCAGTTTCGAACTTTTTTTTTTAACTGTGTTAGGCAATTAAGTCTACTATCGAATATCATCCGGGACTCCATCGCGGGGGTCAGCATTAAGACTGGGATATTTATCTTATTCGCTGTCCCAAGCAAGGTCAACGCGAATTAGCTTTTACATGTCCTCCATGGTTACACAAATAAGGCGTTATTCATGAGTTTAAAGAAATCTTTCTGCGAACTCGTTGGATGTTGCCGTTCGCAATTATGGACTGATATATATGTAGGGAACCATCAAAAAGCTCTGGCGAAGCTGTAACACTTGGTGGATTTTGCAGGTATATGCGTATACTCAGTCGCAGATATAACTTCAAGTTATACACTACATAGTTACTCAGTAAACTTGCTTCAGGAATCATTCATGATTTCAAACTGTTACTGGAACAGCGACTTAATGAAAGTACCTGATGTCTCTGTCTCATATTTCACCTTTTGTTAGAGGCACCGACCCATTTAAACTCGCCAGCATGCATTGACTGCAACATTTTTAAACAGTATATCTAATATATGATATGACTTTTGAGGGACGTAGGATCGTATGCGACCTCACCTGGATTGTTGACACGCGCATATTGGTGGGTTGGCAAGCGAAATCTTGCGATGGATTCCTCTATCAATAAACGAGTGCTGATTTAAGTCTCTGAGATGCCCCAATTTACATTTGGCTTTGAGAGTAAAGGATCCAAGGCCATTTTTGAGAATGAGAAATATCAAGCTGAGTCTATCATATACACCTGCATAGTAGTTTCATAGCTTCACGAAACGCTTCAATGAAGTCTACGATAAACATCACGTCTCTCCTATAATACAGTTCATTACAGTCTGCTATGCGTTTGCATTCGATCGCAAACCAGACTTGTTTACGACGAATTCATAGTCATGAGTGCTGATATCTTTCAGGGCAGAGATAAGTACAAGTCTTTGATGGGTGGTAATTGTGTTCCATTATAATTTCCCCAATTTTCTATACTCGTATACGTACATTCATTCTAGTTACCGCCTTAAACTTGTCCTAAGCCTAAGTGTTTCGAGCGTCCGCCTCGAAAGTGGGAGGTCGTATGTTCGAACCCCGTCGCGAGTCATACCAAAGACTTTAAAAAATGATACCAACAGCTTCCTCGCTAGGCGCTCATCATTAAGTTGTTGTTGAATGGTTTAACGCCATTTTCAGCACACAATAGGCTGTACATGGCGGCCAGTATTAATGGTGGAGGACGAACCCGGGAAAAACCCCGGAAAGAACCACCGACCTACGAGAAGCTACTGGCAAGCTTTCTCACAAAACCACATAAGCCCGATCTTAGACTCGAACCCACGCAGACAGGTGAGATGGCAGTGATCCGTAACGGAGAGCGCTTTAGACTACTAGTCCACTCGGGACCCCCTCAGCCTTAAGAGATTTGTGTTAGGATTGTCAGGATAATGTGACTGGGCGGGACATCATACATACATGTTTGCGGCATGATGCCCCAGTGCTAGAGATCACTATAAACTGCCACACTGCAGACATCGTAGCGACATGACAGGAAAATGGTTAAAGCTACGTTAAAAATCATAATCACACACATGCACGCACACACACACACACACACACACACACACACACACGCACACACACACACACACGCACGTGATAGTATGGGGATAACAGCCAAATTTGCCATGATACAAAAAAAAATTAAGAAATCACGACGGAGGTAAATTATAATTAGACATTGAAGGACGGGTGCAACTTTAAATTTTCTCTTTTACCTGTAATTTCAAATTCTGCACAAATATCACTGCTCTGATTTGCAACATTCCAATTAGGAACATATCACTTATCTTGACCAAAAATATCACTTTCTGGTTTAAAATTATTAGATTAGTCATAATCGAGGGGGTTTTGAGACTTATTTTAAATTATTAGACCAATCAGACCTCAGGGTATATTGAAACTCATTTAATATGCATTACTCCAGTCAGACGTGTAGGACATTTTAATAATCTTTTTAAAATTAAACGTAGTACTTCGAACTAACGAATTAACATTTTAGTTAGAACAATCACAGGGCCTTCTTTGCATTTTGTTATCATTAAAAAAATATTAATTTATTGACTAGTTACCCCAAAAAACCAGTCATATCTAATGCAACACTTCTAATGTTGATATATGCATTGCAATATTACAGTAAAATGTACATTATAAAATGCTGTAATTGTGCCATTTAAACTATTAATACAGTACAATGACGATTTAAAATGCTGCAATTGCGGAAAGTGTATTTTTACATTCAAAGAGAATTTGAGGATGACGCACCCGTCCATTACTCCCTACCCATACTTGACAGAAGTTGAAATAGCTCTCAGAAATGAACAGGCGAAGTACACTTTCTTTATTTCTCCAAATTTCTAAGATTGGCAGCAGACGAGACCGCGGCATTTGAAGCATATTATGTAAATTACATCGTCTCCTTTGATTTTAAGTCTGTTCAAATAGTATTGTCGTGAGACAAAGGATTTGAATTTTATATTTCTCTTGCAGCCTATGTCGATATCAAACCAAACAAATCTCCGCGATCGACTGAGTTTCATTTGATACCCGAATTCTTACAAAGAAGCATTATGCTTTACGTCCAATTTATCAGATTTTATAAGTCTCTTCAATGTGAACATGTTACTAGGTGATGAGGTTATATATAAACACGAACACACACATAGACACATAGACAGACATATAGGTGTTTTATATATATATATATATATATATATATATATATATATATATATATATATATATATATATGAGAGAGAGAGAGAGAGAGAGAGAGAGAGAGAGAGAGAGAGAGAGAGAGAGAGAGAGAGAGAGAGAGAGATTCTGCTCGTTTACATATGTGTTCGCTATCTAGATATGGTATTATGGTATGATGAATGTGAGTCAGCATTTTACCACAAAATATGGCATTGAACGAGTATACACAAAGACTGAAATTTCGGAATAAGGAGGCTTGGTTTATTTTGGCGTTTTACTGCAGAACAACACAATTAGACTATTTTAAAAGGCTGTCTAGTGCCCGAACAATTGGAGCAGCATGACTTAACCAGGAAATACCTAGTAGACTACCTGGGCTGATCAGGATTCGTTTTAAATACGGCCATGTGTAGAGATGACCTGGGTTGGTCAGGATTCGAGTTACATACGGCCATTTGGCAATAGAAAAAACATAATTTTTCCAAAAAAATTGATGTCTTTGTTTTATTACTTGAGTGGAATGGCCTTTGCTTCGTAAAGGTTTAGTCCGACGTATTGAGAGGGGATAAAGAAAAGTTAACATAAGGGATATTGCCGAACACATGTAGGTTAATCGTCTTGAGGTCATTATTATTTGAGTTTTCGGACAGTTATTGGTACAACTACCTTTAAGATGTGCATTCTGAACTTATAAATTGTTACTGACGGCGGCGCCAAATGGTCGCAATTAAAGAGGTTTAAATTCAGTTTATACGGCAACTTTCCACATAAGAACCAGTTCAAAGTCGTAGCTTATTTCGTTATGCTTGAGTTTAAAAGCAAGTAAACCATAAATATTATCTATCATTTTAATAGCATCTCTCTCTCTCTCTCTCTCTCTCTCTCTCTCTCTCTCTCTCTGCTCGGTAGGAGGTATTGATACAAACTGCGACCCAGCTAAACATAGCATTTTTTATTTAAATATTGCATACCATGATGGCATGTAAGTACAGTCGTTGTATAGGCACACGAGAAGCCACCGACAGAACTCCTTCTCAGACTCTTGAAGTTTGTGTTCAGTGCCAAGGACTCTATCCAGATAAACGGAACATCCAAAGGGTATAAGATGGCTCCCTCGTATGCAGATTCATGTATGGGCTGATTGCAAAGTCAGTTTTTACTTTTTGTAAGCTTTAACCCATGTCAATTGGTGGTTACGTTTGACTGATGATGTGGGAATGAAGAAGAAACATGCGGGGGAAATAATACTTTATTTCATAACGTAAGCCAATAACTTCCATCATCTGATCTATTTCAATGCAAATATGTTTAACACAGACTATATATTTTTTGGACACAAAAATTAAATTGTCGCTAAACCTCTCCTTGTACAGCAATGAGTCCAGAGCGACTGGCTACGATAGTACATTCTTCCATCCAGACTCTACTGAAAACATTATACCCAACACATCCAGAACAGTCAAGCGCTTATTATCAGGCGACAAAACTAATGGCATATTTTATTTTAGCTACCAAATTCCTGGAAGGTCAGTGATGGGGATAATGTTTAACAACATTTCTACCTGTGTAACAATAGGACATGTGAACATGGCGCTTATCACCTTTTTTCAACTTAACGATGTATATACTTAACGGATCGGACTAGATTTGCTATCAAAGTTAATGTGAAAGGAAGCGTTATCCTATCGTAAAAATTATGAACAGTTAAAATCAAGTTTTAATACATATTTAACTTATATGTTTAGTTTTTGCTTTGATCTCTATATATGAGGTAGTGAGTTAGTCTCACCTGAACATACTAGGTAATCTATTTTTGGAGTTTATCGTTTTACAAATTATACAAGTCAGCCAGCCTATCGAGCGGATCAAACCATATGTACATTAAAGGAGGTCGACTCATGACTATGCTATGTCAACAGCAGTCACACTTGAACAGCACGAAATACCGTATATAACCCTAATACTATACCGCTACTGTCTATTATATGAGTGAAATTAGAATCAGAACTTGTGAACGTTAACATGGAATTACAAGTATTACTACTTTATGGTGTTACACTAAGGAACAAAAAACGAGCGAAAATCAACAAGGTTTGTCAGATTTAACCAATAATTTACAGTTCTGTAAACTGAATCCTAAACAGTCCTAAAAGTTATACCGGAAGTCTAAATGTATAAAGTTTCAACTGAATTCCAGTATTATAATCCAAATAAGTTTCAAAAGCCGAACGTGTTGATGTGCCTGTAGTCTCAAACGTGGCAATGTGCCAGTGGCCTGGAGTGTGATGATGCACTTATTAACTGTCTGTTGATGTATCACAACAACATAATCCAAATAAAGCCCTTCAACTATTTCACTATTATTGGAGATGAATGTTTCTGTCCAAGAATACTATGATGAGCAATTTGTATTTCCAGTGAATAATCGTTTGTTAAATAATTCTACTCACTGAAAATCTAAACACAATAGTAGAACTGATTCTAAACGACGATGTTAAGGCAAAAATTAGTAATTCCTGGATAAACCAGATTATATACCCCTCTGCTTGACCCAGGTTGCAACTACCATTTTCTGGAAATACTCAGTCACTTAATGGAACTTCCATTATAGAAGTGTCTACGGACAGAATCAGGACTGTATGTTTTAACTCCATTTCAGGTAGACTAATAATGATTTGAATATTTAATCCACAATCACTGGAATAATTTAGTAATCTATTATGTTGTTTACAAATGAAATATCTCTGATAAGGTTCGCTATGAACATGATATTGTGCAAGGTCAACTACAAACCACAAATGTATATAGAATAATCACAAACAAAACAAAACATATATTACAAATTAAATATTCATGACACGAGCCATAATCAATGATCTCTCTCTCTCTCTCTCTCTCTCTCTCTCTCTCTCTCTCTCTCTCTCTCTCTCTCTCTCTCTCTCTCTCTCTCTCTCTCTCTGAATTATACCTCTTCAACAGAATTCATCTGAGACATGATTTGTGCCGACATATGTGTTAATTTACAATGAAATTATATATTGAAAGCTTAATGCATTACATTAGCAATATGATAGTTAACCGCTCCGGTGGCCTAGTGGTTAAAGTGTCCGCCGTGGAAGCGGGAGGTCGTGGGTTCGATCCCCGTCCGACTCATACCAAAGACTTACAAAAATGGTACTAACAGCTGCCTCATTTGACGCTCATTATTAAGAGGTTAATATTAGGACTGGTCGGCCTGGTGTCAGGATAATGTGACTAGGTGGGACATTATGCTACATGTCTGCGGCATGATGCCCCCGTGCTAGACAACACTATAAACTGCCTCACTGCAGATATCGTGACAATATGACTGAAAAATTGTTTTAGACCCTTTAACTTTCAACGATGGGGAAATTATCATGTGATACTTTAATACTAAGATTTGAACTCCGACATTAACACTAAATGGCTTCGTATGATAAAACAGCACGACCTTACAACAAGATTAACAGCCTGTATTAACAGCCTGTATTTCAATCCAGCTCTACAACGTCTATCGTTTCTCTGTTAGTGATCACTATCCCATATGTGCAACTCGTAAGCACCAGATTGCAGTGCAAAACCATTTACTCTCCAATATGCACGACAGACGCTTTAACAACTTGATAAAATTGGATTCCGCGCCGAACTGTCACCACATATTAACTCATTGACGTTCTTTAAACAGACCAAGATTACGATTTTTTTTGTCGGGAGTCACCATTTTCCTACTATAGTATATAAATACGATCTCATACAAATCAAAATATTTACACGATCAAACCAACCAGATCCTATACTAATGAAATCGCCGAGGCACAACGTAAGCGAACGTACTATAATTGTATATAGTTTTACGAAACTAATATCGCATATTTTTGGTCGGAACGAAAAAATTACTTATGTAAAAACTAAAAATTTTCATTTATCAAGGATTCCAGCTTCTCAAACTCTGATAACAAGTCCATATGGAATTAATTGTAAAATTGTTGCTAATGGCACTAGTTTTTATACTAATGATCAAGATAATGCAAACTGTCTGAAGCTCATTTTCGTTAATATCTCAAACACTTGACAGCTCTAATTTTACAGAGACTATCAGAGACAAACTTACTGCCTTCGTAAATGAAATGGTATTAAATGACACTATCGATATTATCACAGAAGCAGACACTAACAAATCTACGAGCTTAGATGGAATATACCAAACCTTCTCAAAATGTCTTTATCAATTTCTGGATCATCGAAAGACTTAAGTAACTGCAGTATCACTTCCTGTAAATTTCCAGTCATTGAAATTAACGAAGGCATTCTTGATACATAGTGGACATTAAATATATCATCCATGCACTTGGATCACGAAGTACCTTTTCTAGCAGACACTAGGTTGTTTGTACGTGTTGATACACTTCCGATTCAGTTCATAATTTAAGTGATGTTCCTGAGTGTTCCTTTATATGCCTTCTTTTTCCACAGTTTATCACTGACTTGGCATTGTTTCCAGTGCCCTCGGACATTTTCGCTGACGATTGATTTTACACTTAATTTACCTGGTAAATCTCTTGACACCATTGAAAATAAACTTCAAATCGACATAAAAAAGTAGCAGATTTGTGTCAACAATATAGAATACACATTAATGCCTCTAAAACGAAATACATGACAATCGGACAAGCAGCGCCTATACATTAACATGGATGTATTAACTCAAGATGGCTTAGACGTGTCTAGTGCTTACAATCAACTTCTTGGTATCAGCATTGATCGACACCTCGGTTGAAATACACATATCTATCACATATGTCTAAGTGTCATCAAAAGACCTTTTAAAACTACGGTCGAAATATATACATTCCCATTTACATGAGCTGCATGTCCTGTGATGCGTAGTTAACTGATTGATTATGTATGTACAATACCGGCAAACACGTCCAATTTTGATCTGGCCGGAAGTGACAAACTCCAAATAAACCCTGGCCGAATAATTCTGAAACCTCTTATTACGACTCCATCGAATGTTTTTTTTTCTTCATATCAGCAATTTCTGCTTATATAAATATTGTATTTTTTATTTTAAAGAATTAATGTTATATAAGTCTTTAAACAATCTTTATTCAGATTTATGTCTAAAACTTAATCGAGCTAAGATCACAAATTCTGAAAGTAATTCCGATCAACAATTAACAAGGAATTAAGGTAGAAAAAAGACATTTGATAAACTCTTTTTATGTATCAGCACCTACCTTTTTAGATTTCTAACCCTCGAACATACATAATTCAAATTCTCTTGCTTTGTTTGAAATATCATTGAATACACCTGTATTTAACCACTGGATGATATATTAAAGCCTTCCATTCAACATTGTATAACTGTATCCAAAGATAATATGTGCATGATGTATTATATCTATGTCTATACGACTTCTGACATGCTGAAATGTGTATACTTGTGTATATAATATTATTCGTATATGTACCCGATGACCATTATAGTAACAAGTATTAATCCATTTTTAAATCTGTACGAGTGCAACTGTGTCTGGAAGATTTGAAAACACAGATATGAGAGAACCTGTATGATCTTTTTATCAATGAAATCGAAGATGAATATCACTTTTTAATTTTAGGTCCCGCTTTTGCTTATAACTCTTGGAATGATTCAATATAGAAATTCCTTTCCATGATATTACCCTATTTATTCCACTAAAACATGAAAATGTTAGTAACAAATAAATCGACTGAATTAATTATTATATTGGAAGAATATGTATTAATTGGCGTGGAACAAAGAACAGACATATTTTTTTTTTAAACCTGATAAATGTTGTACAATATTTATAAAAACGTATGGTAGATAGATGTGCTATGGTGTTTATGGATATACGATAATTGCAAGACAAATATACTGTATGTATGCTAGGTTATGGCGAGAAGCCGGCTTTGTGAATTTGCTAATAAAAACAAACTTCAACTTAAACCTTTACATATATACTGATTATCGATTTAGAAATACCTTGACGCTGGTCTTTGACATCATCAGATTTAGTAATGTCAGTAAACACAAATGTTACTGTATTTGCATCGTGCTTGTGAATGTAACAAAGCACACTTTAAAATAATGTGATGTTCCGAATGACATCTACCTGATACGATTAAATTGGCATGAAGTATAAAAAGGTATGGATTTATCTCTTTATATATCGTGTTACCATACTAAATGATATCAAGATCTGTATAATCTTACAGTCATGACATCAAGATGTATATCATGACCAAGCATGTACAGTAAGAAATATAGATAAAGCGTACATGCCAACAAAGAAAACAGTCAGACAAGAACGCTTACACACATACATACGGGAATCTATTTAAACGAGAAATATAGTCATACATGCGAAGGTATACACATATAAAACAATTTTAATAAAGTCTGCGATAGTACATTTTTTTATGACTTATGACTTAAGACTTTGTAGGAGATTGCTTCCATTACGAAACCTCGAAATGAAGTTTCTCGAAAACTGTTCCACCTTTCGACGCTCTATGGGTAAATGATCTCGAGATTTCCAAACAACATGCGAATTCAACGCCTACACGTTTTTATTTCATTCTATTTACAGCGTAAAGAATGAAAAACGTTTCACTCAATTCGTGGCATATTGCTCAATACATTTTCAAGGCTGTGTCGTGGAACTCTAATTGCCAATTATATCCGGAAATCTTGTAATTATCATGTCTGATACTGTCTCAGTCAATTCAAGAAACACACATGTTCTGATATTACTGAATTTTCCGTCTAAAGTAGACACTATTTTGCATATGGGTCTAAACGCATCTGCTAAAGAGGAGTTGTCAGACGTAACCGTGTCTGACTCATTCTTTGTCAGTTAAAATGAATGTGTAATATACTCTATAGAACAAAGCTTGGACGAGGAGCGGCATGTGCTACAATCAAATAGTGCAACAATGCGAACAAAATCGCATTATTATTATTATTATTATTATTATTATTATTATTATTATTATTATTATTATTTTCATTGTTATTATTATTATTATTATTATTATTATTATTATTATTATTATTATTATTATTATCCTCTATTTGTAGAGGATAAATAATAATAATAATAATAATAATAATAACACCCGGCTCGAAAGAATCCTATCACACACACACACACACACACACACACACACACACACGTACGTACGTACGTACGTACGTACGTACGTACATACATACATACATACATACATACATACATACATACATACATACATACATACATACATACATACATACATACATACATACATACATACACAGCCACTACCAAGATAAACTAATATGTTATGTACCACCTACTATTTTCTAAAACATATTTCTTGTTTACCATGGCCCTGTCTTGCTAGCGTGGCTTCAAATAATTTAAAATCAGAGTAGTTTCAGTCGCTCGCTATAGCAAATCGACGAGCTTTAAGCTACATATTCTTACTTACCCAATCGACACTATACATTCCAAACACTAGACAGTGGTCAATCAACTACTTACTTACCCATTCCACACTACGGTATTCATTTCATCCCTTGGACAGCGAACCATCATCTGACTTACATAATCCACACTACGGTATTCATTTCATCCTTTTGACAGTGAACTATTATTTGACTTACATAACCCACACTATGGAATTCATTTCATCCCCTGAACAGTGAACCCTCATTAATATAACCCAACCCACACTATGCTATTCATGTGTTCAGTGACCCAACATCTATCTTACCCTGCCCACACATCAGTACTCATTTAATTCCCTATTTAGTCACCCGGAACCTCACTTGTCCTTCCCACACTCCGGTACTCATTTAATTTCCTATTCAGTCACCCGGCATCTAACTTACCCTTCCCACACTCCGGTACTTATTTAATCACTAAGACAGTGATCCACCAAATTCGTCACATATATGATGAGTATATCTTTATTATATATTTTGGTCAGACATATTTTGAAAATGTAATTTTTTTGTAATTCCATTCTTTTTGGACCAAAATGACACCACTCTTGCGAAACACACATTAGATACATTGTTCAGAATTGTTGACCATGTAGCACATTCAACACGTTTAAGCGATTCTGCCTGGAAAACGTTGAAACCCGTTAATGCAATCCACTATATATATATATATATATATATATATATATATATATATATATATATATATATATACACACACACACACACACACACACACACACACACACACACACAACGACATGATTTTTCAAAACAGCCATTAGGTATTGTGACTTCAAGACATTTATTTGATACCGGTGAACATGAAGGTGGGATAGAAAGAGCAACTAATCCTATCAGCGCCGGATTAAGCACCGTGGAGGCCCATAGGCAGTCAAACTTTTGGGGCCCCAGACCCACGGTCACGGTCTCATGGGGGCCCCTGGGGGCCCCTGATGGGGCCCATAAAAGTCGCGGGGCCTATAGGCAGTTGCCTACTCTGCCTAATGGGTAATCCGGGACTGAATCCTATTACAACGCATATAATTTCTAACGTGGTAAGATCTACGGGTAGACCTGCAATATACATATTAGATTCAACTGCTCCAAACGTGGATCTACTCGTGAACAATTACAAGTAATTTCTGAAGACACACAATTACCAAGGCGATCACGTTTGCTAGGTTCCAGCACCTCTACGTCGATTACTCTCAAGACATGTCAGCATCACATTTATTGTATGACCAAGACTGCTATTAATTCTGTCTACGGTATATTGTCTTGGATTATTAAGAATATTGCCCCACAACATCACTGTGTTACAGTCAGCACAATTATTATTCTATCGTTGTTTTAAAGTCATGATAAATTCAGCATCGAGATCGAAGTCGCGTTTTCTTTTTTGTCACATTATTTACAAACTAAATTTATTCTTACTATATGATTATCAATAACATCACAGTTTCTGTAAAGTCTATGACAATTCTTCCCAGCTTAGATGTTCTTCTGACTTGAGACACTGCAATATAGACAAATTTGTCTATTCTAAACTGTCACGTTGTAAGGATTAACCAGATTTCAACATATTTTGCTAGACCCAGAGACTAATAATTTCGGGTCATTAATATGCATGAAGGTCATTTCGGCAAACAACGAGGTGTGAAGCCATTATACACTTTGTATACCGTGTACACAGAGAGAACGAGTATTTCGATGTGCACGAATGCGTGACCAAAGATGATGTTGTTTTCTGTGAGTTAGATAACTAGGGGAATATGCTATGCTAATGTCCTTGTGTGTTTGTACAGGAAGTGTTTAGGGACCAGGGGAACTGTAGGAGACAGAGGGAAATGCCCTAGTGGAGTTGGTCCGAGTCTCTGGGAGACAAGGAGGAAGGAAGAATGGAGGCAGAAGTTAGTCAGACTGGAGGGAATATTCGATTACCAGTCCAGATAAGATCATACAGATGAATAGGAGCACAGGACAGGCGAATCCATCACACTAAGACAGATGATGAAAAAGGCCGTCAGAAAGACGAGTGATATGGTTTTAAATTTGAATTTTATTTGAGAAATGAATGTTATTTAATGCTATTAAATTGTTGTTTATTTGAATATCACATTTTGTGTATTCATTAATTAACTGTCGGCTTCTCTGAATTGGGGCTCGGAGGTTTGCATCTCTCTATCACTACTTCAATTTCTGACAAAAACGAGCAAGGATGGGTCTTTTGTAATAATTTAAATAATATTGGGAGCACCCCACCCCAACCTAAATAACGGAAATCCTCTTCATATACGATTATCGACGATTGAAATTCGCTTATCAGACATAGTTAATCATTGTGATGAATGGATCGTCATTGCGTATCCTAGCGTACATGGAGTACTGTCCATAGTCAACGCACTCTCAACAACACCGACATCGACTATGACAATATAATTTTATACAAGATTCTCTTTTTCCGTCGAACCTGGTATATCAACGTCGATATTTTGTCGTCTTGTTTCTAATGGTCTATAACATAAAGGTACAGGTAAATCCGAAAACGTTTCTTTGTGTACCTGCCAAATATTATGATGAAGTGTATCATGTATTATTTTTCTACCTACCAAAATCAAATCGTTTGGTTTCCATTTATCCCAAAAATCGTTCATAGAAGTTTCTGAAATTATTTCACCCATTATTTCACATTGAATTTTATTTGGTTGTAGTCTGATTAATTTAGTAAAATCCCTCCAAACTAAGCGCTTTATGAGCATCAGTTATATTTTCATAATAATCTACAAAATTCTGTAACCATTTGTGTGGATATTATCCAACAAAGGGTGGTGGTTGACCATGATCTTCGCACATTATTACAGCGGTATTAGTCAGCAATAGGCAATCAAAAATCGTCTTTAACAGATCTAATGAAACGGTATGTATCTCACATCCAACAATACTCCTTCGAGTATGGTTTTCACCCATTCGGTCAGGAGTCCATTTATCTTCTTTCCATTGGAAAAAGCTATGAGAAGTATATGATTTTCACCTCTCTCTCTCTCTCTCTCTCTCTCTCTCTCTCTCTCTCTCTCTCTCTCTCATTTCTCTTGCAAGTATATGCGTATGTGTTTTACACAACCAAATCCAGCTGTCTAAATAATTTAATAACTCGAGTTGTTTTCTCTACCTGAACCTCCTGGTACATTCAGATAAACAGTCTTATGTCCAGTCGCGAGTTCATACACATATGGTGTTGATGATAAGTTCGATAAATTATAATTTTTAAAAATAAATATCTTTCATTTTAACGTCTTCGGATTTGGAGTAATAGTATAATTATTCTTGTTTAATTCTCCACTCGTCCCAACCAGTACCTGTAAATTGATTCAGTAATTATTAAGATTTGCTTTAGATTTAGATATTTGCTTTAGATATAAAATGAATAAGTAGCAACTCTGACCGCGGTATCAGGAAATCTATCATCGATAATAGATTAATTAAAACATTGTCAATAATAATGCTAACCTCACATTTATTGCTGGAAAGAGTAAAATGTATCTTTGTTCCCAATTCATATTCAAATGCTTCCTTGGGCAATCGAAAATGATCTTGTGATCGATCATATTGATTCAGATGAGAATATTAACTATTTGCATAACCTGCTAATTATCGCACAGTCAGAATTCTGCATATGGTGGAACTGAGAAAAATAATAAATTTCCTAAGGTCACCAATTCCTTAAATACAGAGACTGGTGAAAAAATAACAATTCTGTCATGGGGCGAGCAGATGATTGATTATAATTATTATTTTTTATTATTGCCCACTGTCACGGGGGTTGTATAAATATAATAATAATCATTACTATAACCCACGCTATTTTATTTTTGGTACTCGTTATCTAAGAGATGATTGCCCTCGATATAATTACCCCGGTTCGTTAAATTTCTCTAATTAGAAAAATACTCTGCTTTTAGAAAAAAAACTTTCACCGTATTACAAGGAAACACAAATAGATTTAAATAAACTTGCCGCTATGTTACTGATAGCTTTAGTTCATCATAAGATCGAGTGAAACAATCGAAGTCAACGCCTTGTACGATTTCATAACCTACTAGTCCTCAGTTGCTGTTGAGAACTTTGGATCTCAGAAGTGATACTTTCAACCATCCGTCTCAGGACACACTCTGAACACGTTAGAATTTCAGCACAATGCAGAATTTCATCATAGGATTACACAGGAGTACAATTCTCACTGCACTTCCCTCTTGTTTCTTTTTCCTCAGCATACTCTCAAGGTACGTAACATCAATACGTCCAAAAATATTATTTTCTCCCTTCTTTTAAAAAAGATATAAATAACACCCTCATTTTCTCGTTATAGATGATACATGTGAGAACTTTCGTTCCTGACTCGGAATCAGATATTTATATCAGTAGTAAACAGATGATAAGGCTAATCGACTGCACATATCCTCAAATGACCCTAGTTAGTCAAATTGCTAATTCGTTACGCCTTGACCTTACACATTAACACATACGCGAGGCTTGGGATTCTGGCCAAGCCGTAATTTACACAGCTAATAAATGGAATGCATTCCAGACTTCCAGTCAATACACACTGACTCTTAATCATACGTGAAATCTAAATTCGGTGAATTCACACGAATTCTCGTAAATCATATTAACTAATGTAATGCATTATATACCAAGAACCTCGTGTTTATAAAAATACACGACAATAAATTAACCAATACGTCAAACTTATCTAAGAATTAATGTAAGACTTCATGTGCATAACTCAACCTAGTGTTTATGCTAACACGACAACAGAGTAAACAATTCGTCAATTTAATCACGAATTCGCCAATTAATGTATTCAATATCTTCTATAATCTGATTTAAATGTATTGCTTTTGATAATGTATTGGTTAAATTTATCAGATTAATATTGTGTAATACAATCAAATAAATGTTGTAAATTACCGAATATACGTATAAGCTCGGGCCTAATTGCTGTTGAAAAGATATTAATATATTCTTCGTTTACGGTTAATCTACAATTTGAACTCCTAAATAATTTACCCCTTCTTGATAAGTTATTACCAAATCCAGTAATGAATACATCATTTTCCCAAATATATTTTCTTTACTCTGATTCCTTTAGATACAAATAAATTTCGATAGCCGAAAAATCATCAAGTTTTGATTTTGATGGTCCTTGATATTCTAGTGTAATTTTAGGTAATATTAAGACTGATCTGATCAATTGTATATATATATATACAAACAAAATAATCAAAAGAATGTATTTCAGTCGTAGATGATAATGTTGGTTCGTGAACCGTTATATCGATCTTAGATTCTTGAGTCATTACTGGCATCCACAATGAAAGTTGTTTTGATAATATTACTTTACCAGCAGCAATCCCAGCAGGTAGCCAGATTTCATCCTAATCATCACCTTTTCGTACAAGTACAACTGTACTATTGGCTCTGAAAATAACCTTTCTCGTATTTCTGGAAAATCCAAAAATGTGAGACAGTGGATTTGCTCCTGAAAATCTTCTATTATCAACTTTTAACATTAGCCGGCGAGTTGAGAATCCTAAATAGTAATTTCTGTTTATTGATGCAACTTTAGTTCCAGTTGTGTTCATTAATGAGTAAACATAGTTGGGATAGTCAGTAGTGTCTTTGGAAACCATCACTGTCGGGCCGGTTGATCTTGTATAATCATCTGAATATCTTGCTACACCTATTATTCTTGTGGCAATGTCAACATTATCCTGAATTGTTTCAATCTCTTTTCCATCAATCATATATACAGCTCTTCTATATGATGCCATAATACCATTATTAACAAAATCAACTCTGATATCAACTCCATATGGTGTATTAGATGCGAAGTTTGTTACAAGTTCTCCTTCCGTTTGGATAATTGCTTCAGTGCTTAAGATACATCTACTTGTATCCTAAACTTGTAGTTCGATTCTTCCACGCTCATCTGTCTCTCGTGCGTCATAAGGATAATTCTGATAATCGAGTATAGATTCATTGGTGAGTACTGATACATCCATGTCCAACGCTGGAATTGATACACGTTTCAACATTTGATCATATTTGTCAACGATCTAAATCATGGTCGTCTAACACGAAGACCTCTTCCCGCTATTTAGCTCGATACTTTATTTCTTTCTGCTTCAACAGATAACTCTGCTAGTTTATGATTTGCAGTTTGATTTATTATTTTACTAACATTTGCGGGCATCACTTTATTAGACGCTACTTACGGTGAACCTCTTTGAGGCCTGCGTACGGTATTAATCATTGTAGTCTGTTTTTGATTACCGGCAACATTACCAATAACACGAAAAGGTTTAATCACGAACAACGTCAATAGCTATCATTGCTAGTTGCTTAGCAATGGTATTGCTTTGTGGTCTATCCTTCTAAAAAAAAAACTTGAACAACATCACCGAGTCCATCTCCGAAAGTTGCTTTATAGGTTGGTAATAGCGAATGTATCACTCTGACCATTACGGGTCCACGTTGAGCATTATTTACGATCATCTTATTTACTTTTCATTTATCTAATCAATGTGATAGCCAGCAACAATTTCATCAATAAGAAATAGATAAATGCTAACATCCATGATACCACCTGTATAAAATCGTTGACAAATAAAAGATATTTCAATTTTTTTTAAATTGAGAATTATTTCCAGCTCGTTTTCCTCCAATCAGAATTTCTAATCGATCTACGTCAGAAAGAATATTGTTAGGACAAGAAATTAGACCACTTCCTATTGACGATATACCACTGCCAGTTACACCAGGATGATCGTCTGCATCATACTATTCTTTTTTTAGCATGCTCTCTTTTTTTACTTCACCTTTTCATAAATTTAACAAAATCTGAATCACCCGTACTAATAATACCCTTATTATGATAAATTCTAACCATCATCTTATAATAATCGTCCTCGCACAAATTTTCATGTTCCGATAACACATCATTATAATTAAAATCATTGGCAGTACGTTCAGCTAATTGATCATTATCCATATCTTTAATTTTTTCATAGGTACCAGGTTTAAGTTTATCAATACATTTTTAACGGAACGAAGAATTTCCTTATCCTGCTGTTTATGCTGTTTTCTTTCTTTCTTTTCTTTGTTTTTGTTCTTCTTATAGACAATACATATTGTTTACCACATTGATGTATCCTTTATACGATGCACTTGTCGTGTCGCTTCGATCTTTATTAGTTTTAATTTTTAATTTTGTTTTTAAACATCACCCAGTGTTGTATGTTGGTAATATATTTTCCATATGTTGGTTTCAACATTTTTTCTCATTTCATAGTGTGTAACATAAAGAGCTGTAAATTTATTTGGATCAGTTTTATCGATTAATTTTTAAACTTCTCCAGTAAATTATTTACGTAATTCTTCAACTACTTATTCATCGGGGATTTTCTTCTCTTTGTTAATAAGTTTTTCTGGTTGAAATATTCGTGCAAGGAGATCTTGTTAACGTAATTGATTATTCTTCGGTTTTTCAGCTATTTATTCAAGTAGAGGAAGAAGAGGTTTAGTAGTTTCAGCATCAGTTCTGAATAATTGTTGAGAACTCTGCAAAATCCACCTGAGCTTCCTAACGTTCTTGTCATTTTTGTCTGAGGGTATCACGAACTGGTAGAAATGTTTTAATTGCCTCTAATCGTTTTCAAGCTAATCTAGCAGTGTAAGATTCCTTAGACGATGCCATATTATTCATATATAATAATGATCTAATTTACATGCAGCGGGGAGTGTACGAACTCCCCTTTCTCGAAATGGGTTTGCGGTTTTAGTAAAGCAAACTGACTCTTCCTCGTTTTTTATGCGGGTTTAGTAAAGCCGTTTTTTCGCAAATGGACGTCGAAAACATGAGGTTGGTTAAACATCCCTGCTGCTATTATGTTGCGTTCGAACTGGAGATTTGTTTCGTGCGAATCACAAAGCATTGTATTTTTGTAACGTCAACTTTGATTGGCTTAAAGAGATAAACTCAAAGGGTTTACAATCTCCTTTGTCAGTTCTTTTCTGTTTGTTATATTACAGTAGATATCACAAAATTCTAGATATTCGTCCACATAAAGAGTCATAGAACAAATCAAGTCTAATGAAGAAGAAATAGTACAATCTGGGTAATTTGGAATATAAAAAAACCTCATTTACAAAATTCTTATTTTTGAAGATACGAGAGTAAATAATTATACGTAGTATGTTCCTGAAGAAACCTATGTGTTCTTGGGATAATCGGATTTAAAAATGATTATGTGACCATGGATATCTGCAAATTACAGCACGGATAAGCGAAATAGAGATTAGAAGAAACAACGTTTGCATGTATCAGTTGCGATTACCAATTTACAACTATAGCTCTTTTAAACACCGTGTCCACGTAAAAGAGAAGGCGCGTAAATCAGAACAACCATTCTGATTAAAACTGCAGATAAACCCACCTGTTGGACTCCAATGCTGGTTCATCGCATCACATCTGTCATGGAGGAAATAAGCGTAAATGAATTCTTGACTAATTGTAAGCTCAAACAATAAAAGCTGTTTCACTCGCTGACACGCAATGCCGTATGTTATCTTTCGATATGTGACTTTCTGTCAGACGCTTACACGAGATGTATCGCATGCTTGCCGGTTTGGCCTTTGAGAGACAAGTTCAAACGCTCTTTCCATCAGTCGACGGGAACTATTTCTAAATACAGGCTGAGCTTTGCTTTAAGACAACCGAAAAATAATTATTATCTAAACTGATTTATAGATTAATGTTTGTGGCAGACACAATACTGATATGACACATTCGTGCAATAACGCAGAGAAACCACTGATGTATACATTGACGGTATTCCGTATTTGCTATAATGAGTTTACAAGACTTTATTTTTAAAATAATGCTAGACTATGAGTGCTTATAATCCTGACATTTTATGCTACGTAGTTATTTCATTAGCAAATAAGATTGCAATGGATCACAAGAGCCAGCAACTTTCTAACCGCTTAAAAAACACTCTCATGGCTACTGAATCATATTCGATAACATAATGAAGGATAAGGAAACAGTATGCACAGGGAGGGGGTAATATTATTCTTATATTTAAATTCAGAACTATATAATTGGATGTTAATAACATCAATGCGACAGAAAACCACATAAAACCTATATAATAAAACACATATATAAAGCCTATAAAAAAAAAACAAATCTATAGTACATGTCTCATGAGCCATGTATGCGCATTCACTTATTTTAAATTAAATAAAAAGCGTTCTTTAAGAATATAACACTAATTTTATTTAACTAATGTCAATTAAGTCCTGTAACTTCCAGTCGAAAATTATAAATCGATATTGATTTGTACAACAGTGATCATGTAATAAACTTGAGTCAAAATAAGTCGAGTGAAATCTTTACGTTAAATCGAGGGATTACGAATTTGATTATGAATATGCGTAGCTTTCATTGCGACATTACAGCGCGCGACATTCAATCAGGATTGCACTGAATCACACCTTTAGGTTCATTTCGTCCAAAAATATATACGTATTTTAGTATCGATTTTGCCGTATGCAATTCTCGAGATGTCCAAAAAATGATCTTCTAAAGGAATATTGATATATACGAAGTTAAATGAAGAGAAGACTTGCCACTTAAGATATGTACAAGTTTTCTCCCTTAGTAATTAGGAACAGTACACCAGACTCCACCCATCATGCATGTTAGACGACATCAGAATAAGATTATGCTAATATTAGATATAATTATTATATAAGCAGATTGCAAAATTTAACAAACTGTCTCCATAGCAAAGGATATCTAATTTTACATAAACTGGTAAGCAGTAATAATTCTGGTTGCTTCTAAATGATACATTTGTAACTTTGCCGACTGAAGATGGATAGAATTCCCCGGCGTATGGTTAGGTGAAAGTTATTGGGTAATACAAAACCAGTCCATTTCGATTATGTGTCATCAGTTGAATCTACACCAGCTTAGGAGTTTATATGGTGCTCATTCGAGCAGCTTTTGCTCTAGTCTACTCATGCAAATATTGGAATAAGAAGGTGCCATTTTAGTGTCTATAGCAACCCCATTAACTTGTAGGAAGTGTTCCTTGTAGAATAAAAGATCGTTTAACTTGAGAACCTGTATTAAAAGTTTGACCAAAAAGACTGTTGGATGGGACGGATCAGTTTGACTATCCCATGCTTTCTTGCATGTTGTGATATCTTTCTCATGTAAGATGTTGGTGTATAAAGAACATACGTCCATAGTGACGAGAATAGTGCTATCTGAAGGTTAGTTTTTGGTGTTTTTTTGAGAAAGTAGTATGTTGGATACATGAAGTCAGTTTCTTTCGGCATCAGTTTTGGCTCTACTTTATCGTACTTTGCTGTCAGCACCTTTGTGTAGAAATTCAAAAACAACCTCTTCAAGGTTTTACAAAGATATCTTTGAAACTTTACATGGATAAATATTCATATAATTCAAAATAATAAATCATTTACAGACAGTAATGCGAACGTGTGTGTATATATATATATATATATATATATATATATATATATATATATATATATATATATATATATATATATATATATATATATATATATATATATATATCATTCGATCGGCATAAACGGGATGATTTATAACTGAATATGACACTACGATTTTCTTATGAAATGTGCATTATGATTTGATTAATTTCATGAAATTCATGGACGTAAAGGCCAAAATACTTCAAAGAAAAGCCAAACATCGGCAGTTATGCCACAAACTCAAAGTATCCGATACCAAGGGTAGGTAAGTATATTCATATACAGGGATATTTAAAGTAGCTGTACTCTACCTATTAATCTAATATGGGGTGTATGGTATATAGTATCCCACATATAAACTGTATTAAGTTATCTTAAAAGCACACTAGTGCAGCTGGAGGTGATTTTTTGTGCAAAAGTGTTTTGACATTTATGTATGTCAACTGAATAAAGACTATTTAAAAGGCATGTATCGGGTAATAATAGCAAGTACGTTAAGTTTCTCGTTATGAAATGCGAGCTCTCTGAAATCTTCGTACGTAGAGTAACGAATCTATCGTCTTCATGTTGAAAAATCCAGCTAGGCAGTGATTGGCAGATCCCGAACGAATTACACTCATAATGCCGGTGGCAGAAATTCGCATAACGATTTGCCACGATGACGTAAAACAAAAGCACGCTGCGAGACCGTTCAAAATGTAAACAACGGTGTGTACGATCTTCTGGTCTCGTTCTTTTCTCCTTATCCTTTTCTTTTCTAATCTTAATTTTGAGAGGAAACATTGATATGCATGTATAACTACTCCTATAATTATATTTGAACGTTTTTGTAGTACAAGAATGATTTTAAATCGACGTGCTTTGTACAGTATTGCACACACACACACACAAAAACAGTTACTCTATTTCTAGCCACGATGTATTCGCATTCCCTCACGTCCCGTACACTCAAATTTTATGAGCGAAAAGCATCAAGGATACTTAAAGATGCTCAAACCTGAGTAATTTCATTAATCAGTGTATAAATATAAATCAACTAGTATCAATCCTGTCTGAACTGTTGCTGAATATAGTCCTGGGTTTCACATATGATGTCCTGAACATGAAACATTATATTTCATACATAACAGCTGACAATAACATTACATTTCGTGCATATCATATGCCAATAAAATGCATTTCGTACATAAGAGACACCAATAACATTACATTTCGTGCATATCATATCCCAATAAAATGCATTTCGTACATAAGAGACACCAATAACATTACATTTTGTACTATTACATATATATGATGTTAATATATATGATGTTAACATATATGATGTTATATGTATATTTGTTACAAATTAATACTGTTAGTCAGTTTTAAATTCTCTTTCTTTTTCATTACATGATAAAAAAAAACAATAGCAAAATGGAAAAAAGAACTCAGTTTTAAGAATGAAATCCAAAAATAATGCAAGAATAATTCATGAATTAAATTTTCAAAGTCCTAGTAATGAAAATCCAAGATTGAAGGCAATGATATATGCATTGAAATATTTAATATTTCGTTAATTAATTGCTGTCATAGTTTAAAATGAGAAATTAAACCAAACGATTGCTGGCAAAGATTTCCAGGGACTGAAATTTCAAATATGTGAATCATGACACTCAGAAGGTGTAATATTAATTTAGATTTTTCATTAATAACCCTAAAAAGGATGAAATACATGTATATGGAAAACACGGTTCTGTTTCATTCAATTAGCTCGTATTCGCTTACACAGACTTTCATTTCCCACCATTTAAAATAATTAATTGTTGCTATGTTTAACAGACTGGGACGGAATGTTTGCTTCCAAAATGTAGAAATTTTATGAATCAGTTATTATTGTAGATATTTCCTTAAGATTTGAAATATATGACCTGCAGTCAACCAAAGATGCAATGTATAAACAGGCTCAAGTTCCGGTTTTAAAAAATAAACGAAGTGGGATTCTCAACACCCGAGCAATCACATATTTGTAAAACGAGAACAGACCATGATAGTAGTGTTTTATTCGAATACCCTTCGCCAGAATAGATAAGGCTGTCTGCTCCATATCGGATTGAATAACGTAGGAAAGCCACTTCTACTATCAAGATGGTAATGAACACTACCGAGGTAACAGAGCATACAATCGCCGATAACCTTCCAAACAAAAGTACTCTTGTTATTTGCATAAGAGTGCAGGCTGGACATTTGAATATATTGTTACTCCGCTCGGTCTTAAATCTCGTTTTGATAGTTACTAAAAGCGCGCGCATGTATGTACGTATCTATGTGTGTGTGTGTGTATATATATATATATATATATATATATATATATATATATATATATATATATATATATATATATATATATATATATATATATATTGTGTGCGTGTGTGTGTGTGTGTGTGTGTGTAAAACGGTATATAAAGCCAGTGATTCACTCAGTCAAAGGCAACATGCCAAAATAATAATTATTTTAGACATTTTACAACAGTTTCATTTTCGTAACGTACCCATTAACCTATTTAAATGAAATATTTTCAGTATTGGGGAAAATATAAGGTGCATAAAAATAACGACAATACATCATGCCTATCTTCTATTTTGAAAATTACGTCATATTAAGTGAAAAGGAAAAATATCAATTTTCTGCGGAGTCTTAAAAAAAACTTAAGTTTCAAGTAATTATTTACCTTTTCCACATATAGACTTTCGTAGTAAGAGGTATGGAAAAGAAATTAAAATTGATTTCACCGTACAAACTTAAGACATGGATAAGCGATCGCATTTCAAAATTTAAAAGTAACGAGAATTACTCCAATGAAATACAGTTCAATTTCAAGGATTAGCTAAAGCAGGAATTCAAAACAGAAGCTTTATATTTTGATTCATTAGGAATAAATCATAGTTTTAATTTAACATGTTCAGTGTGTGTTGATAGCGTGATGACTCTGTTCGATGCAGGTTGTTTGAACTTCAACAGTCAAGAACAATAGGTCTGCGGCGTTATTTGCGAGCATATTTGTATTAAAGGTTACTTTTATCCCTTCGTATACAGGAGTATGATTTCTACGAAAACAAACAAACCAGGCCAGATAATATCAGTCCATTAGAGGTCACGACTGAAAACAAAAACAGCAATATAATGTTTAGTTGCAAGCTTTTCACTGTTAAGGCAATATTAATCATTGCCGTATCCATTTAAAAAACTGGTCAGTTTTTTTTTAATTTAGTTTCAACCTGGACTCTTTAAGTCCGATGATCATCTGTAAAATCCTGAGAAATTATGAAATAGCATCGTTTCCTTAGTGTCAAACATTTTTCTCAGGAGCTGAAAACGACCAGTGCGTTTGACACGTTGCATAAGTATGAACACCCCACTTGTAAAAACGTATGCAATCTCTATTTTACTACTACTACTACTAATAATAATAATAGTAATAATAATAGTTATTATTATTATTATTATTTTTATTATTATTATTATTATTATCATTATTATTATTATTATTATAATATTTATTTTGTTAGTGATGACTAACGAAATTAACCCTAGCTTATTTGCAGTTATTGGATTCCTGAATATTGGTTAGGTCCACATAGAAACTAAGACGCACCATGTTACTCTTTTATTTAGTTTCCGGTCCAGACAGAGACAGGTTATGGAAGGGTTTAGGAATTATGCCTACTACTTTTTCTTTCATTGTCCGTCGTAAAACGACACGTGTGTTATGATTATAAGAAAAATATAAATTATTGTTGTCATTTTTGCTGCTACTTGAAATTCTTAAGGGACACTTCAAATAGTATATTTGTTTCTAGAGTGTCCACTGAAAGCGAAATGAGCCAGTCCTTTCCCTTCTAAAAATCAATCAACTGGCTTGCAAGCTTCGTTTCGGTTAAACTTATTTTGACTCAGCTTGAACCTTTATGCTAACTTCATTTCTATAAAATTTATTTATTAATTAAAACTATTCCAAGCAAGGCTAAAACAGGATAAACAATGTTAATGTGCAAACGACGGTCATTCAATACCTGAGCACTCTTTTTATAAGTAGCACGCACTAGAGAAATATATATATATATATATATATATATATATATATATATATATATATATATGTATGTATGTATATTACATTGTTCAT
The DNA here is from genome assembly GCA_029339505.1 of Unio delphinus. Classification (NCBI taxonomy): domain Eukaryota; kingdom Metazoa; phylum Mollusca; class Bivalvia; order Unionida; family Unionidae; genus Unio; species Unio delphinus. Next base: position 8,315,038 of record JAQISU010000106.1, on the reverse strand, counting down.
GTACATGTATTGCTTGGTATTTCTCATTATATATATATATATATATATATATATATATATATATATATATATATATATAGAGAGAGAGAGAGAGAGAGAGAGAGAGAGAGAGAGAGAGAGAGAGATAACTTGGTATTGCTATTGCATATATATTACATGAGATTGCTCTTGCATACGTATTACATGATATTGCCATGATTAAAAGTCACCTTAACATTAATCAAGTATTATAAAAGGAAAGAAGTAAAAATTAAAACAAAATGCGTTTTATTCTAATAGTAATCGAATTTATATATATATATATATATATATATATATATATATATATATATATATATATATATATATATATATATATATATATATTCCATGCTATGCGTGTAATAAGCAACTAAACAAATTTAAAAAAGGTAGATATTGGTTGTACTAAAGGAGATGTTTTCAGACAATTCGGAGAATTTGTTCATAATTGAAAGGGGCGGAACCATGTTTGGTCTGATATATAAATTAGAATCTGTTACTATGGATCAGACCAGTTGAAACATTCACTTTGCGTACATGGTTACTTCAATCCCGCTCAATGAATACGATATATTAGCACACGCGAGCACGTTTTATTTCTATTCAAAACCTTTCTGTCTTTTGTACGATTGAATGTACCTAACAGAATTTCGTGTTTTCAGTCGATACATACGATGCTATTGCCAGAGTCATTTTTTTTTTGCGATTTTACCAAGAAATAGATAAGTATAATAACATACTAGGGCATCTGTGGTACGCACAAACTGATACTGATACGGCGATATTCATAATTCTCCGGAAACAATGCTGCTCATTATGTAATGTTTATTATGTAAGAATAGCAATTTAATGTCAGCAATCTCTTAATTAGCTCCTTGATGACCATTACGTACTTTCTAAGTTGCAACGTAGTCGAATTTATTCATCTCACAAATCACTAATCTCTATCGTTGTATGGTGTGTGTTATGTGATTTCGAGACTAATTCTATTTCAGAAGAATTGCTCATAAGCAATTTTCCTTATTAAAAAAAGAAACCAAATTATTGATAGTACACATGCGTAGTCGCGAAGATGAAGTGTGCGGACTGTTTCTTTTTAAACTGTTTATATTACTTTAATCTACTGTCTGTAGTACGTGGTAAATAATGCGTAGTACGTGGTAAATAATGCGTAGTACGTGGTAAATAATGCGTAGTACGTGGTAAATAAAGCTAAAGGAACTGAACAGCACGACGGATAGTTTGAAGCCCATTGCTATGTCTTTTCTGTGAATCTTTTCTCGCTGCTAGCTGACTTTTTCACCATTACTGGACTCGAATACGTGCTCATTGTATCAAAAGCTTGTCTCATTCCCATCTTTTGCCTTTCCTCAGACAGTTTTATAATCTTTTGTTTTAGTGATTCTAAACTCTTTTCTAGCTCTCCTTTCTCTTCTTCTTGTTTAACGTTTGCTTCTTGAAGCTTCTTAATTTTTTCTTTCGTTACACGAAGATTCTTGTGAGCTAAAACAACTTGCTTTTTCATCTCTTCTAAACGGATATCCTTTTCTAAGTAACTCTTCCGCATGGAAAAAATCAAGTCTGGTAATTCTTTGTCCTTGTTTGTCTCACCCATTCTGTCATAACAGCTATCAACTGTGCTCTGAATATCGCTCATTCTTTGGGTCAACAAGGCCACTTCTTTTTCGATCTTTTCCAGTGTGACACTTTCTGGGCCACAGTTTAAATCCATCTGATCACTTTCATCCAATGTATTAAGAGGAATACAACTCATCAGCATACGGTGGAGTTTGTACAACATAGGAGCAGATGATTTTACCATGTGACGGTCGTCTACCATATGGCGGCACAGGAATTCCTCGATAGCTTTTTGTTGTGCTTGATTTAGACGAGTAGTTCTGGCCAACTCCTTCACGTGGTCCTTAACTGTCCTTTTGACCTCTGGTTGTATATCGTCAGTCTTCGCTGGAATAATAAGAACGAGAACATGAAAGCGAAAGTGACACACAACAAACACTATTTCAAATGTTGTAGTATATAAATTATGTTAGTATCGTCGATGAGAGAGTGTTGGTTTTTGCTTTTGATTTTTGCTGATCAATTTTTAAGAAGACTACAGCTGAATTTTTCATATATGGTATCATTATGTTGAGATGATCAAGTATAACCCGAATATACTTTGGCTTTAATACAATCGTTTTTTTTTTGTTTTTTTTTTTAAAAGAGCATCGTGTTACTATTATATTTACTCAAGTCAGTTATAATTTGGCTCATATGCCAGTTATATATTGATCCGAATGTCAATTATATATCGACTTGCATGTCAGACATATATTGGCTTTGTATTTCGGCTATATATGGACTCATCTGTGAATTAAATATTGATCTGAGAAAATTAAGTGGAATTGAACTTGATATGAAAGGAAGATTCATCTCTTTTTTTTATGAGTCTAAGATGGTTCGAGTGTTCTCTTACCCAGCTGGCAACTTTGCACTCCAGCAGTGACCAATTTTCGTGCATACCACATTATAGTGACCAAACTTACACCTCTGTCTCATTTTGTGCTAATCTGGTAATGATAACAAAAAATGTCTCCTATCTAACGTACAGAAATATCGACTGCCGAAAACACCGTTGGAATGTGAATTAGAATGTAAGATTTGTTTCCAGCAATTGTAGAAACAAAGTAAAGGGGTGGGAATGGGGGAGTTTAGTGTTGTTATATATATATATATATATATATATATATATATATATATATATATATATATATATATATATATAGAGAGAGAGAGAGAGAGAGAGAGAGAGAGAGAGAGAGAGAGAGAGAGAGAGAGAGTGTGTGTGTGTTTCCTATATCTTACGTCCAGCGTCTGACTTGGTTCAAACATTAAGTGGATAGTAACGAATTTTTGAAAACAAAATTAATTTAAATAAACAAACCCTGAAGAAACACGAATAAGTTGTCAATCTGGAATTTTTAAACTCTCGTGAAGACAACAGTATACATAGTGACAATCATATGGCAAAAGGACAAAGGAAATGGTAACTTACTTTTAATCCCTTTATATCTGACCCGTGTATATGCTCCCACCTAATCACTGAATCAGTAATACTAAAAAATGTGTTATTGTAAATAACATCAATTCACCATGCCAATCAAGCGAAAATACTGGGGTGAGTGGGTGGAGACTTCTATGGGCAAAAGATGGTTATAAAACTCGTATCCTGTTTGATATGAATAAGATAAATGGATAAATCTAACACCCTGTTTGATATGAAAATAGTATGTTATATGCACGTGATATTTAGTATTAGTAAAAGCACAGTACATGAGATATGTCACATAAATATTAATCAGTGGGAAAAGGAAAAGATGAATACCAAAGTATACTTGGAATAGTAACACATGAATACCAAAGTACTCTTGGAATAGTAACACATGAATACCAAAGTATACTTGGAATAGCAACACATGAAGACAAAGTGTACTTGGAAAAGGAACGGATGAAGACAAAGTGTACCTAAAAAGAAACAGATGATGACCCAAATGTAGTTGGAAAGGAAATAGATGAACACCAATGAGTACTTTAAAACGGAACAGATGAACACCAAAGTGTCCTTCGAAAAAAGAAAAGAGAATAATAGAGAATGTGATCAAAAGGAACAGATAACCAAGAATTAGATAAACTGTTTGACCCAAACAGCAGAGGCTGGAGTGAATTCATAAGTGTCTTGATTAGTGTAGTGGCCATGACGAAGCTTAAGTAAGGCATCAATAAAATGGACATTACACGCATTTTTGCCCCGTATGAATAAATTCATGGCCACTTGTAGTCCAGCCGGTGAAACAAACGCGAGGCACTTACCCGCCTCCCGACTTGATATGATTTCTTGCTCACAGTCTTTGAGATTGTCAGCCACCCAGGCGTAGTCTACTATTATCACCTCCAAGAAGGCCTCAAAGGCCTTGGGTCCACGCCGCGGAAGCCACTCTAACATCTTCTGAAGCTGTCTGTCATGTCCAGCCTCGTTCTGAAAGGCACATATACAAATATGACTCTGATATATGTTAGATTATAATTCTGTGTTCTAACTAAGCAGCCTGCTAATTAGACACCCTATTCTAACTAGACAGCCTGCTCTAACTAGACAGTCTACACTAACTAGAAAAAAAAAACTATTCTAAACTGGGCAGAATTGTCTAACTAGGGAGCCTACTCTATCAAGACAACCTACTCTAACAAAACAGCATAATCTAACTAAGCAGCCTTTCAAAGCTCGATCTTCTAAGCTGCACTGAAGATAAAAGGAGGGCCGAATAATTTTTAAGACTAGGTTCACAGCGTCTGTCCTTATATGTGAATGCATACTTTTAAATTTGAGGTTTTAAGACTAAATGAAAACTACATCCTTGTGACTTACCGATTTTATGAAATGCAAATATAGAAAATTCGGTATTTTCAGAAGATTTGCTTTCTGGCACATTTGTAAGGAGTAAGTTCTCGATTTTAATTCTCCATTACTCAACGACTTCCCATCGCTCATGATGTCACAATAATTGTTAACTTTTCACCCATAAACGCAACAAGTGTCCGTACATGTGACGTGGTTAATCCATTTTGGTTATGTGGTAAGACGACAGTGACCTGAAAGTGATTCGAAGTTTTGATACGTTTTAGAAAGTTTGATTCAATTTGGATATAAGTTTACTTTTATTACTTTTATACTCATATTAGTATCTTGCATTTGTGATACATGTATAGAGTGGCAATCAAGATGTCTATATGGAATCGTATGCTTAATTAGTCTCTGGATGATAACGACAATGTGGGATTTTCTTATATTTCAAATTGTGAGAAATCGCCGTGAAATGTAACACTGGAACATTATGGTTCCGTCTGGCATGGAATGTAACACTGTAACATTATGGGTCCGTCTGGAGGGGAATTTAACATTAAAACATTACAATTGATCTATCTGGCCTCAAATGGGAAATCGTGAGTTAAAAATGACCATACGTTTCACATGTATGGGTCTTTGTGTGGCATACATGAGAATTTAACATGATGGAGGTTCCCTGGACTAACGGGAATTTTACATTATGGGTGTGTCTGTGTTCTAACAGCACATGCAATGTTAAAACCATCCATATGTTTAACCTTATGGACATATATGGTAATAAGGGAAAACGTAATGTCATAAACATCCATAGACTGAATATACACTTTTCTTGCCTAAGCAAGTATGATCCTTGGATATATCTAAGTACAAAACTGTATATATCTAACTACAATAAGGTATATATCTAAATACAATATAGTATATATGTAACAACGATATGATATATATCTAACTACAATAAGGTATATATCTAAATACAATATAGTATATATGTAACAACGATATGATATATATCTAACTACAATAAGGTATATATCTAAATACAATATAGTATATATGTAACAACGATATGATATATATCTAACTACAATAAGGTATATATCTAAATACAATATAGTATATATGTAACAACGATATGATATATATCTAACTAAAAAACGGTATGTATTTCCATTGTTTTGAAGGTTAACAAGTGCCACCACCTTATTTACGCACGGGGCTGTCTAATATATTTTTTTAAATTCGTGTGCAGAAAACATTTTCCGTTTTAGACTAGAATTGGAAATGCTTCAGAGAAATATACGTTTAAACAAATAGATAGATGCACAACGATTACCATAATAAGGTTCACCATTCCTTCTGTAAATATCCCTTTGTCCTGTAGAGCTTTGCACAATCTATGTTCCATAATAATGTTGTCAAAGAGGTAACGGTATCGCCGTTTGAACACCTCTCTGTGAATGTCATTCATTGTCAAGAAGTTGACTTTTCAGTGTCCTCATCAACTGCTACATATTCAGCACATCCGAACAAATTTGGACTGGAAATAATTAATTTGTGCATCAAGACAGAATATTCCCTTTGTTAAATTTTAAGTTCAATGTACACCTCGAAAATTTAACTTATCCGTTATTACAAATGGTATATTTTCCAAATAGAATTTTATTTTTAATCTAAGCAGAAGATCGCCTGTCTACTGCACAAAAATATCTAATATAAACGTTTCAAAATCTAATAGCAGATCATGGGTCACTATGTAACCGCAAGTCAGTTGAAAACAGCACAAAAGCTAGACGTGTGTATTTAACGCCGTATGAGTGCAAGACTGGCCTATCGAATGATCTTTCCTATAATCGCTGTGCATATATAGTCCATTGTTTCTGTAGTTCAATATAATCCGTTTAACTAAAGTCTCCAGTTACACATAATATATAATAAGACGGTAGGCAATGGTTTTATCATTGCCATTTGTCAGTGTTTAATTGTATAGGTCTTAGTCGACCGTGACTTTTTGACAATTAATTTACACGTTAGATTTGTACATTTATTTAGTGGGAAGTCACTATGGAGTTGCTTGAGTCTTGGCAATTATCTTGGCTGATAACCTACCTTACGTGCAAGGTACTTGCTTTTTCCGCTCAGGAAAACGCAGAACCAGATCTGATGTTGCAAACAACACAGTCTTATCAAGGTATTTGCTCTTTTTGTTAAAAATATCATTCAGTAAAGGACCAGCGAATACTCAAAGCTGCCGAGAGATCTGGGTCTAAGTAATGAACAGATTGCTCTGTTTATACTAACGCATACGATAGGTTGCAAGTTCAATCAAAGCAGTTTCACGCAAATTAAAATTTTCTCTGGCGTACTCCGTCTATGGCTTTAACTTGTCATATTATTTAAGTGTAGGACGAACTGCGAGTCTTCACGGCAAAATTGTTTCAGCTTGACAGCTTGATTGAACGAAATGACACTGTGCATAAGTACACATTTTGCATTATCAATTCCGACATGTATGGCTATTGAATCATCCTTTATGACCTCACTCGATAGTATGACCTGGTGTAAGTGAAACTTATAATGTCATCTGAGAACTGGGCAAGGGTATTGGGAAAATAATAATGCAATACGAGCCCTCTTTGACAAAAAATAATAACAAATTTAATCAAACAAATTAATAGTGGTAATTTCAATTAAACTTAAATGAAACCAACAGGATTTATCAACAGTGTCTAATCTGGATTTATTACATCATCATAACGAGTCGTGAAAAGAGAGCAATCGACTGTGTTCCAGCGATCCTATTTCCTCGTGCCTTCCATTTCCAACTGCCTCGTCGTTCCTGGACTTCCTAGACTTTACTCTCTACTCGTCCTTTCCCGTCTTTGGACCTCACTTGTCGCTTCTCCCCTTTTTTGGGACTCCGTCTCCAGCCTGTCAAGTCCAATCTCCCTCGGAAAACTGTTTCCTTAATGCTGTTAACTTTAGAACTTGTGCATCCTCGCTTAACTTTGTCTTCCACGCTATAGACACATGGTTCTCCCTTGTTTAACGATGAAAGCACTATTCCTTCTTGTACTTCCCCCGGAACCAGCCTCTCTCTCTCTCTCTCTCTCTCTCTCTCTCTCTCTCTCTCTCTCTCTCTCTCTCTCTCTCTGAAAAAATTTCTTGACTAAAGAATTACAAACAAGTTGTCACTTTAAAATACCCTATAGTTCCATGATGTACTCCCTAGTTTCGCTTTAAAGACTGACTATTTGACACGGATCGGAAGCATTCCTCAAACCCGTTTCAAAACATACGGCCAATCTCCATTGAATTGGAACACTAGCCCCTTTGAAGTTTTAATACTGACATGACAGAAATGTAAGAACAAAGGTCAAAATGACCCGTCCCAAATACTACCCTGTTCTAAATGTGATAAGCTCGCCACCTTCAACTTTAAGGTTCATTACTTATTTAAAATTCGATATTTCTCATAATCAATCACAAATTAATAGCGGCAACTCCAATTCAACTTATGTTATGTCAACAGAATTTACAAGCAGTGTCTTACTTGGATTTATTCCATCACAAAATTGAGTGGTGAAACGAGCGCACTGTCCATGACTGATTTTGCATCACCTTATTCTCTTGACCTGTGTATTACAGGTCTTTCTGTTCTCTCTAGTCTTCCTATTCTGAAGGCTTCATCTCTTTTTGGACTTCCTCGTCTTTTATTCTGAACACGTCGTCTTTCTGGACTTCCGTCGTCGGACTGTCTCGTCTCTCAAAGAAAGCTGTTTCCTTAAAAGACAAAATTATCCCTCAATCTCAATACATATCACTTGCTAATCGAACATAAAATTCCCTCACTTACGTTACTCAGAAGCATAACTAGCTATCCAAACAATGCACAAGGTCTGACCTAATTCGATAGATCATAACTCTCGCTTCACAGCGACAGACCATAAACTAACACGTGAGCGGTGTATCTAACATTATCACATATCTTTACCTACGCTACCACATGTTCGATTACTATTGCATAAAATTTACAAAATTCTAGCTCACAGCTATACCTAACCTACAAGATTATTTAAACATTACAAAAATCAGATACAAGTATGGAATTATCGTTAACTCACGATAATCAGTATGTTCCTAACAAAGGAAATCATTTAATATAACCCTATGAATCCTACAAATATGAAAATGTGTGTTGCATGCAATCCGTCAGTTCTATTAATGAACTAGTAATTGTAAAATTAAAGAGATACATTGCAAAACAACTCTAGCATCGACAGATTTTTATGAAATTGAGTAAATGAGACATGATATGGATCCTACTCATATCAAACACATTTGAATAAAACAAACCGTTAAAAGGTAGAAAATAAGGTGCAAATAAATTAAACTTGCGTACCTTAATGTTCTCTTTCAGTAATTGCGCGTCCTTGCACTAAAACTTGTCTTTTATTACAAGACAGCCACTCTTTTCATGCACTATTCATTTTTTTTTTTTTGCTTCCTCGGAGCCAAAGGTCTACTCAGTTATATTCGGACTAAAATAATTCGACCATGGTCGTCACTTTAAATTCACATTGCTTCGAAAGTGTACGCCTTAATTTACTCTGACCAATCGGAAGCAGCGGTTTCTAAATTATCCCAATGTAATCGTTTCTTTCGTCAGATTTTAGACAGCGTAGAATATCAGAATTACGTTGCATATCAACTTCCCATTGACAATGATGTTTGTTTGTTTGTTTGATTAGAATTTTTAACGTAGCTTTAACAATTGTTCAGTCATATCGGTACGATATCTGCAGTGAGGCAGTTTATAGTGATGTCTAGCACTAGAGCATCATGCCTCAGACATGTAGCATGATGTCCCACACAGTCACATTATCCAGATACCAGGCCGACCAGTCCTAACACTAACCTCTTAATGTTGAGCGCCAAGCGAGGCAGCTGTTAGTACCATTTTTGTAAGTCTTTGGTATGACTCGGCCGGGGATCGGACCCACAACCTCCCGCTCCTGCGGCGGATGCTCTAACTGCTAGGCCACCGGAGCGGTTACTCATTGACAATGACAATGTTAAATGGGTTCGTATCAAGTGGTTATGGTTGGTAGCTCAAATGTTTACTTTCTCTGGACAACGCTGTGATGCACCGGTCAAATCTCAACGAGTCATAGATGCTAGGCTTTCAAGTTTAACATTGACATGGGGAGTGGGAAAGTAGAAAGGTAGAAGTGACCCTTCACAACACTATTCTGACTTAAATGTGATAACATTTTAATGCTCAATGTATTCAACGTTAAGGTTCAATATTTATTCGAAATTCAACACTTTACATGTATAATTAGATCCGTGAATTCGGTTTTATTAATGACGTAACAACTTTTCGTGAATACCATGGTTGCATTAAAGCAGAGTAAGAGGACCCAGAAAATGCATATCCACAGCACCAGAATTAATGTCCATTCGTTTAGAAACAACATAAATTGGTATTGCACTCCAAAACTATTATCCCAACCCCTTCAACATTATTCCACAGAACCTGCAATTTAATTAGAATGGTAAAGTGCCTCGATGGATTAGGTGGTTCTAATATATATATATATATATATATATATATATATATATATATATATATATATATATATATATATATACACACACACACACACACAAAGGTTTCTCGACGCATTGAATATATGACCTACGTTCGTTTCGCTTGTAAAGTTGGTGCTTTCCCTTTTTTTAAAAAAACTCGACATTTTTGTCAACTTAAAGGTTCTCAAGCGCGCAAATATTACACTAATTATTATCCAATCACCTAATAACAATATTTCACGAAATTATAAATTCACACTTCCGTAGGTCTTTTTTTAAAAATAGTTCACACATGTATTGTATCACGATACAAGATTCTGTCTAATGAGTCAAAGACCTGGACGTTCGTGGATTTGAGTCCATTTTTTAAGGCATGTCAGCTAAAACGTTTTTAAACGAGCAAACACAAGTAAAGAGATAGCGCTTCCTTAAAAACATATCTATCAAAACCCAAAAGTCACCCACGACCTGGACACCATTAAGCCTTTCCAAACCGAATTTAAGTATTGCACATGAAAAATAAAACAAGACCAAAACACTGAATACAAACAATTATTCCTATATCAAATTACTAAACATTTAGGAAATGAATTCATGCTGTCATAACGTTTCGTGAAAATTCTGCATTATCAGGTCTGTTCCAAGAATGTTAATTACTCTGCCTGAGAAGTATCTTCCCAACACCAGTTCTTATAATCGATAAATAATCACTAAAATCTAACAAAGCTACACATGGAAAAAAGTACACATCATGGGGTTATAACATTACCACCGAAAATCACTCGAGTCCGTGTGATCACAAATGGTATACGTGTTATCACGAATGATTAATCTTTAGATCGTAGAATAAGTCTGATTGGCCTAACAAGGCTGCAAACTATTTCATTTCAATAGGTGGATGTTGCAAAGCAAGCTTTAAAAAAAAAAAAAAAAAATTTAGCCATGTTACAGTAACTCTAATCTCTAACTAGTTCATCGACATGTCTACCTAAGTAGTGAAGCAGAATGATCGCCTATCCCTGCTCTTACACGGATTATGCCACGAATATCATCTGTATTTCAAACATGCAGGCATCTTATGCAATTACAACAAAGATACTGCAGCTAGAGCTATATCGATTCTTATTGGCTGCCCAAGTTTTCCACATAAACTATCTTACAGTGTCAACCTCGTACTGTTGACAAGCATCCGATATCCCATCCTCTCTAACAGTTCCATGTTGCCTCTACACGGTTAGAAAAGAAAACCAGCGCTCTCAGCTAAGCAGCACACAGAATACACCATATGCTCCAGACCATGTCAGGATAAAATGCTGCTCACATTATCAAACTTTATCCCAATGGGATCAATACTGCCCATTAAAGGACTATATCTGGTTACATTTAAATGGAAAATAAAGATATATATATCTTCTTTCATGCAATAATTCGTACAAGCTGTGAAGCGAAAGTTTCATTTCTTAGATGGCGCATTTTCCCTCCAGTTGCCATGTCAAATAGCTGAATTTAATTCGTTTTTGTTTGTTATCTTATGTATACAAAGAAATATATATATAAAAAGAAAACATTTGAAAAATGGCACAAAGCAATGCCAAATCACACCATTGCTACCAGGAAATATTTTAAAATGCAAGGAGACCCAATACAGAACAAGTATAAAAACTCTGCACAAGACTGGCTTTGACAGTCCATGTTTACTCTATTTCCAAAGGAGATCAAGACAACAGTCATTGTCAATTGAGAGGTTCTTAAAGGCACAATTACTATAGTAATTTAAACAATTTGGTATCTAAAAAAAATACTGCACCACGGTGTAACACGGAATATCTGATCATACCACTACAAGTACAATGGTATACTACAATTATATTAGGGGCCAACAATTTAAAGTTTGGGGTCAGTAGCCTGACACTCTTTTAAATATTGAAAATAAGTTCGTCATTAGTTGGAAATATATCTTACACTTCATTACAGAATATTATTTTTATCACATTACTTTAAGAAGTTGTACTATAATTTTAACTAAAGTAGTTTGAGTAAACTTACACTATCGCTGACACTGAAAGGCGCTGTGCTAACAATAGAAAGCTTGTTGATAAAATAGGGTGATAACACTGAAACATACAATTTTACTAGCCACACTACTACTGATAATAATAGACAGGAATACTTTGAAGGGGATGCCAACATTCATGTAATTATCATTGGGAGTCTAAATCCAGCACACACAATTTTTTATTGCCAGTGGCTGCCTGTGTTGATATTTTTCCGTTTCTTGTGAATATGTATAATTTTGCTTAATCAATCACTGCGAGTGCAAATAAATGTTTCTCATAAATGTACCTCAATGTGACCATCTGTGCTGTTTGGATGAGCTAGTCAACATTTCTCACCTGAAACTAACCTCCCATTTTTCAAGACTGTCACAAGCTATGGATCACCATCTGAATATGTTGAATGGTTCTTTAGTTATGTTGTTTTCATGACAACATCCCAAGCAAAGAGATTCAATATCATAACCGTAACTATATAAATAAAAAAAAAACAAAACTAAAAAGGCAAAACCCATAAGTGGCACATTTAGGTATTGATATAATGTTAACTTAAACTGCATCATATAATGTTGAATGGTTCCAGAGTTATGCTGTTGTAGAATCTACTGTTGTGGAGATGCAATATTGATGGAAAAGGGGCTGTAACTCCACCAAAATTATGTCAAGAAAATGAAACTGTAAAATCTGCATGTAATAGAGATTTCATCTACCTAATAAAATCCAGATATAAGTAAGGGTTCCAGCAATGATATACTGTATTGGAAATGCAATATTGATGGAAAAAGGCAATAACTTCATACAAATTGGGCCTAAAATGAGGAAAACTTTAAAAACCAAATCTGCATGTAATTGGCAATTCACTTAACATATGACATCCAATAATAATGCCGCAGAGCTATGGTTGTTACAAGCAACAGGAGATATAAATTTACAAGTCAAGGGGCATGGCTCTTTAAAAAAAAGTGGAGTTCACAAGATAAAATGCATTAAAGATACAACTAAATCTTTGAGACATAACTTCATTAGAATATTTCAAAGTTTACTAAGGTAAGCTTCTTACAAGAATCAGCTGCAGTAGAGTTGAAATAATGATGGAACAAAGGGAACTCCATCAAAATTGGCACTGAAAAAAGATTAAAATCATTTAAATGCAGCTCTGCAAGCAATTGGAAATCCACCTACAAAACAGCATTCAATTATGTGCAAGGGTTGCTGAACTTTGCATGGATGAGCAGACAATTGATTGATACATGATTTGATAAACTGATCAATTGATACATGTAAAGTTGGACTGATCAAGTGATAGTGTACAGATAAACTGATCAATTGATACAAGTACAAATGGACTGATCAACTGAAACATGTAAAGGACTGCTTCTAGTCAAAGGTGGGACCATAATCACAGTACTATAATATTAAAATTATGATCTGAGAGTATTAGGTCTGACTTCTACTGGTGCAAATAGTAGCTTTAACATGAATAAAATTTTGATTCATTCTTTTTTTAAAATATGCACTGAACAAAATGTGTAACGAATATTAATAAGTTGCGGTCATAACTAAAAATGCATGTCTGCTTTGCAAACAGTGATTCATGTAGACCTATAAAATATATATCCTCTTATCAGCGTCTAATCAAGATTTTATCAGCGTCTAATAGAGCGAGTCTAAAGCTACTACAATATATCAATGCGAGATACATCAAAGTACTGATGCTGTGGAGAGGTCTGAACAATTTAACCATCCTAATCAGAATTTTCCTTACTTTTATATGGAAAAATAAATTCATACATGGATTATAATCAAGATCATTAAATTTTAAACCTGATAGTAAAATATGTATTTCTGTAACATGAGAATATTGACTCTAGTTGCTTTTCAGCACACCAAAATCCACAAGATATCTAGAAAGTATAACAAATTCATGAAAAAAACAGTCATCCCAAAATCCACACAAATCTGCAGTCTAGAAACTTGAAAATGTATCTGTATCATTATATCCAAGAACTGGAATGTGAAGCAAGTTATCTCCTCCATACAATCTTGCATTACATTTAACAAGCATTTTCTACATGTGTCTTAATATCACAATCTACAAGTAATTGATATCGGACAGCCAAAATCTTAAATTCTCACATTTATTTAAAAGCTTAAACAAGTCCATAAAGTTATATAAAAAAAGAACAATAAAATAAAAAAGTATAAAAATGACACAAAAATCAGATAATTTTCCAAATCCATTGGAAATCTGTAAACTTTGTGGAAATCATAAATTGTGTGGAAAAAATCAATAGGCATGATAACCCTGGTGAAGAACATATGCTTTGTTGCAATGAATACCACTGATTAAAACTGTTGTTTCCCATTATTTTATGTCTCAAGCAGTAACGAGTATTCCCAGTAATGCATTGCTTGATCATACCAATTTATTGATATCATTTGGGGCAGAGATTAGTTGCACCCCTTTGCCCTTGGTTAGCAGCCATTAGATTCAAAAACAGCATCATGATACATAATGTATAACCAGACAAGCATCAATATGGTGTTATTTACTTTTAACACGATCTTGTGTATGAAATATGTGAAAGTGATCTCAATGCATATTTACAAATCCACCCTCAATTAAATATATCTTTAATTATAATAACATTCAATCATTCAAGTTCTTCTAGGCATAAAAATACTTCAAATTTTGGCCATGCATGGAATGATCCAACTTTGACCGGATTAACACATGACCAGACAAACTTTCAGCCCTGATCATTGTAAACACCCCAATCTCAGCTAATTCCTCTAAGATATCTGACAATATCCATAAGCAAACAGAAATTACAGCCTTCATACAACTCTCAACAATTCACTCCCGAAATCAATCAATTATTTACCTTCTGAAAATGACCTTTGACACTAGGATCCATTATCCCCAACAATCTTCTGTGTAAAACTGTTGAAAGCATAATGCCTATCAATGACACATAAAACAAGTATTTTTCCTCTCACAACTCTAAGAAAATTATCATTATAACCTTATTCTTTGGTCTCTAATCACAAATTTGTATATCATGTTAAATATTTTCTTACCATGTCTCATAACTAATTAATGTTAACAACTGCCAGATACAAATTTGGTAACTATTGAACAACCTATGATATAAACAACTACTCCTAGTGAAAATAGGAGTTCTTGCCCGTTAAAAATAAATATTCATCCAAAATTTGATGCCAGATGCTTGGACTGATGGACAGAAAGACATTGCTGATGACTCTTCTTGGCAGGTGAGAAAATATGCAACAGTGACATTTAAAATATCTCAATATCTCTTAACTTTGGCCCTCTCTTTCCAATCAAACTCAAATTAAGTATTATTATTGCAATCCATGAGCTTCCAATACATAAAAGGAAAAGCTAAATTGTATCCATGGCAGAAAATGTGCTAGACAATAGTTATCCAAAGACAAACTCAGAAAACCTGCCTCATAATACAGTTGTATTTTTTTTTAAGTGGTGACAAGGCTTTATCTTGGAAACAAATTTCTTAAAATAATTTCATCAAAGATAGCCTGATCTTTCCAAACTTGATAAAACCAATGGTACAGACCCAGATATATAAACTGTAATAATATTCATTTTTGGAGTGAATGAAGTAATAGTAACATTTTCCAACTTCCAAAATACCATTCAGGTACACTGCCAAGATGACAATAATGCATGACTGTGACATGCATATGTCTATTAGTGGCCACTACACTCTCTTTTTGATTAACAATGGGGAAGAAATTAATTTCACATTGCTTAAATACCACAACTTATTGCTGACTATAAACTAAACCCTAACACCTGTACAAGAGCATAACAATTACTGCAAAAGAGCTCACAAGTTATACAATTGAACCCTTAAAAGTCTGTGTAGTGAATGATCTGTCAGGTTGAGAAAAATTGTCATTTAGATAATAACTACATGTATACATGTATCTCAATAAAACCCACCTTATGTACAGACTCAGAGTCAAGATTCACTGTCCTGAGTGGGTGATATGGGTGACTGCCCAGGGCATATATGAGTCATTTCACTGAGTTTGTGGGATATTTTTTTCTGAGCCTGAGGGTTGGGGCAGAAGACAATGCTTATTGGGGAGGGGGGGACTGTTTCATAGTGTCAATTGTTGATGTCCTTGATTACAGTATGTGTGCTATGGTACAGTACTATCAATTTATACATGAAGTATGCTAAAGTTTAGTTAATGTGTTTACTAACATTATAAACATTGACAGCATGTTGAAAATTACTCTTTATTATAAACCAGCACATAATGACCGGTACCTTGATTTCTGAGTCACACCATCCATTAGATCAGAAACCTGAGATTATCAAAACAGTACATCATTACATCGTAAAGGTAAAGTCGTTAAATCTCAATTCAGGGATGTAAAACAAGAACTTGATCAGGTCTATGCTGCCCTCAAGAGGTGTTATGATCTGATTTTAAAGGCTTCCAATGCAAGTCAGAGTCAACCAATTACTAAGAAAATACACTCAATCTTACCAATGCCTGAAGTGCATTTTTCTGTGACAAAAAGTTAATGTGTGTTCTAAACCATACCTAATTCTTTGATCGATAAAAAGACTGGTTTGAGTGGAGCGGGAAGGGGGGGGGGGTAGAGAATCAACCTACCTCTGTGTGTACAAACCGACACTGAACAAGTACAGGGGGCATTACAATTTGCCGCATATTTGGAACATTCTGTAAACATCGCTCACTATTCTCTTGGTTGATGTTAACAGTCAGTAAAGAATAAATCAGTCTGATGATAATGTCCTTAGAGAACAAGAATGAAAGCTTCAGGTTAGTTTTCTAATATGATTGTGTATGTGTTGTAAAAGTTAAAAACATTCGCAAACAATACCCATATTAGGTTATTTTCTGTTCCTTATCCAGCACAGGCCTCTGACAGAAACAGTCTTTTGATCTCAGGTGAGCTATGCAACTGATTAATCCAGATATTATTTGAACCATGTACAGATCTTTATAAATCTAATTATAATGTTAACAGAACAAAATATCAGTCCTCTCTTTAAAGTCATATGTAATATATTTAACAGTGAAATCATTATTATTCTTCTCTCATGGAGCAGAAAACAAAGATCGTGATTTTCTTTTAACTGTTTGTGATTGAGCAGAATACAGTAATCTTGTGTGAATATAACTTTGAGAGAAAACATGTACATCTTATGGTTTTGTTATAGAATGTACTAATCAATATGATGCTGCTGCTGCTAAAAACAACAACACTAAAGAAGAAGAAGAAGAAAAATATTGGTAATTGGTGCATGATATTTGTTAAAATCCAAGTTTGAAAGGTGAACATGCATATAGAAGTCACCTCTATATAAAGGTTAATTTAGCTTTTGCAATATGTGCTTATTATTGACAGGTTTGACTGTAAACAGGGAAGTGACTGGTATTACAAGATTTGTTCAGGTAATAAATGTATGAATGGTAGCCATGTAATGAATAAAAAAAAAACCTATTAAAACACTGAAACTGAAGAGCCGTGAATAGTAAATAGTGAATAGTCCTGGAAACAAAATTGTGGATAAAGGATGGTTGGATGGATGTGAAGAAATATGGATGAAAGAAACAAAATATTAACTAAAAATTTTTTAAAACCATAATTCATTAAAATGTGTAACCTTTTAACTTTTGTTGCACAAAATCATCTTTATATTTTGTATTTAACTTAGAGAAGAATCTTCTTTATATTTTGTATTTAATTTAAAGAAGTTTTATTATTTAAAAAGTTAGAGTTTTCTTACTAATGAAATACAGAATCAGAAGATCTATGCATTTTAGTAATTAAAATTATGCTTATATTAGATGCAAAAAATGTATAAAAACAGCAAATGTATACTGTATACTGATCACGAACCATGGACCTTCTTTACAAGACCAACAGCTGTTGATCTTTCTTATCATATTCAAAAACTACATGCCAATGTCACTTACAGCAAGATAAATTTGGATGAAATTATATAATTTTTTCAACAGATAGCCAGACATTCATCCTTCACTTTTTCCCATGGCTAGCTCTTCTGGCAATTACATCTATTGCCAGCCAGATATTCAGTCATCAGCCACTACTCCCCATGGTTAGCTCTTCTTTTGTACATGATCAGATATTTTTTCCCCACATTGTTTTCCTCACATTTAAAATTGTGTATCAAACATTGCATGCAAAAGACACATTTGGACAATTAGTCCAAAATGTACACCAAGAGTAAGAAAGATACTGATAGATTTGTAGATGCTTAGGAAAAGATATTATCAGCAGAGAGATTGATTATGGACAGCCACACAGATGGAAAGACAGATGCTATTACAACAGTTCTATCCCCCAGTACATATACCAACTTTAATAATATAAATCAGCTTATTACAAGCTGAAAGAAATGAACTACAAATTTTGCGATGTTGATATAAAATGTGGAAAGATAAAAATGTATGTAGATAGTACTGTCCTAGTACTGTCAATAAAACAAGTACAGTATAGATTAATTTTTAAAAAAACTTTGTGTAAGTAAACAATTTAATAATATGCTGCATTTGCTCATAGACAGTTTTATAAGCATGCTAACGAAGCACAAATCTTTAAAAGAAAACTTTGATCATGCTTTTTTAAATTTGGAGGCGATCAAAGAATCCAATTTTTCTCCCTTTGGCTGTGACTTCCGGCGTGATCTAGTTGAGATAGAGAAAGAATCAGATGAAGGATTCCATTCTGCATCACTATCTTCTTTTAGGAATGCCTCCGACTCACTAACAGATAATTCCTCATCAACCCAGTCTGTTGACTTTGTTGCCTTTTTATTCTGGGATTTGTGTGCTCCATCTATAATGCTATTATTAGGTGAAGAACTATCATATTCTTCCTTTTTAACTTTTCTGCGCAAATATTTAGGTTCCACATTTGAATCTGTTTCTGTATTATTGATGTTTCTTTTAGGTCTTTTTTCCTTACTTTTCTCACTTTCTGTACTTTCATCCTTCTTCCTTTTCCTCCGACCTTCTTTCTTGTGCTGATTTTCTGACACTGTGGCATGAGTAATTTTTGGTTCAGTTTGATTATGTCCCTCTCGATCAGTTTCACCGATATTAAATGAATGATACTCTTCAAAATCATCATCCTCTACCTCTTCCTCAACCTTTATGGTTCGCTTCGATTTTCTCCGTGACTGACGTTTCTCCACTGTTGAGTCTGTGGATACTAATGGTTGAAAATACCGTGATGTAAAATCTTCCTCTGCCTCCTCTTTTATCTCCTCCTCAGCTTCAAGTTCACCGTCACTATCTGTATTGTATGCTTCAGAAGTTTCATCTCGTCGTTCAATCTTCCTTGGAATAGATTTTCGTCCCTTCTTTGGAGATTTGGCTTCCATGCTGACATCTGACACCCTTGTTTCTTCCTCTGGGTCATCACTAACTTCCACTTTGGCCCTTTCAGCTGATAGCTCACTGAGGAAATTCACTGCCTCCTCTTCCATACTCTCTGTAGTCTCATTCAGGCCATGCTTCACCTTTTTGTGCCTGTTAAGGTTGCCTGAAGAAAGAGATAAGACATAGGATAATATACATTTTTAAAGATATGAAACTCACCCAAAACTTTACAAATCAAAACATTAGAAAGGTCAGAAATAATCAATATGCATTGGTGTGGAATAGGGATATCCCACCGGAAAATCAGAAATAGAGTCTATTACATGCACAAGTGCTAAATAGGTACATCCCACCCCCAAAGTCAGAAACAGAATCCATTATATGTACTGGCACGGAAATGGGACTCCGACCTGAAGGTCAGAATTTCTAGTCAATAACATGGCTCTGTTGAGTTCCTGTCAATAAATTTGGATTTCAAAGAGTGGATTTCCTTATCATATGCCAATCTATATGATTATTTTTCACTCATTTCTAATAAGGAAATATGGTGGAGAGCATAAACTGTTTTTGAAGCATCTGATCCTCAGGATGAACTAGTTGTTAAGAGTTACCCATCCCTGTCATCAGGCCCGCACCGGGGGGGGGGGGGGGGGGGCAACCATGGCACTTGTCAGGGACTCGAGCTAGATAGGCACATATACGCACATATTTGAAACACAAAAGGGGCCCGAACTCTGTCAGCTGCCTGGGGCCCAAAATTTCCTAGGTGCGGGCCTGCTGTCATCATTATATTTGACATAGTACACCTCCGAACCAAACTGCCTTTACTTTTTTTAATACAAAAAAACCCCACAGGTACCAGATGAAAGCTTGATACTAAAACAGGTCAAAATCATGAAAATATTATGTTCTAATACATGGCTCCTTAGATAAACATATTTTAAGAAAAAAGGTTTCTAACTTGAAAAAATACATTTGCATATAAAGACCATCATTTCATAGTGGTATTTGCATATACAGCAAAACCTTTCAGTACTGAATGTCAATCCTTTTCCAAGATCTAACACACATCTTTGAGTTAGATATGTGAGAAGAGATGGAAAATGTAAAAGCTGTATGAGTTTTGTCTGGTCAGACACTGTCACACTAAACTGTCACACCAAAGAATAGATGCAAGCATATATTTATAGAAGCATGTAATTACTTTTCACAAGACAAAACTCAATAATATGCATTCGAATGAATTCTAACCATCTCAATTATCACAAACCTTTGTACTAAATGATCTTCTATGGCAAAACCTTCATTGTGGAGAGCTAGAAATATGTGCCAAGAAAGTAAGATTCTTGACTACCCAAAAGAACTGGAACATCATTAATTTAACTAGATTTCAACCAATCAGCTGCTGTGTCAACATTAACTGCTTTATAAATATATTACAAAAGAATGCATTGTGTCAAAGTTTATGGCAACTGGCTGATACACTTAAAATATTCATTTATTATGTAAGTTGGCAATGTTTTTCTTGGATACAGTAATTACATGCTTACTAAAATGTCTGCTAATGTCATCCCTTTAGCATTTATAATGCATCATTACAGCTTCTGTCTTAAAAATACTGATGATAACATTGCCTGGCCATATGAAAAATCACACAAATTTGGATATTCTCTGTCTCTTAACTTCTATGAAGTCTCATTCATAAAGTTCTGTGTTAGCACTTTTAAAGGGAATCTTTCACCATATCAATATGATACCTCAGTTACTGATAAGCATCACTGTGATAGCAAACACCATTAAGAAATAAAGGGATAAGTGTGAAACTGCAACACAATATATTCATAATATCTACAAATTTCATTATCATGCTTACTGGTACATTGTGAGGATAATTAAAAGTAACATGTTACAGACTGAAAACAAGAAACAGATTAGGCACATGCTGTTATAACAAATATTTGGTGAATGTTAAGCAATGTTGGTAGAGGTAGAAAATGAATTCAGATTTATAATCAAGGTGACCAGGGACATATTGTAACATTTTACTGGGCCAGCCAGTTTTAACCCAGTCTATCTGAGAGCTTTTCCTGAGCTCTGTATCACTATCCAAAACATTAAGTACAATAGGAAAAGGTTATAAAGTAACCAGTGCTGATAAACACATTACCCCCCATCCAAAAAAAATGTCTTCATTATAGATGTAATTCTGGTTGCCATGGTCCCACCCAGCAT
Source organism: Unio delphinus (assembly GCA_029339505.1). Lineage (NCBI taxonomy): Eukaryota > Metazoa > Mollusca > Bivalvia > Unionida > Unionidae > Unio > Unio delphinus. Next base: position 8,293,297 of record JAQISU010000106.1, on the reverse strand, counting down.
GATACTGAGAGATGAGTATGTCATATTTTCAAAATATGAAGTGACTATTCATCATGAGTTAATGAACAAGTGCTTGGGGTTAGTCAATATTGTGGATGTACATTCCAGTTTTATTTCTTTTGAAAGAGTGTACAAAATTGAATCAATAACATATTTTTTTTTGGTAACAATGATTACAGTTAACCAGTTAGCAATTTTTTTCTTCTCTCAATACAACAAGGAAAAGTAGATGTCATGAGTACAGTAATGTTATCTACAGTGTCAATGTGTCCAGTATAGGATATATGTAAATCCTCAAAGACATTCTTATGCAGGCAAACTGTATTATACATATACAGGAATGAGAGAACATTATCTCTAAGTGCAAGTAGAAACATTAGATAGATAACATGTTAGATACTGAACTGCATAGACATTAAGAGTATTGAATATTTCATTAAAGTGTTATTTTTTAATTTCTAGGAGAAAGGGTAGAACAGCACATATTTAACAGCTGTCTTGGAATGGTCTTGTTTTGTCACTGTTAGTTTTAATGACACTTGTAACAATATTAGCTATATAATCCTTAAGAAATGGCAGGTAAGTTCCTCTTCCAAGGATGCACCAGGGCATTCGAATAAATATTTTTTTTTTACCTATGTTGATAAGACCATTGTTTCTGAAGGAGAAGCAATAATAGCATTATAAATAAAGATGGCTGCTGTGGTGGCCATATTGGACATTTGATTGGCACCATTCTCATTTAGGACCAAGTAGACATCCAAAGAATTATTCCCTGAAAACCCATGTCAATAAGACTTCTATTTAGTCAGATCAAGTGGCAATAACATGTTTTTCAAAATGGAAGCTGTAGTTGCCATGTAGGATCAAAGATAGATACCATCTAAGGACTTACTAGACATGAAAACCCCATGAATGACAATTCATTCATGACGACTAGTGGTAGATTTAGTGGTAAGTGATACTGGATATCCAAACCACACTGTTGTTGGTCAGGACAAACTACCCCCAAGGATGAATGTGTTTGTAAAACATCATGGCACTCCTAGTAGTTAAGTAACAGTAATGATAACAAGCTTGTGATAACAGACTGACAGATGGACAACAGACCATCCTATAAGACCACTTTCTGGCCTAAGTGGTTACAGCATCCAACTTGAATGCAGGAGATCGTGGGTTCAATCCTCCAGTTGAGGCGTACTAAAGACTTACGAAAATGGTACTAACAGCTTCCATGCTTGCCGCTCAGCATTAAGATGTTTGTGTTAGGACTGGTCGGCACAGTGTCAGAATAGTTTGACTAGGTGAGACATGATGCTATATGTCTACATCATGATGCCCAAGTAGTAGATATCACTATAAACTGCGACACTGCAGACATCATAGCGACAAGACTGAAAAAATTTTCAAAGCTACATAAAAGGTCAGAATCACAAACTCACACCATTCCAAAAGCTATCCTAGTCTATGACCAGCAGAACTAAAAACTGGGCTTGCCTGTGTTAAAGTATTTCTTATTGATATGCACATTTTCACACTAACAAAAAGGCTTAATACAGTGAGACACCACTATAGCAAGCTCCAAGATAACACAAATTTGGATACAACATAATCATGACATGGCTCACAACATCTAATCTTGACATACTATACACAAAAATTAAGTATTTCTTTTTCAAAGTACGAGAAATAATGTATAAAAAGTTTCTTATCATTACACAAATACATATAAAAGTGTTAATTAGTAGGCGTTTACAATGGATAACAGTAAATGGAAATGTAAAGACTTTACTAATAAGAAGAAGCTTGAAGCCCTGGAAAGGATTATGTCCGGTTTTAAACAATCACAATTAGATATTAGTTAGTTAGTTAACAATTCGACCATCTAAAGACAGTAAATGTCAAAGTAACAGAAAGGTGCTGAAAATCAATATTTTAAAAAAGTAAATTAAAGTACAGTCCTACCCACTTATATCAACAAGTCGCCTATTTCGACCAAAAAAATACAAAGAGTCCCAGTACCTTGGTCTACTATTATTACCAAAATTGTTATGCCTATGTCAACGTTGAGATAAAAAATAAACATACATGTCGACAGAAACCTGTGGTCCCAGCTTGAACAAATCTTTTGTTTTCTAATCATTTATGTCGACAATCTGCCAGTTCCGACCCATGTTTTGTTCAACAATTATTTGATATTGCCGCCAGGCTTTAATTTTCCTGCCTAGTAGTTATGTCGGCAAGTGTTCAGTTCTGACCTGGACTTTATTTAACAATTAGGCTTTTGTTTGGGCATATAAAGTTGGCCTCTTGGTGCGACTTAAAAGCAATGAAATCTGATTCATTCTTGCATTTTCCAAAATCTGATTCAAGTGGTCGGTGATTAAAACAAGTTTATTGTCCTGTGAAAGTTTAGTTTTTAACCTTATTTACATTTACGATGGCTACCAACAGCAATGTAAAACACAAATTAAATTTATCTGGCTGTTAAGGAAGTTGAGGGTGGAACATCTCGCAAAGATGTCTGTGAATTTTTTTCGCTTAAACATAACACCCTGTCAGGATGGATGAAAGCTGCAGAGTCTATAAAAAAAGACTACGTTGAAGGTAACTGCGTTTCCATAAGGAAGTAGCAGAACACTGCTAAATTTGAAGATGTGGAGGAAGACAATTCAAAATGGTTCAATGAAATCTGCATTGCATATTCCACCTTATCCACAGATTGTAATATGATCATCGAAAAAGTGAAAGAATTTGCAAAAAAACTTAGTGTAGAGAACTTTGCTGCAACAAGCGGTTGGTTCAGTCGCTTTAAAATTCAACATAACATCAGATACAAAAGGTTTTGTGGAGAATACATGTACTGTTTAAAACAGCTTGTTGACAGGTTTTCATTTCACTGTAAATAACACCATCCCCTTGGTAGCCTCAATAAGATGGGAGCAGACTGACCAAAATCTAGGCCAATTTAAGTACATGTAAATAACAACTATGCAACCATGTGCTAATGCCTAGGGTACATTGAATATCGTAATATTTTTCATATCAGGATATGACCGATGCAATATTTTATTGTGGATTTTATTGCACAGAGGTAACCAAAATGTAATTTGTCAGTAAACAAGTGCATTTCACACTGGTTTTGTCTTCATGTACTAAAAATTTCCATTATTTTCTCAAAGTGTAAATACTACTCACTGATGTCAGGTCACTCCTTGCTGACAAATTAAACTTGTATCTTTTTTTAGACCCCCCCACCAACACTTATCTTGACATCTATCTATGCTGACAATATTTCCTCGGGCACGAGGATTTTCAACATAAACTGGTAGGGCTATATTATGGTTTGCATATGAAAAAATTCTAGCAGCATAAAATTTCTATAAACATCATTTATAAGCCTTTGGACATACTGAACCATAATTGTGATTTTGCTTTTCCTTATGTAATTCTTCTATTTATTTTGCATTGAATTCAGACATATTTTTGATAGAATTTTAGTTGTATTATTCATTTACTGTATGTGTCGAGACTGGTGCGTGAATAAACATTGTTGATATTCCATTAATGCTGTACATTCGACCAGTATTCATGTAAGTGTACCAATGTGTGCTTCTCGGAACAAAGCAAATTATCACATGTTCAATCTTTAGGTTTCACTACATGTGTCTCTATCATTTAATACACATTTAGGTCAGATGGTAACTGTGCTAATGAAGTATGTATTTATGTGCCCATTTTTATTAATCCCCCACCCCACCAACATTATTTGGGAAAATGCATCTTTTTCTTCAGCTAACTGACTTGGATGTTTATAAATCAGTTTGGTGCATAACATATTTTGTTTTAAGGAACCCAACCATCATGAAATAGCAGGGGTCACACTTTATAATGAATTCTTGTGCTTTTGCTCATAAATCAAGGGCATACCTGAACATAAAACATAACTAACAAGAACTATTCAAATAATTACAGACAATAAAGTTTAGTCAGACAATCACAAGCCACCATGCCTCATAAAATATCCACTGTAAACAAAGTCACCAAGCTCTCTGAAGCCTGGACAATCCGTCTCTGGACAATGGCATGTAAACCTAGAGTGAATCAGTAAGCAATGAATCATTACAAGGAAGCAAATCATTTTAACTTTTACTTTGCTAAGCAATTCCACTATAAAAAAAAAACACATTTAAAAAAATTGGTATCTTTTCATTGCAATTACTTTTTGCCAACAAGTAATTTTTCTTATAGTAATACCCTTCTGGGAAAATGAAAATATAATGAATTCTGCATTTTAAAAACTGATGATTCAGGGCATGTTACTGAGAGTCCACAGGTAGCTGACTGAGAAACTGGCAGACAAAGAAAAGCATTTGAATGATACACAAAAGCTCCAACTAAAGAATCTTGAAAATTACCCTTTTGCAAGTTTGGTGTTCCAAGATCTATAACTCCAAGGAAAGAAATATTCACTAAAGAAAAGAAAAGCACCTGCTTTTTATGAAAATAATTACTTAAACTGAATGCACATTAAACAATTGATAGCTGTACAAGCAATTGTAATTGAGCAATGGAGACCAATGTAGATATGTGCCAAAAAGCTCTATTGGTCTATGGTTTATGCATACCTTTTAGGGTAAAAGAACTTCCACAGAAGCATACATATGGCTTGCTATTGTTGTGCATATGCAAGTGACCCTGAAGGTTATGAAGCCTTCCAAACTGTTTACCTGAAAACACAGAAAAATTAGCTTTTATGTTCCAAAAATGTCACTGTAAACATCATATGTTAAAAAAATAACTTCCCATGTCTTATCAATGTCAAAGTAGTACATATAAATTAGAACATTAAATCAAAATCTTAACTTTATATTGAGTGTTTACTGTACCCTCAAGCATATATGAACAAAACATACTGGAGAAAATGGATTATAATTACATTATTATCTGGAGTAATAATTATGGAATTATTCATCCAGTTCACACCTTCAGTCTTGGGCACTCAATGATAACTTAAATAGTGCTTTTATCTGTTACAACAAACCACATGCCTTCCGAAACCAATTCTGTTGAAAGTAGGGATGGGTTATTAAGTAAGGTTCTACAGTATTGTTTCTTACCAAAAAATAGTTTTGGAAGTTGGCAGCTATGTGTTTAATTCTAAAGGTCACATTAGCAATAAACATTTTTTTTTCTACCTTTTATCTTTAAGAATCTGAAAATTTCATTGTCATGAATGTCACTTAATGAAAGCTGACTGAAGAAAATGCAAAGAAATGGAGTCTGCATTTCTGAAGAAGCAAACATTGTAGAGGTGAGTTAGTTGCATTTTGTTGTAAACTTCTACAAAGTAACTGATATTAGAAATTTAACTGTAACATAAAATGTCATGATCTGTGACCCATTCTGAGTGTGGTCAGAGCTAGCATAAACTATGTGTGAAACAAAACCAATGTTTTTCTTCAAAGTATTTTGAAAAAATTTTATCATAATTTACATCAATTTCTTACAAGCTTTCTTATCAGCAAATATTTTACGGGAGGGGGGCACCAAATATCTGTTTTGCCCAGCATGACATTGACTCTCGCTGGCCCTGAGTATGGTCAATTGGTTTCACATCCAGTGCAAATGTAAACAACACAAACTAAAATTATGAAATGTTTATGCCCTTTTTAGTATTAAACATACTTTTTGATACCTTCATATTTGATGTCCTTATAGTCCATTTATCAATTGTCCAGTTTATTTATCATTCGTGATCTAAAAAGTGAATGCACTTTAAATGCAAACCATTTTGACACATTTTTGCATCAGTGACTTGTGAAAACAAACTTGTCAAAGAAATAATATTCAGCAAACCAAGTTTTTTTTATTCACCAGCAACTTTTATTCCTTTATTATACAAGTTGAAATCTTCTAGTATTTGAGATGGAGAGAATTCAGACCTTAAACAAAATTGCACATGCACTTAACCATCATGTGTTATAAATGGAAATCAAATGCATGACGGCAAAGGTGCATCTATGATGATATTAACAGAATTAACATTACTGAAAACTCGGTCATCTTAAATAATCTGCCTTGTTTTATGCTTTGAAATTCTGTTATAGCTTACATACCCAGTAACCATGCATGCAGAAGAACCCAATAAATTGTAGCAACATACCACAGAACTTGCAGGAGTATGGTTTCTTATCTGCATGAACAACCATGTGAGCCTTTAATGTCTGCGGCTGTGTGAACGTCTTGCCACATGCCTCACACTTAAATGAACGCTGTGCATTATGAATCAGCATGTGTCTCTGCATGTTGGCCTTCTGGTTGAAAGACCGTCCACAGTGTGCGCAGTTAAAAGGACGGAGTCCTGTGTGTGTAAACTGATGTGCCTTTAGATGATGTTCCTGTAAAGACATAATAGATATTTTATCAGATCCATATTAGACAATACCTCAGTATAAAGTGCACCTACACATAAAGAACAATAATAGAAACTTTCGCTTAAGCTTTCTATGCATAAAGGACACCTGACTACTCCATAATAAAATGTTTTACTTAACACCGCAATATGTTTAAGCCTGCTTGAAACATACAAGTACTGCTTTTTGATTGATCAGAATATTTTCCAGTTTTAGAGTTAAGTTAAGTATGATGACAGAGGATAGTATAGAGAAAAGAAAAAACCCTGTTTGGTCTCTCAGGTGTCCCATACAAACAGACTTGCAACTTCAATAAATATCATCGGAAATATGCACACAAACAACATAATCTTGTGAATAGTTACCAAACTGACTAAAAACACCAAACAATCATGATTAAAAATATTGAATAACTATGCCTGGTAGATAAACATATTTAATTTCCAACAATTTTCAATTAATTATTCTGTATGTAAAAATTTTCTAATCTCATTAGAGATGTTTATGTATCATTTTCCTGATAATATGACATCCAAATTATGTGATTATGATTTGTTTTATTTCATATATTTAAGGGGCCTCGAGTGACCAAGTGGTCTAAAGTGCTCTCCGTTACAGATCACTGCCATCTCACCTCTGCATTAGGTTCGAGTCTCAGATTTGGCCAATGTGGGTATGTGAGAAAGCTTCCAGGGGTTTTCCAGGGTTCTTCCTCAACCATTAATACTGGCCGCTATGTATAGCCTATCGTGTGCTGAAAAATGGCATTAAACCATATAACAACTACAACAACAGCATCATATATTTATATCAACATCCTGAATTCCAAATGACATTGACATTCAGTTACCAATATAAATTATTTGGCTGGTTGTCGTGTTTTTCTTGTGTTGGTTTTCATTAGTGCTTTACTGGTAATACAATGCAGTGGAAATGACAGCTAAACAAATATGTTAAGCAAGGTATATCATATGCAATCATAAATTACAAGTTACACTGTTGTTATTTAGTTCACAACTTGGATCTTAAATAAATAGGAGACCTTTAGAAGACAAACACTACACCCTAGAAGAATTTATAATGTATCTTATTTGTGTATTTTGCATGTCAAACACACCAAGCATAAATTAATATGCTGCATCCCGCTCAACTGTAAATATCGCATCCACATTATACTTACCCATGATGAACATTTTTATTAAAGTCCACATATTTTGAAATAATTTTTCTGTAATTTGTTCAAATGATAACTTGCCATGTAAAAATTTTATTTTGTCCTTAGCAAGTGGACAAATATTATTTTGATTCTGAAAGGTATTCTTATTTAATTAATTGCACTAGACTGATGATATGACTACCTGAAGTTTTACAAACTTCTGACAAATATTTACCATGAATATCTCAATTTTAAGTCCTCGCTTCTTTGTCTGACAATAACCCCATGCCTCCACAACTCAAAATTTGTTTACAAAATTATTAGGCTGACCCTATAGTCTTACCATGAAAAAAAAAATGAACATCTGTCTGTCTGTCTGCATGTATGCAGTATGTAAGCATATGGTTTCACAGAAGAATCCAGACTACAAAGAGCCAAATAAGTGTAAGTATCCCAAAAAAGCCAGACCATGCAAGTATAACATTCAAAACAGCTAAAATTATTTAAATACAAAAAAAATAATAGTTTTACATAAACTACAATCTTTTGATATGTTTAAGTTATTCCGATTTAAATATTATGAAGCTGCACATCCCATGAAAAGGGTTGCCTACATTAATTGCCTTTTTATAGTGTTATTAAGGTGCATCAAACATATTCTACATCTCTGATCCTGCAGGGGGATTAAGGTAAGTCTTAACACAGTTCAAGGTGTTAAATAATAATTGCAATGCCTACTAATGTATTCATTTAATACAATTTCAAGTACCTCAAAAAACCATAAAGAGTGTGGACCAAGATCTGCCATGGCATAAAATGTCGGTGAATTAAATACTATTATGTTTGTTGTAAAGCATTAGTAGATCAAATACAAAGACTTTTTCTTCAGATATATTATACAAAGCAGACCTGGTTCTACTGTCTGTAGTTTGACATGTATTTTACGATAACAAATTAAGGAATTCACCTTCATAAAATCCATACCACATTCTGCACATATGTATGGCCTGGATCCAGCATGTGTGATCATATGATCCTTTAACTGGCTGGGGAAGCGAAAAATCTTGTTGCAATGTTTGCACGTCAGATCGCTGCAATGCTCATGTGTCAGCATGTGCTGTCTAAGTTCCTTCTGTGATGGGAATTCCTCCCCACACTCCAAACACCTGTCCTTGCCAAAGGCATGTTTTTCCTTGTGTGCACGCAGTTCACTAGGATAGGCAAATCCACGTCCACAAATGTCACAGATGTATGGCTTACTGTCTAGATGAACAGCATGGTGGCGCTTCAGATGACTGATCTGCGTAAAACCTTTGCTACAAATATGGCACTTGTGAGGTTTGACATTATCATGTGTTAGCATGTGTGTATTTAGATGGCTTAACTGTTTAAAATACTTCCCACACATCATACATAGGTGTGGTTTGATACCACTGTGATCTAAGATATGGGTCACAAGGTTATGTTTTGTGGTGTAGGATTTAGGACATAATCTGCACTGCCAACGCTTTTGCTCCCCATGCACAATACACTGTTCATCATCAATTTTAATATTTATTTCCACTTTCTCCAGTTCATTTTCATCAACTGCATTGCATTGTTTCTCCTCCTTCTCTTTCTCTTTTTGTGTCATTTTCAATTTGGACATGATTGATGTCTTTTGAACACCAACTTTATCCACATCTTTTGCTTCAGTATCTTTCTCCCTTCCTTCTCCTGTCCTTGTCTCACTTTTGCCAAGGTTTACCACTGACACAATACCTCCCTTGGCTGCCTCAGAGCTGACAATTTGTGGCACCAGTGAACTGGAGCCTTTGCTCATAATGGAAATAGTGATGATTGTTGCATTGTCAGCTACAGTGGTTGTCATCACAGCTTTTGCTGATGCATCATTATAGCTAGGAGAGGTTATAGCAAATGGATGGGAAGGAGATCTTTTGATCTTTTTGCCAGCTGGAGTTTCTTCATTACTTTCATCCAAGTCCTTGAAGAGTCCCTTAAGCGAATTCTCATCTCTATCTGATACAGGTCTGACAAGGTCTTCATCTTCTGAATAGTCTGAGAAATCATCCTCTCTGTCAAACTTTGCTGGTTGGATCTGAAAGTTTTGTAACCTACTGTAATCATCATCATCATCATCATTATCATCATCATCATCATCAGCTTCATCATCACCATCACCATCTTTATCCTCCCCTTCTGGTCTTTGTTTGCTGCCATGTGTCATCTTGAAGACCATCTTTAAACTCTCTTTTTGAACTGGTTCTGACTCCTTTCTAACCATTTCCTCTGCAATGTCTCTTGGAGCCCAATTCTGTTTGCGTTTCTTAGGTGGTGTGTCATGACTGGCAAACATACTTTTTGAAATCTGATGGTCTAATCCATAGTGTTTCTGTTGATCATCCCCTATTGCTGATGTTGACAGGGATTCTCTCTTTGATTTATCTATCGAGTACCCAAGAATGCTCTCTGTATCAGTTGGTGGTTCTTCATCAAAATCTTTGGATTTGTCTTTTGTTTCTAGTTTTCCTTTGAAGAGGAATTGAACTGTCTGATTTTCCTTGCCTTCATTATTTGTCTTATCTCCTTCAGTGTGTACTCCCAATGAACCTTTCCTTGATTCAGATTTGTTTGGCATATTAGATGTTTTACTTCTAATCAGCTTTGGAGTACTAGCACTGGATGGTGTAAAATCGAAGGACCCCATTTGCTTAGCATCAGATGCTGTATTTTCAAAATGATTACTGCTTTGAAGACCTGGGCACTGTTGCATCAGCTCTGTGGATGTAGTTTTAGCATTACCTCCACCCTTAGCACTGGTCTCTGGCATATTTTTCTTAACTTTCGCTCTTTCACTGTCCTGGAGTCGAGTCTTAAATGCTCCAAATGAAGGCAGGTTGAAACTATCTGGTTTTGGAACATAGTCCTGAATGATATTTCGCTTTGTTTGAATGGAGCTTTGGTAATCTTGATTAGTCAATGATTGTTCCTCATCAGATTTAAAATTTACTGGTATGATATCTGGACTTGCATGCTGCAGTGTAGCTGTTGTGGAATTGATCCTTGCACCTGAAGCATGGTATTGTGAAGAACTAGTTCCAGACTGACCAGATTCCAAGCGATCAAAATATCCTGATGGGTGGGGAACAGAGGGCACATTCAGAGGTGGAAATTGCATTGCTCCACTTTGTCTGTCAAAGCGAGAATTAGAATCTTTTGTCCCATGATGAGGTGACTGAATCACTGACTGATGCTGGTTTCCTGCATAGCTTGCCACACTGGACTGCAAAATTGATGATGTAGTTTGTGTACTTTGCATTCCTGTAACAGCTGCTTCGAGTGCTGACATTGGAACTGGAAATGAGGAAATACCAGCATCTGATGCATCATTCGTTCCAGACTGTAAAGTGTGAGGTGATGTTTGTTGTGACATGTATGTATTTGCGAGATTCATATTCATGTTCATGGCCATCCCCGATGCTGAGGCTAGGATAGAATTAAATGCTGGCAGGGCCTCAACACGGTCTGCTACCAATGCGTTGCTGTAATTTGACTGCTGGAAGAATGGAAGCATACTGTTGAAGGTAGAAATATTTGGGAGTCTGTTACCCCCAACTTGTTGTACACCAAGAATTTGTTGCAGTAGCTCAGGAGTGGTTAAACCTGGTATAGCCCCCATGTTGAAATTGATATTGATGTTCTGTGGGTAGGCCATATGAAATCGTGGCATGTCCCGAGTTGTGGGATCTGCAGCACCACGTGATGATGGGACACTATGCTGATGAGCACCCATGTTGCCATGACGAAGATGAGGATAGTTCTGGTGATTATCTTGACGAGTGTCTGTGACATCAGAGGAGTGTGAGCTGGTTAAAGAAGATGGGTAACTTAGATTACCCAGTGCGTCAGATCCATAGCTATAATCACCACCGAGATTTTCCATCTTCCTTAGGCTAAGTGGTCTACAAAGAAAGAGTAAACAATTTCAATACAAAACTCAAGAGTTGGCTTTGATGGCTCTCATTTAACTCATTCAATTTACATTTATTAATTAATACCTGATGTATACAATACTATCACAATGAACTTCTCTGCCTTTTCCATTGCATGTTGAAAAAGAAAACTTGATAATGACTGTGGACTATTTTTGACTACTCTTATGCCTGTTGTAATTATTTATCATAATATACTCATGTTGTTACAACATTGTGATGTGTCAGCACTACTTTTTATCGTAATCATTAGTTTGAAGCTATAGAAATTTAATAATTTCATCATTATTTTTTTTTAAAATCCAGGAATAAAATTAAAATTTAAAGTGCAGGTATTTCATTGATGTAACTGGAAGGTTATGAAATATTTTTTGTGTTTGCATTTCATTGCATAGTGAAACCCCTCACCCAAAAACACACCAGTCTTAGAACCCAAAAAAAAGATTTGATTCTGAGAGGTTTCATTTTTTAAAAGGTTTCACAGATGTGAAAATATATGTTCATAATTATGCACTTACATGTATGTGAGAAGAGAGTGGGCAAGAGAATGTATTTATGCAAGAACATATCTCCATATATACAGATGTGTGTGCGCGTATGTAAGAAAGCTGATAATTTGCATGGTCCTTCCAAAAATCACTTTTATACATATGAATAAATACATTTGTTTCACATAGAAATAGTCTCTGTCTCAATAAATGTTTAAGTAAAGAGACAATTTTAAAACTGACTTTCAAGTCCATTAGAATTATAAATGATAATCCATAATAATTGAATACTCCATATAATTCATAAAGATTCATTTACCAAATTATACTAGTTTCATCAATGTAGAATTTGGCACAGATTCGTATTTGGCTCATACCAATTTTATCATGTACAGACAGTTCCATCCTATCATGCTTAATGGGTTCTTCTGACATCTTAATATGAAGGTGAAGACAGATCAGTCATGGATACTTGCAAGTACATAATGATTATTCTCCTGTGAAAAACAATGGAGTGACTCTGACTTTTAGATCATTATTTGGCAAATCATCAAAAGTGAGGCTGCATGCATGGATAATAAAGTCTATGTATTTAATATTTTGAAGAAAAAAAACACCCATGATATGGATCATTCATATAAATGAACAGCATCAATCAGAATTAGAAAACAAGCTTATGAACATAATCATTTATAATATAAGTGGCTTATCTACATGCAATGTTATTAATAATTTACCTTAAAAGCTGCAAAGACTTCAGATTGAAAAAAAAACAATTTATCACTGTAATCCTGTCAGCAGGTGTTAGATATAGTTATTTTTTATAACCTCACATGCATTTGGGATATTTTCCCACCATTATGCCTACTATATTATTTGCTCACCAAAACAATCTGGTCCAATGTCAGTCATGAATTCAGCAGCTAAACTACACAATTTCCATGTTTCAAGTTAGTTTCAATTTTACGAGGGTTGTTTCAATTGTAAAGTTTGAATGTTAAATGTGGATGAAAAATGTTTTTGATTCCAGAGCACATGAGCTTGGGGTTAAAATACATTTGTAAGTTTTATGAGTTTCAGCTTTATTAAGTTGTTTTTGAAAAGTGTAAAACTGACATTAGGATACAAATTTGTCTATGTTCTGGAGCAGATGAGGTGAGTTTCAGTTTTGTGAGATTTTTTTTAAGTGTAAAATTGAAATTGGGGATGAATATTTTCTCCAAATTCTGGAACAGAGGTTTCATTATAAAATATTAAAGAAAAAAATTCAGGAACTCCCTCCTTAAATTTGGTCTTGAGTGGATTAAAATTCAGCAAGTTCAGTTTTAAGTGTTTCAATTTTCATATGGTTGGGGTTTTGGGGCATAGCAAGTATGTATTTTCCATGCTGAGAGATAATTAAACTTATTGCCCAAGGTCAGACCATTATAGCTGACCTGGACTGGTCTGATGAACTCACACACCTCTTACTGGATATTCATTTCTCTTTCATAGCTGTACTTCAGTCTCTTTCTTAAGAGTCAAACTTACTCAACTCACATTGGAAAGAGACAAGGATGTTCCAAATGAGGGTAATGTACAACTGGAATATGACAACCTAAGACCTATACATATTGTGAGTCATAAAATGTTCATAAGATTAAAAATATGGTATATGCAAATTGCCAATTAACAAATGACACAAGTGTTATATCCTGAACAAGGTATACTACCCAATTCAAGAAAATTTTATGATGCTATAATAATTCCTAACAATGTTATTGCATAGTGAAGCAGAGAAAATATTTACAGTACCAACACATGCAGAGTAAATGAAGAATAGAGAGGAGCCTAATTAAAATTTAACTCTAGTTGTACAACAGCGAATTTTAGTGCATAAAGCAGAAGAAATGAACCAGTATATTATGGATAATTACAGTTATTAAGCCAATATGCACCATCTGACTTGTATCATTTCTAACCCTTATTCCTTTGAAGCTTACTTATGTAGAACAGGCCAATGAGCTCTCCTACATGTGTTATGTATATTTGATTTAATTTATTTTATTTAATTTGTTAGTTTGTTAGTTCTTAAATTTTTAATATCCATTACATGCTGTTGTAATGTCATTTAATATACTGAATTTGACATTTTTCAGAAATTCAGTTTAGTTTTCTTTAAAAACACTATATGCTGAAACTTCGTGTTTAATGCTGATCTAGTCCCTGACCTTGAGTTTTTTAAGAGTAGATTCAGAGTGAAATCGAGACCACACTTTAAGTAAGTGATAAATAGCATGCGGCAATTAATTAAAAATTCTGGTTTTACCAGCAGTTTGACCCACATTTGGATATCTGTTTTGCGAAGTAGTCAGATTTAATATTGATGAATAGAGAAATAATTTTATTCCTGCCTTAACACTTGAGACGTCAAAGTGGTTTTAGTTGTGACCAGTTTGAGTTTAATTTTTAATTTTTCTTCATATTATCTGGATTATAAGAGTGTATTTTTGCCTGGAAATACTTGTGTTCTAACTATGCTACGTTGCAGAAGGACAGTTATTGAAATTTACAGAATTCAAATACTGGATTATTATTTTCAACAAAGAACTGTTGACATATCAATACTACACTGACCACATCATATGTGTGACTGGGATTTTTAACATAGCTTTAAAAAAAATTCAGTCATATCACTACGATGTCTGCAGTGTGGCTGTTTATAGTGATGTCCAGCACTGGGGAATCATGCCACAGGCATGTACCATGATGTCCCACCCAGTCACATTATCCTGAAACCAGGCTGACCAGTCCTAATACTAACCGCTTAACACTAACAATGACCGCAGCATATGTCATATCCTTCCATTTCGAATTCCGTTGGGATTCAAATTCAGTTTCATTAAAATATTTTATTACTAGGACTTCTATTTTTTAATTCTTGGATTATTTTTTTGTTAAAACCTTAAGTTCTTTTACTCATTTTTGTACCTTGTTTTTCTAGGAAAATAAAATACCTTATTTGCTAAATTTTACAAATGTTGTCTTCACTTTTTTCTTGTTACTGTTTATTTGAACTTAAACATAACACATGCAATAAAAGGCAGTTAATAGAGGGGGCCCCCGAGAGACAGAGTGGTCTAAAGCACTCTCCGTTATGGCTCACTGCCATCTCACCTGTCTGCGTGTGTTTGAGTCTCAGATTCGCGTATGTGGTTGTGTGAAAAGCTTGCCAGTGCAGTAGCTTCTCATGAGTTGGTGGTTATTTCTAGAGGTTTTCCTAGTTTCTTCTCCACTATTAATACTGGTTGCCATGTATAGCCTAGCGTGTGCCGAAAAATGGTATTAAACCCTACAACAACAATAACAACAGCAGCTAATAGAGGCAGGAGCCACAAATGCCCAGTAGTCAACATGCCAGATATATGGGTTCAAATCCAACCATGAAATCTAGCTGGATCAGCAAGTGTCAAAAATCTCACTTGTGTCAGAACCGGGCTCAAATTAAACAGGTTGGGGTCTATGATGCATAAATGAAGGTAAAGGTAAGCACAGAGCTCCATTAAAATAATATTTACTGTTACATGGCACATCCTGTCATGTACCCCATCTTATAAAAATAGGGGAACATTTTGTGTGTCCTGTTCATCAGTAAAGAGTCTCACGATACGGCAGTATACTCCATGGCTGGTGTGGACAGTCTTATAATGAAGAGTGCTTTAATATAGAGGACCAAAGAACATGTCAGGTTTATGTATGCTGAACTTTCTACAACCTACACCAGCACTAATCAATGAACTTATACCATGTTTATATGAGCATGCAATGCTTAGTAAGACAACGATATCTAAGCCTTTTTGGCTTGTATCAATACTATATAAGATACCTCTGACTAAACCATTAACAGTCGAGTGAAATAAAAATGGTAGTTATGTTACTACAGATATTGACTATAAAGATGATATTATATTAAAGAACTTAAATTCAAAGAAAAAATTAGTATCTATGTTCACTAAAACATGTGCAGATTGTTGAGTATACATTTTGCATTAAATCAAACATAATACAGAACTCAAGTAAATGGAATAATACTGCCTGCAAATCGATAAATAGTGTAAATATTTTTAAAAAAACATAAAGATATGGAAGGAAAGTAGGTCAAAACTTACTCAAGTCATAATGTACCCAAAACAAAGCGGGTCCCAAACACGTTGAGGTTTGGTGATATATTGTACAATTTTAAATTTGTGTGTTTAAAGTTTCATATCAATACTGCTTTCTGTAAGTTGTTAATAGGCTCAGCTGGTTTTAAACAGTTTTACTTTATCACTATAGAAAGGTACCTTGAATAATATAACAAAATCATGGCCATTGAAATTTCCTTTGCTACTGAGCACTACAATGTAATTTAGAATAACTCAACACCATTCTCAAAGAGATGTAATTTGCAAATTAAATATGTCTGTAAGGGATGAAAAATAAGACAAAGCAAAGACAGGGATAATGATCTAACTTCTGGCACATTACTTAAGAATTAGATCTGGCTTATGAAAAAGGCAAAGTATTAAAAAAAAACTGTTATTGCATCAAACACAATATTTATACAACAAAACACAAACTAAAACACAAATATAGGTTATTCAGATTTGCATAAAATGAATGAAGTCTACTGAGTAGTGAACACCAATGGATACTTCACTCCGTTGTAAGTAATATTTTAAGGAATATTTTCTACTTTTTGCAATCCAAATAAATGTGAATCCAAGCATTGCTTAATGAATACCCAAAAAACAAACAGATAAGCACAGTAGATACCATACATGCATTTCTGGATGTAAATAATTGCATGAAAACATACCCAATTTTTATTTAGTTTTGTTTTTTGTATTTAAAATTTTAATTTAGTTGTTTCTACATGTACAAAAAACAGAATTTCCAATAATAATTCTCAATTTATCAACTTGTCAATATGTCACGTTTATTACACAACCCTACTCAGGTAAAATTCTCAGTTTGTCACTAGATTTTCATTGAAGAAAATTCAATTGCTGCCATTGTATGTGTTAAAATGGACAATGCTTGTGCCCATTCTCTTTAATTGAGACTCGGTTACTGTGACAATTAACTACTCATGATAAAAAAATGCCCAAAACACTGAGAACAGACAAAGTGCCATAAATTAAACTGAATTACGGTGTGAAATTGGGTAAGTGTACTGGCATAGATTTCCAGTTCACTTGTCAGTAGGCAATACTTCTGATTCATGTAAACATTACATTTTATAAGGGTACTATGCAAACAGCTTCAAAAGCACTTATTGCAAGACAACTGTTGGTCAGTGAGCTTTTATGAAACTGATAATTATCATTCCAACAAAGATAACAGCAATAAATGTGGTGAAGATTATGATTTTGACAGCATCATGTAATCACTGTTCATCATCCAAAATTGATTTTGGTTAATATGGTTTTAGGTAAAATTATTGCAGGTTTGTACTAATATATTTTCCAGTTAGTTTTGTCACTAAGTGCTATGCTGATTAATGTCAAAGGTTAATTTTGTATGACAAGTGAAGTGTAATGGAGCTATTTTATATTACTTCTGAAAGTGGATACTATTTAACAGAAATAGATACGAGAAAACCTTCATCGATGATTCAAGGTGATCATATGCTTAAATTTGCTGATTAAAAGCCAAACTGGTCCAGATTGTCATGATCATTTTCACACTTTCCTTTATTTTGCTTTTATTAACCTTGTCGGTTAACTGCAAATAATTTTTTTTTACAATTTATTTTTGGGGGACCGAGTACGTTTTTACTTTGGTACGTTTCGGCATTCAACGGTACGTTTCGACTTGGGTATCTATCCAGGTAAGTTTCGACAGTCACATAGAAGTTTGAAAGATAAAGAAAATAATCCATTCCTCAAAGAAAACATGAATAATGAGAGGTATCACAATTAATTGTGTAAAGAACATGTCCAACGACGTATGACATTGACTATAGTAGTGATGTTCACCGATCACATTCTAGACTTAAAACAACCATCAGGGGATCGATGTCCCACATTGCATTAATTAGATGATAAAAATGCAGAATTTTTTATATTTCTTTATTGAGTAATGTTTTAAAGAAATCGGTGGAGTCAATACATAAGAATCTTTAAACATCAGGGGAATGTCATGAACGTGCCAACTTGAATTGCAGAACACGCCCCCAGATGGAAAACATGGCGGATGGACAGAAAGGAACAAAGCGAAAGAACGACTGCAACTGTTCAGTTTTACAATTAACTTGTTTTTTCCTTACAATAGTTTTAATTTCATCCATGCGATTTAGAATACACTGCTGATTTAAGCTTTGGCGAAAATAATAGTTGTTGTCGCTAAAATTTCAATGTTTTCCGTATGCCGCACTGAAAGGATGGATGGAAGAAATGGCGACGGGAAAGATTTTTGTGATTGGCAGCTTGCCGAGTCACCGCAGATTTCTTTGTATATAGGAACTGACTAATGTCGGTGCGCCAAAATTTGATGACATTATAACATAAAACGCAGATTAATGGTTTAAAATCATATTCAAGTATTTAAACTTACCATACTCTTGGATAGAACGAAGAACGTATTTCTCCGGGATGATGCGCATGTATACATTGACCGGCTTGATGTGTAAACAAACATAACACTATTTAACATAAAAGGTTTTTCTCCAAACAGATAATAAAATTATTGATTGATTTTCATCTAGTTGTATTCAGAGGAACTAATCATTTCAACACAGATTTTTAAAAAAAATGCAATATAGATGATTATACAGGGAACTATTTTATTTGGTTGGCTGTCTAAAATCTCAGCGATAGAATATATATGCAAGTCGGTCATGAAATTTGTTCTTTCTTTCTTCTTTCCGTTGTAACATACTTTTAAAGAGGACGAAGGATGATAGAGCTTTAAAATAAAACATTCCATCCCTATGCATACAACTGCATGTGATCTTAATTGTAAGCTGACATAAAGAAATATTTTGAAATGCGAGGAATATCGTAAATGGTATTAACATTTTCATTTTTGTAGAGAAATATCTAAAACAGTTGGTCATTAGCTTTTCACATCATTGTTGATTTCTTATTCACAATAAGATGGTATCCTGACCTCTATGACTTGTCTGTCAACTTAATGCAACAACAATACACTCGTGTTGCTGGTTTCCATCACATATCTATGTAGTTTTAAATGAAGGCTAGTTGTTCGAAAACTAACTTCAGCATTAGTTTTAGTCGAATTTTCATCGCGGTGTTCTTGTTACGACCAGTAATGATGTTACACTATAAACCAGCTATTAGTACTCGACTTAATAACGGTAGCTGATGAGAGATATTGTTTGTCTTTTAATTGTTTTTCACTTTCACCTGCCAAGTAAGTAGTTTAGGACGGCATTTTGGGTGCATGAAAATTTATCACGAAGGGGTGGGGACGAGGTGGAATATAATGTTAAAATTCACACGAGAGTTCCATCATTTTGCAGAAATAATTATATATAGAAATAGAACGAGGGAGGGAGCATTATGAATTTAACTAGGAGACGGCACGGGCGAGGGGGTAAGCTGAAATGTAGTTTACGAATTACCCAGGGATTTTCCATTATCCAATTTTTTCTTTCTTTTTGTTTTACAAAAACAGCTCATGACGGTCCATGGGAGAATATCATGTTTGCGTCATTGTGTCGTTTTTGAGACAAAATTATGGAGCCTAACGTGAAAGTGTCTTAATGACCGCATATTGTTGCTTTCATGAATAGAATGGACAAAGTGTATATAGAAAAGAATATGGTCTAACGGGGAATCATGTTGAACATTGTCCATAGGTTTAATGGGGTGAGGGGGGGGGGGGGGACAATACAAATCTTGTGTTAAAAATGCGCATCATGGGTCTATATGCCGACAAAAGAAATCGTAAGGTTGAAAGCTTCCATTGGTTCCATTGGTTTAAAATGAACTTTGACTAACCTAAACTCAGTCATACCACATTCCACTTACATACTATTCAATAATACTATACATTTACAACTAAATGCGCCATATCTGTGTGACCAAAATCTACGCATTTACTGACTATTATCCTATAACAGAATTTAAATACCTTATAAACAAATCTAACAGCTGTAGCTCCCTACAACTATCATAGTATTCCCTTATCATGAAAAGCAAAATCACTGCCACCTATAACTTCTCTAACATCCGTTTTTAAAGAAAACTACAATCCCTTACACCATTATTGTCCTTACAATCCTACCAAACAACTGCAAGGAAGGAGGATATTTCAAAATGGTGGCCTTTACAGTTTCGCTTTAGAATCTTTATTTCATTGTTTAACTGAAGACTCACCCTTGATCTCTCAGCCGTGAAGTACAAACTGCTTCTGCCGTTACCATATGTTTTTTTTTTTTTTTTTTTTTTTTTTTTTTTTTTTTTTTTTTTTTATGGTTTAACGCCACAATATAGGCTATACATGGCGGCCAGTATTAATGGTGAAGGAAGAACCCGGGAAACCCCGGAAAGACCACCGACCCACGAGAAGCTACTGGCAAGCTTTCTCACATAACTACATTAGCCTAATCTTAGACTCGAACCCACGCAGACAGAAGTAAGATGGCAGTGATCAGTAACGGACAGCGCATAAGACCACTCGGTCACTCGGGGCCCCTGCCGTTACAATAATAATAATAATAATAATAATAATAATAATAATAATAATAATAATGAGGATGTTGTTTAGCTCCTGATCTTTAGAAACTCCAATCGCTTTTTTAGGGTTCTGTGTGTAAAGTACTCACAACATCAACACGACATCTATCATGTGCTCATAGATATCAAACAGTCTTTTGACAGAGTATGGCATGAGGCATTGTGGGCCACAATGAAGAAGTACAACATGGGTCAAAAGTTGACAAACACCATCAAGCAGCTGTACGGTAAAGCTATCAGTGCAGTAACTGCTCAAGGTTTTGTGGGGGACTGGTTCAAGACAACAGGTGGAGTACGGCAAGGCTGTCTCCTGTCACCCATTCTTTTCAACATCTACTTAGAACGCATCATGAGCGAAGCCCTGGAAAACCGCTGTGGGACAGTCAGTATTGGAGGGCGTAACATCACCAACCTCCGCTTTGTAGACGACATTGATGGGCTGGCAGGCAGTCACCTTAATGAAGAACCTGGATAAGACATCTTCCAGATTTGACATGGAGATAAGTGCCCAGAAGGCTAAGCTGATGACAAATAGTGGCAAACAAATCTCAACCAAGATTAAAGTCAGAGGACAGGAACTGGAAACAGTGGGCCAATTCAAATATCTAGGTTCCATAATCACGGAAGAGGGATCAAGAGCAGAAATTTTGTCACGAGCAGCACAGACAACGGCAGCTATGTCAAAGCTAAGACCCATCTGGAGAGACAAGAATATCTGTCTGAAAACTAAAATCACTATCCACAACAGTACTGCAGGGTAGTGTCCAAGGTGGTAGAAGGAGAGGCAGCCAGAGAAAAAAGCGGAGTGATAACATCACAGAATGGACCAAGAAACGTTTTGCGGAGACATGGGCATTGGCACAAACATGATCGAGACAAGTGGAGGGAACTAGTCAGATGTTCAGCAGCACCGTGCCTCAACTAGATCAAGACTGATGATGATGATAAATCGCTTTACGACATCTACAATGATATGACTACAAAAGAACAAAAACTCCATAAAATTGGAAAACAAAAAGTGCTGAAAGTATTTTAAGGTAGAAAACAATATTAGGTCCCTAAGTTTGTTCTTGCAGTCAATAAGGGTGAATGTTAAGAGCATTCTTGAAAGGGATCACTGCGTCATTATTTATAACTTCAATGGACAATTATTTCCACGTTGCTGGGCCCTGGTATGCAAAAGAATGTTGCCCGTATGACTTCGTTTTCATAGTTGAAATAATAATGAGTATACGATTGTCAGAAGAGGAGCGTAAGTATCTTGATGGCGTGTACACACGGGTGAGGCTGGATAGGTATGTTGGACTGGAGTCCGTAGCACAGAGAACACATTTGTGTTTGATACTGGATCGAATGCATAGGTGTAGGGTACAGAGCAGCGGGGATGTGTGCTCTGATAGTGGTACTCTAAAGACGATCTAAGCTGTGTTTTGAACGTTTTAAGGTGTCTGGAGTAGATATTGAGACGAACCAGACAGAATTGAGTTACAATGGTCTAGTCTTGAAAGTACTAATGAACACACATGTGTTTTAGTGGCATCAACTGAAAGATATTTGCCAATGGAGCTGATGCGTCTCAGCTCAAGATATGCAGCCTTGCATATGTTCATGACATGATGGTGCAATGTGAAAGCACTTTTCTTAGTAACATCTAGGTTTTGTATTGACTTTGTGAATTCAAAGTTGGTCTTTCTGATATTTATTGTTTGAGGTAAAAGATATGAATGAGAAAGTCTTTGTGTTGTGATCAGTATGGCCTCAGTTTATGATCATTAAGCTGTAGCTTGCTACATGTCATCCACGATTTCACATCAGCAATGCGCCTCTCTACTCCTTGGACGGTAGCATTAACTTCAGTTGTGTGGCTAGACTTGTATATTTGGGTGTCATCAGCGTATAATTGGTGCGACACTGGGTGATGATCTAAGACACTTGAGAGCGGCGGAGTGTATAGAATGAATAAAACAGGCCCAAGAACATAGATCCACTGGGATGGAGTGTATTCCATTTGCAGATAGAATGTGTGTCCTGTTGACTAAGTAGGACTTGAACCACATTAAGGCTATATTGTGAACGCCATATACCTGCTGGAGACGGTGAAGTAATATATCAGGGTATATTGTAGCAAATGCTGCAGACAAACAGAGGAGTGTGAGAACTGTAATCTTTCCACTATCCAAAGCAGAGAGAATGTCATTATCTACTTTGAGTAGAGTAGTTTCAGTATTGGGTTAGAATAACTTTTTCCAAAATTTTTTAAATGAACGGGAGATATAAAATTGGGCGGTAGTTCTTGTTACGTGCTTAGGCTCGAATAAACAGTAACATAGAAAGAGTGAAAATAACAAGCTTGTAAAACTTAATAAACAATTTATTGAGTACAAATATTTTTCAGAAAAGAAAAATAAACTTACGGTTTTAAGAATCAATTCCAAAATTAATCTCAAAATAATTCAAAATATTATCCACTAGAGAAATTGCAAAAGTCCTAGTAATGAAATGTCCAAATAATTCTACGTTCGAATTCCAGCCAAGTATCAAAGATGGAAGACGATGTCACTTGATTTAGTCAGTTTTTGTTAATAAAATCTCTATGAGCACAATTGTTTTCCAGATAAATAACAAAATAAATCCTCTTGATCCAAACGAATTGACACAATTTCAGTACAAGGTAATTTATAATAACTCAAAAAGACACAACTTAATATTCTAACAGCCTAATTTTCTACTGAATAGCTCGCTCCAAAACATAGTATATATATCTATTTTTTACGTAAACAAAGGGTCACGTGATCTTCTAGAAACTATCAGAACAAATTTACGTTCAAAAACTCACGTACCCAGCGTATGACCCAACTAAAATTAGAAAGATGTTTACATAAAACTCCACAATGTCCCTGGAACCAACCAATCATTTTAAAAGCTTGTTTACAACTCTGAAACCAGGTCAGAAATGAGGTCAACACCTGGTGTTTATTCTCTAGTACATGTCACCCCCACCTCTTCAATGAACGAATCTTAAAAATGCCAAATTTAAATCTAACAAACAAACAAAAATAAAATAAATATAAATGACTTATATCAAATATACTTAACACCTTCCCCCATAAAATAAAAATAAATGTTTATATGATAAAACTTTCTTTTTACCACAAACCAATTTACACCTGAGGTTAAAAAGAACTCGTATACATTACAGTGTAATTGATATAAGATATTATTATACACTGGAAAGAGCTTCTGCTATTTTATTATCTTACTTGTCCATGTCCCACAATATGTCCTAAGAAAGTCACACTAGCACGACAGAACTCACTTTTAGATAAATTAACTGTCAAATATGCATCAGTGATTCTGTCAAAGAATTTTCCAATTGTTGCTAGATGTTTTATCCAGGTGTCGTTGTAGATGATGACGTTATCTATATAGGCATCACAATTTTCTAAACCATAGGTGATCATTTTTATGAGACGTTGAAATGTACTTGTTGGCCCTTTCATCCTGAATGGCTTTACTTTATATTGGTAAAATCCATCTGGAGTCACAAATGCTGAGATTTCCTTTGCTCTTTCCGTTAGTGGAATCTGCCAAAATCCTTTCAGAAGGTCAAATTTGGTGACATACTTGGCATTCCCGATTGTATCGATACAATCGTCAATTCTTGGTAATGGGAATGAATCTGTTTTTGTCACACTGTTCACCTTCCTATAATCAGTGCACATACGGAAAGTTTTATCTGGTTTTGGAACAAGTATCCATGGTGAACTCCAATCGCTTTTACTGGGCTCTATAAAATCATTCTCCAGCAAATATTGAATTTCCTTTTTTAAGTATTCCTGTTTGAGTGGATTCATCCTGTATGGATGTTGTTTGACAGGTTTGGAATTTACAATTTCAACGTCATGAAAAATTTTGTTTGTCCTTGTAGGAACATCTGGAAATAAGTGCTCATATTCAAATAATAGCTGTTTCAGTTCATTTCTTTCTTGCACTTGTAAATGTGAAAGTTTCTGGTCTAGATGTTTCATAATTTCTGAATGACAAAGATTCGTCATTCCAATATTAATAGAATCTGATGATATTTTTTCAATGATTGGGACAAGTACAACTAAATTAATTACAGGTTTAACATGGCTATATCTTTCAATATACTCTTTTAGCATGTTTATATGGCAGAGTTGTTTTTGTTTGCGCCTCCCAGGAGTATTTATGATGTAATTTAAGTCATTAATTTTCCTGTCAACTGTGTATGGACCATAAAATTTGGCCTGAAGAAGATTTTGTGGCATTGGTAAGAGAGTCAGGACTTTATCACCAGGCTGAAAACTCCTTTCCTTCGATTTTTTTTATCATATCTTGATTTCATTTTAGATTGAGCAGAGTGTAGATTTGCTCTTGCGACCTCACAAGCCTTTGACAACTTGTATCTAAAATCAGAAACATAATCAAGAAGATTAATTTCAGTATCTTCATTAGAGAGAAGTTTCTCTTTCAATAACTTTAATGGTCCATGCACAGTGTGTCCAAAACCCAGTTCAAAGGGACTGAAGCCTAAAGATTCTTGAACTGATTCTCTAACAGCAAACAATAGTAAATGAATGCCTTCATCCCAATCTTTATTCGTATCAAAGCAATATGATCGGATCATATTTTTCAAAGTCTGATGGAATCTTTCTAATGCCCCTTAGCTCTCAGGGTGATAGGCAGAAGATTTGAATCGCTGAATTCCCAATTCATACATAACTTGTTGGAAAATTCCAGACATGAAGTTTGAACCTTGATCAGACTGAACAGATTTGGAAAGGCCATACTGAGTAAAAAAACTTTATCAAAACTTTTACTATTGTTTTAGATTTTATATTCCTCAACGGAAATGCCTCTGGAAACCTTGTTGACGCACACATCATGGTCAACAGGTATTGGTTACCTAACTTGGTCTTGGGTAAGGGACCTACACAATCTTCCATAATCCTACTAAATGGTTCGTCAAAGGCAGGAATAGGTTGTAGATGAGCCTTGGGTATCTTCTGATTGGGTTTTCTTACCATTTGACAAGTATGACAAGATCTACAGTATTTGGCAACATCACTTTTGATTTTTGGCCAATATAAGTGAGTCAAAATCGTGTGATAAGTTTTATTAATCCCTAAATGAACAGCCAAAGAAGTTTCATGGGCCAGATTAAGTATTTCCTGTCTGTAAGGTTTTGGAACTACTATTTGATAGTTCACCGACCACTCATCACCAGCAGGTACCTCGGGAGGTCTCCATTTTCTCATAAGAATTCCATTTTTAATTAAATAACAGACAGGAACTTCAATGGTTTCAGTCTCACTTATGGCCATTTGAAACAAACAGGAGATCTCAGGATCTTTTTCCTGTTCGACGACAAGTGACTGTCGTTTATTACCCTGATTAGAATAAAGAGAATGAGTTGTTAAAAGAGGATCACTATGATCTATACCTTCTGATTGATCCAAACAAGGAGTAAAAGTGACCTCATCAAAAGCCTGACCTATACACGTGTCAGCTAAAGGAATGCTGACTTCATCAACATTATTCTCAAGAGCTTTCTTTGCCATAGCTCTGGTAACTGCACAAGCTTGAAATATATCAGGGAATTCTTTTTCAATTGGATCAACTTTCTAATCCAAATCAGGCTTGTCAGTTATAAGTGGATTAACCACAGCCTTGTCTCCAGCTAAGTCGTTGCCTAGCAATAAATGAATGCCATCAACGGGTAAAACCGAGACTTTTCCGACTGCCACAGGTCCTGACACTAACTCTGATGACAAATTTACACAATGGAGAGGAACATTAACAAAGCTGCACTCTACTCCCTGAATAAGAACACTTTCATTAGAAGAAGACTTCTCAAAAAAAGGCAAAGTACCTGACAATAAAAGCCTTTGAAAAGCTTCTGTGTCCCTTAAAATTTTAATGGGGGGGGGGGGAATGGCTGAATCACCCATGAGTGATATAGAACCCTTCGATATGAATGGTTCATAATTCTCCATAATAAAATCAGACTGGGATTTATTAGACCCAACAAATATATTGCTTTCAATACATGACCGTGACCTTGACCTCTTATAAATAAGAGCATTTGGAACAGGTCTGTCTTGATTCTTATGCCTATTTTTCAATTTGTAGCAATCACAAATAACGTGTCCTCTTTTCTTGCAATAGGTACACGTCGGAAAAGACAAGGATTTTGAATCAAGCTTCTCTGAAGTTTGATTTTTGAAAGTTGTGCTAGTTTGAGTTTTTAAAGGGCTGGTATTAGGCTGAAATACTTTTCTGCCAGAAGACTGTTGAGTAGAAGTC
The DNA here is from genome assembly GCA_029339505.1 of Unio delphinus. Taxonomy (NCBI): domain Eukaryota; kingdom Metazoa; phylum Mollusca; class Bivalvia; order Unionida; family Unionidae; genus Unio; species Unio delphinus. The sequence goes on along the minus strand of JAQISU010000106.1, from coordinate 8,266,195 downwards.
TTGTTAACAAAATTAACTGTTGTGTCAAAGAATATTCGTCAGCAGCTCGATCAGCATTCTCCAAGGTTTTAATCCTATGCTCATCAAGATAAGTTTTAACGTCACTATGGACACAGTTTTTGAACTCTTCAATTAATATCATTTGCTTGAGATTTTGATAATCTTGTTCGACTTTCTTGGCTAAGCACCATCTATCAAACAACTGCTCTTTTTCTCTAGCAAATTCGACATGACTTTGTCCAGCTTCGTTTCTGTAATTTCTGAATTTTTGCCGATAATCTTCAGGGACTAACTCATAACCCCTTAAAATGCATTCTTTAACCACATCATAGTCACCACTTTGGTGAACAGACAGTGAAGTGTAAATCTCACTAGCCTTACCAGTGTGTACACATTGCAATAACTGAGTCCAATGCTCCCTTGGCCACTTTAAATTTTCTGCAACTTTTTCAAAATGAATGAAATATTTGTCTACTTCTTTTTCTCTGAAAGGGGACACTAATCTAATATTCCTTGCTAAATCAAAACTTAAATTTGGATTTGAAGTATGAAAGTGTTTTTCACTTGCCAGTTCTAATTCTTACATTCTATATTGATATTCCCTTTCTTCCCTCTCTTTTTCATATTGTAATTGTCTTTCTTTCTCCTCTTTGTCATATTGTAATTGTCTTTTTTTCTCCCTTTCCTGTCTTTCTCTCTCCTCTTTTTCATATTGTAATTGTCTTTCTTTCTCCCTTTCCTGTCTCTCTCTCTCTCCCTTTCCTGAAATTCCAGCTTCTTCAACTCTAATTCCATCTTGAATTTTAATTCTAATACCTTTAGTTTAATGTCAGAGTCTGATGCAGAGTTACTGACCGAAATCAAAGCACTTTTCTCCAAAACATTCTCTTCTACCAAATATTGAACCAAACTTTTTTTGATATCTTGTTTCGTTAAAGAAGCCTTGACTTCAGAAAGATCATATTTTCTGGCAAGTTGAATCAACTCATCTTTTTTTAATAGATCTAATTGCTCCTGTGTAGGATTAGAAAGAAATAGTTCTACTTTAGATGTCATTTTAATACAAGCCTGTCAATCTCACTAAAGATTTTAAAAAATTCAAAAACTAGGGGTATTCAAATTTAAAACAAAAGTTTTCTAAAAAAAATTCTAGCCAGATTCCAATTTATCTCAATTTCGGACGAGCTCACCATTTTCTATGTTACGTGCTTAGTCTCGAATAAACAGTAACATAGAAAGAGTGAAAATAGCAGGCTTGTAAAACTTAATAAACAATTTATTGAGTACAAATATTTTTCAGAAAAGAAAAATAAACTTACGGTTTTAAGAATCAATTCCAAAATTAATCCCAAAATAATTCAAAATATTATCCACTAGAGAAATTGCAAACGTCCTGGTAATAAAATGTCCGAATAATTCTAAGTTCGTATTCCAGCGAAGTATCCAAGATGGAAGACGATGTCACTTGATTTAGTCAGTTCTTGTTAATAAAATCTCTATGAGCACAATTCTTTTCCAGATAAAAAACAAAATAATTCCTCTTTGATCCAATTAATTGACACAATTTCCAGTACAAGGTAATTTATAATAACTCAAAAAGACACAACTTAATATTCTAACAGCCTAATTTTCTACTGAATAGCTCGCTCCAAAACATAGCATATATATCTATTTTTTACGTAAACAAAGGGTCACGTGATCTTCTAGAAACTATCAGAACAAATTTAAGTTCAAAAACTCACGTACCCAGCGTATGACCCAACTAAAATTAGAAAGATGTTTATATAAAACTCCACAATGTCCTTTGAACCAACCAATCATTTTAAAAGCTTGTTTACAACTCTGAAACCAGGTCAGAAATGAGGTCAATGCCTGGTGTTTATTCTCTAGTACATGTCACCCCCCCCCCTCAATGAATGAATCTTAAAAACTTAAAATGCCAAATTTAAATCTAACAAACAAACAAACAAAAAATAAATGTAAATTACTTATATCAAATATACGTAACAGTTCTTTAAAGCGTTATGGTCGAGTATTGGCTTTTTCAACAGAGGATTTACGTTGGCAGTTTTGAAAAATGATAGGCATTCCCCGGATGAGGGAGATGTATTAATAACATCAGTTAGTGAAGGCAATATTGGGTCTAAGCACTCAAGCAGCAGTGATGGTGGCGATTCTAAAGAAAGTAAATTAGTATAATGCGCATAAAACAACTTTTCTATGTTTTGATCATTCTTAGATTAGAAAGATCACGTTGAAAGCAAATTTGTACATATTTTAACGGGACTACACGATATGAATGTAGCACACGACTGACCCTTCCAGTACCAATTGTGATTCACTTGAAAAAAATCTGTGTGTGTGTGTGTGTGTGAGAGAGAGAGAGAGAGAGAGAGAGAGAGAGAGAGAGAGAAAGAGAGTAATTTTCTGTTCGACTTTTATTATGAATATCTAGAAATATACCCAAAAAATTATTATGACTGTAATGTTAATAGATCTTGTGGCAGCACAGCACTATCTGTCGTTGTCAACATAATAATTAAAGTCTGACGTAAGGACACTGTTCGCAATAATTTGCTGCCTGCGAAGTATGAGTTATCCTCTATTTTTGGGTGGGGTGGCATGATTGGACTTTAATTAGCACACGGTTGGATAACGGTACGGCAGAGATGTTATGTAGGGTCAAACACAAAGAACGCCAAAGTGGAGACAATCCTGAGACAAGTTGTGCCTTTGGAAAAAAGTGTTTTAAAAAAGTGAAAAATTCCAGAAATAGCTTTTACTATAGGCGGAATAGAGAGATTTATTCTGGGGTCGTGTTAAATTTTTGGCGGTTAGAGAAAGTTAATCCAGATCGGCTAAAGTAAAATGATGGTGTGGGTTTCTCAGAAACAAAATCTAAGTAATCTCCTTCGTGCAAATAGTCAGCCTAATTCTCTGTGCGAAGCCAGAATTTAGCTCCGGGAGATAAACAGATATTACTCGTCCCGTTGTCGATGTACGAGTTACTGGAAAGTTGAGGGACACTGAACGAGAGATTCAGCTACAGAGAATAATCTAGTCTGGAAATGGTAAAGGTATTGTTTAAATCACACACAATATGTTTACTGATCTAAGTTTGTAATTATTTGTTGTTGAAATTATTCGTTTTAAATGCACAAATCAATTTCTGTGAGTTCAGAAGTTAATGGTTTGCAAGCATTTGTCTCTAACGTTTTATGCCTCACGTATTATATGAATTTATTCGAACTTAGATGCATTTGTTTGAATTACATAGTTCAGATATAATAGGAATCATGTATTCTAAGAATTTAATGCAATACTCTGATACAAATTGTGTGATTGTTTGGATTTATATGTCTGAAACTATATAATGTATGCCAGGTATTTTTCTTTTTATGCCTGGAAATGTATGTCAATGAATTGCTACTTAGTACGTAATTTATTTATGACAATATAAGTCCTTTAATTAATCCGTGTAATTAAGTTGTGAATTCTCTTAACCGCGAAAATGGGGCGTGTGTTGACTGAGATCGTTCATCTAGTATAATTCAGCCCACATTGGGATGTAGTAATTTATCTCAGAGGTCTACTTAGGTCAGTGTTCCAGTTAGGACTGCGGATAGTAGCTACGAGAAGAGATCATTATTTTGTGTGTGCATCAGGTTGTAAGCTGACCATATGAACTTAGTTCTCTCTTGAATTTGGATAAGACGATATCAGACTTAAAAAGAGTGGGAAGATTGTTCGATCCCTGGATAAGAATAAAAACATCAGCAACCTGACAAATATTTAGGTTGCGTATTATATTTATTTGAATGGGAGAATAATTATATACCCATCCTACACTATGGGGAGGTGTGCAGACTACAACTCTGCAACTAAGTTACGAATGGTGACCAAGAAGAGAGAGAGAGAGAGAGAGAGAGAGAGAGAGAGAGAGAGAGAGAGAGAGAGAGAGAGAGAGTAATTTTCTGTTCGACTTTTATTATGAATATCTAGAAATATACCCAAAAACTTATTATGACTGTAATGTTAATAGATCTTGTGGCAGCACAGCACTATCTGTCGTGGTTATCATAATAATTAAAGTCTGACGTAAGGACACTGTTCGCAATAATTTGCTGCCTGCGAAGTATGAGTTATCCTCTATTTTTGGGTGGGGTGGCATGATTGGACTTTAATTAGCACACGGTTGGATAACGGTACGGCAGAGATGTTATGTAGGGTCAAACACAAAGAACGCCAAAGTGGAGACAATCCTGAGACAAGTTGTGCCTTTGAAAAAAAGTGTTTTAAAAAAGTGAAAAATTCCAGAAATAGCTTTTACTATAGGCGGAATAGAGAGATTTATTCTGGGGTCGTGTTAAATTTTTGGCGGTTAGAGAAAGTTAATCCAGATCGGCTAAAGTAAAATGATGGTGTGGGTTTCTCAGAAACAAAATCTAAGTAATCTCCTTCGTGCAAATAGTCAGCCTAATTCTCTGTGCGAAGCCAGAATTTAGCTCCGGGAGATAAACAGATATTACTCGTCCCGTTGTCGATGTACGAGTTACTGGAAAGTTGAGGGACACTGAACGAGAGATTCAGCTACAGAGAATAATCTAGTCTGGAAATGGTAAAGGTATTGTTTAAATCACACACAATATGTTTACTGATCTAAGTTTGTAATTATTTGTTGTTGAAATTATTCGTTTTAAATGCACAAATCAATTTCTGTGAGTTCAGAAGTTAATGGTTTGCAAGCATTTGTCTCTAACGTTTTATGCCTCACGTATTATATGAATTTATTCGAACTTAGATGCATTTGTTTGAATTACATAGTTCAGATATAATAGGAATCGTGTATTCTAAGAATTTAATGCAATACTCTGATACAAATTGTGTGATTGTTTGGATTTATATGTCTGAAACTATATAATGTATGCCAGGTATTTTTCTTTTTATGCCTGGAAATGTATGTCAATGAATTGCTACTTAGTACGTAATTTATTTATGACAATATAAGTCCTTTAATTAATCCGTGTAATTAAGTTGTGAATTCTCTTAACCGCGAAAATGGGGCGTGTGTTGACTGAGATCGTTCATCTAGTATAATTCAGCCCACATTGGGATGTAGTAATTTATCTCAGAGGTCTACTTAGGTCAGTGTTCCAGTTAGGACTGCGGATAGTAGCTACGAGAAGAGATCATAATTTTGTGTGTGCATCAGGTTGTAAGCTGACCATATGAACTTAGTTCTCTTTTGAATTTGGATAAGACGATATCAGACTTAAAAAGAGTGGGAAGATTGTTCGATCCCTGGATAAGAATAAAAACATCGGCAACCTGACAAATATTTAGGTTGCGTATTATATTTATTTGAATGGGAGAATATTATATACCCATCCTACACTATGGGGAGGTGTGCAGACTACAACTCTGCAACTAAATTACGAATGGTGACCAAGAAGAGAGAGAGAGAGAGAGAGAGAGAGAGAGAGAGAGAGAGAGAGAGAGAGAGAGAGAGAGAGAGAGAGAGTAATTTTCTGTTCGACTTTTATTATGAATATCTAGAAATATACCCAAAAAATTATTATGACTGTAATGTTAATAGATCTTGTGGCAGCACAGCACTATCTGTCGTGGTCAACATAATAATTAAAGTCTGACGTAAGGACACTGTTCGCAATAATTTGCTGCCTGTGAAGTATGAGTTATCCTCTATTTTTGGGTGGGGTGGCATGATTGGACTTTAATTAGCACACGGTTGGATAACGGTACGGCAGAGATGTTATGTAGGGTCAAACACAAAGAACGCCAAAGTGGAGACAATCCTGAGACAAGTTGTGCCTTTGGAAAAAAAAGTGTTTTAAAAAAGTGAAAAATTCCAGAAATAGCTTTAACTATAGGCGGAATAGAGAGATTTATTCTGGGGTCGTGTTAAATTTTTGGCGGTTAGAGAAAGTTAATCCAGATCGGCTAAAGTAAAATGATGGTGTGGGTTTCTCAGAAACAAAATCTTAGTAATCTCCTTCGTACAAATAGTCAGCCTAATTCTCTGTGCGAAGCCAGAATTTAGCTCCGGGAGATAAACAGATATTACTCGTCCCGTTGTCGATGTACGAGTTACTGGAAAGTTGAGGGACACTGAACGAGAGATTCAGCTACAGAGAATAATCTAGTCTGGAAATGGTAAAGGTATTGTTTAAATCACACACAATATGTTTACTGATCTAAGTTTGTAATTATTTGTTGTTGAAATTATTCGTTTTAAATGCACAAATCAATTTCTGTGAGTTCAGAAGTTAATGGTTTGCAAGCATTTGTCTCTATGGGGAGGTGTGCAGACTACAACTCTGCAACTAAGTTACGAATGGTGACCAAGGAGAGAGAGAGAGAGAGAGAGAGAGAGAGAGAGAGAGAGAGAGAGAGAGAGAGAGAGAGAGAGAGAGAGAGAGAGAGAGAGAGAGTCACGAACAGTGATTTGGAAAGGACTGGAAACAACCAGTTTATGCTGACATGCCGGCAATATGAGTTCCCTTATTCACTCAATTCTATGATGAATTTTTTATTACAAAAACGGCTAATTGCATTTCGCATACATTTTGTAATTCTGTTTCTAACATAAAAGGCCTCATTCATATGTCATGTTTCTTTTTTATTTTTTTAAAACTTATATAATTTACATTCGGAGACTCGTGTTGGTCTATGATAAATCTTTGCTCAGATCTCGGCTATTCCATCCACTAATCTGATATTTCATATTAATGTTTGCTCGATCCATGCAACAACACAATGGGTCGATCGTCTAGATAATGATAACCTAAGTACCATAACAGGTGTAAATCATAACACTATCACCTATTCACTCACAATCACAGTAAATTTTAGTGACTATCTATAGCTGGATTTGAATGACGCATAAATTAAGATGTTAAGAAAGTAAAATTGTATACGACCAATAAACAGATGCTTACATACAGTTTGTAATAACAAAATCATTTGTTAATACGTTAATAAACTTAAGGCTTTTCTCCATTGGACAGGTAGGTCAGGTGGTATCTTAGAAGAATTAAGTTAATTCCCGAGTTTTCTATTATGTTGAATATTTGCGAATTTTCAGTGTGACCTCTGTGTGTGTTTGTTTGTGTTTGTGTGTGTGTGTGTGTGTGTGTGTGTGTGTGTGTGTGTGTAATTGTGTGTGTGTGTGTGTGTGTGAGAGAGAGAGAGAGAGAGAGAGAGAGAGAGAGAGAGAGAGAGGTAAAGTGTGTGTGTGTGTGTGATTAGAATTTTTAACGTAGTTTTAACATTTTTTCAGTCATATCTTTACGATATCTGCAGTGAGGCAGGGTATAGTGATGTCTAGCACTGGAGCATCATGCCACAGACATGTAGCATGATATTTTACCCAGTCGCATTATCCTGACACCAGGCCAACCAGTCCTAATACTAACATCTTAACGCTGAGCGCCAAGCGAAGCAGCTGTTAGCATCATTTTTTTCAGTCTTTATTATGACTCGGCCGGGTATCGAACCAATGGCGTCCCACTTCCGCGGCGGACGCTCTTACCACTAGGCTACTAGAGTGGTAGTTTCACCTGAATATAAGCAGATGGACTGATATATATATATATATATATATATATATATATATATATATATATATATATATATATATATATATATATATATATATATATATATATATATATATATATATATATATATATATATATATATATATATATATATATATAGAGTGAGTTAGATATCTAGGGCAGTAATGCTATGCTAATGTTCTTGTGTATTTGTTCAGGAAGCTTTTAGTGACCAGAGGAAGTGTAGGAGACTGAGGGAAATACCCTAATGCAGCTGGTCCGAGTCTTTGGCAGACTAAGAGAAAGGAAGAACGGAGACAGAAGTTAGAAGGACTGGAGGGAATCCGATTACCAGTCCAGATAAAATCATAAAGATGAGGAGGAAGACAGGACTGGAAGAAAATCTATCACACAAAGTCAGATGATGAAATAGGCCGTCATGTGGACGAGTGAAAGATGAGTGATAGGGTTTTAATTAGTATTTTATTTGAAAGATAACTGTTAGTGAATGATATTAAATTGTTGTTTATTTGAATTTCACATTTTGTGTATTTATTAATTTAACTGTCGGTACCGCTGATTGGGGGCTCGGAGCTTTGCATCACTCCATAACTACTTCAATTTCTGACAAAAACGAGCCAGGGTGGGTCTTATGTAATATTTTAAATAATATTGGGAGCACCTCACCACAACCTAATCAAAGGTAACCTCTACAGAGTGTGTGTGCATTCTTGTCAAAAAAAAATGCGTGTTGCTCATAAAAGTGCATTTGATAATCTTATCATTACACACATCCATCCATGAAATAAATTTAAGACAAATGGTCACTTCAACGGAGTATTTGATGATATCTTATATAACATATATACTTTACAAAGTTCAGTTACAAGCATGGGATATATTATTAGGTCAGAAGTTATTTTCAGTATATATGTTCATTAACGTTCCGATTAGGGCATAGTCTGGGTACCATATCTTTGGTCGAAACGCTGAAGACTGCTACAGATATCTCGTATACCTGCAGATACCTGGTGTACTCGGAGTAAAATCGATAACTTCAGTTTGACATAAACTGATATCCTGTCGTCTTCGCAAGAAATACTTGCCTGCGACAATAGTGCCACATTTACTCCCATCGCAATTTTACTATTAGTGGACGATTTCAGAAAGAGACAGAATTACAGAAAGAAAAATTGGAGAGATTGGTTCGCAGCGACAGAACAAAGCAGAAGAAGCTCTTATTCAACAACAGCAAGAAGGGAAGTTTTAAAAAAAAAAGCAGAAATGAGGAAAACTTTGAATTATGAACGACAAAAGGAAGGAAGTGCAAACAAAACGGTGCATGTGCTGTAAGTCACATTTTGCTGAGCTAAATAAAGTATATGAAACGAATATATCAGACGCGATTAATCTAAAAAAAATTCTAAAACATCACTACATCCATGCTCACTACTACTACTACTACTACTACTACTACTACTACTACTACTACTAAAGCATCAACATGAATATGAGTAGGGTAGGACGTGGTACTGGAAAAGGACTAAGACATTAAGAGTTGATGATGTCAAGTCCATACGTTTAAAATACAAACTTCAGGGTCCTCTTTCACGGTCATCCATATCTCTTACAAAATACATACTACTTAATGAGTACCGCATCAGCTTAAACTTAAATCCTTTTCTGGACGATTCAATAGTCTGTGTGTATAAGTGTTTTTAAATATATAATTCATACTATAATAATTGAAAAAAATCTCATAACGCAACACAAAATCCATATTCTTTCTTCATTCACAGTCTCTTATTATCGATTTGTTTACTGGCATGGGTTGTTCCTTTTCACTGTCGTTTAGGTGTCTTGATTGTTTGTATTACTTGACGGTATGGGTTTAACTTCTGTTTTTGAAGAACTCTCCTCGCCCTATTCTCCTGCTTGTCCTCTTTTTCTTACGACACTCTAACGACCAATGCCCTCTATCCTGACAATGGCAACATGCATCTTTACCATTATATTATCTTCTATCCTTACTTTGCTTTGTGTTGTCGATGTCACCGAATTGAATAAGCCCTATCATTTATTGATTAAATTCGTGTACTCAAGTTTCGTTTTTGGCATACAATAATACCCGAGGGTGATTAATGTATATTGTGTCGTATTTCAAAAAAGTGAATTCGGTCCATCCTATGACGCACGTGCGATATCTTTTCAGCCGACCAGATCTGGAATGTCCGGTGTTGTACAGTCTTGTGTCCGGAGCATCCGGAAAGTGTGGAGCTTTCTGGGGGTGACCAGATTGGTTATATGGACCTGAGCGTCCAAAGTTATCGGAGTGATCGAGGTCTACGTGGTGCAAGCAGTAAAGCCAACAACAGGAATGAAACGTAGCAGCTGTGAAGCTGAACGTTAGCTGCTGTCGAGCTGAAATAAAGTGTTCTGACGACGGAGTGTATTTCCTTGCATATAATCTTCTAGCCGTGGGCGAATTTTTGGGGTTCGTAAAACCTATTGCATTTTTCGAGACTTTAAATATAAGTCTCTCCTTTTTCGTTTGCATAATTTCACTATGAGTGATTTCATTTTACTGCATGAATAAAACTTGACATTGTTTTGCTAGCTTAGTAAACTATATACATGTTTCAATTGTTTAGTCACTGTGCATCATTCACCCCTTGTGTTTGTATTTCGCAGAGTAATGTGTTTGTATTTGTATCATTATCGCATTTTGTGCGTTCTTATTTTAATTAATCCTTGGATTAAACATACACGCGCTTAATCATAATTTAATTGCTCATTCAAGTCATTCAATATTAAACATTGGATTTATATCATCGTCAGAAGTGTTCTGAATCCGGAAATCCCACCCAGTTATCTTATTACAGTCGACATTTTGGAGTCCCCAGTATCCTTTCTCTCGAGAGGTGTAGCAGGTATCGTGACTTTTATATCGAGAGTTGTCTGTTGTGTTGTCTAAAGCATATATATGAAAGACACTCTGTAAATATCTGACAAAGGCGATCTGTTTTCAATTTAGATTTCGTCTTCTTAAGAGTCTGAAAGCAGAACGAATTATATATACTGCTTTCTGATATGAGTCCTGAGATAATTGTTGAATTTATTTGTTCATACGAATCATGTTTGCTTGACATTTATTATTAGAAGACCGCTCTAGTGGCCATGTGGTTAGAACGTGAGCCTCGGATGGGGGATGTCGCGGGTTTGAACCCTGGCCGAGTCATACCAAAGACTTATAAAAATAATATTAATAGCTGTCTCGCAAAGCGTTCAGAAGATTAGTGTTAGGATTGGTGGGCCTAGTGTCAGGATAATGTGACTGGTCTGCGGCATGATGCCCCAGTGCTAGACATCACTATAAATTGCTACACTGCAGACATCATTGTTGTTGTAGCGTTTAACGCCATTTTGCAGCACAAGATAGGCTATACATGGCGGCCAGTATAAATGGTGGAGAAAAAACCCAGGAAAACCCCCAAAAGAACAACCGACCCACGAGAAGCTACCGGCAAGCTTTCTCACATACCAACATTAGCCAAGCCTGAGACTCGAGCCCACGCAGACAGAGGTGAGATGGCAGTGATCCGTAACGGTGAGCGCTTTAGACCACTCGGTCACTCGGGACCCCATCAGACATCGTAACGATATAATTGGAGAGAAAAAATTCAAATCGCACACTGATTAGTATTATTATTGTCTGATATTGGGCAATATAGTTATTAATAGTTCACACTGTAGGGATTTGTTTTTAATGGCATATGGCGAGAACAGATTGTACTGTATTCATACATAAGTTTCTATACTAATTAAAAAGCTGTACATAAATAAAATTACGCTATGGAATGCAAAGGTTGAGTTATAAAACCATAATAGCTGTTAACATTTATATGTAATGGTTAAATTAGGAAGTAGGCAATTTATATACTGTTAGTTAATTCCAGAGAGTTAGGTAGAGCAGGAATCTAACTAGATTATCGTATTTTAAAGGGAAATAACTTACGCGTCATAACGACAGAACGCGAGGACGTTGGATATACGAAATCCACGGTGAAAAGAAAGGTCCACTGGCGAATTAAATAATCCACGCCTGAACGAAGATTGAAGACCAGAAGGAACATAATGTTGCTGTACAAGTTGACTCCAACCGACATGCTGCGTTGATTCTGGGTGGAGGTCAGCAGCAAGATCTTGTTTATGACGAAATGTTGAACACTTAGGTCGAAATGCTTACTTGATTTTATTATACATACGCCCCTATAATATTCTAACAGCCCAACTTCTACTAAATAGTTCGCTCCAAAACATAATTTATATACCTGTTTTTACATAAACAAGGAAGCGGTCACATGATCTTTCTAGAATCTTTAGAACAAATTTACGTTCAAAAAATAAACATAGTAATGGATAGTAATGAAGATGAAAATAATGTAATTAGAAAACTCCAGAAATGGGGTAAATTAATGGAACTATTTTTATAAGATTTATTTATAAACCTATTATATACTTATATTCTTACATTCCTCATTATATATTGCATTTGGTAACCCTTCTTGCTTGCATGGATTTTCAAACGAAATTAACCATCATTTTTTTAATGTAGGATATTTAATGAAATATGAGGTGAACTTTATCGCAGATTATCAGTAATAAATACTGGTTCTGATACACTTTTATTTAGCAGTGAACTTTATATTGTAGCAAGAAAAATACTTTTGCTACAAAAGAAATGCAGAAATTTATTTGTAACGGAAAAAGATTCGAAAACATTTGTTTACTTTTTGTTCAGTCACGATTGTGATTTTAAAATTTTCCTTTAGGTCCATATGGATCACTGACCCTCTGATTAACCGTTATTTTATACCTCTCGCTTAATTGTATGTATGTACAGTATGTGTATGTATGTATGTATGTATGTATGTATGTATGTATGTATGTATGTATGTATGTATGTAGGTAGGTAGGTAGGTAGGTAGGTAGGTAGGTAGGTAGGTAAACTGTCAACTTCTTCCAGACATTGTGCCTGTACCTTTATTATTTGTGTTTATAATGGAGTAAAACCTGTACGCTGAAAAGCTAATGTCCAATCATTTTGCTCTGTATTCACATATGTGATCCTCTTTGCAATAAAATACGCAGAACAAATCGAAAAATATATGTTGGCACTTGTGAATGGCATTTATTAATCTCCCTTAGCAAATAAAAACAGAGTTGCAATGCTATGGAACTTAACATATGTATCATTATATTTCCGTCTCCATTTAAAAGTCTCCAATATAGTGTTCTTTTCGTCAAAATTTTCATTTAAAAAAGTTAGCTGACTTTTATTGGACTAGTGGCTGAAACGTTTCAATTGCATAGCCAGCTAAAACTAGTAGAATGTGCTTGCATCAATGCCGCATTCTTACCTGTACCACGTGTGGTTGATGTCCACTTAAACAGCACATATAATCCGTAAATTGAGTAGGCAGTGTCGTTATTATTGAACGTCATACTCTGAGATGTAACGGTCAATGAACATTAATATAACTGAATAGAGGAATGAACAATAATGTTTGCTACAAACTATAATTGTTATATGAACAAAAGTGCTTGTTACAAACTTTCCCTAATGTTTAAACATAATATTAAAAAATATAACTACAACTCTAACATTCAGCTGAAAAGAATCGTGTTTGACCTGCAAGATGATGTACTGCAGAGAGCTTACGAATTAGGAGAATATTTCGAATCAAGAGCTCTCCACAGCAAGTCGGGGTTATTCTATGAAGACAGAATGTAGCTTTAAAAGGCTCGATTGTAGAAAATCTCTCAAATTTTTCCGTATTATAATTAAGGCAGATATATATATATATATATATATATATATATATATATATATATATATATATATATATATATATATATATATATATATATATATATATATATATATATAATGATTCAAACAAAGAATATCTTTAAGCGACTTGATGATAGGCACTACAACTCGTTGTAAAAACTCCTTCATAATTTAGTTATGTAGACTTCAGTTACAAAGTTTGTGATAAGGGATTCTAAGACCAACATCGTGTTCGAAATGTGGTGCTGGGTTTAGAGGAGAAATGCAGGTGTGTGTGTGTGTGTGTGTGTGTGTGTAATGTTTGGTAAAAGAACCAGAGAGCTGAAAAGATATTACAATAACAAATATAATGACGCTATAAATGGCAAGGTAATAAAAAGAGCCGAAGATTATCTAGCTAGATTTCAAAATAATAATTTAGAGAACAAATACTATTATGTAAAATGGAGTAAATGAGTTTGTGAAACTAATTACGAAGCATCTGGGGATGGTGTAATCAGACACGGTTGACTAAAAATACAGTCGGTTATGTTATTTATATTGGTTATAACAAATTTTCAGCCGTGGGAAAGAAACACTATCTCTCTCATACATTTTTTAACGAGTGTCATCATGGACACTAATCAATGACGATTTTGTGATCAATCATATCAATGGCGGGAAACTCGATAATAATTTATCTAATCTGAGAGCTATTACAAAGAGTCAGAATAACGAATTCGGTGGTACTGGAAAATATGACAAATGTCCCTGGGTTGTTAAGTCTGTAAATACAGAGACTGGTTACGAAACATAATTTCAGTCAATGAATGTAGCTGGAAAATATTTTGGTATTTGCATACATTTGGTACAACGTGTCGCAAGTAATAACACTAATCGGCGTATTCAAGAAAGTATAAAGAAAAACGTTTATTTCGGTATCAAGAATTGTTAGATACAAACATATGAAGGGAGATAACTATGTTATGGATATCTTATTTCGGTCGAGTAATTAAGCAGTTATCCTGTTTATGCATAAAATATTACTAGCTATTTTTTTAAAAAAAATTCATCATTAAGTAATTAATTATTTTGATTATTCGTGGATCTGGGACTTCTACCGTTGATGTTGTTTTTTACAATTTTTATAATATAATTTAATATATTATAATATAATGTAATGTAATGTAATGTAGTGTAGTGTAGTGTAGTGTAGTGTAGTGTAGTGTAGTGTAGTATAGTTTAATATAATATAATATAATATAATATAATATAATATAATATAATATAATATAATATAATATAATATAATATAATATAATATAATATAATATAATATAATATAATATAATATAATATAATATATAGCAGCAGGCAGGGTGAACCCTACAAAATTTGTGCGGACCTTATTTCGTTAAAATAACGGTTCCTTGTAATTTAACAAATTAACCCTCATTTGGTGAAATAACAGTATTTCAATGATAATCATTTTTTAGGTTTCTATCGTGTTTCAACAGACAGGGTAAACCCTACCAAATTTGTGCGGCTTTTATTTTGTCAAAATAATGGTTTATTGTAATTTAACAATGTAGCCTTCCTTTTGTTAAAAGCAGGCAGGGTGAACCCTACAAAATTTGTGCAGCTGATATTTTTACCCAATAATGGTTTCTTGTAATTCTATCAATGTAGTTTTCGTTTTGGTGAAATAACACTTATAAATTTATGATAAAAATGTAGGTTTTCATCGTGTTTCAGAATCTCGCGCTGCGAACAATATATGTTCATATATGGCAAATATCGGAGAAGCACAGATTACTAGATTAACCAGAGAGAGGTTGGCTGCGATTCAGAAATTTCTTCCTGTGAGAGATTCTTTTAGAGATAATCTACAAGCGAGACAACAACGATTTTATTTTACCGCTGCTACCTAGCAATTATTTAAGCCAGTAACTACGGCCACTGAGAAGGTTGTTACTGCCACTGATAAAGGTATCGAAAAGATAACCACGGGTATTGAAAAGGAGATACTACTACTGATAAAGAAAAGATAAAGGGAATTTATCCATTATCGAAACAGATTACTGGAGTTCAATCTCAAGAAGAAGAAGGTGTTGTTGAAAAACCTCAAGCTGGTTCTTCTTTTTCCTTCGCAGATAAACTCACCGATGAGGCTAAAAAGTAATCACTCAAAAATTTCAATTGTTAAATAATGAGGATTATCAAGATTTTGGAAATTTTGCCGCTGATATTTATAATTCAAGAAGAGATTTTTTAAAAGATGAGTATAAGGTAAAAAGAATGAGTCGTAATGAATGGGTTGATGGATTGTACAAGATGAGAAGAGGGGCTGGTTGATTAAATGAAAGAGAATTGGGGTATAACATTTATGATATGGGAGTTACCGAATATGATGTACAACAAAAAGAAGAACAAAGAAAAAAAGAAGAGCAACAAAGACAAAAGGAAGAACGATAAGCGCAGAGGTAACGTCAAACACCAACCCAAAAACATAAGGAAAAACCTCAACCACCACCTCAATTATATTATCCTTCTGATGTAGAAGAAGATGATGATACACAGGGTGCAACAGGTGAAAAATTTACAAGTGGATATTCTATATCAAAAGTTCGGTGGTGATCTTGCTCCTTGTTCACGAAGTATCCTCGATGATAAATCACGATTGGAAGTTCTCATCGGGGGAAAACGAGCTGGAAATAATTCTCCGGAGATAATTAATGAAGCTGCTGTTATCTGCCAGAGGCTATTTCAAGGTGGTTTCATGGATATTGGATTATATCCTGGTTTCATCGATGAATTAATTGATGATTATCACAGTGACTAATTTCACTAATGACTTTGTCATTAATGACTTTTATCATTCGATTAGATAAATAACATCTAAATAAAATGATCAACGTTCGTAATCACAACAAACCAACTAGTGTTCACATCATGAACTCAAGATTACCCGCATACAAAGTATACTACGGAGATGGATTTGGTGATGTTGTCTCGGGTTTATTTACCAGAATCGCTCCAAAGATTATCCCCGTTGGGAAAGAACTAGCGTCAAAAGCTATTGGAGTTATTGGTAATAAGGCTGTTAGTGGGGTTGGTAATCTAGCTGGTAACGGGTTTAATACCGTCAAGGAAAAACTTATGTCGTTATTTGGAGGAGGGCGGAAACCGGTAAAACTTCCGTCTACGGAATTAATGCCACCTCAGGTGCGTAAAGAAGTAAATGAAATAGTAGCTCAAAAATTAGCTCCGTTGGTACAATCAGATGATGATTCTCAAAGAAATATTGTTGCTAACTTGGTTGCTGGTTCTGGTCTTAGAAGATTATGATTTAGATCAGTTGTTATATAATAAAATGTTCCAGTCGATTTCTGATGAGGCCTTTGATATGGATGCACCCGTACAGCGAAATGATTCAGTACGCGATGTTCAATTTTTTTCATATAACGCGATAGACGCCAACGCTAGATCACGAATTGAACTTCGATTTGATGATACCTCTAAATACTTCTTGCCGTGTGAGGCTTTCATTCAGGTGGAAGGAATACTAGTACAGACTAATGGTACACCTTATCCAGATCTTTCAAAGACAAAAGCAATAGGATTTGTCAACAACGGTATAATTGCGTTATTTAGTAGGGCAAAGTATTTGATTAATTCTAACAGGATAGAATCCATTGGCAACAATGTTGATGTCGCAACCATAATATTGGGACTAGCGAGATACTCCGATGATTTTATCCAATCCGCTGGTCATTCAATGATGTTCGCGAACGATCTCACCGATCACCCATAGCATATTTAATTTTCTAAAGTAAGAACACCACAAGCTACTGCGTCGAATCCTCAACCAGCTAGACCAGCTGCTGCTTTTGATATAGCCAGGGCTAATTTTAATTTAGGATTTTCAAATCGAAAAGCGATGTTAAACTCCGATTATAGATTTTCATGCGCGATTCCTCTTTCTCATATATTTGGGTTGTGTAGAAACGTTAGAAAGGTTATCTTTGGTGCTAGTCATACTGTGGTGCTTATGAGAAAATCAAATGATGATGATGCTATTTGGCATGGTGATGGTGTTCCCGATGGTAGAGTAGACTTATCCAAGTTAGCGCTATGGATGCGAATAATGACTCCATCGTTAACCATAGAAACTCGTTTGTTATCTTTTATGGATCGCGGGGGAAAATCATTATTGTCGTGGTTGGATATTACAACAGCTACTCAAATAAGTACCACCGTGGGGACGTTTACTTGGCAGGTCGCTTTAACAAAAAATATCTCTTCGCCCAGATATATCTTTATAGCACTGCAAGATAAACGACGAGTAGATGGACATATTAAACAACAGCGGAGTCATATGTTATTTGATAAATTGAAGGTCAGTGAGGTATCATTGCGAATAAGTAATCAGCAAGAACCCGCCGAAAATCTTTTGATTGATTATCATAATAACCAAATAGCTCGCATGTATCATCGTTTGTGGTCCCTTATGGGACGCGATCAAAATATTGATACTGGACTACAGATATTACAGTTGGATTTTCAAAGATTGTATCCGATCTATTATTTTCCATTGAACATTTTGATTTATCTAAGCATTCCGTCGTCGATATAAAATTTCAAGCTCGTGTAGGAGAACTCCCTGTTGGTGGTGATTCATACAGGGTAAATGCTGTAATTCTTAGCGATAAAACAATGACACTCAAAGGTGGTAATGGAAAAATGAGACTAATTGATGCACCAGTAGAAAACATGTAATGGCATCCAAACATGTAATAATTAGATGATCTGTTATCTAAACAAAAATGTCGTATAGTCATGTTAATGTTACCTTGACACCTTGTCAGATAAAAAAAATACAATCGAAAAACTCTGCTACGTGTGGAGCAAAGATAACTTTGAAACGTGAACAGATATCTAATGGAGGACCAAATAAGTTATCGTTGACGAAAACTCAGCTTAAACATTTCAATAAAGCTAAAACGGCAAACACAGGACTCCAGTTGGAGTTTTCATCTTCGGCGATTTCCAAGATGATCAAATCCGGTGGAATATTTTCCTTTCTCGCCGTGGTTCCAGATTAATCGCCGCTGCGGCCCGAGCTGCTGCACTAGGAGCTGTATTATGTCGTCGAAGACACCAAAAGATATATATGAACAACATAGAAGACAAATGACTGGAAGAATAATTTCTCCATTGATAATGGCTCCGTTTATTGCAAAGGCATTACTTACTCGTAGGAAAACCGGACAAGGATACAAAAAAGAAAAGGAAAAGGCTTCCGAGTACCGGGCAGCTGATTCGCCAGATATATACCCATCGGGCATTAATACCAACACCGATGGTTCCTATGTCCAATTTTGATTTAATCGCCGCGGTGAAAAACTCCCCTGTGAAACATTTTAGAGGTGTTTTTATGAGAGATCAATTACCAAATCGTCCATGTATCCCAGAAACAGGTAGAAATATCTCGATGATAACACCGGACCTGGAATTCATGGGGTAGCTAATGCGATACACCCTAAATCAACTATTTATTTTGACTCGTATGGCTTATCACCGCAACAGGAATTTCTCAAATACGTAACACAATTAAAATTACCTGTTTGGTTTCAACGTTACCCACGCAGACATTAACCGATCCTCTGAGATGTGGCCGAGAAGTCATTAACGTGCTAACGGCGATTTCAACGTCTTCCAAATTATCTCATATACGCGTACATGAATACACCAGTGATAACTTTTTTTAAGAGATATCAACATACATAACATGGTAGATATTTGGGGGAGATCATTATCGCGTCCAAAAATACAAATAACACGGAGGGGTGTTTCCCTTGAACAGGTAAATAGTCTTATATCGAATGCGATCACAGATAGATTAACAGCACTCGGTTATAATTTTATATCATCGGCGGATTCGATAAAAACACTCAGCGACGAATATAACACCCACACAGATCAATTTGCGGCTTTACAAAAATCCGTTACAGATATCCAACTGTCTATTGCTAATTTCTTTGGGATTCCACCGGTGACCGCACCGAAACTCTCGCAGATAAAAACCACCATTGACGAACTAACAACGTTACAATCCGCGTATGAAGACCACGTAAAACAATTTATAAATTTTCGTATAAACATTATTAATAAATTCTTTGGTGGCCCCGTAGATATCATTGATATAAAACTCCTTGATTTAAAAGCATCCATGGATGAGATCAAGAAAACTCACGAGACCATCAAAGATGACTTTCCGAGAATGATAACCACGCTTGAAAAAACAAAAATTCCTCATGAGCGAGCAAATATCGTAAACATTGTATACACGATCCAACACGGGGAATTTGCTTGGACAGAAGAAAATAACATGCTAGATATCACCGCGACCTTCAAGGGAATTCTCAGATTAAACTTGATTTCTGATTTCCAGTTTAGTATTTTACCGATGATCATCGGTAAAATACCGGGGGTTTTACCCTCCAATGGTAACAACAATACAGTATCAACGATCATCAACAAAGATTCAACTGCACGATTCACGACAACATCCATCGATAGAGATCGAATAGTACGAGTTGGTCGGACGTTAATAACATGGTATGTGGAACTTGTAGCCAATTTAAGTAAATAACTTAAATTGAAATCGTCGCTGTTTAATAAATATTGTCACAGACATCATCGCTGCAACAATATCGATACAATCAGGTGTTACAACTACAAGCTAAGCTTAAGTCTCTCTCCGAGGAATGTCAGACGAAAATAAAAAAAAATATCAGCGAAGGAATACCGCCGTTGTTGTAACCGTGTACTGTGTTTCAGGTGTAATTACCTCCGCCGGAATAATACTCTCTTCGGTGATAATGATCTCCCCGGTAGCTATTCCAATTTGTATAGCCGCGGCGACAACCATCGCGGGGACAATTTCCATAATAACAAAAAAAGTATCATCGTGTAGTCAGTGTAAACTCCAAGACTACATTGTAAAGTTTCATACGGTATCAACCGCGTATTCTCAATTATCCGCGATGATCGTATTGTCGCCCGACGACTCTATGATATCCGATAGCGAGTTTAGTTCCATGGTGAACATCTATAACTCCGCGATGTCAAAATTAGAAATACGCGTAACAGATAATGACACAGATATACACGCAGACATCGCAGGAACTACTTTGTCTAATAGCGGAGAACACCACTCCGACAAAAACAACATTGATATCAACGATATCAAAACAATGAGAGTTCACAATTGATTTTCCATCTCCGATTCCAACAAAAGAGATCGCGTTAACTCAAATTCAAGTATATTATAGTTGGCCCAATGTCAGATCGGAACAGTACGGAAAGAAACCACCCATTAACAGCTTTGTGTTTTCGTATAAAAATAAACCCGATGGAACCCTTGATTGGAAAACAATATATCTTCCAAGGGGGATTTATGACGTTGAAAATATCAACGCGGAGATTCAACATAGAATGAAATTTATCACCGGAGCGAAAAGAGTGGAAAAAGACGCCGAAGTAGAAAAATATCCCATTTGAATAGCTTCCTATGAACCATCGTTATCAGCATCCATCAATGTAAACTCGGAGGAATACGCCATGGATATATATAACAGCTCAATCAGAACCGTATTAGGATGGCCTGAAAAATCACCAACGGAATTACATGGTGATAAACTGCGTATACTTGAACCACAACGAACAATTCTTCGCACGGTGTTGATTTCAATTATGGAATCGAATTTCATTTTTTAGCAACCAATCCGGTTTTACCGTGTATGTATTCCGTCTATGATATCCTGGGCAGCTATGAAGAGCTAACATACGAGAATGTATTATGGCGTTTTGATCTTCCTGCGGGCCAAGGAGGGTTTATTATCACGGAAAATAAATTACGCAGTATTTTTAGTACTATCAAACAAATATATCAAACAAATTTACAACAACTGCGACGTAATTTTCAGGAATATCTCAACGATATAACTATTCCACGCGAGAGCATCATAGAACGCATTGAAACGTTAAATCAAATTTTGTTTGATATGGATTATATCAATGCGAGATTGCTTAAAATATACGTCGATGATACCGGCCCAAACAAACAAATATTTTTAAACATGCTCTCATTTATCAATGATACAATAATCAATTATAAATTTCCCGGGTTTAACGCTCCCGAATTGAAAAAAATCGACGAGTATTTCCCACGGATACCTGCCAAATGGGAAAAAATACACCGACCATCGATGAACCAAAAAATCTGATTTGATCACGGATGAAACTCCTAACATTGACTCTAAATTTGATTACGGTAGTCTCACTATTAACTTTTTAAAAACGCATCATGAACCTGCACCGTAGGAGTATGTCGTCTACGACCCGAAAGATTATCATTATAACCTAGCTGGGTTTATTATATGGCAATCTCCCGCGGCCGATGGCTGGTTTGTTACGTTGCACACCGTTCAAGATATTTTTGACAACACTGTTAAAATATATCAAACAAATTTACAACAACTACGACATTATTTTCAAACTTCTACGTTGAACGGTGAAATACCATCTCGCGCTGAAGTAATTCGACAAATTAAGGTATTAAATCAAATTACATCAGACATATATTTTCTCAATAAAATATTACTGTCAATAATAAATATCGACTCTGATAGATTTAAAAAAAAAATAGATCATTGACAACAACACAAGGATATAAATTTCCATTATATAAAGTCCCCGAGTTGAAAGAATCGCTTGATGATCTTATCGACGAGTATTTACCGCGGATACAACATCATTGGGAAAAAACAAAACCTCCATCGGATATTATTCCGATGGAATAACGATCCCGATGGTACAGGTATACATATATCTCGGAATACCGTCGACGTAGGAGGGAGCATCGTGGTGCATCTTATTTGCGATGTTGTGTTAGGTAGTTATAGCGTTGATATATCCTCGTCGAGTAAAGCGGATCAAGGTTACATCCTGTACACGTTTACCCCGAATGTTTCCCCGGGAGGTTTGATCATTTATAACCCAATTAATCTAACATACCTACCAACGATTAATTCCTTGATATCAAGAATGAATTTTAGACTGGTTGATTACGAGTTTAACTTGACTGATCTATCACAGGGAGGTGAATTACAAATTACCATTGATGTGAAATCCTAAGGATTTTCGTCATAGACTTTCATCATAAAATCCAAAAGATTTTCAATCGAAGATTTTCCAAAATAAAATTACAAGAATTACAATAATGTACACTCACGCACAATTATTCATCTACGACAAGGATAAACTCCATTAGACGTCATTAGAAAATCATTCGATGAAACAATCACGGGTGATTTTGAATTTTACATCGATAGATTTGACAACAAGGATCTTTTTGCTGACGAATCATCAACAAAGACAACATCAGCGTGATCCTATAGCGATGATTAGCTGTAATCGCGATCAGATAATGAATTATGTTCACTCGTGTATGACTGTAGATCGTCTCAAACAAATATTAAATGAAGAAAAGTTTTGATTGGAAATTTAAAAAATAAAATAAAAACGAAAATGAAAGTTCTGAGGAATTTCACAGCAAATTTTGCATATGTGTATGATTTCCGAGTTTAATTTCCGAGTATAATTTTTTTTATTCCTATGAAAATCGTTTGCAATTTCCGAGCGTAATTTCCGAGTATAATTTTTTTTCCCAAACATTTCTCGCTGTGATATATGAGAGCGCTAACTTATCTTACCGCCGCCGACGAAAAAAAAAATATTGTTAAGAGGAGTTAAACGTCCTCGAGAAGTGTCCCAGGAATACAAAATCGGATTATCGGGGTTGTATAAAATATGGTCAAAGGAACCGATGTCAGCTAGAACGAGTGGATCCGCTCCAGAATACATCGCTGAAAAAACAGCGAGAACTTTGCGAGGAAATTTCTAAATTGCGAGAGAAGATCGCGAAGTTAACTACGAAACGTAGTCAGCTTAGAGCAACCAACCAAGATATTACGAAGAAATACGAGAAAAAAAACCCACCATGGAAACAACTATTGAACAATAACAAGAAGATATTATAAAACTAAAATCATATAAAGAAAATGGTATAGCAGCCATCAAACAGTTGATCCAAGAAAGAGAGACATTAAACGCTGATTCTAGAGCTTTAATGGCAGAATAAAAACGAATATTAAAAAATATCAACGAGGAGAAAATTAATTTTGAAAATGATGTCGAGCTAGTGAAAATGGGAATTTTTGGAAATCGAAGATTTCAACGATGAAACATAAAAGTGAAAATCCAAGGATTTCAAAGAATTTTAATCATCCAACAACAACTTTTCAAATTCGTCAATGACAACCTTCTTTCGACGCTCTTCGGCAAATATTTCCTTGATGTCATTTTCAATCTTTTTGATTAGTTTACAAACGGGTACAAATGATTTTAGTTTATCACGATTTTGATAAATGACCTTATTTTGTGCTTCTGTCATCAATTTTGTGATTCTGTACTCGTTTTTATGTGATGGAATTCCCTTCTCGCATTGATTTAACACCCGTGTATTCCTCGGTGATCCATTCACTGGTAAATGTTTTGTTGGTACCGACCAGATACTTTACTCGATCAAGTTCAACAATCAACTGTGCGATAATTTCGTCTTCCATATATGTATCGGAAATCTTTTGTTTATTGATAATATGTCTCAGACAATTTGTTGGTGTATTATTAAATCAGATGAATAAATTAAATATCTCCCAGATTAATCGTCGTAGAGAAATGAAACCCAACAATATCTTTTTGAATACGAGGCCAATTATATATCATCGGCAACATATTGTATGGATTGGGGGTAAATATCGTAGTATTTACCCGAGGAGTTTATTGATGGAAAATAACTTGTTGTAGTATCCATAATTGCTATTATAGGTCGGCGGTATTGTAATCTAGTTTTTGGTGCAGAATTTAAAGTATTTTCACTAGGGGTCAACGCACGCAAATTTTCAATGCGTTTATCCAAGGGGTTTCTATTGATGTGATCGATAACTAATCCTTTAAAAATTATCCCATATATAACATTCATGGATAATTCAATGAGATAGATGTTTTTTCCATTGATCGTAACCATTAATCCAAGTTTTTTCTTTAGTCGTCGATGCCTGATGATTCCGCATCTGGATGCTTCGTAATCGATGTAAATGGGATGAGGAATGAATTCAATCTGATCCATATATTTCTTAAGTAACTTAATTATTTAATTGGTTTTTCTGATAATCGCCGGTAATATATCCCATTTCATCGATGATGATGTTATATTTCCGAGAATAGTATCTAGCTAGTTCCCTAAATCCTTTTCCACCGCAGCCAAGACATAATGTAGTTTTTCCTCGTAATCCAAACCCGCACCATACCAATTTGCAAATTTCTTCAATGACAAAGCTCAAACCATTATAGATTCGCTTGACAGTACAATTTCAACTGTTTCGTCACCATACAGGTATGATGCAGAATTTTAGCGACAACCGTTAGGAGCATTTGAACCTGTTTCTATAGATTTAGTACGGACAATCGTGATGAAAAGTGCACCAAAGTCTTGTGAATATTGCCTTCACTAACTGATGTTATTAATATATCTCTCTCTCTCATCAGGGAATTCCCATCATTTTTCAAAACTGCCATCGTAAAGCCACTGCTGAAGAAACCAACACTGGACCATAACGATATAAAGAACTACCGCCCAGTTTCTAATCTCCCTTTCATATCAAAAATCGTAGAAAAGGTTGTTCTAACTCAATTTGTATCTCATTTAAATTCAAACAGTCTTTTTAGTAATGTACAGTCTGCATATCGCCCTTGCCACAGTACGGAAACTACTCTTCTGAAAGTATTTAGTGACATTCTCTCTGCTTTGGATAGTGGAAAGATTACAGTCCTCACTCTTCTGGATTTATCTGCAGCATTTGAAACAATAGACCATGATATATTACTCCACCGTCTCCAGCATGTATTTGGCATTCAGAATATAGCCTTACAGTGGTTCAAGTCATACGTAGTCAACAGGACACACATTATATCTGCAAATGGAATACACTTCAGCCCAGCTGACGTATGTTGTGGTGTTCCACAGGGATCTGTTATTGGTATTGTTCTCTTCATTCTGTACACTTAGCCGCTCTCAAGTTTCATAGATCATCACCCAGTGTCGCATTAATTGTACGCTTATGACACCCAAATATACAAGTCTAGCCACCCAACTGAAGTTGATGCTACCATCCATGGAACAGATAAGTGCATTTCTGATGTGAAATCATGGATGACATGTAACAAGCTGCAGATGAATGATGATAAAACTGAGGCTATTCTGATCACAACACAAAGACTTTCTCATTCACATCCTTTACCTCAGACAATAAATATCAGCAACACCAACGTTAAATTCTCACAGTCAGTACGAAATCTAGGTGTTACTCTAGACAGTACTCTCACATTGCACCAACATGTCATGAACATCTGCAAGGCTGCATATCTTGAATTGAGACGCATCAGTTCCATTCGTAAATATCTTTCAGTTGATGCCACGAAAACACTCGTGTGTTACTTAATACTTTCAAGACTGGACTATTGTAACTCAATTCTGTCTGGTTCATCACAATATTTACTCCAGAAACTTCAAAAAGTTCAAAACACAGCTGCGCGGATCATCTTTAGAGTACCTCGATCAGAGCACACCTCACCACTGCTCTGTACCCTACACTGGCTATCAATTCGATACAGAATCAAACACAAAATTTGTTCTCTGTGCTATATTTCATTGACATACTCCAGTCCAACCTCACCCATGTGTACACACCAGCTAGATCCTTACGCCCTTCTTCTCATAATCGTATACTCATTGTTCCCAAGGTGAAAACAAAGTCATATGGACAACGTTCGTTTGCATACCAGGGCCCGGCTACGTGGAACGAATTGCCCATTAGACACAAAGACACAGTGGTTCCTTTAAAGAGTGCTCTTAAGACTCACCTATTATTACTTCAGGGACAAACTTAGTAACCTAATCGTGTTTTGTATCTTTTATATTTTCAGCATGTTTTTATGTTTTCCAATTTCATTGTTTTTGTCATTTGTTGTTCTGTAGTGTAGTCATATTATTATTGATGGTGTAAAGCGCTTAGTGCTTTGAAAGATTAGGCGCTATACAAAGTCCTCATTATTATTATTATTATTATTATATATAAGTACACATATAGCAACATACATATAGCACATCACAAATAGCATACACAGGATGTAGGAAACCCCTAGCCAGTGTTAATTTATGTAAAAAGAGAAAAAGAAAACCCAAGATGGGATTTTAAAGAAACCCAACTTTAGAAAACCGTCTCATAGAAAACACTAGGGACCAAATACCTTATGTTTATATAATAATATAATCACAATGAGAAAAAATTAAGGTTAGGTTAACAAGTAAAGAAAACATTCTAAAAAACACATCCAACAACACATCAGGGGGAATAGGGGGTTTCACGGTTACAACGGAGTTACTGATCGTAGCGCCTAAAATTACCTCCCTTAGCTCCAATGCGCATGCCCTCAAAAAATCTCCAGTTCCGGATAGTTTACTGTTCTTCACTTGATTAGGGAAACATAAAGTTAACAAAGGAAAACCAATGAATCAATTATATATGTCAAACTTATTTTGTTCATACTAGGAGAATAATTATAGACGATAAATCAGATAATTAGATTCAGTGTCCATACTTACATTATATCAGATAATTCAATATGTACTTTCCATACTTTAAGAATGTCAAATAATTAAGTTAAATACACTGTCCATATTTATATTATACCTGATAATATAGACTCATTATCCATAATTTCAGATACATTTGTAAGAACATTTCACCTTGCTCTCCAATTTTAAACATTTCTTGCACCTTTTTGGCTACATAACTTTAAAGAAAAATAATCTAAAAAATTTGCATTTTTGATATGTTGATATATCCTTTTTTCTCCGTTACTTTCGCAAGGCTAATAGTTCGTTTATAACACGAGTTAAGAACGTTATTACACAAGTTCGATAAGAAAATTATAATACGAATTCAATCCAGCAGCTGATATGTAATGCTAAATATTTTAAATCAGACACGTTGTTGGTTGTTTTTTTCAAATTTTAAAAATGGAACAGTATATTAATGTATTCAGATGAATTTGACAAAGCAATAATTACATCAGCTATCGATAAAGGAGTGTAATTAATGCTGATGGAATATTGTTTCATATTTGGGTGTAAAAATTATACAATTTTCAGACTAATGACGTTTCATCTTGTTTCATTTTCGTTTAGAATTTTGAACATAAAGTATCGGACGGTACATGCAATAACTTTCAAATCTGCTAGGGTCTTTAACAAGATTTCAGATTGACACCTGCAAATTCATTTAGAACAGCCTTATTAAAATTAGCTTGATTCTGTTTAACTTTCCTTGCATTAAAGATGTAAGTTTTAAAAATACAATTATTTCATAGATTTCGTCCTACTACTTTGGTTCAATATTAATCCACGTGACCGGATGTAAAATTGCAAACAGCATTATTTTAATAAAAGACACTGCTTGTAAGAAAAAGCCATACAAGTCAATAATAAATAAATACTCACAAATATTCATCTTTGCTTTTTTTCTATCGGTCACTCGTTCTTTCTTAGTATCAAATTATACTCTCTTTTTTTTACCTGAAGTACGTTTATGTATATACGTATGCAAACACATTCATTCGAGGATATACATACCCAATGCACCAGATGAAATGTGATAGACACACACACAGAAAAGACAGGCAGATAGGTGAGAACCACAACTGTCCTTTACATGCATAGTGGGTCTAACATAGATATTTCTCCACATCATATACTCTAAATTTTCCATCCGTTCCAGGAAATAAAATTAGAATAATCAAGGATACTCGTACGTGTGCCTGTCTGTTCAAACATTTGTGCATTTTGAAAGAAACTCAAGTTATTTCATTTAAAATATAATTAACATTAATAGAAATGCAACAGTCTAAATCAATAATAAAAGAACTTTAAAAAGTTAGAATTTTTTTGTTGTCGTTCAACATAAATTTACTGCTATGATTAAAACTGTAAAAAAAAATAAATAAACATCTTTTCAAAATTCTTTAAGCGAGAAATTGCAAGAACTTTTTACGCAGCGATACACTTTAGCACGATCAAATAATACAAACTAGTACATAATGTAGTAATGGAAAGATAATGAAGATCTGAAACGGGCAGAAAACATTTATTTAAAACCTGGCTGCAGCGCAAGTTAGTGAGAAAAAAAAAAGAAGTAACAACAATTTATCAAATATTGATAGAATTTCATTTTAAGATAGTGAGATATCGATCCTGTTTACAAAATGTCAGCTTTTTGTCAAATTTACTTGATCTACGTCTGCCATCTCTAATTATTGAACTATCCGGAAGTGAGCTGCACCGATACGCTCTCTGGTGAGCTAGTAACCGCGAAACCCCCTATACACTTATACATAAACACACTTTTTCTAGTTTTTTCAAATAGGGGAGAGGGGCATCTGTCTGGTGCCCACCCCACCCCACTCGTCAAAAAAAAAATAAAAAAAATATAAAAAAAGCAGGGCCACAAATTACTACAATCTTCAGCTTTGGTAAATACGATTTTGCATTCCGGCGTTCGGTGCTTTCAGGCGTTTCGGTGTTTCTATGCACCGAACCAAACTTGCTCCTTATCGGAACGGGGCTTTATTAGTGTTCAGAATAGGTTTTAATGAAAGTAATACAAAATAAAATGGAAGAGCTCTCTCTATCAAAATAAAAATGATGAAATTTCTTTGCAAAGAAGATATCTTTTTAGCTAAGACTGTCCAATATTTGTATTTTGTTCTGTCTGATTTCACTCAGCTCTCACTGTGTCAGTGTCATATCTTCTCTCTGTGTTTAGGGAGACCTAGTCTGGTTCCCTGACCCTTCGTTATTCGTTATTCGTCATAACGAATAACGAAGAGTCAGGGAACCAGACTAAGGGAGACCCACCAAAAAGTGATATTGATATTCCGAATGAAGGTATCACACTCCATAAAATGACGAATCACCGCCAAGTTAACAAGTACATGAGCTGTTGTTTTTGTTCTTCAGTTGACGGAACCGTCAAGAGATATTTCTATTTTCCGACAGGCTCATTATTGTGAGTTAGCAATCTTTGGAAGATTAATGAATACCATATCCGCAAGGATGTACTGTTAGTGCTGGTGGTAAGCACAGGGGCTCGACGCGAGCTTGATGTGAAGAAAAAAAATATAATCTAAAGTAAAAAAAAAGTCATACAGAGTGACAAAAATACCTTAGATTACCCCCATGACCCATTCTGACATAGGACTCTCTCTATCACAGGGGCTCGTTACAAAGCAAATTAGGAGTATCCGTCCATGAATCGGGGTCTAACCTGTAACAATCACGAGTCTGACGTTTTATCAATAAAGTACGGCGAAATGTCTAACAAAATGAAATACCCTTATCAAATATATATGTATATATATATATATATATATATATATATATATATATATATATATATATATATATATATATATATATTGATAAAACGTCAGACTCCTGTGGTAACAATATACCACAAGGGAAGACACCAGTCCGCACCCCTCGGTAGTTCAAACCATTATAGTTTATTCTCGTTGCAACTTCTAATTTCCGACTTAAGTCAGTTGTATTCAACAATGGTTCAATTTTCAAAAAGAGCTCGACAAACTTTGTTCAGTTTGTAACATATTGGAGAAAATGTAAAAATTGTTTGCCAATTTTGACGTCTGAACAACTATTGTCTGGCAGTACCGCGTTTGCATTTGGATAGCCTTGGATTTCACCATTGACAGACAGGTAAGATCCAAATAACCTTGCATCATTAGTTCTATATTAGTAATATGTATTTTAAAAAAAAAAAAATGTTTCAAGAGCTAACAGTGCACTGTGCAAAAATACAACCAGCAATCAACACCAAAAGTTACCAAAATCAATATTTGCTTTCGCCACCAAAATGAAAACGCATCACAATGTACATAAAAGATATTTAATGTGGACGCGAGGATATTCGGATCTTACCTGTCTGTCAGTGGTAAGTATTGTACAATTTCAAAAAAAATAATCATCATACAGATTTATCAAAAAAGTCTAGAAGATGTATGCATTCTCCAGAACAAATTCAGGGCTCACTGACAGGTTGGCTAACCTTTAGTGATCTTAGAAACAGAACAAAATAAAATGCTTTTGGGCGATGGGTATAAGAATGGCATACAAACTCTGACTTACATCTCAAGGTCCTATAAAGGAGGAATAGTCAACTGACTCACCTCCTAAAAGATAAATTTTTGTATGTAGGAATGTGTGTTGTTGCAAAGGAGAACTGGCGCAAGTACCTAGTGTAATTTTTAGAAGCTGCTGCCTAGAACAATGAAACAAAATGTCTTCCTGGATGTTTACCCGCATACTCAGAAATTTGGTGTTACAAGCGTGGATAGAATTTCATTCTTTTGTTTGAGGTTTCATAATGCTCATTAATGAGTAAATTTAGCTTGTTGGGCTGAACCCTGATGCTACTTGATTTATATGATTTTAGGTTTTTTTTTTAAAGTCAGATATATAGTATTTTATCTGAGAAAGCCTGTTTTTAGTCTTTGATTTATCATAAAGCTGCCAGATAGTGGTGATGGATTTTATGATGTTTAGAGACACTGCACCAGAGGAGATAATAAAGCAGCGACTGGCATTTCATTAACAGTGTTATGAACAAGGCTTTTAATATTAGATAAAACGCTCATGTGTAAAAAGCTAAGGTTACTCATCCAGAGCATTGGTGATAGTTACTCATATATGGTCTGAAACATTACCTCATACTGTAAAACTATTTGTGCGTGTGATATCTTGTACACTTAACAGGATTTGTTTCAAAATAACTTTGATACTAAAACGTAATTTTTCTAATGGAAGTTTCATAATAACAGATACATACCTTGTGTGCTGATTCGTTGTTTCAATTTTACATTGACAATTAATTTTCACTATTAGCTATGTGATCAGCTTTTGCATTGTCACTCATCTTATGCCCTTCCAGCCACAAGAGATACATAACAGCTCTACTGAGCATCTTTGACACGGCTAGCTGCTATGGAATGGCATCACCCTTGTGTTTGCATTCACAGATTATGGCAGATCAGGGATCTTTGTTGTATGCAATTTGACTTATAAGCAAGTACATATGGTATAAAATCATGTTCTGTTAACTGTTTTGGATTCATTTATTATTATGTGAAACATGTTATAGTTTTGAATTGCAATAAATGTGATATTGTGTCAGATATGTGGCAAAATTAAGTGGACCATGACCTACTTCGGACACCTGAATGTTAACTTTATAAGTGTCTGCAGAATTTAAGAGAGAGAGAGAGAGATAGATTTTAGTTTGATTGTATGAATATCCACAATTGAATATCAGTGATGACAGTTCTACCTGAGATTTGATAATGCAATACACAATTTAAAATAGTTTTACTTTCCATTGTGGTATACTTGTCAAGCAAATGAAGGTACCATATATACTTTATTACTTGTTTATAAGTCAAGTCAAACTTCACACAGGAAATACCCTTATCTTTGATAGCATAATGCACCTGCAGATCAGGTCTGTGGTGTTTGTTCTACTGATTACTTAAGTTATAACTACACAGACCCAAATCAGCAAGTGCATTATGCAATGATCTGTTGCGGTGCAATATACAGGTGGAATTGCCTCATTAGTTAATGTATATATATATATATATATATATATATATATCTATATATATATATATAGTATTTAACTACCTGCACAGACCCAGATCAGTCAGAAAATTGTGCTATGGAAGATCTAGGTCCATGCATTTTTTTTTACTCTACTTGTAAGCTAGTATTAGTATATATATGTAGATTTTGCAGGCAAAGTAGTTTTAAATAGGATTCACTGGAAAATGAATGAGTCAAATAGATTTTCTTTTCATTGTTGGGCAAAAAAAGGGCTTATTTCCTATTGCATTGGTTCAAAAATTAGGATAGGTTGGTGGTGTTATTTTAATATAATATACCGTATATACTCGCGTATAAGCCCGTTCGCGTATAAGCCGACCCCCCCAAACTGAATTGGTAAAAGTGGTATAAAGTGCATGACCCGCGTATAAGCCGACTCATAATTTTTATACAAACGGTACATCACAAGATGCACAAAGTGAGTTCTGAATATGTTTATTTAGGTAAATCACATTATTAAATAAAATAAAAGAAAGAAATCTAGTTTATATGTTGAAATAAAAACAATTCTGAAGTGTCAAGTCTTAATGGAAATTGAATTAATCCTCATTTAAAAATCATGAATTATAAAAGTTCGATCACTTTTAGAATCCTTCAAAATCGGGCTCTGTATCAGACTCGCCAAACAGTTCACGAAATTCGGCTTCTGTTACGGGCGTGCTTTCATCATACACGTCGTTCCCCTCCCCCGTACTTGCTTCTCATTCACAATAAATTCGCGTGCTGCATCACAGTTGTTATTTGCTTCTGCATATTCAATAACTTTAAGTTTGAATGCTGCATCATAAGGAGACCGCTTTCATTTACTTCCAACACTATTCATTTTATCTGATTGAATTGAACATAAACTTCTACAGAGATTAAACTAAAATAATTTCTTTCAGTAGTAGTATGGTGGTTTTCAATTTGTATTTGATAATTATTTATCATTGTTATTTGTGTAGTGTTTTTTAAACTACGGGTAGTGTGATTCAATCGATCAAACTATGATTGGTTTCAGTGTGGACATTATTCAAGTATTGTGACAGTTTATAACTTTGAGCAGAAGCCATGTCCACTACCAGATCTCGTTAAACAATACATCTGAGAGTTGGCACCTATTAGTTAAGTCATTGGCATTGTGCAACAAAACAAACCTATTATCCCTGAGGCATTTACCACAGATTAAGCATATGGTAGCTATTGTACAACAATCTTCCCCTAACAAACCACTTTGCTTTACAAACAACTAAACAATAGTTGTATATAAACTGTGGTTCCCAATTACTTCTAAAACACCTGTCAAAGAAATCCAACAAATTATATTGTTTTACAATTATTCACGCTGACTCGTATATTGCACTGTTATTTACTGTTCCTAAGCGTGCGCACAACAAAACCCTATGGAGCCTCTCGCTATTGTTTCTCAAAGACTGTCATACATGTATTTCTACTCTCGATCAAAATGTTTGTCATATATACCTTCAGTATCGTAATTCTTTTATTTCTTTTTACGTAGGTTCTTTTCATATTTACAAGCGTGGATAGAATTTCATTCTTTTGTTTGAGGTTTCATAATGCTCATTAATGAGTAAATTTAGCTTGTTGGGCTGAACCCTGATGCTACTTGATTTATATGATTTTAGTTTTTTTTTTTAAAGTCAGATATATAGTATTTTATCTGAGAAAGCCTGTTTTTAGTCTTTGATTTATCATAAAGCTGCCAGATAGTGGTGATGGATTTTATGATGTTTAGAGACACTGCACCAGAGGAGATAATAAAGCAGCGACTGGCATTTCATTAACAGTGTTATGAACAAGGCTTTTAATATTAGATAAAACGCTCATGTGTAAAAAGCTAAGGTTACTCATCCAGAGCATTGGTGATAGTTACTCATATATGGTCTGAAACATTACCTCATACTGTAAAACTATTTGTGCGTGTGATATCTTGTACACTTAACAGGATTTGTTTCAAAATAACTTTGATACTAAAACGTAATTTTTCTAATGGAAGTTTCATAATAACAGATACATACCTTGTGTGCTGATTCGTTGTTTCAATTTTACATTGACAATTAATTTTCACTATTAGCTATGTGATCAGCTTTTGCATTGTCACTCATCTTATGCCCTTCCAGCCACAAGAGATACATAACAGCTCTACTGAGCATCTTTGACACGGCTAGCTGCTATGGAATGGCATCACCCTTGTGTTTGCATTCACAGATTATGGCAGATCAGGGATCTTTGTTGTATGCAATTTG
Organism: Unio delphinus; assembly: GCA_029339505.1. Classification (NCBI taxonomy): domain Eukaryota; kingdom Metazoa; phylum Mollusca; class Bivalvia; order Unionida; family Unionidae; genus Unio; species Unio delphinus. Next base: position 8,231,620 of record JAQISU010000106.1, on the reverse strand, counting down.
ACTTATAAGCAAGTACATATGGTATAAAATCATGTTCTGTTAACTGTTTTGGATTCATTTATTATTATGTGAAACATGTTATAGTTTTGAATTGCAATAAATGTGATATTGTGTCAGATATGTGGCAAAATTAAGTGGACCATGACCTACTTCGGACACCTGAATGTTAACTTTATAAGTGTCTGCAGAATTTAAGAGAGAGAGAGAGAGAGATAGATTTTAGTTTGATTGTATGAATATCCACAATTGAATATCAGTGATGACAGTTCTACCTGAGATTTGATAATGCAATACACAATTTAAAATAGTTTTACTTTCCATTGTGGTATACTTGTCAAGCAAATGAAGGTACCATATATACTTTATTACTTGTTTATAAGTCAAGTCAAACTTCACACAGGAAATACCCTTATCTTTGATAGCATAATGCACCTGCAGATCAGGTCTGTGGTGTTTGTTCTACTGATTACTTAAGTTATAACTACACAGACCCAAATCAGCAAGTGCATTATGCAATGATCTGTTGCGGTGCAATATACAGGTGGAATTGCCTCATTAGTTAATGTATATATATATATATATATATATATATATATAGTATTTAACTACCTGCACAGACCCAGATCAGTCAGAAAATTGTGCTATGGAAGATCTAGGTCCATGCATTTTTTTTTACTCTACTTGTAAGCTAGTATTAGTATATATATGTAGATTTTGCAGGCAAAGTAGTTTTAAATAGGATTCACTGGAAAATGAATGAGTCAAATAGATTTTCTTTTCATTGTTGGGCAAAAAAAGGGCTTATTTCCTATTGCATTGGTTCAAAAATTAGGATAGGTTGGTGGTGTTATTTTAATATAATATACCGTATATACTCGCGTATAAGCCCGTTCGCGTATAAGCCGACCCCCCCCAAACTGAATTGGTAAAAGTGGTATAAAGTGCATGACCCGCGTATAAGCCGACTCATAATTTTTATACAAACGGTACATCACAAGATGCACAAAGTGAGTTCTGAATATGTTTATTTAGGTAAATCACATTATTAAATAAAATAAAAGAAAGAAATCTAGTTTATATGTTGAAATAAAAACAATTCTGAAGTGTCAAGTCTTAATGGAAATTGAATTAATCCTCATTTAAAAATCATGAATTATAAAAGTTCGATCACTTTTAGAATCCTTCAAAATCGGGCTCTGTATCAGACTCGCCAAACAGTTCACGAAATTCGGCTTCTGTTACGGGCGTGCTTTCATCATACACGTCGTTCCCCTCCCCCGTACTTGCTTCTCATTCACAATAAATTCGCGTGCTGCATCACAGTTGTTATTTGCTTCTGCATATTCAATAACTTTAAGTTTGAATGCTGCATCATAAGGAGACCGCTTTCATTTACTTCCAACACTATTCATTTTATCTGATTGAATTGAACATAAACTTCTACAGAGATTAAACTAAAATAATTTCTTTCAGTAGTAGTATGGTGGTTTTCAATTTGTATTTGATAATTATTTATCATTGTTATTTGTGTAGTGTTTTTTAAACTACGGGTAGTGTGATTCAATCGATCAAACTATGATTGGTTTCAGTGTGGACATTATTCAAGTATTGTGACAGTTTATAACTTTGAGCAGAAGCCATGTCCACTACCAGATCTCGTTAAACAATACATCTGAGAGTTGGCACCTATTAGTTAAGTCATTGGCATTGTGCAACAAAACAAACCTATTATCCCTGAGGCATTTACCACAGATTAAGCATATGGTAGCTATTGTACAACAATCTTCCGCTAACAAACCACTTTGCTTTACAAACAACTAAACAATAGTTGTATATAAACTGTGGTTCCCAATTACTTCTAAAACACCTGTCAAAGAAATCCAACAAATTATATTGTTTTACAATTATTCACGCTGACTCGTATATTGCACTGTTATTTACTGTTCCTAAGCGTGCGCACAACAAAACCCTATGGAGCCTCTCGCTATTGTTTCTCAAAGACTGTCATACATGTATTTCTACTCTCGATCAAAATGTTTGTCATATATACCTTCAGTATCGTAATTCTTTTATTTCTTTTTACGTAGGTTCTTTTCATATTTACACTGAAATAGGCTAGCGTGCATTTCTACGAAACCGTAGAGTTTAATTATTACTGATTAGCTGAGGGATAAATACTTGACCAGAGATTATTAAATTGGCGGTTCTTTTGGAAAATACACGTATTTCCGTAGTTCAAATAACACGTATGGCTGTATACCTTCAGTATCGTAATTCTTTTATTTTTTTTACGTAGATTCTTTTCATATTTACACTGAAATAAACAAGCGTGCATTTCTACAAAACCATAGAGTTTAATGATTACTGCTTAGCTGACGGTTAAATACTTGAATAGAGATTACTAATATGGCAGTTCTTTTGGAAAATACACGTATTTGCGTGGTTCAAATAACACCTATGGCTGTATTTTCTGGTGGATGGACATGTCAAATAGACGTCAAGTACGTTAAAACATGTTTTTCATTCATTATCCTACCACTTATGTTAGAAAAAAAATATTTGTTTTACTTCACGTCAGGACAAATCTTATCAGCCATGTGGCATCATTAGGCATGTGATCTCATATTCGGCAATCGACGGAAACAATAAATATTGGAAATCGAGGGGAAAAAGCATTATAAATTTCAGGTTTGGAACTTGACCCGCAGATAAGCCGACCCCCCTTCTTCCAGGCCTTATTTTTGTCCTAAATTTCTCGGCTTATACGCGAGTATATATGGTATATATATAATTTATGAAGCACTTCAAGTAGAAGGCAAAACCTGCTCCATTAGGTGCACAAATCATATTAAAGATTTTTTTTATCTAAAAAATTTATTTAACTAGGGTGGGTGGACATGGGTAATATTAAGTGCTTGGGTTGGCAATGAAAGGCAGGGATGGTTGGCTGAGCAGAAACACATTTCTTTTTGCCCAAGTGTCTTTGTTTAATTCACAACTATCATAACATAATTTTGACCATTTGTTTTGTCCACATGGATCAAAAGCGGTCACAATGTTACAGCCAGATATATGGACTTTTATATCCACATGCTATATTTCCTCAAACTAAGATGCAGCAAAATAAAAGATCAAATGATGGCCAGTGCATATATTTTTATCCTAGTAGTCTCTATTGTTTTTATTCAACTTGATCACTCAGGGCAGATATGATTTGAATACCTGTAACTTTTACATCTTTATTCCCATTAAGTTGGAGTTACTTCCCTTCAACTAGTGCTGCTATATAGTTCATGCACTTTCACTTTTGACATTTTATCATTAGATCTAATAAATGTGTATTTAAAACACAGAGACACTACATCTACAACTTACCATCTATGTTTCAGGCCAGAACAGTTTTATAGCCTAGAATTTGATTCAGCCATGGTTGCATGTGCCTTTTCTCAGACAATGCCTTGATTAAGTGTTTGTCTAGATCAAGGGTCGTGGAATTTGTGGATAAAACAAGGGGGGATGTAGGACTAAAATATTAACAGTAGTCTGCTAGCTCAAAGCTGGTAAATTTCCCATTGGACTAGGATTTTTCATGGTTTAAATCGGAGATTGGCAATTTATTTTACATAGCGTGCCACTTTTTACCAGATTAATTACAAAATGAACAGGCGTGTGTCACCAGTAAGAGAGTAAGACTTCGCATGCCACACAAAATCTCTTGACATGCAGTCTTGTGTTACATGTGCCGTATGACAATATGTTGCTGACCCCTTGTTTAAGTTGTCACCAGTCAGCTAATGAAGGACTCGTGAAGATTCAGTAGGACTAGTAAATTTCTGTTGCAGTATTTACTTATCCCTTGGCAGATTGCCTCCCTTTACCAATTTTAAACATTTGAAGGATAAATGATGTAAAAAAAAACAACAGTACAAGTAATGAAATGTGATTGGTTAGAAGTGTGTGTGTGTGTGTTTACCTGAATCACTGACATTAAAAAATAACCAGAGTGGACCAGAAGCTGCAAGATGAATTGCCTCTAAAACTATTTTCCTCGTGTAAGATGTACGAGTGTATGTGGTCAAAGATCTATTTGTTGAATCATCTCTGCAACCACTGAAGATGTGCCAACCCTTAAATTTGATGATAACTCTTATGGAATTGACCCTTAACATACAGATTAATGGAATGAAAGCAAAAATTATGGAAATTTGATAGTTATGGTAATATCTGGATACTATCATGTTTGACCAAGTTCCAGGTTTTAATGTTCAGGGTGAAAGGGTCAGTAAGCCTCTTAAAATGTTTTAATAGTCTGTGCTGAAGATTAAAATGGAATACTGTGTTCAGATTCTTGGGCAAGAAAAAGTCAGGAAGGGCAACAAGTATGTTTATTGGTCATATGAATTGATTTGAGGGTGTCTTGGGGTGGGAGACAGGATTTCCATTGCTATGTGAAATTGGCAACAAAAGTCAAGAATTATCGCAGGTTTTAGAGATTCATAAAACTAATGGGTTTGGAACTGCAGTTTGTGAAACTACTGGAAGCAAATATAGCCTAAGTATGCTTAAATTATTATTTGTTGAACATAATATTTACTGTCATTGTGCATTAGTCTCAGATCACACTTTTAAACTTTTAAATGTGTGTTTCTAACTTGACAATATCAGTACATATTTTGTTACACGTTACTGAAAACTCGTCAAATTTTGGAAGAAAACTCGACTGCCTTTCATAAAATGCCCAGTTAGGATTGGCAGGTCTGCCATCATTGGAATTGGTGTTGCTGGAATTGTGACCACATCAATTATCATATGCATGTCAGTTGGATTTGTTTTCAGGGCTATCTTTATAGCAACTGGTGTCACCGGCAAATTTTTGTGTTCTTTCTAAATATTAGTAATGCAGTGAATGTTGTAAATATTTGCTAGTGTATCTGACTACCTGCCAGCTCACAGCAGTATATTGCTCTCACTGTGGTACCTTACTGTAAACTGCTCTGGTGGCCTAGTGGTTAGATCATCTGCCGTGGAAGCAGGAGGTTGTGGGTTTGGTCCCTGGCCAAGTCATTCCAAAAGACTTAAAAAAATGGTAGTAACAGGTGCCTCACTTGGCACTCAGCATTAAGAGGTTAGTGTTAGGACTGGTTGCCTGTTATCAGGATAATGTGACTTGGTGAGACATCATTCTACATGTCTGCGGCATGATGCCCCATTGCTAGACATCACTATGAACTGCCTCACTGCAGACGCCATAGCGATATGACTGAAAAATTGTTAAAGCTATGTTAAAAATCCTAATCACACACCTCACTGGTAACTTTGCTTGATGGTCACCATAGTTACAGTTTTGTGAGGCTTAATGGAGGCTCATGCACATAAATACAGGACTTGTGTCAGTGAGGGTTGTTATGGTGTTGTGTATATCTTTATTTTGTTGTTACTCTTGGTTCGTGACTATTTATATTCTGTGTACCGGTAGTGACTATAAATTGTAATGATCATCTTTTTTTTAAAAGATATTGATAGTTAACTTTTTTCCTCATGTATAAGGTTCTATTTTAAGATATTGCAGGTGTCGATTGCCTAGAATCTATAAATAGATGTCTACTTTCCAATAATAAAACCTCTTAACTTTGGGATAGTTTTGCTTTGGCTGGAGGGTTTAGGTCATGTGGGTTCTTAGAAGAATTAAGTTATTTCCCAGTGGATAATTTAGGTCACATGATTAGGTATTTTGAAATATTAGATTGAATAGTAAGATATGTTGCATGGGTATATTAATTACATCATATAGGTGTAATATACTCTTCAAGGTATGTATAAGGAGAGAACTAAGTAATCAAATTAATTTTTATTTTGGATTCCTATTTCATATGTTGCAATCAGTCTGCAGATGATTTGCTATTGTGTTTAGATAATTTTAGAGGAGACATTTATTAGGACTATTCATTGGAACCACATTGTACTATGATATTCTGGGACTGTTGTGATTTATTCAAAGGAATTTTTTGGACAATGCCATTGTCCTAAGTACATTCAAGGATCTGAAATGTATTCTGTCACTTCTTTTTGACTTCAATAGAAATTTGTGTATTGTTTTCTTAATACTGTAAGCTCCTCTTATATTTTATTTTTAAAAGTTTGATAATTAAATCTTTTCTTAAGTTTTACAAAACTTGATGGTTTTGCTTCTTTCTATAACTTAGTTTATAACCACGAGTCATAACAATCCATAAGCCCAATAATAAAAGTGCTACATATTAAGTGTTGCATTTGTGTGTGTGTGTGTGTGTGTGTGTAAAGTGGTTAATATATAGCTAACATTTGGTTATACATGTAGGATTAAGGCTTTGTGCATTTTGTTTTTTTATGCCAGAGACAGATAAATGTTTGTTTGAGTGTGACACAAATTTGACCATGGGTTTAACTCAACATAAAGTTTAGAGAGTGTGGCCCCATGGTTTCATTTAAAATCGATGGTGAAGTATAGTGCAGTCAGCCTGCCGGCCAGCATGCATAACTAAAAGGCTTCATATGGAATTAAATGTGTAAAAAAGTAATAAACCTCTCACATCTATAAATTCCCAAACCCAAGGGCAATTCCCAAACCCAAGGGCATTGACATTAGAAATGGGCTACAGCATAGTGCAACACAAGGCCATCTGTTAACTGATATAATCATTGCAATTGGTAGAAATGTTTGAGGCCCCAACAGATTACCGTAGTGATGGTTGTGGTTTTAATGAGTTGAATGGGAATCATTGATCTTGAACTTCTGGTAGTAAATTAGCAGTGATGGAGTTTTGTAATGTGCAGCATGGTAGTGACAGTTTAAAGGGGTCTGAAAATACTTATGAACCTTTTAAAGGGTCTGGAAATAATTATGGACTTTTAAAGGGGTCTGGAAATATTTATAGACCTTTTAAAGAGGTCTGGAAATATTTATAGACCTTTTGAAAGGGTCTGGAAATAAGTATGGACAATTTAGTAGGGTTTAAAAATATTTTTCAAGACTTTCAGTTGTAAATAGCAGTATATTGCTTTTTATTTGTCAAAAAAAGGGAATGAATCAACTTGCAGGTAACTCAAGAATCATGAGTTACCAGATCTTGGTATATATATAAAAAAAATCTGATTATGAAATTAAATTTGTATTAGGGCTTGATAGGAGTGTGATCATGCCTATGATACAATCATACAGGGATGTAGGGTTATATCTATATAGTTGCAGTGGGAAAGATGCAAAGTATAACTGATTTAAATGGGAATAGTTATCTTGTCTCGCAGTCAGATACACCAATACACCTACCATTTAACTAAGAGGTATGGACAAGCTAAGCTGGTTAGAATATTGCTTTTCATACCTTACCTGCTTAATTCCTGCCCCGTACCATGAAAGTCATCTCTGAATGTCACTCAGATCCATTGCTACGAGCAGTTGAAAATCATTTATCCACTGTGCCACCATCTATCGAGAGTGTGACAAGCCCCCACATGTAATTGGAAGGGATAAAAGGTGTAACTGTTTCAATAATGAATTAAACCCTGTACATCTCAGTCAGGTACATATGCATATACCACTGTATAGTGGCCTGAGACACCTAGACCAATATGGACTCGGTGTGGATAGGAGTTATCATTGTTGAAATTTATGAAAACCAATACAGTTTTCTGATACTAAAATGAATTAAAATAATGCTTAAAATCTTAATTGATAATGTGATAAAAGATGTCTTTTACAATTTCCATATGTGGTTTGCCACCAAAGCTGCAGTTTCCCTGTGACATATATCCAGTCATAATTGGTCAGTCAATCATGAAAGCCCTAGATAAACTGGTATTGAAATTACACATCAGTATAATAACTAATAACATTTATTGACTGAACTGGTTTAGTTTAGGAAGCATTAATATTCAAACAAATGTAAAACACTCTTCTTGTCATAAATGACTATTTTCCATAAATGTCAGAAATAAGTGAAGCATCTGTTGTCAGAATAAATCAGTCAATATTAGACATAATGCAGAAAGTAAGCAAAACTGACTGTAGAATTGCATGTTTATGTCTTCGTTTCATAGTCATGCGCACAACTAATTGTGTACTACAATTCCAATAAAAACAAATATAGCAGAACTGGACAGGCATATATATACCCATGTAATCAAGTTACCTTTTTAAATATGACATTCCTTTTGCTGGAAAAAATGTACAAGTGGCATTTAATGAAATATTTTTACTTGGGTAAAATTGTTGTACTTAAATATTATCTAGACTTTCCTATCAGTTGGAATTTATTATAATATATAGTTTCTGCTGTGAACACTTGAAGTCGCATGGACAATGCAAATAATGAATGACCATAATGGATAGAGATACGTTAGAATATTCCTTTGTACGAGAATGAAATACCTTTAATAAAAATTAATACTCCATCAATAAAAGTGGCGATATGAAATCTGGTGCAGGTATCATTGCCTTGATGCATGGAGATAATGAAACCTAGCTCAAAACATTAGATTTGGAGATCATTCGGCTATCATAGTATCATTCTTCTGATTGGTTTAGAATGACCATGATGTGGGCAATCCTGGTAGCTGTTGTTACAGAGCTTCCTTTATTAACAGTCATTTTAGAGTTAGCCTTAGGTAAATAAATGCCACTGGATTTGGACAAGTGCCTGTTGTACAATTAATTTGGAGAGAAATGTCAGTAGGCTAAATAAAGCCTTTGAAGGACTGGTGTGTAGAATTCATTTATTTCTAATTTGAGGGTCTCAAACAGGAAAAAGATCTGGTGACCATGATGACTAATTGAGTAAAATTATATGGTTTTGGTTAAAGTTCTTTTGTTTCCCATGACACATTTCAAAATGCTTCAGCTGTAGAAAGCTGTCATTGTTGTTTAATGGGATAAAGGAAAATCATAGTACATCATGTAGTGCTAAAAGAAATGAGATGATCTTGTTTTCTTCGATAGTTTTATCACTGTAGTTGACACTGTACTATCATACTTTCTTATTTAATACTTTCTATATTGCAATAAATGCTTTATCATGTTCTCAAGCAATTCATGTAATTCACCTTAACATGATGTTTGAATACATGTATCTTGTTAAGTTGAAAAGAGCTGCATCATGATTTAAAAAAAATATTATTTGTCAGGATTGTAAATGTTCTCCTACATTACCAACTGATCAGATGCACGGGGCAGTATCTTATGATTATTTTCCATCCAGAGCTTTCCTTATGTTCCTTTACTTAGACATTACACATGCAAACACACACACACAATTATATTCACAAATATTGTACAAAAAGAACTCATTTACAAACCCCGAAGTGTTTTATATTGCTTGTTTCTTTCTTTGATGTGAAAATAAAAAATACCTAAGAAATCAGACCAAAAGTTGAAAAATGGGTCCACTTTTTTAAAAACTCATCACATATGTTATTTACTTTGGCAACATAAATTTCCAGTCTTTTTTATGATAAAACACAATTTCTATAACAAGTGAGATTTTAAATTTTATGATGGACAGAATGATATGTATATAACACATTTTGCAAGCCAGACTTAAGAAAGTTAAGATTTCAAAGTTTTTATCTACGATAAAGAAATCTTTTCATGTAATTTTAAAATTTGGGTCATACATTTGGATCCATTACACAAATAATTTCTAACACTGTTCAGTAACTGAACAGTCGTAGAATATAGGATAAGTGTTCAATTTGTTTTGTTCTCTCCATTGAGAAGGTGTTTGTTTGATTAGGATTTTTTTAACATAGCTTTAACAATTCTTCAGTCATATCGCTACGATGTCTGCATTGAGGCTGTTTATAGTGATGTCCCACCCAGTCACATTATCCTAACACTAATGTCTTAATGCTGAACGTCAAGCGAGGCAGCTGTTAGTACCATTTTTGTAAGCATTTGGTATGACTTGGCCGGGGATCGAACGCACGACCTTCTGCTTCTGCGGTGGATGCTCTGACCAGTAGTCCACTGGAGCAGTGTGTTGCATCTGAAAAAATGATTAATGAATACCACTTTTAAATTTGAAATAAGAATTTGACAGTGATGTAATTAAACAGTCATTGTGTCACTCTTGTGATAAATAATCCACATGGATTTTACTGATTTGTGACAAATTTTGAATGCAGATCTAGGAAAGTAGCAAAAATAAATGTACATATTTTATAGCTTTTTGCAGTTATGACATTTTATGCTTAGATTACCCATTTTGGCCACCTATGTTAATAATAATTATGTCTTTACCTTTCTTAGGAGTTGGCATGTGTCAACCTACAACAGAGCAGCTCAGGTTCACATTTAATACAATTTCCCTTTGATCAGGGACCCACTGGTAACTGATCATTATAATCGACACCTGCCTTGTAGAAGATTCTGAAAATTTTGACATCTCTAATTAAAATAAGGTTTTCTGCATTTAAAACGTTTATGGGATACATTTACAAGAAGCTTATCATTCATAATAATTATAAAACATAGATAATCATACGGTATAATCTAACACATCATCAATTTACATTGTATTCAAAATTTGGAATGATGTATGCAGATCAAATTTACATAGCACAAGTTACTGATACAAGTATAGAAAATTGTTATAAGCATGGTTACAACAGGACAACCAGTTTTTTAAAAAAAATGGTTGTCCAGTTTTTTTGGGTTGTCCAAAAAAAAAAAAGCAGTTGTCGTTGAAATTGCAGTAATATGAATGATTCAACAACTGTTTTATACCTTAATGGTAAGTACATATATGACTTAATTTGGTCTTGTTAATTTACTTTACCGTCTTCAGCTGGATATAAATATATCATGCAAGATATGGAACCCCATTTCGGTTAGGTTAAATCATCTTTTTTGTAACTTTTTTTAAGAAAAAGACCCCCCATATAATTAGTTCAGTGTCCGTATTTTTTATTATAAAGTATCTGCACAGAATTCTCTGAGTACATGTATATATAGTTGCCTTGTGAAGTCGTCCATATTTAAAGACTAAGATAAATTTACTCCGCATGATGCATAGGAATTGAAAACATTTACAATCTCAGCACGTGGGTGTGCAAGAATGATGGCCAAAGAGAATATAATTAATTGAGTGAAGGTTTGTTTCTGGTGTCTCCTCATAAGATGGTTGTAGTTTTGCAATATCCAAATCAGTGCCTGAATTAAATAGTATATGGTAGAATTATTAGTAGCCCTGAATGCAGGGAGATGGCATGTAATTGGATTATTATGCAAGATTGATAATGACAGGCAGGTATGAAAGCTTTAATAAACATTATAAATAACAATTAACAGACACATGGTTGCAATGAAGTAGATTTTGCAAGGTAGTAATCTGACATTCTAAACTATAGCCATAAAAAATCTAGTTGTGAGGACTACATTTGGTTGCCCAAGGCTTCAATTTATGTGTCCCAGTCTGTCAGTAATAGTGTATTTTGTTACTGTGATGAAAGCATAATCTTATTAATTTTTGCACTCAGTATGTATGGCGTAAAAAGTGAATTCATGCACTGCATTGAAGGAATTCATATGGAAATTGAAAGCACTGATTAAATTCTCCCAAAAATTTAATAATTAAAAATCTTCAATTTGGATATTAAAGCTAGTGGATTGATCATGAAATATTTATTTTGGTATCGAGATGCCTCCCAACTTCAAGGCTCAGGTACCTTGCTCAGGTTAATTTTCCAGGTTCTTGTATGTTGTTGAAATTATCCAAACTTTACTTTCAACCAGCTTTTTATATAAAAGTTGATCGGTAATGTTATTTTTGTACATAAAAAGGTTTTGACAAGTCAGGGAAGAAATGCACACCAGTGCATTTCTAGTCATGGGTTATTATAACAAAGAGTGTTGAAAAGAGATTCTCATAGCTTATCTTGAGACTTCTTTTGAGATGTTCTGATGATAAATGTGATTAGTTGTTTATGTAATTTTGGGTATATGCATAGGTTCCTTCATTTGTAATATGACCAGATAAACTGATGACTTCCTAACATTTGCAGATAGCTAGCTGTGATAATTCTTTGTGATGACACTCCTTAACCTTGCATAATTTGTACTGCTATTATATTTTTTTATATATAATTTTACATTACATTTCTACACTTGTAACAATTACACAATATTTGTTGTTTATATGTTTAAATTGCATATCCATAATGCAAACTAGCTATTAGCGAATTAGATTACCTTGGATATATAAACAGTAATAATAATAATACATGTAATAATAATACATGTAATAATGATAATAGTAATACAATGTCTGTCGATTGATCCATCTGGCTGACTCCTACCAAGGACTTTAAAAAATGGTACTAACAGCAGCCTTGATTGGCGCTCAGCATTAAGAGGTTAGTGTTAGGACTCGGGTCGGCCTCAGGTGTCAGGATAATGTGACTGGGTGAGACATCATGCTGCATGTCTGTGACATGATACCCCAGTGCTAGGCATCACTATAAACTGTCACTCTGCATACATCATAGCAATATGACTGAAAAATTGTTAAAGATATGTAAACAATCTAAGTCATACACACAGGTTCATAAGTTGAACTTAATCACAAACTCGTATAGATAGCAGTGAGATGTGTGAATGTTCTGTAAAGGCCAGCAACTTCGACCGCTCGGCCATCAATGACCCATATTAAATAAAGAAGATGCAGAGAAAAGTATGTAGGTATAATGTGGATTCAGTGAACACAAGAATAATATAATACTGAATGTATCCATCCCACATTAAATTTAAAAGATGTCTTGGCAACATGCAGAATCTTTCGCATTAATTCAAGTTAGAGTTTGCTTCAGAAACATCAACAAATTTACAAAGATTAATCATGTATGCATGATGTTTGCACTTTTTGTTGTACCAGTGTCTTAAGATAAGCATGACATTAACTACTGTAGATACTTGCACAAGTCGAGTCCAAATTGCACAGACCCAGATCTGCTGTTGCATAATATTCTGGTAGATATAGGTCTATGTAGTTTGTTAGGAGAAATTTGTAAGACAAGCAATGGGAAAGTGAAACTACTGGTAGTCTATTCATCTCATTATGTAGTAGCATGTCTAGGTCAGTGTTGTTTGCATTAGGTCATGGCTTGTACATATTAATTTATTTTGTTAAAACCTGCCATCTTTAAACGGTTTTTAAACTTTAAATAATTTGTTTGGATAATAATCGTGAATTGAATTTGAAAGCAAAATTGAAATTTATGCATGTGTATTTTCATTCTTTTCAGTGAGCCCCATGTCCTATTTTAATGCTCTAATCATCTTGTTAATGACACCTTGATAGTGTAAAGTAAAACTCAATTCAGTGCTGTTATTAATGGACAGTATCCTTAATCTCTGTCTTAATTAAATATGCACCACATTTTAATTACTTGATTATAACATCCATTCAGGCGACACCAAGATCATATGCTTTTTGATGATCCAATGATTTCAGTTCACATCTCATAAGCTGCATATTTCATCATAGGGGCCTCAGGTGGATATGTGGTCTTTCATGTCTGCCTTTTCAGCTCATTTGTATATTGCACTCGCCAGTCCTGGGTTTGAGTCTTATATTGGCCAACATGGGTATGTGTGAAAGTTGGCCAGTAGTTTCCCCATGGTTGCTGGTTCTTCCTGGGGACTTGGAAGGTTGTTCCTCAAAATATATTGGCTGCCATTATGTAGCTTTCCTGTGCTTAAAAATGGGGTTAAATCCACAAAAAATACAATTTCATCGTTAGTACCTTTTCAAATCCCATAGTAAGTTCATAATGTTAAAAAGTTGTATCGAAAATAAAGCCGCATATTATTTTAGCCAAATGTGCCGTTCTTTGAAACTGATCGTAGAATTTGGTCACATGTTATCTGCAGGATATTTTGTCTTCTTAATTGTTCATGGCTTGTAAAGTTGGCTGGTTTCACGAGAAAGTTGACAGTTTAATCCTGTTGTGCAGCATTTATTCTGTAAAACTGCATGCTTTGTGAAAACTGCACATGATCTGAAATTGGAATATTCATTTCATGGCACAGGAATTACATGCAAAACTTTGATTGTCTCAGGGGTTATTTGAGAAGAGAGCAAATCTAAGTTTACCTCAATGGATATAAAACAATGTAAAATCAAGCAGTTTAAAGCCAAGTTTTGCACCATTTCCAGTTGCATGAGCCCAAATATCGTTTTAGTGCCACTTTCCATTCTGACATGTTTTTTTTTTAAAAGTAAAAATTAACATCAGCAGAACAATGTTGATAATAGCAAGTAGTGTTGTATCTTGCCACATACCATATATAACAACTGAAAAAGGGTCCCAAATGGCCTAAAGTGTTTTCCATTACGGATCACTGCTGTCTCACCTCTGTCTGTGTGGGTTCAAGTCTAAGATTCGGCTAATGTAGTTATATTAGAAAGCTTGCCAGTAGCTTCTCGTGGGTCGGTGGTTCTTTCTGGGGTTTTCCCAGGTTCTTCCTTCACCAATAATACTGGCCGCCATGTATAGTCTGTCATGAGCTGAAAAATGGCGTTAAACCCTAAAAACAAAACAAACAAACAATTGAAAAAAGGAAATCCTATTTCCATTAAAGACTGGCCAGTAGTGTTGTGTCTTCCCACATACCACATAAAACAACTGCAAAAGGAAATCTTGTTTCTATGAAAGAATCTAATTCTCTAACTTTTTAAAACTTTCTTATTACTAAGCAGGTGATGTGGTTTAAATTCATTTACCAGTATTCTGGATTTAAACAAAATCATGTGCTCGATTGTGATGTCTTTATGCTAATGATCGCAGTGGGAAATCTCGTATTTGCATACTACAACAAGGAAATTAAATTAGATTTTGACAGGCAGTTTATAGTCAGAGAGACACCCAAATTCCCAGTACTCCATGCACAGTTTGTTCCTGCTTTGTTGATGGTAATTTGTGGAACTTAAATTGGTTTTGTTTCATATTAAAAAACAAGGAGTAAAGCTGAAGAAAAAAAATACCATTAACAACTATTATATAGCCATTTGTCCATTGTGTAGAGATTATTTTGCTTTTACAGTTTATTTGGTAAGCAAATTAAATGTTGATGGCATCCATTAGTCTTGAGAGATGATGGAAGTGCGCCCATGAGAGATGTCCCGATTACTGGTTGTGCAGCGTCAGTAGTGGCTTTGTAGTATAACATGAGAGTGGCAGTCCTTGCTGCACTTGAAAGTTGAGTCTGGTTTGTGTTGGAGCTGCTTTTTCTTCCTCCAGGATAGTTTTTCATCAGTGTGCCGTATTTTCGTGCATATAACGTAAACGTTATACATGTTTTTACAATCAGTGCATCCCCCCCCCCCGGCGCGGTATATGCATAAACGCGTTATCCCAGGTTTTTTTTTACAGCCAAAAGCACATTAATGAATTACGAGCAACCACCTTAATAAACCGGTGACAATTAATAAAAGATTTCTTTCATACGCATACAGTATTAATGAGGTTTATTCAACTCTTTAAGTAGAAAAAAAAAATTTGAAGTTGACTGCGTGTTGTGTGTTGCATACACTAACTTGCATTATAAGAATATATTTCTTGTAATTTCTATGCAGGACAAAAACCATCGGTTTAAAATCGGATTTCTACAAACAATAATCGGTTTTGTAAAAAAATCGATATTAACATCATTATACCAGCATGCGTGCATTACAGCCGGAAACCAGTAAATACACATAGTTTTATAGCAGTTGCTATTTTGCCTCTGTTTACGTGAAAAATATTATGACGTGGCATTTACGACAGTACCAGTAATACCGGTATTTATTACGAGCAGAAAGGGATAAAGCTGCCTGCGTTAGATCGCCAGATGGTGAGCAAGAGACGATAAAAACAGCCTTGTTACGCATATCAGATGAGGCACTTCTGTCAGTCCTGTGTTCATTATTGTGCGATATATGCATGAGCATGCAATCCAATATATTATTTACACAAGGCCGGAATTTCTGCGCGTTATCTATGTGTGTACGTTATACACGTTGGCGCGTTATATGTGCGAAAATACGGTAGCTTGTCCTCGCCATTGAAGCAGAGATATGGCTGTCCTATTGACCTTTTGCCAGAAGCAAGTTCTGAATAAAGAAGGTCTTTTAGGATCTGTCCATCATCCATCCAACCTATGTGGCCCAACCATCTAATGTGACATTGGCAGAGGAATGTGACCATGCTGGACATTTTGGAAATTCAAGCACCTCATTGATTGTTACTCAATCACTCCAAGTTGTCCAGAGTAAGGATTGGAGATGTCACATGTGCAAGATGCTCAGCCTTTTCTATTGTGAGGCAGAGTATGTCCTTAGGTGCTTTACCTAAGGACAGTTTCTATAAGGCCTTTCTTAGTTCAGCCATACTAGGTTTCTCATCTAGTTCAGCTTTGAGCAGGATGTTTTCAATGGCGTTGAGGGCATCATTGGTCACATGGTTCTTGCTGGAGTACAGTTCTGAGTAAAATAACACCCAAGGCTCCATCTGCTTGCCCTTGTTGTGGATATTATCGCCTGTGGCAGAGTTCAGTGGTGCTATCACTTGTCTCATGGGACCCATTGCTTTCTTTATGCCACCGTACATGCCTCTGATGTTTCTAATATCTGCTGATGACTGAATGCTCTGAAATAGCTGAAGTCAATATTCATTGGTGCACTGCCATGCTAACCTCTGCATTTTGCTTCTGGTAGACCCGTATGCCTGTAGAGTCAGTCCTCTGGTAGGGGGATCATTTGTATTCCAGGTGAGCACTATGACACTCTTCTATGGCTGGCATGAGTTTGGCAGAGTTAGCCTTAAACCAGTCATTGTTCTTTGATTGCTTCTTACCAAAGATACATGCAGCTGTGCTGTACACATTCTCTCTCATGTGATCCGATCTCTCTTTGGCACTGCTGTTGGAAGGTTCTGGTTCACAAATGACTTGGAGAGGGCATAAGTGAATTCCTGTCTTGTCAGGTTAATTGACATCTTATTCACATCAATGCATGGTTTACCCTCCTGCCCAGAGCAGTGCATCTTCTTTGACTTAAGCTTCATTTTGGAGCTCACCAGTGAGTGGTTAGTGTTGTAGTCAGTACTGTAGATGGTATGACTAAGAAGCACACCCTTCATGGCAGATCATCTGATAATGATCAAGTTCAGTTGGTGCCAGTGTTTGGACGGGGGATGCCTCCAAGACACATTATGCTGTGGCTTTTTCTGAAAGATGGAATTGGTGAAGCTGAGGTCATCATGTACGATCAGATCTCTTGAAGTCGCTGCCCATTCTCATTCATCTTCCCAATGCCGAACTTGCCAAGACAGGAAGGCCATGACTCATGGGGTCAGCACCCTCCCTAGTGTTGAAGTTGCCCAGTAATATCAAGTTCTCTTCCTTGAGAATTTGTCGATGAGCGAGTTTAATTCGTCAAAGAACTCATCCTTGGTATCTGCAGTGGCGCTTAGTGTGGTAGCATAAACACTGATCAGGTTGACAGGCCTTGTTGTGGTGTGGAGGCAGAGGGATAACAGTCTTCTGTTTCCTTGTTAGCAGGGTTCTATCATCCCCAGCAGAGCCTGCAATTTCCAACACCAAACTCTCTGGCATTGTCAGCACTCTTTCCTTGACAGAAGAACATGTAAACAACAGTTTCTAAATGACTGTTGAGCTACATGGATTTCTCAGTAAATAATTAATTCCTCAGAGGACAGCAGGAACATTGGGCAGTTGGGAGAAGATATATCTTGTCATTGTACTTAACACTGAATTTTTAATTAGTCTTTTAAAGACTTTTTTTAATATAGTATAACAATCTGAGTGTTTATATTCAGCTGTATGATGATGGTGAAAACACAGAATTATACATATGCATATATATATATATATATATATATATATATATATATATATATATATATATATATATATATATATATATATATATAATGACTAATGTTGACAGAACCATAAACTTCAAGAAAGGTTGTTTTTGCTTTATTGTTTTTAAAAATAAAAAAAATTATACCAGTTTATATAATGGGTTACTTTTTCATGACATCAATCCACTATCATTAATGTTAGCCAGCAAGTATAGCCTATCTTGTGCTGAAAAATAGCATTAAGCCCTATAACAGAAACAGCAACAAGAATATCTGAAACTTTCAATAATAATAACAGTGGAGCTGTGAATACATAGGTTAATATCTCTTTGACAGTTGGATTCATTTGTGCAGTAATTTTAAAACTGTTTTTAACTTTTAACTTATTTAATATAATGTGCAGCTGAATGACTGAATAAATTGTATACACTGCAGACAAATAAAGTAAGCTCTCTTTTTCTCTCTCTCTCTCATCAGAAATAACTCCCTTCTTTGTACCTCTCCCATATCTGGTTTGTATACATGTATTGATCTCTGTCTGCAGTTGGTTTTGTGGCAGAATAAGGATGCATGAGCTGCCTGCCACTGGAGTCTGTCCATACTTTCTTCTGCCAGCTCAAGTCTGGGAAATTTAACATATATAATGATGGCCTTCAGTCTGTCATCAAGGTCATTAAGGTAAATAGTTGTTTTGTACATGTACCTTGTAGCTTAAACCAGGATATAAAAGTATATATCATTCACTTTCAGTTGTTGTTCAACATAACATCTAATGTGACTCATCTCAGTTCAGCATATTGATAGGTCTAGTATTGATTTTGTTCATTATCAGTACAACTGGAGCAGTGCATATTTTAATCTGATATTTACTAGCATGCATTTTAATGATTTGTGTATTGTGTCTGTCTAATTGTATGATACATGGTAGACCAGTGGTTTTATTTGCAGTTCTTCAAATCTGATGTTTTATATTTGTATGGGAAGTAGATTTGATGGGCATCTGTAGAGGGTTGACTTAACCTTGTGTCTAGCAAGAAAGAACCGCATCTACTTGTTAATGTTGTTGTTGTTGTCGGGTTTAATGCCATTTTTGAGCACAAGATAGGCAGTACATGGCAGGGAACCGGGAAAATCCTGTAAAAGAACCACTGACCCACGAGAAGCTAGTGGCAAGCTTTCTCACATACCCACATTGGCCGAATCCGAGACTCGAACCCACACAGACAGAGGTGAGGTGGCAGTGATTTATAATGGAGAGTGCTTTGGACCACTTGGGGCCCCTTAATGTTGAATGTTGAACATAATACATTTTCCGAAAGAAAGCACTATGACTAGGTATCCTTAACATTCTATCATAACTTTCTGAAACTGCAGGCCTTGTTTTTCAATTTTGCACAGATAGTCTCTCTCTCTCTCTCTCTCTCTCTCTCTCTCTCTCTCTCTCTCTCTCTCTCTCTGAAACTATAAACCTTGTTTTCCATTTTTGTACAGTTAGCCTCTCTCATCTGTCTATCTCTATCTCTCTCATACACACACAAGAATGCACACATAATGATATAATATTATGAAATGAGTTGAATAAATTTAATATTAAATCACTAGCAATGTTAGAATCCATTTATCACAGATTTATTTTAATGGAAAATGTTTAGAGAGAAGGAAGAAGGGATACTATTACCCATTTTGACTCATTATGGATGTTTGGTACAAACTTGTGTATTCTGATTTCTAACTGGAAAAATTGTTTTGCTGTTTGGAAAAGTAATATTAAAAATGTTTATTTGTATCACCCTGCTGTTGCAGGTGATGCATCTGTCTGACCAGTTATGATCAGTGATTTGCCATGTCATAATACTTTCAGTAATATTAAATAGATGTGCATTGTGGACTTACTTTATATTGTGTTTCAGTTTTTAAAAAAACTTAACTACTTTTATATTTCAACATTTGACACATTTTGATATTACAGATACATATTATAAATCTTTCCGTCCTCTTTCACTATAAAATTTATATTTTTACTGAAAAACTGAATAGTTGAACATTATATTCAGATTGTAGATGACACACTTCCTATGCTGTTGGGAAAAACCATCATGGAACCAATTTGAGGTTTACAGTTGATCATGATGCTTGCTAAAAATGTCTTTAAGGCTGTTACAGGACTGTTACTTGAACCAGTATGTTAAATTACATGTGACAGATTAAGAGAATTATTTAAACAGGTAGCAAATCGACTGAATATAAATTGTGTATTTTTAATTTCAAGTAAGCGATGAGCATTCAAATGAAAGAATTCAGCATGGAAACAACATTGGGCCTATCCTCATCAAATCTAATTTGTCTTGCAATTCATTTTCTGATGTCAATATTACAATAAATTAAAAAGTTAATATGGCTTTGTGTATAGTGTAAACCAAAATCTTTCATATAATTCTGCACACATATTTTACATAATTTGTCCTTTTTAACTGTAGCAGTAACAGAAGCTGTCTTTTGTAACTCTAGCAGTAATGTGAGCTGTCTTTTTAACTGTAGCAGTAACAGAAGCTGTTTTTTGTAACTGCATGAGTAACAGAAAGCTGTCTTTTGTAACTGCATGAGTAACAGAAGCTGTCTTTTTTAATATAGCAGTAACAGAAGTTGTCTTTTTTAACTATATCAGTAAGCTGTCTTTTTAACTGTGGAGGTAACATAAGCTGTCTTTTTTAACTGTAGCAGTAACAGAAACTGTCTTTTGTAACTGTAGCAGTAACCTGTCTTATTTAACTGTAGCAGTAACATAAGCTGTCTTTTGTAAGTAACATAAGCTGTTTTTTACTATAGAGGTAAACTGTCTTTTTTTAGCTGGCAGTAACATAAGCAGTCTTTTTTACTGTAGCAGTAACAGAAGCTGTCTTTTGTAACTTTAACAGTAACAGCCCTGTCTTTTTTTTACTGTAGCAGTAACAGGCCTGTCTTTTTTAACTGTTGCAGTAACATAAGCTGTTTTTCTAAGTATAGCAGTACGCTGTCTTTTTTTAACTGGCAGTAACATAGGCTGTCTTTTTTAATTGTGGCAGTAACAGAAGCTGTTTTTTTGAACTGTAGCAGTAACAAACCTGTCTTTTTAACTGTAGCAAAAAACAGAAGCTGTCTTTTTTAAGTATAGCAGTAACATGTCTGTCTTTTTTTAACTGTTGCAGTAACAAGATGTTTTTTTAAGTATAGCAGTAAGTTGTCTTTTTTAACTGGCAGTAACTTAAGCTGTCTTTTTTAACTATAGCAGTAACAGAAGCTGTCTTTTTTAACTGTAGCAGTATCAGAACTGTCTTTTTTTTAACAGAAGCTGTTGTTTTTAACTGGAGCAGTAATATACCTGTCTTTTTTACTGTAACAGTAACATAAGCTGTCTTTTTTAACTGTGGCAGTAACAAGCTGTCTTTTTTAACTGGCAGTAACATAAGCTGTCTTTTTTAACTGTAGCAGTAACAGAAGCTGTCTTTTTAACCTGTAGCAGTAACATACCCGCCTTTTTTTTTACTGTAGCAGTAACAGAAGCTGTCTTTTTTAACTGTAGCAGTAACAAACCTGTCTTTTTAACTGTAGCAAAAAAACAGAAGCTGTCTTTTCTAAGTATAGCAGTGACAGGCCTGTCTTTTTTTAACTGTTGCAGTAACAAGATGTTTTTATAGTATAGCAGTACGCTGTCTTTTTTAAACTGGCAGTAACATATGCTGTCTTTTTTAACTGTAGCAGTAACATAAGCTGTCTTTTTTAACTGTAGCAGTAACAGAATTGTCTTTTTTAACAGAAGCTGTCTTTTTTAACTGGAGCAGTAATATACCTGTCTTTTTACTGTAACAGTAACATAAGCTGTCTTTTTTAACTGTAGCAGTAAGCTGTCTTTTTTAACTGTGGCAGTAACAAGCTGTCTTTTTTTACTGTAGCAGTAACATAAGCTGTCTTTTGTAACTGTTGCACTAACAGACCTGTCTTTTTTAACTGTGGCAGTAATAAAAGCTGTTTTTTTAAACTAGCTGTTACAGTAGCTGCTGCTGTTCTTTCATACAAAACTGCTTTATTAAAATAAGTCTTTATATGTGAACAAATTTTGATCTGTTTACTTATTTAACATAATATAAATTTCAGCTGCATTATTAATAATTCTGTTTATATCTATAGGTGTTATAAGAATAAAGGTTCTCTATAGGACACTATTAGTTTTACATCACTCTGCCACTTAGTTCCAGTAAGCTTAGGACAACATCATCTACTAAGTGTTGAGATAAACAATGATGAGAACAGCAACAAATATAATCCATCCAATGATTTATTAAGAGAGAATAAAATTGTATTGTTACATATAACAACAGTATAAAAGAAAACAAGTTACTATGAAAGGACTGACGTAATATGATGGTGTACATATTTTAATACAGAAACAGGAACTCGATTCAATCGTTATGTTGCCAATTTACAAGCTCAAAATTGGATTGATGAAAATCATTCTGATAAAGCCAAATTCCTTTAAAAGGATTGCAATCTCCTGTCCTACCATATACTGATTTTTCTGTTCTGGCACATGTATAAAATAGCTATAACATCACTATATTTTGCAGCTTTAGATGGCCAAATGAATTTTATAACATCACTGCAATGCTTTGGGTCCCATCACATTTTTTGAAAGGCCATGGATGAAATAAAAGTCAACGTTTGGTAAATGTCAAATGTACAAGCTTGGCTTCAAATATATCAACTAAATACTATGCAGACAATTTAAAACCTATCTAAAATGTGAAATTTGATTCACAACATTTGACAGTAAATTAGCACACTGGCAGCTGAAATCTGATACAGCTACCAAACAATTGCCAAGAAAATACTGTTGACACACTCCATATGTCCTAGGTAATTAATTTAAAAATTCTTACCAACTGCATCAATAAAATAGTTTTAGTATTACACAAATATGAATTTTTCTCAATGCTAGACCAAACTCAAGTCACGTTATTTCTAACTGTGAAGCCATAGTGGCTTGGCTGTTAAGATGTTGGACTTGGGATCAGAAGTGGGTGGGTTCAAATCCCACCATCACATCAGTGTTGTAGCAGATTGGGGTGGGTGGCAGCTACATTGGGGAATTAGCAGGTAGATCCAACAAACAAACAGCTTGGTTACATGTTTTCTTTAATTCAAATTCAAACTCTCTTTAGCCAGTTCTCCTTTTGGTAAATATATAAGCCTAGAGTGGACTTCATTGGAGACAACTGATATATTTCTGTAACTGGCTTGAATTGTTTCTGGTACATAAATCTGTGTTTCCTACATTAAACTAAACATTTAATATCTCACTAATGAGTTGTCTTGAAGTTGATTTAAAAACATATAAATGATTATAATATATCTGATCAGACTCACACTCACTTTCAACCTCTTCCTCTAAATACAAATGTTAAATAAATGGGGTTTAAGTGTAAAGGTTGACAAAGATTGTCAGAGTTCAATTATAAAATATCTATTTCTTTAAAATCTATATCTGACATTTTCTTGCAAATTAGAGAAACATAATCTAAATTATCTTGTCTCTAATATCATAATCATTTTCAAAATCTAAAACTAATTGTAAGTTCAGTAAATAATTGTTTAATTAATTTGCAAAAACACAACTGCTTCTCACTAGACTTAAACCAAAATGATTAATGTCCTTAAGGTCATGAGGTGAGTGTACTGTAATGATTCTGCTGAAGACCATAGAGTCATAACACTCAGCAATTTGTCTTCATCCAGTGATAATTCACCAAATTAAATGTTGCAAATGAGGGTCCTATTTTTAGCCTCACAAGGGTGCATGGACAAAATTGGGCTTTGGGTAACCATTGATTTACTGACTACCTGAGCACCAGTCTCAACCCCCACCTCTCCTTGCTAATTGTAATAATTAGGTAACCATTGATTTACTTACTACCTGACCACCAGTCTCAACCCCCACCTCTCCTTGCTAATTGTAAAAATTATGTAACCATTGATTTACTGACTACCTCACCACCAATCTCATCCCCCACCTCTCCTTGCTAATTGTAAAAATTAGGTCACCATTGATTTACTTACTACCTGACCACCAATCTCATCCCCCACCTCTCCTTGCTAATTGTAAAAATTAGGTCACCATTGATTTACTTACTACCTGACCACCAATCTCAACCCCCACCTCTCCTTGCTAATTGTAAAAATTAGGTCACCATTGATTTACTGACTACCTGACCACCAGTTTCAACCCCCACCTCTCCTTGCTAATTGTAAAAATTAGGTAACCATTGATTTACTGACTACCTGACCACCAATCTCAACCCCCACCTCTCCTTACGAATTGTAAAAATTAGGTCACCATTGATTTACTGACTACCTGACCACCAATCTCAACCCCCACCTCTCCTTGCTAATTGTAAAAATTAGGTCACCATTGATTTACTGACTACCTGACCTCCAATCTCAACCCCCACCTCTCCTTGCTAATTGTAAAAATTAGGTAACCATTGATTTACTTACTACCTGACCACCAATCTCAACCCCCACCTCTCCTTGCTAATTGTAAAAATTAGGTAACCATTGATTTACTTACTACCTGACCACCATTCTCAACCCCCACCTCTCCTTGCTATGTAATACCAAGCATATGCTGTATGCTGAACACATTTATATGCAGTCGAAAATGGGAAAATATCTTGCACTCTTGTATTTTCTTTAAAAACAAACTTTAAACATCAAATGAATTATTGTTACCTCTCTGCCCTGTACCATGAATAAGATTTGATAGGGGCATTTAGGATTATGTTAATACCATTTGTCACTAGTAAGTTATGTAAGCATGTACACATATTTGAAAAAAACACATCCTGTTTTCTTCCTCTGACAAAATAGTTCAGTGATCTTGCTGTGTAAATAAATCATTGAAAATCCAGCAATATAGATGTGTGTGTGTGTGTGTGTGTGAGTGATCTTAACAACCAGCCTGATTGGTACTGATCACTCGGACAAGGTCTATGTAGTTACAGGAGAAAATGACAACAGTTAAAAGGAGGAATCTGTACCTAATGTGTATACAGTAGCAAGTGGGAAATATATTTGTGTTGGCAAGTGTAACATGAAAGTTTCTCTAGGTTTCACAAACTGGAAGCTTTGGATATACCTCTGTTGCAGTTCCAGTCAGGTCACAATCAGTACAAGATGTTTTTTTCACCAGTGATTAACAGGTTATGGCTCAGGTAATGTATTATGGGCAACCATTCAAGGAATTTTTTTTACACATTTCAGTGGGGCCCCATGTTTTGGTTTTCAAGGTTTCTTCCTCCACCAGGTAGTAACTGGCTGCCATGTATAGCCTGTCTTGTGCTGAAAAAATGGTATTAAACCCAACAAGAACAACCAATTTAAGTACTTTAAAAAACTTATCATCTTAAATGTGTTTATACTAGATATTTTGGCTCCTTTTGACTGTGCAGAATGAACATTACTGTTTGGAGACACTATACCCTAAATCCATATTTATTAGCCCACATTGCTTAGAACTATGAAATAACATTTATTTTGCAGAACTGAGATGGTGTCATCAAAAGTTAAGTTGTTACAGATTTTCATGAGAGTATGTTTCCTAAAATGGATGATAGATTTTCATGAAACTTGGATTGGTTCTCAAAGAAACTAAAGCCTTTCACTTTTTGAAATGCTTGTAGTTTTTACCTTAAGGCCATGAACTTTGTCATTGACATTTTTTGTAAAGGTAATTGTTAAAACTTTGTTGTTTGATTTTATTTCCTGATGCACATGATGAGCTTTATTCATACTTAGCGTCATTCCATATAAATTAATTTCAGTTCAGTCTGTGACCAACTATTGAACCCATTGTCCTTGCTGGTTATAATCACAGTTTGAACTGGATACTGGTTGAATAGGAAATTAATTCTAGTACACACAGGCAGAAAATGATCAGAGTCTCCCCCTACAGTCAGTATGCTGTAATTGCTAGTATAGCCTGTTGTAGATTGATGAATTTAATCTTGAATTGAACAGGCCTTGTTCTTGGCAACAAGGGTGTACTACTGCATTGGAATTAGATTTACATGTAAGTGTTGCATGTGTATAAGGGTGATCTAGGTTGGGGTCATATTTAAGTAAAGACACTAAAAGGAATTTCATGATGGATATGTATGTTTGTTTAAATTGTGATTGAAAAATTAAATCTGGTATCTAACTCCTGTGCATAAATCTCTACTGTGGACTTGACAAAAATGATGGACACCATTTAAATACATATAAAAGGTTAAATAATATTGTTCCTAACAGGATATAATCATATTCTTGGATGATCACTTTATAAATTTACACAACTATGAAAACATGGTGATTTTTCACCAAGGGTGATTACAGTGTGTTAGTTACATAACTATGAAATTATGGTGATTTTTCACCAAGGGTGATTACAGTATGGAATTCGTACAGATACAGATGATATTTGATCCACACTTTAGATGTATACAAATATATATACAATAGTTTCACTGAAATAGTGATACTACATATATAAATTTGGATTTTCACTCAAATAGTGATATTATGTAAATTGGTTTTCTCACATATATTAATACTAAATTTTTTTTGGCAAAAATCTCCCAATGTAGAAAAGAAAACCCCTCTTCGTTTGTGACTAATTCCAGTTAGAACAGTCATATCAAAGTTAGGTGCTACTACAGTACACACAGCTTAGCTTGCCTTAATAGTACTTTTTTTGTAAACAATGCCCAGTAAAACGATTGTCATTTGCACTCACAGTGGATGTATTTTCTAATAATGAGTTTTATTGGCAAGTTATTTCTGTGATTAATAACCTGTATTTAAAACACTCTTGGTTATTTTATACCATACACTGTATGAATGGCATGTGCCTTTAAGCAGAGCTTTGATATGTCTCTCACATTTGTGATTTGTCTGGATCCAGTTTTTTGTCTAATATCATTCAAGTATTTGAGGACAACCAGATGATTTGTTTCTCAATTTTTTTTGCTTTTATGTAATTGCTTACGAAGAACAAGCAATGCATAAATGATAACAGTACAAGGTTAGTTTCTCATTATATTATGAAATATAAATTGTATTTATCTCCTCTTTTCATGTACTTGTATAAATATTTTGAACCACTCCATACTTAAAGGATTGGTTATACTGGCATAATTTTTCACCGATTCAGCAGCTGTTAAAGTAGGAGATGAGTGTTTGTTTGTTTGTTTGTTTGATTAGGATTTTTAACGTAGCTTTAACAATTTTTCAGTCATATCGCTACGATGTCTGCAGTGAGGCAGTTTATAGTGATGTCTAGCACTGAGACATCATGCCGCAGACATGTAGCATGATGTCTCACCCAGTCACATTATCCTGACACCAGGCCGACCAGTCCTAACACTAACCTCTTAATGCTGAGCGTCAAGCGAGGCAGCTGTTAGTACCATTTTTGTAAGTCTTTGGTATGACTCGGCCGGGGATCGAACCGACGACCTCCTGCTTCCGGGGCGGACGCTCTAACCACTAGCCCACCGGAGCGGTTAGGAGATGAGTGAGATTTGTGCTTTGTTGTTCTTGATATTTTTCAGCCACCTACCTGGACATATACCATATGTACTCACTTATTAGACAAGTCAAACTAAAGAACAAAGATCCAGAGCTGCCATAGTGTAATGCACCTGTAGACCAGGGTTGTGTTATTTGTTATGCTGATTACTCCTAACAAACTGCACATACCCAAACCTTCTGCCACTTTATGCAACAGCAGTTTGCAGTTAGACCCATTTTATAAACAAGTACTAATATGTGATTATGTACAAGTTATTGTTTTAGCATCGTTTTTTCCATCAATATCTACAACTTGGAATTAACATTTAGAGACACCCTAGATCTTGAATTGTATGTATTTACTGGTAGATATTTAAAAATTATTTGAGTAGACAGGCGTAAGTATATTCTAGTCAGTTTTGCCTTTGCCTCAAAAAGAGATTTGGATAAATCATTGAAATGTAAGAATGGAATTAGAACCCTCCTTTAAAGGGCATCTTGAGTAGTTTCACATTTGTTTATGAACCTTATATATTAACAATGAAATATGCCATGTAAAACGCTATCAGAGACAGCCTCACTATGAACATGTCTTGGATTCTGACATCTCTGGATTTATATTTACTCAGTCAATCATATTCAAACATTTGTGGCTAATAGCTAGTTATGCATCCATATTTCTTTGAACCTGTCGGACATGAAAGTTACGACACGAAGTTTGGAATCTTAGAGTCAAGTGAAGAAAATGACAAACAAGCCATTGGCAGATGTGAATGTAATGTTTTGGACTGGGTTAATTAAGACAAATTAAGTGCATAAGCACCCTGTGTCTGGTTTAGTACATTATGTATGCAAACTGTTAGCATAACTCAAAATTAGACCAAAGAAGTACCGGTGGATAAACTAATATATAAAATGACAGGTGTCTTATGCAAGAGTTGTGGAAATTTTATCCCAAGGTGTTTTTAACATTTACTTTCGCTGACGATATTGATATATGTACCTCACTATCTGGTTACACAGTCTGCTCGTTTCACTTAAGCCAAATGTGAGAATAACAGTTGGGACTTCCTAGGGCTGTTCATGAACTTATCTATATTTTGTCACTTAATAAAAGAACATAAGATGCATTTACTAGGAGAAACATGGGTTGGGTTTTGCCAAATTATCATAATGTACATGTATGCATTATGTAGACAATACAGTTTTACCATAGAACGGAAAGTATAGTTAATTTAGTGGAGCTTCAAAAAGGACATAACAAATAAAAATAATGAGAATAAAAAGATGCATTTTGACAATGATTTTAAATTGATATGGCTCAAACTTGACAAATCTTGTTCTATTATTCATGTGTATTATGATTCAATAAATTTGGTTTTTCATTTTCACATGTTTATGTGACAGTTCAGTGGATAAATATGGACTGATTATATGTCATCATATCATATATTATATGGATTCTCAGATCTCGTCTTATGATTTCCTCTCTCATTGATCATGTTATCTATCATCTCATATATCAGATTGTATCATATCTATTTAATAACATAATTTCCTCATTTAAGACAGATCTGCACAATCCTTATTCAATTTAGCATACAATTTGCAAACTGAAAGTTTTGTCTTAAAAAGTCTCTTAAGTATCCATATTGTTTGTCTGTATCAATCTCTGTCTTTCATAATTTTTTTCTGAGTCCATACACAAAAATAAGCAATTTGCTCACAAGATATGACCAAAATATCACCTATTTTGGTTAAATTCTTGGAACTTCTGTTATTACCACTACCAGTTTAATTCTGAAATGAATACACTCTCTAAGCAAAACATATTAGGGCTGTTCAGTGTTTTTTTCAGAAAGTGTGCTTATCCTAATCCATTAAGATTGAATTCCAAAAAGTGCTAAAAGAACATTGTTATAGACACATGCCCTGGGCTGGTGATCGACTTCAAAAACTTGCAAGCCCAGACTGAAATTCCTTAAGCCTGAATCAATCCAATTTCCACATGCCCAAAATTTCCCCGTTTGTAATATTGTCACCCAGTGTTGCAAAAGACAGTTCCTGAATGCTGTCACCAGCTGCCATATTTGTGATCAGCTGGCTGCGATATGCCATTGACTTTTATATGGTGTTTGGAAGTTTAAATGAATTCATTGAATCTCTAGATGCTTTATAAAAATTACATACATTATAAGAGAACACAAATCAAGCTTTCTGTTAGTATCTGTATTTGTGATGTTTTAGATGACATCGCTTCAATTTGCCTTGTTAAAAATCATAATGAGAAAATGCCAGGTTGCCCACCATCCAGGTAAAATGGGCAGAATATTGTTTGCTATTGACCTTATTGGGAAGCATCTATAGTTACAGATCTAATATAAAATTCAATAGGGTTCAAAAGGGCTTGAAGGTAATGCAAGTGTCATTTAAGTTCATCGTTATCCTGGCATGCTTGACAAAGTCAACCAAGAGTTCTAAAATTTATTTTTGTTTGGCTTTGCTGACAGCTAATTGTATCCTAAATTAACTTCATAAATGAATTACACTTAAACATTATTCTGAAAAATGAAATAATCGTGCTTTTCTATACATGTAGTAAAAAAAAAAATATTTTAAAGAAATGTTGCTGTTGCTCATAAATTTGTCAAAAATATAATACATACAGCCTAAACTTTGTTCTTTAATACACCCATCTAGCATAACTTTGATTTACCTATAATGGGTCATACCACTTTCTGATCCTACCTATACAAATTAGCACAAAATGGCTCACCCACTGCACAGGTGCTCGATGTGAGCTTGATGTGAAGAAAAAAAAAATCTAAAGAAACGCATCATACAGAGTGCGAAAAATACCTTAGATTACCTCCATGACCCATTCAGACATAGGACCCTCACTATCATACTATGATTTGTTTCTTTAGATTATTATTTTTTTCTTCACATCAAGCTCATGTTGAGCACCAGTGACCCACTGCAGCCTTCAAACACATCTCACTAGCTGTTGTCAGACAGTTAAGTAATATGTGAAATTGTGGTTTGTACAGGATGTATTTGTCTTTATTTGCCACTATTTAAACTGCTCAAGGGATGGTTTTATACCAGCTTTAATTATGGACTGTTTACCGTATATACATGCTACATGTAACATGCATTTACTGAAAGTCCAGGTGTTTGGTTTTGTGGTGGGGGTGTTTTTTTTATATAAAGATTGCTCAAAATTGTGTTTTTTTTTCTATACACAACTGTGTCAAAGTTTGGGAGTACAAAATCGGATTTTTAGCATGACACGCCAAGCTTCAATTTGAATAAATTCAGATCTCAATTTCCTGTAGGACAGTGATGATCTGATTTAGAGTGTACCAATGTTATGACAGGTTAAGTTAAAATACATTTACACATTTCATCTGATCAACCATGGTTTCTGTGGGCAAACTAAACGTTTTTCGACAAGCCTGGTCTGCACCTCACTAAAGGATTGTAACAGGATGGGCCGGATCTAAAACTAGAGGGGCCCAGTGATTCAGGATATCATATTTTTTAGCGTTACTAAATGTTAATTTGACATTTAACCATCATTGTAGAACATGACAAATTTGTCCATAGAGGAGTGACAATGCAAATTCAGCAGTAGGATTTGAAAAGCAATATTTTTATATCTGTGGAACTTACATATATTTTTTAAGAACTTATATTTACTAACTAATAAAGAGAAGAATATTGTGTTTGTATATCACTATAGTCTAGCAAATCATAACAATTGATTAGCCCTAATTCATATGCTTCTTGACAAATGGCAGCATTTTTCTGCAAAGTCTAACCTTGGGTATGGGTAGGTTTGTCAGATTTTGAGGTATGGAATATATACATAGTCTCTTTTGTGTTGTAACTTACGAGTATGTCATCCACCAATATAATTGCTTAGTTAAAACATAGCAAAGTTTTATCAAGTTTTTTTTATATATATAAATAAACTGTAGATGCTGCATCCAGTTTAATTTAAAATCATGATTAAGATCATAAATTAAACAGAAATGGGGATAGAGTGTCTTCTTGGTGCACACAATTAGTTGCTTGGAAAGATGTTAATACTGACCATCCTGTACATAAAATTGTTGCCAGCTGTACAAATTTAAATCAAACTAACAACATGCAGTGGAATTAGCTTTCAGATAAGGTTCCAGTGCCTAGTAGGGATGTCATGGATAAACACCGCAGCTTTTTGTGTGTGTGGATAGTAGGGATAATATGGATAAACAACGCAGCTTTTTGTGTGTGTGGAATTGCTCCAATATTTGGAAGAGTGGTTGATGTCCTTGGAAAGCAGTTGTGTTTTTAACTGTATTATGTGCTGGTAAAATGAACTGTGCATGCAGGATGTCTTTTAATTCTCTATGCCATTGTTAATATCTATTTGCAGTTTTACAGTATTCCTTAAAAAAGCAGATAATGTCAGGGTTTGATGAATTTAATGTTTAAAATTTTCATAGCCCAAAATTGCAAGTGTCAGGGTGGCATTCAGTTTTGGAATTAGGAGTTGACGGAATGATAATTATAGCAGGATAATAATGGACTGGATTAGAGCATTGATATTTGGCAGGGGACTCCCTTTGGCTAACTATAAGTGATACCACTACATTGTATTTGCGGTGAATATCCTGTCACTTTTAAGATATAGTTCCTTGTGGACTTTTTTTGTGGAGGGTACTCTCACCTGGTTGATCTTCTCAGACCATTTGGGGAGGCCCTCCTGCCCTAACTTTTGTTACCTTGTAGAGGCATGTTTACTATATTTTTATGAAAGAATTTTATTTGCATTTATTTATTATTTGTTGTTGTTTTATATATATATATATATATATATATATATATATATATATTGTTCCATTGGTATATATTAAGTCTGAATAGTTGATATTGTATTCATCTATGCATTCATCATAGGTCAGCATTTGTGTTTCCATGACATCTTCCCGTACTCTGTCTTTTTAGTCTTCTTTTCTCCTTCCTTTTACTTTTTTACTAGTTATAAATCTCTTCTGCCATCATGGTTAATTAGCATTGTTTCATTGAAGTTATTCTTATAAATGATGTGAGTTTCTAAATTAGCCTACAGCTGTTGTTGAATTAGTTTTTCTTGTTGTCTTACTGGTTCTTGTTTTTCTTTTTGAGGTTTTATTCCTTCATAATCGTAATGCTGCTGCTTCTGTTTTTTTTTGTTCTCCTGTCTGTTGCTGCATTGGATTTGGATTAGATTGTTGTTGCTGATGTGACTCTTTCTGGTGTTGAACGTATGATCTCATTTTTTGTTGTTGGTGTCTTTGATTTTCTGTCCGTTCATGGCATTTGTGTTTTCTAAGTTTTAGTTCTTGTAATTTTGTCTGTTCTTGTTGGTTCTTATCCCTACTTTCTGTGTGACACATTCTTTCCCAATTGTGCTGTTTTTATTTTAGTTTTTGTTGTTGTTGCAACTGATTTAGTTGATGATGTTGTTTCTTTGTTTGTTCCAGGATTGCTTTTTTTTTTGGGTGGGTGGGAAAGATGCTTGGGATCTGTTCCTGACTTTGGTTATAATAAATTCTCTTCCTTACTTCTGAGTTTCTTGGTTTCTCTGATGTTGGACCTTTTGTCTCTTTTGTTTATTCTGCTTTTCCATTATATCATCAGGTTGATTTTTTTACCATTTGCTGTCTGAATCTTGAGTGTTAGGATATTTGTAAGGGTAGACTTCTTGCAACTTTTCAACTTTTATTCCTAGTTTCTTTTCAAAGCTTTTCACTCACTGTAGCTTCTAATGGTATTTCGAGTGATATATGTCAGATAGATACAGTTCTCTCGTTTGTCTTTTGCTTTTCTTTCGGGTGGGTGTTGGCACTCTTACTATGACTTTTTCTTCCATTATACTGATTTCCCTGTTTGGAATTATCGGCTTATTCCCTCTTTGGCATATTATATATCCTTTATATCCATTTCTGTTGATGGAGTACATTTGGCTAATATAGTCTGGGTACAGTAGTTTTAGAGCTATCTTCAATGTTGATGTTCTGGGTATTCTATCTCTTGGTGTTGCTGTCATATCGAATTCCTGCATTTCTTCTTTTTACAAATATTTCAGGTATGTTCCTTCTTCTTTCTCTATTCTCCTCAACTTGAAAATTCTTTCTAGGATCCTAATTTACCTTTGTTTTTCCGCCATTTTTTCCTCTTGCTTTCCTTTCTCTGTCCGTGGTGGTTCAACTTTGTAACAGCTCACTTGAATTCATTTGATTCAGTTTAGTTATTTCTTATGTGTTTTAGTTGTCCTTATTAAAATACATTATTGTTGTGGCATCAGTTTTCAGGGCTAGGCCTTGGTACCAATGTTGAAGTTTTAAGGGTTTCAATTTGTCCGTTTAGCAATGACTTCCTAGCTGTCTGTTTCGTACCTGCCATTGTGGAATTTATGCATGTACTGTTGTTGTATACTATTTAATGAAACTCATTATGATGGCAAAAGGTATATCAATCTGAGGCAGGATGCCAAGGAAATAAAGGACGCATGTTACTGATAATGAGTTTGGATATTATGATTTTAGCAACATACAAGTTATGCTTAATGCTTTGTAATGATTCTTAAGAATTGCACTAAAGTACATGTAATTCTGAGTTACAATGGATAATGGCAAAAAGGTAATTTGGTGCTTGAAAAGTTAGGAACATACTTTTTCCTAACCAATTTGTGGTGATCGTGTTGGAATGCAAAGTGAACCTGGATTATATGGTAGTATATATTTACCATAATAACTTTATTTATGGCAAAGGCTTGAAGTCATGTCATAAAACACTTGGAGACTGGCATCTGTATTTGAAATAAGCTTGCTTTTGGCACCATCACTATCAGAAGACCTGCAGTATACAGTATACACATACTTGCATATTCGAGTAAGTAATATCCAAAGCATAGACCCAGATCTGCTCTCACATTATGATCTGTAGATCTGGTTATATACAGTTATTTCTGATAACAAAAGTAGATCTGGTTATATACAGTTATTTCCGATAACAAATAACAAAGAGCCAGATGTACTGGCACATTATGATCAGTAGATCTGGTTATAAACAGTTATTTCCGATAACAAATAACAAAGACCCAGATGTACTGGCACATTTTTTTGTTTACAGATCAAGGGTAAACATAGTTTGTTTTGACCTGAAGTAGTATAACAACCACAGTAGACACAGATCTGCTAGCATATATGAGACTATACAGTTTGTTATATTGAAACAATAGAAAAAACATCATAGATTCTGATCTATTGGCACATTAATATATGATGGTAGTTCTGAGTCTGGGTAACTGTTTACCGTTGGACCCGATTTAGATGCAAATATATATGCTATATGCTTTATACAGACCATGAAAATGGCCATAATTCAGTTATCCACATGGTATTGACCATCCAAAAATGGAATGATTCAAATATTTTAGGTATAAAAAAATTTCTTTGTTTTTTTTTTATTTTGTTGTAGTAGCAAATACTTTTCTGCTACTATCAAGTTGTTGTCAATGGTTTGTTTGGATTTAAGCTGGTTAAAGTGTTTCATTTGGTTATATTTCCTAAATCCCATAATGTATTTTCATTGTACTTGAAACAAATCATTTTGGAGCTGATTCATTCTTTGATACATTTGCTACATTCACCTAACTTCATGAAAATTGATATGCTGAGGGATTTAACGATTAATTGAGATATGTATCAGCATAGAGTTTTCCTGTAATGATGTATACTGCATGCAGACATATTTATGAACTATTGCCAGATTTGTATCTCAATAAATAAAAATCATCAATGTCATGGCACTTAAAAGTGACTTACAACAGTATATTAATGAAAGTTGAGGAAAAGAAAGAAAACATATTTTGTCTCACTTACAAATAGTATTAAAAATTTCCTTACTTTCATTTTTGTGATATTATCCATCTGCTAAACTTTCAATATATGACTGGTTCGCTTAAAAACAAAAGAAACAAGGATTTATGTTATCAGTTATAAGCTAGATATAGCGATGTAAAATGACAAATTATTTGTGTTTAACATTTGTTTTTTTTTGTTTGTTTGTTTGATTTTCAAATGACAAATTATTTGTGTTTAACATTTGTTTTTTTGTTTGTTTGATTTTCAAATGACAAATTATTTGTATTTAACATTTGTTTTTTTGTTTGATTTTCAAATGACAATTTATTTGTATTTAACATTTGTTTTTTTGTTTGTTTGATTTTCAAATGACAAATTATTTGTATTTAACATTTGTTTTTTTGTTTGATTTTCAAATGACAATTTAAGTTGTGAAAGAGAATTTGTAGATTTGTGAAGAGCAAATTGGTGGACAAAACCTTTGAAGTGTAAGACCCCATAGATGTTAAAAACGTTAATATTATATATATAAAAAAAATCGTTTAAAAAAAACAAATTTTTTTCTCAATAAATAAAAAACATGAAAAGACGTTTCAGTATTTTTGGCAACACAAAAATCAATATTTTACTTATTTACATGCTACATACCAGTTTTAATGTTTGTGTAAAGTATCGTAGGCTAGCATCATAGATTCATTATTGATCGATTTTTGTTATATAGAGTATGACAGAGGACCGCCTATATGGCCGATGATAATAAAAATGGAAGTACCAAATATAAAAAATGCAAAAACAGAAAAAAAGAAGTAAAAAAATGCGTTTTTCTAAGTAAAATAAAAAAAAAAAAACATTTTAAATCCTCTATGTAAGACCCCTTGCTGTTTTAATTAAGCCCATTGGCTGAAAACCTTCAGGATTTCAGGGGCCTTTTGCAAAAGTATTGAACAGTCAATAACAAAATGAGATATGCATTATAAACAAATATAATATATTCAGGAAATACTAGAATATACCACACTGAAATTACCAAGACAGTGACATTACATATATCATAGAGAAAGTGTAGATTACTATCGTTATATATATATATATATATATATATATATATATATATATATATATATATATATATATATATATATATATATATATATATATATATATATTATCTAATCACTTCTGTGTTATACAGTATATTGTATTTCTGGTTAAGTGTATGACGTCAATATTTGCATTGAATCACCGCCCAAGTATCATGATATGTATCGTATTATGACCTTACGTTCAAGTACGAGTGACTTTTATTTTTAGTTTTTTATTTCATCCTTAAAATCCATTACACATATTAATACACATTGAAATGTAGATGCATGTTAAGGTGAATAGTCCTGCAGTACTATATAAAAATCATGTCATTGTGACCAAATTTCACACTTAGTGAATTTCATGTTTGCAGCTATCCATTTGTTACACTCAATACCTTGAGCCTTCTACACTCGTTAAACTTGGCAAGTCTGAGGAAGGCAGCTGGACCATACACAAACTTTGTTACTGAGCTGTTTTTCATGTGAGAGTGAGTTTTGTAATTTGTTTATCTTTATGGCTGTTTCACCTACTTGATCAAAATTGGTATGTATATGCATCTCAGGAAGTGTAACTAAACTATACCAAAATTAGATCTTCATGACCAGGTAATTTTCAAGCTTGTGTTCCTTCTGATTTCCTCTATTCCAGTACTCAGCACTGGTGTGCCATAAAACCCAACATGTGTATCCACACCGATGTGCATACAGTAATACATCTTACCATCCATCTAAATATACATACATGCAATGACTTTTTTAAAATACATTTAATCATGCAGTTTCCTTCATTTAAGAAATCAGAAAGTTTGGTGACTGCCCCAATCTAGTCTGATAAATATTGTGTCCATTGGCTACTTAGAATGCTCCGATCTTGTGCATGCATGCAGCCCAGGGACTACCATAGTGTTGGATGACTGAGCTAGTTATGTACATCAATGGAAGCAGCAGAGTATAGGCTGTTTCATGATTTTTTAGACAGATTATACCATTTTCAATATATGCCTAAGTCTGCAGTTTTCAAGCATTTTTGTTGTTGTTGCATAAATTGTTGCTGACAGTTCAGATGTAGAGACTTTGTTTTGGCACTTCTTTTTTAAACTTGCCAGAAGTAAGACACTAATTCCAGCTTTAGTTGTCAGCTAGTGGATATTAGAAACTGATAAAGCAGGTTCTTGTAGATAATGCAAGCCATTAGTGTTTCGATGGTTACAATAACTTTCTGTTATGGGTAATGTTACGTATATTTGATTTAAATCATTTAATTTTGTTTGTCAGATTCAAATTTGACATTTTGGGTTTAAAATTTGTTAGTTGGGAGAGATTTTCTAGAAATGGATGACCTATAAACTTTACGAATAAACACCAGGTGTTAACCTCATTTTATGACCTTGCTTCAGAGTGTAAACAAGCTTCTAAAATGATTGGTTGATTCCAAGGACATTAGAGCTTTATTTTAAAAATGATTGGTTGATTCAAAGGACATGTTTCTAGATCATATTGTATACATGACTTTGCAAGTATGGGTTTGTTCTGTGACATTCTAGAAAATTACGTGACCTCTTTCTGTTTACGAGAGAATCAGTATATAGCTATGTTTTGGAAGTTAACAGTTCAGTAGTTAGTCTGGGCTTTGGAATATAAAGATGTGTGTTTTATTGTTTGAGTGTAAATCATTTCAATTTGTTTGGGATCAAGAGGAATTTATTGTGTTATTTATCTACAAGTTACTTGTGCTCATTTTAATTATTATAAAACTAAAACTGACTTCATAATGTGACATCGTCGTCCATATTGGATTACATCGTCAAGATTCAAACCGGGAACTATTAGGACATTTTATTATCAGGACTATTGCAATTCCACTAGTGGATTATATGTAAATTCTTTTTGGATTAATTTTTGGACTTGATTCTCTGAAACCGTAAGTTTAAATATTTTCTTTTATGAAAATATTTGTACTCAATAAATTGTTTGTTAAATTTTCACAAGCTTGTTATTTTCACTTCTTTCTATGTTGCTGCTTATTCGAGTCTAAGCATGTAACGGTAACAATCCAGGGAATTCATGGTTGTAATCCAGCTTTGATTCGTGTCATAAATCAAATTGTAATTGAAGTCACCTATTAAACAGACTAATTGGGGCTTGCCAGTATATCAGCTTGTATCATTATAAGATGGATTACCATAGCTAGGAAGAAAGCTTCTTATTAAGTGGGACCTTTCATTGATGAAGGTTAAAGCCCATGAGTTTTGAGTCTTAGATCCCTAAATGATACTATTTAGCTCATTGTCTCTGGATGATGAGATGAAACCACATTTTGTGATCTCATGTGCCTTTCTTCTCCTTCTGTCTTTGTTCATAGGCTCACTATAATTAAGGCATATTGTATGTGGGGTGGGTAGTAGTAGCAAAAAAATGTCCCATGCAAATGCCATCTGGCAGTAGTCTGTACTTCTGCACTTAGGAATGATTATTCCTTCCTTTTTCCTTCCCCACTTTATGGTATCATCTTGATCAATGCAGTAGCAACAGGTTATGGGGCCCCGAGTGGCTAAGTGGTCTAAAGCGCTGTCCATTATCGGATCACTGCCATTTCACCTCTGCGTGGGTTTGAGTCTACGATTCGGCTAATGTAGTTATGTGAGAAAGCTTGCCAGTAGCTTCTTGTGGGTTGGTGGTTCTTTACAGGGGTTTTTTTGGGTTCTTCCTCCACCATTAATACTGGCCACCATGTATAGTCTATATTGTGCTGAAAAATGGCGTTAAACAATGAAAAAAAAAGCAAAGAATAAAAAGCAACAGGTTATGTATTACTATGGTTTTAATGTGTGTGGTGGATGTCAGACTATCTTTAATGATGTGTAACTTAACTGTTGTTAATGTCAAACCTTCTATTCCCTCATTACACTAATGTCCTGCTAGTTTTTAAGACTGTCTTGGACAAAGAATGTGGAATAGTGTCCATCAGCCAGGGTCAAGGAGTTGATTTGGAACTTTACAGAAAGTGACCCAATGAGGGGTGTAAATTCTCATCCTACAGTCAAGTATTTTTTATTTCTCTCTGTCCAGTCAAGAGTATGCTATTGTCATAGCAACATGTAAGTATTACACAGTTGATATTAGCTTTACACCTTCTCCCCCTCCAACAGAGGCAGATTCATAAGGCGCCTCCAGTTTTTCCTCCTTTTAGAATTCTCAACTTTATGTGCTGATTGTCATTCTGTATAATATTTAAGTAGATATGCCTCAGAAAAATTTGCCCCTTATGAGTATTGGTTTTGCATCTTCTAAATTTCGTACCATTGTTACAAAAATAGAAAAGTGTTACCAGTCATTCACATTCATTGTCCACTGGATCAAGCATTTAACATTTAATTTCACACAATTAGCACAACATATTGTTTTTGAAATATGTGTGAAAGGATGTGTGATATGCATAGTATGTGTAGGATGTACGACATGAACATATTTTAGGAACCATTCTCTATTGAAAAGTAAAATACTTGTTCAGTAGCTTTGGAACTATTCCGATTGCAAGCTGAGGCATGGGATGACTATTCTCACAAACCATTGAATATATAGTCCCATTATTCAGTGTGCTATTTATTGAAGACAACTGTGACTGTTAAACGGATTTCACAAGATGACCTAGTCTTTTTCAGGTAATTGTTTATTTGTGTTTCTCAAGTGCATCAAGTAGATCTTTTCTTTTCAATTGATGCTGTCTTTTTTTAAATGATAATAGTAGCAATATAGTTCTTTCCTGGTTGCATTATCTTTCTTGAAAATGCCATGTCAATATAGTTTTCATTGATATTTGCAACAGGAAACTTATCACGTGTTTTCAAGATCTTTTCTTCTGAATACACAAATTGGAGATTGTATCACTGATTTATTACCAAACATATAGTGCGTGTGAGGAAGTTAGGACAATTTTGACATACATGTATAAAAAATTCTGTCTAATGCTGCTTGTTGGTATAATATAGGGATGTTAAAATCACTTTAATTTTTGTATGAGACATGTTTCAAAATTAAACTAAAACAGGGTAGATTTTCAATAACTCAGTGATGTAAGGGACATAAAAAATTGGTTTGATCCTATATATATATGAATCAGTGAAATTATACTGGATATAAAACAGTGATATTCACTATAGAGACCCTCCTTAAACAGGATAGGTCATGAGTCCCATTCTTATTATACAGGATAGGTCATGAGTCCCATTCTTATTATACAGGATAGGTCATGAGTCCCATTCTTATTATACAGGATAGTTCATGAGTCCCATTCTTATTATACAGGATAGGTCATGAGTCCCATTCTTATTATACAGGATAGGTCACAAGTCCCATTCTTATTATACAGGATAGGTCATGAGTCCCATTCTTATTATACAGGATAGGTCATGAGTCCCATTCTTATTATACAGGATAGGTCACGATCGAATCCTATTCTTATTGAGGAAAGATCAGTTGAGCCCCATTCTTATTATGCAGGATAGGTCATGAGTCCCATTCTTATTATGCAGGATAGGTCATGAGTCCCATTCTTATTATACAGGATAGGTCACGAGTCCCATTCTTATTATACAGGATAGGTCATGAGTCCCATTCTTATTATACAGGATAGTTCATGAGTCCCATTCTTATTATACAGGATAGGTCACGAATCCTATTCTTATTGAGGAAAGATCAGTTGAGTCCCAGTCTTATTATACAGGATAGGTCATGAGTCCCATTCTTATTATACAGGATAGGTCATGAGTCCCATTCTTATTATACAGGATAGGTCATGAGTCCCATTCTTATTATACAGGATAGGTCACGAGTCCCATTCTTATTATACAGGATAGGTCATGAGTCCCATTCTTATTATGCAGGATAGGTCATGAGTCCCATTCTTATTATACAGGATAGGTCATGAGTCCCATTCTTATTATACAGGATAGTTCATGAGTCCCATTCTTATTATACAGGATAGGTCACGAATCCTATTCTTATTGAGGAAAGATCAGTTGAGTCCCAGTCTTATTAGGTATACAGGATAGGTCATGAGTCCCATTCTTATTATACAGGATAGGTCATGAGTCCCATTCTTATTATACAGGATAGGTCATGAGTCCCATTCTTATTATACAGGATAGGTCATGAGTCCCATTCTTATTATACAGGATAGGTCATGAGTCCCATTCTTATTATACAGGTTATATTATGATGCCCATTATATTGGTAAAATTGTCTTGCTTCTTCATTTATCTTACATGATTGCCATTTTAAGTGGCTGGTGAGAAGCAATTTTTATAGTATAAAGTTTATTGCTCACATGACTTTGAAATTGAAAGAGGATCAGACAGGGCATAAATCTTATATTAGGGAAGGTTGGCAGCATGCATGGTCTCTAGGTGATTTAGGGGTGCAAGATTTTTATGCCATTGAATACATTTTGTACAAATCTTACTTTAATGTTACTGAAAGCTAGTTATTTATCTGCCAATTGGTAGAATGACTAAGAATGGCAGTTCCAAACTAATCCACAAAAGATCTGCATGTATTGTCAGTTTTTGTCGTAACATCTACTTTTTCCTAGACATCAGTCCATGAAAATTATTATGTTTTTCTCATTTATTGTTCAGAGAACTATTATGTTGTTAAAATTTGCATATTGTTCCAAAGAAAATGATAATTAACTTTTTTACTTGTAAATCTTTACATACACTTTTTAAAAGGAGCCATAAAACTGTTTAAAATATGATTTCAATACAGTAATACCCAATAGCATTTCTGAAGTATTGATATACATGTTCATTATTGTAACGTCTCCCTCATAGTAAGAGGGGTAGTTAATTGGAT
Source organism: Unio delphinus (assembly GCA_029339505.1). Classification (NCBI taxonomy): domain Eukaryota; kingdom Metazoa; phylum Mollusca; class Bivalvia; order Unionida; family Unionidae; genus Unio; species Unio delphinus. The sequence goes on along the minus strand of JAQISU010000106.1, from coordinate 8,189,304 downwards.
TTAGCTACGTTATCAAGGGAATGATGTCCCTCGATATTACGACCCGGTATGAGTGAAAAGATAGAATATAAACAGAGAACTGGATCTCAGGCAATCAGTTCTACTAATGAACTAATAACTGTAAAATGAAAAGATAAATTGCATTAGTAACTCTAGCATCAACACATTTCCATGAAATTTAATAAATTAAGATAAAATAAATTGCATAACAACTTTGCGTAAGATAAATTGCATAACAGCTTAGTCATATCAAACAAGTTTTCACAAAGACTCCCCAGTTTAAATGGGATAAAATCTTAATGCTCAGTGTATTCAGCTTTCAGGTTTAATGCTTATTCAAAATTTGATACTTCACAGATATTAATACATGAATGTCATATACTCATAAGATGATTCAAACTGCAAACAAAGATTGTGATCTGCCATATCATAATATGCCATTAGATCAGTGTCTGTGTTTTTTTTCTAGTGATTAATTAATACATGAAAGTGACCTATACATGTACTCATAAGATGATTCAAACAACAAAGATTGTGATCTGCCATATCATAATATGTCATTAGATCAGTGTCTGTGTTTTTTTTCTAGTGATTAATTAATACATGAAAGTGACCTATACATGTACTCATAAGATGATTCAAACTGCAAACAAAGATTGTGATCTGCCATATCATAATATGCCATTAGATCAGTGTCTGTGTTTTTTTTCTAGTGATTAATTAATACATGAAAGTGACCTATACATGTACTCATAAGATGATTCAAACAACAAAGATTGTGATCTGCCATATCATAATATGTCATTAGAACAGTGTCTGTGTTTTTTTTTAGTGATTAATTAATACATGAAAGTGACCTATACATGTACTCATAAGATGATTCAAACAACAAAGATTGTGATCTGCCATATCATAATTTGCCATTAGATCAGTGTCTGTGTTTTTTTTTAGTGATTAATTAATACATGAAAGTGACCTATACATGTACTCATAAGATGATTCAAACAACAAAGATTGTGATCTGCCATATCATAATTTGCCATTAGATCAGTGTCTGTGTTTTTTTTCTAGTGATTAATTAATACATGAAAGTGACCTATACATGTACTCATAAGATGATTCAAACAACAAAGATTGTGATCTGCCATATCATAATTTGCCATTAGATCAGTGTCTTTGGGTTTTTTCCTCTAGTGATACTCCTAAGAAACTGCACAGACCCAGATCAGCTGTCACATTATATGGCGGTAGATCTAGGTTTGTGCATTTTGCAGTTGGTCGGGACTTGTGTGTAGATTCATATCTCACATAATGCTGTCCACAGGAGTTCTAGCATAATATGGCTTTGGAGTGAGATGACATCAGATGGCACCATCATAGTTATCTTACAACAGGAACTGAATATCATCATAATAATAAATACCTTATTTGATGAATGTGACTGAGTATAATAGATTCTTCTCCCCTGCGGCCCATAGGATTAAGAAACAATTGTAAATGGTGGTGCACTACAGTTTACTAATTTGCATATGGTTAGATTTTTAAAGGTAGAGAATTTCCCAGGATTTCCACATTGGTGTATACTGGCTGTTTTAAAAAAGACCTTGTATATTTAGGGTATTGATAACAGACCTTTTAATTCCATTTATTTTGGTGTAGGAGTAATGGGTGTAATATGGATTACAGATAATACAGCGTGGCCTTCAGATGTATGCCTATCAAAGAACCTCAAACTACACTTGTTTATTTTCACTTCCGGACTTCAGAGGTAAATATTGTATTAAAAAAAAGATGTGATAACATTTTACACATTTGGTAATTCATTCATTGCACTTTCAGAAGCTGGCAAAAGTTATTTTCCTATTCTAATAACGCTAAAGATGGTGTACTTTATATATTGTTTCAGGTCGATGACTTTTTTAGCACATGGAGCAGTCCTTAATTTTGGTTAGCTGTGTGATTAGATCAATGCAATGCATGGAAATGCAAACTGTGTCATCTTACACCTTTCACTGTCTCAGCAGTTCATAATATCTGTAGAGCACCCCCTGTACATTTTTTTTTAAGTTAAAAAAATCATGATTGCTGTCATTATTTTGCCATTCTTGTGAATGGAGTAGTAAAAAAGTTAGTTTTCTTTCTGAATTTGTGAAAATTTTATACTGAAAAGAGGTTTTGTAAAAGTAAAAAATTAACTTCAGTTCAAATAGTACTTTGTACTTAGTTCAAATCTAAGCTTAGCCGAAGACTGTTCTAAATTTCAGATTGTAATTAAAGTTTTTATTTCATTTATGAAGCATAGTCAATTTAATAAAAATTGAAAGAAATTACTAATACTTGGAAACTTGAGCACAATTTTCTGTTCCTTTAATTTCAGTCGTTCTCATAATGAATAACTATCTGTAAAAGGATGTGATATATGTGTGTGTGTGTATGTTTTGCATGGTTAAAATCGTTAACATACATGATTTAAAAGTATTTTTTTTTATATCTGGACATCAAATGTCGTCAATTACTGCCCACAGCATGCTAATGTTTGTTCCAGGGTTAAAGTAGTTTTATTGTCCAATTATACAGATACATTAAGTCTGTCTCACATAACCCATTGCTGGAAAGAAAATTACACAACAGTATGAGAGTATCTTTCAAAGTATATAGCACTATTACATTACAAGAATAAATCACTTCATGAATGAATTATATATTACAAGGGCTGTTACAATCCCAGGACAGTTTCAATTTGTTAATTCACAAGGCCAGCTTTGTTCATTTTGTTGTTTGTTTTACCTTTGCTTTGATTTATGATCTAGGTGTGGAGTGCAAGATTTTCTTCCCCACCTACAGGTAATACACACACTGAAATCCTTTACTGAAATCCCCCAGTGTAATACTGAATTGAAAATGGGTTTAATGCTAGACCAAAGATCCTTAAATTCCTGTTGTTTTTTTTTCCATGACCAGTACCTACTTTGAGCAACTGGACGTGATAGTCACAAGTATCATCATATTCACTGTCTTTAAAAGCCTGTGTCACAGACATTATTACATCAGAGTTTAACATGTGTGCTATGCATGTATGTGATTTCAATTTTTAACGTAGCTTTAATAATTTTTCTGTCAAAATTTTTCTTTTTTTCCACAAAGAAAAACATGACAGGCAAGAGGAATGAGAATTTCAGGACATATATGATGTTTATGCACTGAATTGTTTCTGACAGTTTAGAATTTGTTATATCACTTTTCTGTTAGCTCATTTTGTTAAAAAGTTTTCCTGCACAAATACCAAGAATCAGGTAGTGTCCCTTTCAGTTCTCGAACAAACTGAAGATTGAAAGTGTTTGTTACTTACTAACATTGTTTAACCCATTCTCAATATAATAACTCTCCATGTAGTTATCTAGTATGCCTAGCAGACCTTTGTTATCTTTCATTTCTTTTTCTTTTCAGCTCCTGTGGGATAAGAGAGAACCATTCTGCTGATGGGATATACAATATGACAGTCTTTTAACACAACATTAAGTTGGTGTATATATACCCAGTGTTATACCAGTTGTTGGAGGTTCCTATTATCAAGGATTACGAGACACATACTTTACTGTTTTCAGACTGGGAACTGAGACTTCATATGAAATCCAATGCTCTGTATAATTTTTTTGTTAAGTGACTTTTACTGTATACGTTGGGACATTTATTGACAAAGTTACAAATAGATTACTGTCATTCTTACCAGGATGTGGAGGGTTATTGGACTATTGTTTTTTGCTTTTCTATGGGGAGGAGATGGGGAGTCGAGTCCAAAGGTCATAAAAAAGCAAAAAGGTAAGTGAAAATCATAAGAGAGAAAGCATATGAAACCTTCCTTTGCACACTTTCATATGATGAAAAGTTTTTCATTCAAGTAATATGGAATTCCTTAAATTTGCACAATTACTGCCCACCCCTCTGTTCTGCCTGTCAGTAACAAAAGGTTGTCATATTTGGGTTTGAGGTTTTAAACCTTTTTGGTTTTGTTCGATATATCAACCTTCCAGAAAAATCAATTATTTGTTTTCTCGTTTTTTAAAATTAACATTCCATTAATCCCACAGACGGTTTTTATGTAGTGTAGCTATATTGCAGATATAAGAGTACACTTGTCCGTGGACTTTCCAAATAGTATCATATTCTATTTGTAGCAAACCTGGTTTACTTTCGACTTAGAGTTTCCTCTGACCCTTTCCACCCCATTTTTTTATATTTGGACATTCATGTTGGGGTGTAGGGTCAGAGCGCATTCCCTATCAAAAAGTTGGAATTCGCCGAATTATGCTTTTTTTGCCTGGGTTACGCTTTTCGACCACTTGGATTACGCTTTTTCATCGTCAGGGGTTGGCATGTATGCATCTTGCATAGAAAGAAAGACAGATGTAAAACATCTCATTTTTTAAATATTTTCTTCTGTCTCATATGTTGTCTTCTGTTGTACTTGACAGCTTGATTTTTAAAACAAATTGCAGTCTCTGTACTCAGTTGTATGGCCATGGCTGTACGAGCTATACCACCCATGTTGGTCTTTTAAATTGATGTAAGATGGGTACCTGTCATGACAAATGTTGCTGACTTGACTAAGGAAGTTCAAAGTAGATTTTCCAAACTTCACCTTCCTGCATTCATTTTCTTGGCTAATTGGTTTGAAGTTTTAAACTGCTTTTCAACGTTATAAAATGTTTACATGAAAGCTTAAAGATATGTCATAACTTGCTTTAACATATGTTATAACTTTCCCAAATATCAGTTTGACTTGTCTGACTCTTACAGAATTTTCAGCAATATTGTCTTGTGATTTTCAGTTTTATGTTTGGAACAATACAGAATCTTGTTTGTTTGTTTTTGTTTTTGGGGTTTAACGCCATTTTTCAGCACAAGATAGGATATACATGGCGGTCAGTATTAATGGTGGAGGAAGAATCCGGAAAACCCCAGAAATAACCACCGACCCACGAGAAGCTACTGGCAAGCTTTCTCACATACATTGGCCGGATCTGAGACTCGAACCCATGCAGGCAGAGGTGGGATGGTAGTGATCCGTAATGGACAGCGCTTTAAACCACTTGGCCACTCAGGGCCCCCTCACAGAAACATGAGCAATATTGACTTGGGGGATCAGTTTTATGTACTGTGGTACAACACAGAATCTTGAATAAATCTTTTCATTTCCTCAGGATGTTGTACATGTACAAGACAGAAGCTTGAACATGACTTCTCAGTGCTGTTTTATTTGCTAATCTAGTATCTTAATTTGTAAAACAAACCGTACATTTAAGAAGGCCAGAGTTAAACCAGATTCTGATAGAAATCTGTGTGTCTCATCGCACATTAGTCAGCCATACTAAACAGACTCTGACCTTTGATACTATTGAGATAGGTTGATTTTTGACCTGCAATATAGAGTTTTTCATGTCTGTTAACTCATTCACATAATTTGTATTTAGCCATGTGATTGCTTTGCGCAGCTTTTCTTTCAAATAATGTATTGTGGAAACAGTATTTTATTCTAGGAATTTTACATCTGGCAAAAATATAATTTTACAAACTTGGAAGTTTTGTTTTGTCACTTCCTTTCATCAGTTATCTCTAAGAGCCTGCATATATTAACATTTATCTGGAGGAAACCCAAACCAAAATTACAAGCTTGTTTTAAAGCTTGCGCAAGCTAATTTTTGCAAGCTTGTATTTGGAACATTGCCGCAAGCTTATTTTTGCAAGCTTGTGGCAAGCTTGCACAGATTTCTTGCTACAAGCATGTGGGCTTTCAAACATCAGACATTGATTGTTGTCCCCTGCTCCCCAAAAAACCTCAAAATATTAAGGGGTGGGGATGTCCTGTACTGCGTTGTAGGTTTCATTGTTTTATGCTCCCAACTCTTCCAACTGCAAATGGCGTAGTTCAGTTCTTTATTGCAAAGATCGCAAAACGCAAGTCGTCTAGCGTTTAGTTTTCTTATGAACTGACCAACTACATTTTCATCAACTTTCCGTTCACTCAGGTCATTCCTATTTCCACACATTTTTAAAACCTTTTTTAAGTTTATTCAAACTTTTTGTGCCCTGGTCTGTCAGTAACTCTAGAGTAGATGCCATGCTTTGCAAATATAAAGCTAATTAACTTCAACTTTTTGGAAAAATCACAATTAAAATAACATTGAGCTTTATAAAAGTAACAACAAACAATTGCAGTACAATTGGACTTAATGCTATTCGAACTGTAGCACATTTATTGTTGATAACTTCATTGAAGCTAGCTAGCCTGGGACAGCAGCTGACCATGTGTCAGATGTACCTCATATTCTGGTACAAGTTTGATTTTCTTATATGCCTTTTTTGTGGAATTGCAAAGTTAAATTATGACTTACCAAATGCTGAGAAGGTTAAATGTTCCTTGACCTACCTGCATATTTCATGATTAAATAATGTAATCTTATAGTTGCAATGTAGTGGAAAACAAACGTGTTCAGCAAAAACATTATGATAAATTTCATTGTTCAAGTTTATTCATTCACTGCAAGCTTACCCATGGTTGTGCACCTTAGGTTGCAGAATGTGCACCCTAGCTGCAAGCGTGTGCATGCTAGTTAGATACATGCATGGTCTCAATCTTTTACAAGAATGGAAATATATGAAAACACTTTTTGCAAGCTTGTTTAAATTTACTTTCAGAAACATACAAGAAAAGTTACGCAAGCTAGTTTTACTTTCTGAAGAAAAGAAATAAGCTTGTCCAAGCTTGTTTTACTTTCTGAAGCAAATAGAAACCTTGTACAAGCTTGCGCAAGCATCCATGTTATCTTATCAAATTAGCTTATCGCAAGCTGGTAAGGATCTTGGTTTGGGAAGGATCAAGGTTTAGATTACAAGGGTACATTGATTGAAATCAAAGTATTAAAGAGAATATAATTCTAGTAATCTGATGTAAAATGGTTCACTGCCTTTGAATTAGTAGTTAATCAGCCATGCTCTACTTCCAGAAAGAGGAGATGAAAGATTGAGGTATATTATATTTAAGGCAATGACAAATGTTTTCTTTGAAATGAATTTTCACCCTCCCCACATATTTTTATGCAAGGTTTCATTTGATGTATTTTAAACATGGTTTACTCCATTTGTAATCTGCAGGCATAACCATAAGTTGTTGTGAACATTGATAGACAGGTACATGACATATTTACCAACCAAATGCATGTTTTGGAGTTGTTGTGCTTGGTCTAATATGTGTCATCCCTCTTGCTTCATTCCCACTATGCCATAGTACTTTATATAACTCTGTTCACAGTATTTTTAGTTTTTTAAAAATACTTTACACTGCATTCACAATATTGCTGTCTAGTACATAATGCTGTGTTAGTGATTATTGCCCCTATCTACTACATTATGATGAGGGATAACTGTATTACTGTATTACTGTCCCAATCTGTGTAACATCCTCAAGTAATACATTTGTCTTGCAATTATATCAGGCAGACAAGACGAATAGATTAATTTTTGTTAGTGTTTGCTGTTCTTTATTCCCATTGCAATTGAAGAATGGAGACATCAGGATTAAAAGTTTTTTAAAAATATATTTGTAACATTGCCCTCTTATTAAGAGACCCTGGGTAGTTAAGTAGTTGTTGTCTCAAGAATTATTCTTTTGATTTTATGACTCTGTGTGAGTGGATAGATAGAAGATCAACAGACAACTGAGCAAGACTATTGGGAAGAAATAATGCAATATAAGACCCTTAGACAAGAAAAATAAAAACATTTAATTAATAACAAATGAATAGCATCAACTCCGATTCATGCTAAGTTTTGTCAACATAATTTAATAGCAGTGTCAAATTTGGATGAATTTTATCATCATAATGAGTGGTGAAAAGAGTGCAATGTCCATGACTGATTGCATCACTTTCCTCTCTTGACCTGTGTTTCACACATTTCCCTATTCTCTTAGTCTTCCTTTTTTGAATACTTCATCCCTTTCTGGACTTTCTAGTCCTTTATTCAGAACTTGTCACCTCTTTCCAGACTTCCATCTTCAGACTGTTTTGTCTCTTCCCAGCATCCTGTTTCCTTAATGTTGTTCTATTTTAGAAATTGTGTGACCTAGCACTAAAACCTGTCTTTACTGAAAAGTACATCCTGTAAGGAATGAAATCCAACCTTATTGGCTTACTACTGAAATCCTAGATGCTATAAAAATAGACAAATTCAAGGCTATGGGAAACATTGCATCATGTAAAGTATGGAGAAATATAAAAACAAATATGATTAATAAAGCTATTAAAAAACTTATCACTCATTGCTTGAAAACTAAAAGCAACACAAACTCCATATCTTAACTTAAATATCCAGCTTTGCTGGAAATTTAAAACAGTGCTACATGACCCTAGTGGGCAATACAGCACTATAATTCAAATTCATCATCATCAAGTCACTATAATAAAAATTATGAAGTTTATGACAGTAATTGCCAAAACATTAGAACAAAGTCATTGAAAGCTTTTATAGCAAATACATTTTGTTCATGCTGTCCAGAATATATTTTCCTATATTATCAGAACTATTCAGGTTAAGAACACAATTATGAACATTTTATCATATGATTTAAAAAAGAAAAATATTTACATTTATTTATATTTCAGTAATATTGTGAGAAGTTTGTATCATGAGTTTTCATGAACATTTTATGAATATAATTATATAGAAATTTCATAAACATTTTTTAATAATTTCTTGGTGGTGCATTAAAGTACTTAAATTGTTCATCAACCAAATTCAAATTTTTCAGGAACTTAAAAGATGTTAAAATTAAAAGTTCATCAGTGTGTTCATGAACTTAAAATACATGAAGTTCTTGAAGTGTTTATGAACTCAGTTCATGAACGTTCATGAATATTTGTTCATGAACTAAAATGATGCACTGATCATAAACACTTCAAGAACGTTCATGAACATTCATGAACAGTTCATGATTGTTCATGAAGTCATGAAGTTGTTTTCGTAGGGGCATGATGATGCATGTTATCCAAATTTTGGATCATAATAATTCCATGGAACTTTATATAGGTCATTGAGAAATTGTCCTTCATTAGAAATTTTGGAGATCTGAAAGTGATAGTTTTGTGTGTATTTTTTAAAATTTCACAAAGACTCTTGCATTTAACATTTCTTGTCAAAAATGTAAGATAGTGGTTACTAAGACCAACATTCTGTACATTAATACAAGACAAATTGTCTTGTAGGTTGGTATAAATGTGATCATTAAGAGTGCTTGATATTTTTGTTACCCTGTATGGTGGGCTTATTTACCAGCTGGATTAGGTCCAATGATTCAATAAATTCCATCCATTTGTTCCTTATTTGAGTATTGAGAAGGTCCTTATTTATATTGCCTGAGTAAACATGCTTCTCTTCTCCTGTCGAGCAAGAACATTTTCCATTTGTTTCAAAAAGTTATCATTCCAGCTTGCTTTGGAGGAATGTGGCCTATAAATTAACCGACAAGGAATGATTTTGCATTATTTTAAAATTGTCCACCTGGGGCCCCGCGTGGCTAAGTGGTCTAAAGCGCCTTCCGTTATGGATCACTGCCGTCTCACCTCTGTCTGCGTGGGTTCAAGTCTAAGATTCGGCTAAAGTAGTTATGTGAGATTTACGCTTGCCAGTAGCTTCTCGTGGGTCGGTGGTTCTTTCCGGGGTTTTTCCCGGGTTCTTCCTCCACCAATAATACTGGCCGCCATGTATAGCCTACATTGTGCTGAAAAATACAAGACAAAAATCAAACAAACTGTCCACCTAGATACTCTCAATTTCATGTGTATATATACAAGACCTCTCCATGCTGTCTGTCTGTCCCAGCATAATGGTTTATTGTAGCCTTGACAGTGAAATAGATTATCATTGTGGTTAGCATTTAATTTGGTTTCAATGAGTCCTAAAACATATATATATATATATATATATATATATATATATATATATATATATTAAAGATAACATTAACTTAAATCTGGTCAAAATTTCCCACTATACCTTTAAATTTAAGTGACCAGTGTTAAAACCTTTTGTATTTTGTTTAAATTATAGATACATGTATATGTTATCATGCAATGGCGTACTCGCTGAAATTGTCTCCATACTATTTGTATCATTCTGACATCCTATTTCCATATTTAAATGTTCATACATATTAACTTTAAAGACACATAGAGACCCTGAAAATCCGTTTAACTTCTGCATTTACAAGTGTCCATACATATAAATGAAGTGTTGGCATTCTCTTCTTTGGCAGCTTTTTAGCATGTATAATACATTTATTGACAACGTCTTTGATAGGAAAACTTATAAACAAAAGGTACAACTGTCATGTCCACCATACACAATTACACATGTATATGAATTTCATTGTATTTTCAATGGCATTTTAACAAATATGTGATTGAACATTTGATAGCTGGCATATTGTACACTGAGTTTTAATAGTTCACTAGTGTAAATATGAATAGTCAACATTTTCAGATTGAACTTGCAACATAACATTTTATGTATTGATAGTTAAAACTATAGCTCACATTTAAATTAATATTTATATACATGTAAACTGTAACAGAAAAAGGACATAATTAAACCTCCCACTAATGGGTGGAGTGAAAGACTCCTATAAACAATTTTACATTAACTCCAGAAATGTTGCCAGTTTATAAACAGGTGCTCCCCCATAACACAAATATAACTAACTGATCTTGACTTATCAAACCCACACATGGGTGTGCTAGAAAGGAAGCATTAATATCAGATTGTCCACTTCAGGGATGTGGGTTGGCTAGGATGTTCAACTAAATGGACCAGTTACAGATTTCATTCTAATTATCTGATAGGCCTTGATTACCTTGTATACTTGCTTATAAGTTCAGTCAAACTGCAGACAACATAGATCTTGATCTGTCTTAGCATAATGTGCCTGCAGATAAGGTCCGTTGTGTGTATTCAACTGATTGCTCCCATCAAACTGCACAGACCCAGATCTGCCAGCACATTGGACTGGTCTTATAATTGAGTATATATGGTAACTACCATGGTTTGTCATAGGACATATATTCAACTTGTCACAGCATAAGATAACCTTAAAAGGGTTTCTATATCATAGAACAGTAAACCAAATTAAAATCATCCTAAGAATTTATTCCAATAAAACTGCATACAAAGCATTCACTTTCAAGTGAGACCATGCCTAATGCAGTCATAGAACCAGATTTTGGGCCACCTGAGTTTAGCTCATTGTTTGGTACCCATGGTCAAAAGGTGATGTGAGCTTTATTGTTTAGTTTTATGATATCTGTAATTCAGACTTGGGTTCAATTACTTTTGTTAAGTACAGTTACAGTGTCCTGCAGGAGTCAATTCCAATTCCAATTACTCTTAAGTTATTCAGTTACAATTCCAGTTACTCTTAAGTTATTCAGTTACAATTACAATTACTCCTAAGTTATTCAGTTACAATTACAATTACTCTTAAGTTATTCATTTACAATTACAATTACTTTTATACATAATTTACAGACAGAAATAATTTTCCCCCATATTGAGACACAGAAAAAGAAAGGTGATTTGGTTTGAGTATTTTATGCATCAGTTACATCAAAATATACAATACAAGCGAACATAAACTTATTAACATGAAAATGCTTCTGTTTGACTTAATTTATAAGAAAGATTTGATAGGAGCAGATAAATATGTATAACTTCCCAATTTTTACAATTTGTTTGGCATTAAAAAGCAGATTTATCCTTGCTTTTGTAACTGACATGTAACTCAGCAATTACACAAATCTAGACCTTCAATTACAAATACAGGTATAACTGCATCTTATTGATGTTTAGTTACAGTTACAATTACTAATACAGTGTACTTATAATTAATTAACTTAGTTACACCAACTGTTGTAATTCAACCCAACTATGCTGTAATCCATCATCTGTCTTTTTTTCTATTAATTGTTTGTTAGGACTCGAGATTAGATTTGGATGTAAGCGTATGTTTTCATGATCTTGGATGAGTTCAATTAAAAGAGAGATCTGCATGTATTAATGAGGCGATTTTGTATCTGGCTTAGCTTGTGACTTGAATCTGTGGGCAATATATCTTCCAAGGTTTTGATTAAACATGACAGAACATTAGCTTATATATCTTTGAGATCAGAGATTTGACATTGAGTAAGATCTGTACATACTACAGTAATAATTTGTAATTATTATGCTGAAACAGAATGTTAGCTTACATGATATGTGATTTATGTGATAATTAGTAAGATCTCTGCATTATATGACATCAAGATCTCATCATACTAATGATGCTGAGGTCTCTTCATAATTGGCAGATATAGATAGATGAGATAAACTTGGATCAAACTGACAGATCTTGAAAGATGAGATATTCATGGATCAAATTGACAGATCTAGATCGATGAGTTATTATTGCATCATCAGATTGGCATATTTTTGATAGTTTTGATTTAACTTGGAAAATAGGCTTGTATTATCACGAGCTTGCACACATTTGATGAGCCATACCCATGCATATTTGTAGTTGATTGCCAGATTTTGCCAACACTCAAAGACTCTGTTTATGATCAGTAAAAAAAAAGTGTTCTCCATGGTATTGCAGTGTTAGGGACCTGAGCTTCGCACTGCTAAAAGACATCGACAAAAAGGAGAGAGGCTTTGGCTTTCCACCAGACTCACTATTCATAAAGAAATCTATGAGGCTGTTTAAAGAAGAGTGTCACAAACACTGTCCATTTAGCAAAATTATCCCACTACAGTACAGTCCTACCTGTTTATGTTGACATCCTCGGGCCCGAGAAAATATTGTCGAGATAGGTGGATGTCGAGATAAGTGTGTTGGGGGTGTGTGTGTGTGTGAAAAAAGATAAAAGTTAAAATTCGTCAGCAAAGGGTGACCCGTCATCAGTGAATAGCATTTACACTCTGAGAAAACAATGACAATTTTGAGTACATGAAGACAGAATCAGTGTGAAATACATTTGCATATTGACAAATTACATTTTGGTTACCTTTGTGTAGTAAAATCCAAATTAAAATATTGCATTGATCACATCCTGATACAAAAAACATTAAGATATTCAACATCTGCATTAGCACATGGTTGGATAGTTGTCACTTACATGCTTCATGTACATGTACTTAAATTGGAATCAGTCTGTTCCCATCTTATTGAGGCTACCAAGAGGGGTAGGTCTATTCACAGGGAAGTGAAAAACTTTCAGCAGTACATGTATTCTCCACAAATACTGTTGTATCCGATGTTATGACGAACATTAAAGCGACTGAACCAAACACTTGTTGCAGCGAAGTTCTCCACACCAAGTTTTTTTGCAAATGCTTCATTTAACCATTCTGTGGCTTCTTCCACATCTTCATATGTAGCAGTCTTGCTTCTTCCTTTTTTTTGGGAGCGCAGTTACCTTCAATGCAGTTTTTATTTATAGACTCGGCAGCTTTCATCCTTCCTGAACGGGTGTTATTTTTAAGTGAAAAAATTTAACAGATATCTTTGCGAGATGTTCATCCCTCAACTAACTCCTTAACAGCCAGATATTTAGTTTCGAAAGACTGTTAATTTAATTTGCGTTTTATCCTGCTGTTGGTAGCCATCGTAAATGTAAATAAAGTTAAAACCGAAACTTTCACAGCAAAAAAAACCAAACTTGTTTTAATTACTGATCACTTTCAAAGGTCTCGGAAACGCGTAATCCGTATTTTCCCACAATTTTTATATATGGGATTTCGAAAATCATGTATACAGGAGTCCTCAGTACGCATCAATTTCCTGGAAGGCAAATTTAAGGGTTTGCTATTCCTGCTTTGACCACATGTTGATTGGTAAATTGTGTTCATTAATTGATCCTTTTAACTGGGTTGATATTTACAATCAGAAACTTCAGTGACCGAAAGACCCACAGATGTACATGTCATTGTAAGAGTACATCTGAAGAACATGACCCACAAGCTAGGCGGCAAGATCAAAGACTTAACTAGCTGCAGAGTGGTGAGAAAATGTGCTGCCATGTTGTTTTTTTATCCGACCGTGACATCAAAAGCCTAGCAGCAAGATCAACTAATTGTTGAACAAAGTATGGGTCGGAACTGGTAGCTGGTCGACATAAACGATTAGGCGATGAAATTGAAGCCTGGCGCCAAGATCAAAATATTGTTGAAACAAAGTATGGGTCGGAACTGGCAGCTGGTCGACATGAACGATTAGATGGGAAAATTGTAGTCTGGTGGCAGTATTGAGTAATTGTTGAACAAAGTATTGGTCTTAACTGGCAGCTTGTCGACATAAACGTTTTGAAAACAAAGGATTTGTTCAAGCTGGGACCAAGGGCTTCGGTCGACATATAGGTTTTTCTTTTATCTCGACGTCGACATAAGCATGACAATTTGATAGTAATAGTAGACCAAGGAACCGGGACTTTGTCTTCTTGTCAAAATAGGCGGCTTGTCAAGATAAGCAATGTCGATATAAACAGATAGGACTGTACTAAGATCACGGTGAGTTCCATCTGCAAAGAGCTCTTCGAGATAACTTAGAAACTAATGTCAAGGAACAAATGTATACCATGTCCAACTACCTTCTCTACAGTAGACCTTCCGGACCAATTAGCAAATTTCTTCCATGACAAAGTACAAACCATTAGAGATTCGCTTGACAACACAATTTCAACTGACTCGTCACAATACAGTTATGATGCAGAATTTCAGCGACAACCATTAGGAGCATTTGAACCTGTTTCTATTGATTTAGTACACACAATCGTGATGAAGAATGCACCAATTTAGTCTTGTGAACTTGAACCAATTCTGACATCACTGCTGCTTGAGTGCTTAGACCCAATATTGCCTTCACTAACTTATTTTATTAATATCTCTCTCATCAGGGGAATTCCCATCATTTTTCAAAACTGCCATCATAAAGCCATTGCTGAAGAAACCAACATTTGACCACAACGATTTAAAGAACTACCGCCCAGTTTATAATCTCCCATTCATATAAAAAATCTTAGAAAAGGTTGTTCTAACCCAACTTGTATCTCATTTGAATTCAAACAGTCTTTTTAGCAATGTACAGTTTGCATATCCCCCTTGTCACAGTACGGAAACTACTTTTCTGAAAGTATTTAATGACTTTCTCTCTGCTTTGGATAGTGGAAAGATTACAGTCCTCACCCTCCTTGATTTGTCTGCAGCATTTGACCCAATTGACCATGATATATTGCTTCACTGTCTCCAGCATGTATTTGGCATTCAGAATATAACCTTACAGTGGTTCAAGTCCTACTTAGTCAACAGGAAACACATTATATCTGCAAATGGAATACATTCCAGCCCAGTTGATGTATGTTGTGGTGTTCCACAGGGATCTGTTCTTGGACATGTTCTCTTCATTCTGTACACTCAGCCGTTCTCAAGTGTCATAGATCATCACCCAGTGTCTCACTAATTGTACGCTGATGACGCCCAAATATATAAGTCTAGCCATCCAACTGAAGTTGATGCTACCATCCATGGAGTAGAGAGGTGCATTTCTGATGTGAAATCATGGATGACATGTAACAAGCAGCAGATGAATGATGATAAAACTGAGGCTATTCTGATCACAACACAAAAACTTTCTCATTCACATCCTTTACCTCAGACAATAAATATCAGCAACACCATCATTAAATTCTCACAGTCAGTATGAAACCTAGGTGTTACTCTAGACAGTACTCTCACATTGCACCAACATGTCATGAACATATGCAAGGCTGCATATCTTGAACTGAGACGCATTAGTTCCATTCGTAAATATCTTTCAGTTGATGCCACTAAAACACTTGTGTGTTCATTAGTACTTTCAAGACTGGACTATTGTAACTCAATTCTGTCTGGTTCGTCACAATATTTACTCCAGAAACTTCAAAAAGTTTAAAATACAGCTGCTCGGATCATCTTTAGAATACCTCGATCAGAGCACACCTCCCCAGTGCTCTGTACCCTACATTGGCTATCAATTTGATACAGAATCAAACACAAAATTTGTTCTCTGTGCTAAGTTTCACTGACAGACTCCACTCCAACACACCTCTCTGGCCTCACTTATGTGTATACACCAGCAAGATACTTAAGCTTTTCTTCTGACAATCATATACTCATTGTTCCCACTGTGAAATTGAAGTCATATGGACAACGTTCTTTTGCATACCAGGTCCCAGCAATGTGGAACGAATTGCCCATTGAAATTAGACACAAAGACACAGTGGTCCCTTTTAAGAGTGCTCTTAAAACTCACCTTTTTTGACTGCAGGGACAAACTTCGAGACCTAATAATGTTTTGTATCTTATATGTGTTCAGCATGTTTTTTATGTTTTACAATTTCATTGTTTTTGTCATTTGTTTTTCTTTAGTGTAGTCATATCATTGTAGATGGTGTAAAGCGTTTAGAGCTTCTTAAGATTAGGTGCTATACAAAGTCCTCATTATTATTATTATGATCAAAGTTTTATCTGAATTGTTTCATGATCAATTTTTGGATGAGTTTGAGTAAGATCTATGCAAATTGATGAGATGCCATATATACTTGCTTAATAGATGAGTCCACCTGCAAACTACACATACACGTATCTGCTGTTACATAATGTTCTGGCAGATATGGGTCTGTACCATTTGTTAGGAGTAAATTCTTGATTGTTAGTGGTTCAACTTACAAATATGTATATATGATAATCATGTACTTGATTCATTCAGCTTGTTACAACTTCAGAGAATATTACTTTAAATTAGAATTTGTTTGAACTTTTTGAAAGAGATTCATGGTTTTGAATAAGTTCTATAACATATTAGATCTGCCCATATTAACAAAATGATCTTGCATATAAATTGACAAACTAGTTACTTTATTGGGACCTTTTTTCCTGATTTAAATAAATTATTGGATTCATTTTATTATTAGCTTAAAGCTATGTGCATTAATTATGCCATCTGTGAAGACTTAGATCCAGAAAATGTGGAGTCAGTTTAAATAGTCTCTTAGATCCAGAAAATAGAAGCCACTTGGAGTCAGTTTAAAAAATAGTTTCTAAAATCCAGAGTGGAGGCGGTGAGAAGTCATCAAATCTTTTATTTGTTTCACATGTGTTAGCTGGCTTATTCATGCCTGTTGCTTTCAGTAACAGTAGCGAAAATGAGAATGAACATAAAGATGAACATGATGTGGGATCAGACAAAGCCTGTTACCACTGTATTTATTTTTGAAATAGCATTGCATTGGCATGGGATGTCAGTGGCAGACAAAATTAAAGTTAGAAGTACACATAAATGCATCTTTTTATTAGTGACATGGTGACCAAATGTTTTTTGTAAAGGTTTAACATTTAATATTTTTTACCACATGATGAGCAGTATATTTAGTAGGGGCAGAACATGAGAAGACCTGGGAAGAATGACTGACTCATGTTAAGCTACTGGCTAGTTTTCTCACATGCCCACATTGGTTGAGCCAAGACTCAAAGTCACACAGACACAGGGGAGATATCAGCAGTCTCTAAAGGTGAGTGACTTGGCCTGCTTGACCATATGAGGTTCCCAAATAATGTTTTAAAGTGACCAATATCCATTTGGCAGATTTGTTTGTTGTGTTTAGAATGCTGCATGCATTAGTTTCAAATGAAATTAAAAGCAGCTTAATGGAGCCCTGAGTGGCCAAGTGGTCCAAAGCGCTTGCCATTACTGATCAGTGCCATCTCACCTGTCTGTGTGGGTTCGAGTGAATCAGATTTGGCTATTGTGATTATTTAAGAAATCTTGCCATTAGCCTCTCGTAGGTTGGTGTTTCTTTCCGGGGGTTTTCCCAGGTTTTTCCTCCACCATTAATACTGGCCGCCATGTATAGCCTATTGTGTGCTGAAAAATGGCATTAAAACCTACAACAACAAGCAGCTTAATACCCTGATGAAATTATACATAGTAAAAGATTAATCATCATTAAATAACAAATAACAGTTCTTTTTTCTGTGATAGTTTATTGAGATGAATGATATTTTCATAGCAGTAGTACAATACTTGCAATTATTGTGTTGCATTGCTTTCATTTTCCAGACACCTATATTTCCTTCCATCTATTAGGATTGGATGGTTCTGAAAATGACAAGAACAATATCTCAGTATCTGTGTCTCTAAGCCAACATAAAAGAGAATATCCCTTTATCTTGGATGATGGATGCATTTGATGTGTACTGACAAGTTCATCAAAAATTGCCTTCATTCTTAATGTTAAAATTAATTTTGGCATTGGTTTGTTTTGGTGAAGATACTATTTACCTCTGAGTCCTTCCTACATTTCAGTGTTATCTCTACCTTTCTTGCATTAGAGGGTATATATATATATATATATATATATATATATATATATATATATATATATATTGGGCTCAAGATGGTCACATCATTGTAAACTAATATCTAATTAATTATCTCTGGAGTAACTCTTACTACATCTTGTGGTCAAATTTCAGCATTTGTGTGCATTGCAAATTGCTTACCTGCCTATGTCAAACATCAATCCTGCCATAATATCACTACTTATGAAGTAGCATACTATATACTGAACATGCTGTCCTACTTAGAATGATGAAACTTGGTGAGTAGATCAGTACATCTTGGCAAGTTCTACATCCTTTGTGCTAGAGAAGGTCTTGGTCATTAGTGACTTTCTTAAAATGATGTGTTAAAAGCTAATTTCTTGGATTCTGTTTTTGTTTCAATAATGAAACCTGCTAATTGAATGCATTTAAAGATAGTTATTGGCCGAAATTTTGTGCTTTTTTTAAACATTTGTAATTATGATCATAATGATTCATCCATATCAGACATATAAAGGGCCCCAAGTGGCCGAGTGCTCTAAAGCGTTGTCCGTTACGAATCACTGCCATCTCACCTCTGTCTGTGTGGGTTCGAGTCTCAGATTCTCCCAATGTGGGTATGTGAGAAAGCTTGCCATTAGCTTCTCGTGGGTCGGTGGTTCTTTCCAGGGCTTACTGGGTTCTTCCTCCACCATTAATACTGGCCACCATGTATAGCCTATGTTGTGCTGAAAAATAGCATTAAACCATAAAAACAAACAAACATATATGGGTAGAATTATGTGTTGTGGTGCTAGGTCTGTTGTACATGCTACGTAAATGTCTACGTTCTAAGTCTCTAATATATCTACCTATATGGCCGCCATGTATAGCCTTATTACCAGTACTCCCAATTTAGCACCTTTGAGGAAATTTAAGTGGAATATTTGGTGGCAAATAAATTTAAATTCTCTGTGTACATTTTTATTGGAAATAGATTTAAGCATTATTGAATTTAGAAGCAGAGTGTTAGATTCCTTATTTCCATTTCAGTTCAGCTTAGCAGAAGTAGAACTAAAATTGTTTGGGGACAACCATTTAAGTTTTTGCATGTGGGGGAGGTATGGAATTTCATTTAGAACCAGGACATTTTTATCTCAAGATAACTTTTTCCAGCTTTAGAAATGAATATCATTGTTTTTTCCCTAAAAATCAGATCAATATTTTTAGAAGTCCTAAGAGGATTTACTGTTTTTCTTCAAGCATGCTCCAATCCAATGTTGCCTCCTCCACTCCCATTCTCCAAAAATGAGGCCAGTAGTAACTTATTCAGATGTATACTTAACTTATACAAAATGCTTTCATTTCATTGTATTAAATGGTTGGGGGGGCATGTTTGTAAGTATTTTTCAGGCAACCACTAACGTAAGTCTAATTACTACAGGCTGTAGAAATGAAATGGATTTGAGGCAGATATTTACTTAAAGCTCAATGTGTAATATTTATAATGTTGAAAAACAAAAGGTATGCTTAATTTATTGCTGTTAATTTACACATACATGTAGTTAAATCTTGGAGAAATAAAAGTATTGTGGGTGCCTGTGTTTTGGTTTGTGCTTTTAGTATTTTTCAAGTTTAATGTCAGATTATATTACTTGTCAATATTTGCCTTACTTTATATCCAGAGATAGAGTTACATAAACAGGATCATAAGTATTAGTCCTCCAATAGATGAAAAGCCATTCAGAAGTCTTTTGTCTATTCCAGCCTTAGGGTACATGCAGGGTATCATCACCTTTCTATGCCAAAACCCATATACATTTCCTTGTTAGACATTCCTTTTCCTTAAACAATAGTGAATTTTGTTTTATGGTTGTCATTGAATTTAGCCTCCAGTAAGGATGGTCTAATGCCAGAATTTGATTTTGTTTTTTTATGATTTTAAGAAATTAATGCTGAAAGGCCATTGATTGATAATCTCAATGCTTAGTGTTGATTTTTATAATGCCCATTATTTAGATTAATAGTGCTGTAGTAACTTCCCCATTGGGATTAGCACTATTGTCTAATTATTGCAAGATAGTGAGTCTAGTCACACTCTCATTGTTTTGTAGAAGATGTTTGGATCCACTACTGTATTCCAGATTGGTACAATTGCATTAGGGCCTAACCAGAAATCGCCTTGGACATTCGCTTCTGCAGAATATCCGTTTTTTCGGTACTGTTCAGAAGTATTCGCCTCGGCAAATAACACGCGCACAAATGGTTACAAGTAAAATAATTCCATAAATATTGAACTTTTAAAAAGAAAGTCTTTTTATACTTAATAATTTTAGTTAATAATAAAAAATTTCATCTTATAGCCGATATATACGGTACACAAAAAGTTTAAGCCTCACATACGATAATGAACCACATTTACTGTCTGGTTTTGCACCTACTACTCGGTTCGTGCTCGGATCCGGCAAATAATACCTCCAAATACTCTGATTCGGTACTCGGCAAAAATTATCTACTCGGTTAGGCCCTAAATTGCATTAGGCCTCGCTCTTCTCATTTCCACATGTATAATGTCTTCCATGCTGTATCATAGATCGGTGTGATTACATTCGTCACTCGACTCATCTCCATCTTTAAAAAAGTACATTTGTAGGCAGATTATTGTTCATACAGATTGCTTGCATTTTTAATATTCACTGCACTTTTATTCTTCTTTTTTAGACCTTCTTTGCAGGAATGTCAAAACAGAGTGGGGAAAATGAAGACATAAAATGGCACCATATGCATGATGTCTACATATGTCTTTTGTGCTTTTTTTTTCTCTCCAGACCCAATATGGTGTGGTGAGACCTTGCCAAGAGATGTTTTATCTACAAAGGGAGAAGGAAAGAGTCTTCCTTCTCATCTCAACACTCAGAATCTCTCACTGGTCCCTCAAGTCATGGATGGAAATTGTAAAGCCTTCTCACATTGACTTAAATTTCCTCAATCCCAAAAAGCCACAGGCTAAGATAATTTTTTAAGTCACAGGTCCTGCCCAATGAATGAATGACAGGACAAAATGAATTATTGCACACACACATTGTGGAGGGTTCTACAGTGTCTACCGGTAGTAAGACAGAGAGTAAGGCATGCTTCTGCTAGGGACCATTCAAACCAATAGCGAGATGAATGAGCCCAATGAGAAGGAGCAGTGCCCTCTCCATGTGGATCTGGTGTAATCGTTATCAGGGAAGTGACTTCTCCCCATTCATACTGTCATGGACTTAGGACCCTTGATAAAGGCAGGATTGATGTTGCTGATTGAAGCACGACAATACCCCTTTCAGATGCATTCTCTCTTCCCCCAAGTGCTCCATGTAAACTGACATGAAGCATTGTCGTCTTTCAATTGAGTCTGCCATTAAGGACAGTCCCCATGCTCAATACGAGGAGTCTCGGAGTAGGGTTCCAATTACCCTCCTGTTTCTGTCAACCCAAAGAGATTCATCTCTTCCACAGAGAGATATGGGTTCGCAAAGTCATGGTTCTCAGCTGCATGAACAACAAGATGAGGACATCCTGTCTGTCCTGGTAGACTCCCAGGAATTTGATACAGAGCAGACTGAGGTACTGGCACATCTTTCACTCTGATCATCCCCTCCCTGTCCATTTCCACCCTTGGACTCATGAGGAGGAGAAGATCTGGTATTAAACTTGACAAATTATAGTAAACAAGATTTACCATTTTCTACTTGATATTGTGTTCCAAATGATCAGACTTAATAAGAGGCATACAATTGCTCCATTTTGGAGAGTCTCTCAAGGGTTATTTTTCAGCCACACCTATTATCGGTTCTCCACATGGCTATAGTCAGGGAGCTTTCATTAAGGCTTACTATGGCTTAAAAATTGCCTAAGACGGCTTAAGAGATGATCAATCCCCCTTCAACACTTGTGTAGCCTTTGTACTCTCCACCTTGCTCTAGTGTTAATAGCCCTGCATGATCCTTGAACCTTCCCATCTTTGATACAGGGTGTAGTAGATGGGCATTTCTTCAAGGAACCAGATTCTGCCTCCTTTGACACTGTAGGGTTTAGGGCCTCAGGTTATGTCACAAGTTACCATAGCCTCACATGCATACATTTTCACAGCAGGATTTTCTGTCCACATATGGCATGTTCTATTAATGTCTATGTTACTATTGGTGAAGTTGTACACCACCTCCACAGGAATGTGTCATAGAACTCTTCAAAGCTCTTGCACAAACACATCAAGAATCTCATGGGATCTGCTCCTTTAATTGTCCCATGAGGGAATTAGTTGGGGCCAGCCATAGAGATTTACTCCCTTTACTGTGGTACATTCCTCACCCATCAATCCCCATGGGGACCTGATCCTCTCCCATCAATTCCCATGTGAACCTGACAAGTTTTCTTTTCATTTGATCATTGGGTGGATCCTCTTGATAATACAAGGAGTTTAGTGAATTTCCTCATCTGTAAGGAAAAGGTGCAGTATGGCTGGTATAAAATGACAAAAATATGGCTTTCTGCACCCAGACATTCCTGGTTTCCAAAATGAACGAAGGTTTTGGCTAATCTGAGACCTTTAACTGATATGACTGTATGGCTTAAACTAAGTAACAGAAAAAAGTGGAAATCAGCTGGATTTTTAAATTCCAAATATAAGTTATTTCCCTATACTAAAAAGTGAATGTAAAAATCCCCCCCCCCCCATCATTATTATGAATGAAATCCTAAATAGTCCTAAAAGTCCCAAATTATCAAGTATTCCAAATTAGTTATAGTGGTACTGGTAATTCAAATAAAATTAACTATATTGTGCTGATGTGCCAATAGTCTTGATTTATCACAACGATATAATCAAAAATGTCTTTTAAAAATTCACAGTAATTCAATAGCTACTGAATCCAAAAGTCTGAGCACTTTGTAACTTCAGTGAATAATGGAGAAAAAAAATCCATTCAAATAATCAAAACTACTTTTCACTTCTAAGACTAATGTTAATGTTAGGAATAAATAGCATTCAATCATCATTTATACAAGAAATAAGAGGCTAAGACACAATATAGAAAGCAGAACGAGGTTCAAATATATAATTTCAAAATAACTCTTTGTCAATAAGGTCAAGTACTTTACTTAATTTCTAACAGCTGACCAATCAAGAATTATGTCAGCCTGATTTTGGAAGTGTAAGTACAAATTCACAACTACTAAGAAATATCTATTTAATGTTGTTTGATTTTTAAATAACCCTTTCAGTCTTCATTAATGAAAATAAACACATATAAGACAGATATTCATAACATCACCTAAATAAAATTATATCAGGAAGAACCTTTCTAGATGTTGACCTGAGACTTTCAGACTTACAACCTTTCTAGATGTTGACCAGTCTGTCAGACTTACAACCTTTCTAGATGTTGACCAGTCTTTCAGACTTACAACCTTTCTAGATGTTGACCAGTCTTTCAGACTTACAACCTTTCTAGATGTAGACCACAGTTTTTTAGACCTACAAAGTTTCTGGAAGTAGACCACAGTCTTTCAGACTTACAACCTTTCTAGATGTAGATCACAGTCTTTCAGACTTACAACCTTTCTAGATGTAGACCACAGTCTTTCAGACTTGCAACCTTTCTAGATGTAGACCGCAGTCTTTCAGACTTACCGGTACAACCTTTCTAGATGTAGACCACAGTCTTTCAGACTTACAATAAGGCCCAGTGACTGAGCACTCTCCATTGATTTCATTACATACCTTCAGATCAGGAGACAAGGACATATGCCCCTTTATTTTCTTATGGTGATTTTGGAACCTCCTTCTCTGAGCAGTTTTGGAGAAATTACAAAGTTCATCATGTTATTAAGAAGAAGGATATTCTTGCAGGAAGTCTGTCCAAGTAAGGCAAGGTAGACATGGAGCAGTCCCTGTACCATGCTATAGCAGACTCCCTGTTCGAACTGTTGGGGAACTCCTTGGTGGACTTGCATGTGACAAAACTGAACTGTAAGCTCTAGTTTTGCATCTCCACAGTTCCAGATCAGAGAGCTTGAGCACTTAAGGAATTCAGCCTAAAGTGGAATTGCTTGTTTGGTTACCTCTTTCCATCATTTAGGATGATTCCGCAAGTCCTCCAAATAGTCTGTATCTCTACTGCTTGTGCTGATAGCTCCTTTGTGGCCCCAACAATTGTGGTTAAATGATCTTTTTGATATGTCTTTGGTTTGGAGGAAATTAATTATGAACAGAATCTCCTCATTGCCAACCTGCTTTGTAACCAAAACCCAGATTCACTAGCTCCAGAGCCAATACAGACCTCCATTTCCAATTGAATCAGTGCTAGGGATGATCATAATCAAATTGTATGCCCAGTTACGCTTTTCCCTTTCATAAGAATTATTCCTCTCTTTTATGTCATTTTCATTCAACTTTTGCTTTTTTCCGGAGGCTGAACACTTTTTATATCAACACCACATTTTGCCTGTCTTTTGCCTGTCTTATAAGGCGGGAATTGTGCCTCATTTTGAAGTATGAGATTTTACAGTATGATTTATTCCAGTTTTTGAGGCCATTAGCCTCCCATTGCACTGGCAAATTACTGACACTAAAATATAGGGTGGGGTGATGGGAATAAACAAATTTTAATGATTTAATACTTTCCTACTGATATTGCCAGAATCCAGCTGCCCATTTGATTTGGATGTCTCATGTTCAACCTAGCCTTGAAGAGAATGATGACTGGTGCATGCACCATTATCTTGAAGAGCAGACAGGATTGTGCTTTCTTTATAAAATTTACATGGATTTTCATCCATGGGAGGAGAGTTTTTTTTAAATGGGCAAGGGTTACAGAGGGAGCATGTTGTTTCAGTTATGTTACATATTTAAATGATTGCTGTATATATATATATATATATATATATATATATATATATATATATATATATATATATATATATATATATATATATAAGATAGATAAACACACATTTATACACAGGCACTCACACAGAGTATATAAACTATGACATGACTGATGAAGAAGAACTTTCCACAAAGTTTTGACTTTGTGGATATATATGTTCAGTTTTATGTGAAGTAATCAGATTTATTTGATTTATTTGATTGTATTTTTTTGTTTGTATTTCAGGTAGTGAATTAGGTCGACACTTTTGATATTGTTTTTTATAAATATTTTATAGACAGGTAATATGGTGAAAAGGATACATTTTCAGATACTTTAGTTTATTATAATTTTTTGATTATTATTATTACTATAGTTTCTTGCCCACAATGGTTGATAACAATTTTAGTACATTTTATAGGTCAAGAAGGTGATGTTGAACAGAGGTGTTGGGTTGTTCCTGTTAAAACTAAATGCCAGCAATACACTTCACACATATTTTAATGAGGTGTCAGTTACTACTCTAGCTCTTTGAGTGGGTCCTTGTAACAGGAGTATGATCCAGATAATTGAAAAGCTAGAATTGTGTCCATATGACACAGATGTTCCTGCCAATATGGTGCAGTTGATGAAAGTAAGAATGTTACAATATCTCACTTAGATGGGTCAGAAAATGCAGTAACATCAGATGTGACCTAACATTAAATATGATCTGGTGTATTAAACCTCTCCCTCTTAGTAAGATACGGTAGGTAGTTAATTGGAGTTAGCTACCTTATCTAAGGATTGACCTTCCTAGATATTAGACCCTGTGTGAGTGAAGAAGAAATAATGCAATACGAGCCCCCCTTAAACAAGAAAAATAACAAATTTAATGAAACAGATTAATAGCTTTAATTTAAATTCAACTTAAATGATATCAACAGGATTTAATAGTAGTGTCGAATTTGGATTTATTACATCATCATAACGAGTGGTGAAAAGAACACAGTGATCATGACTGATTGCATCACCTTCCTCACGACTTCTGTTTCCTATTTCCTCAAGTCTTCCCTTTCCTCACTGCAGCCTTATCCTTCTTAGACTTCCTAGATTTT
The DNA here is from genome assembly GCA_029339505.1 of Unio delphinus. Taxonomy (NCBI): domain Eukaryota; kingdom Metazoa; phylum Mollusca; class Bivalvia; order Unionida; family Unionidae; genus Unio; species Unio delphinus. The sequence goes on along the minus strand of JAQISU010000106.1, from coordinate 8,162,876 downwards.
ACTCTCTTCATCACTTTCTTCCTTTTTGGACCTCACTTGTAACTTCTCCTTTTTTCTTATTTTTATTCTACGGACCCTGTCTCCGGACCATTTATTGCGTCAGTCAGAATTTCTGAACTATGTTACATAGCTTTTCCTTTTAAACAATGATTATTTGACACCAGTCAGAAGTAAATAAGATGTCTCTTTCTCAAACCCATTTTAGAATATCCATTCAATGTCATTGAATCGGAACACTGTCCCCTTTGAAATTTTAACACTGACATGGATGATTTTAAGAATAAGGTCTAAATTACCCTTCCCAAATACTCATCTGACGTAAATGTGATAAAATCTTTAAGCTCGGCACACTCAACTTTAAGGTTTACTGCTTATTCAAAATTCAATACTTCACAACCGATTTATAATATTAATTATGTGTACTATATTTTGTTTAAATCAGGATGTCCTTCAAGCATTATTAAGCAAGAAGACAATTTGTGACCAATTGATGTGATTTTCTGACCTGTAAAGGGATATCACATCAATCTGTTACATGAGTTTCTACATATAGAACAACATGATTTGAAACAAAACATGGTACATAATGCATGAAAAATCAAATCTTTAAAACAGTGCTCTTTATTTACAGACCTTAAAAGAGATTTTAAAATAGGATTTACAGTAGAATCTGACATAGTTTGTGGTCAGATTCAAGTCTTAAACCAAACTGTGCATGATTTTTGCAGTTATGATTTTGTGAGTTGTGTAGGAAATTCTCTTTCCTATGTTAATAATACTGAATATATTTTCTCTTGTAAAATAAACCCCATATTTTACAGAGGGGCAAAGTTTCAAATTAAAATATATAGTTCTTTTACTCCACAAGATGAAATATATCTGGTATTATTATATACCACACTTGCTCCTGATATAAGCTTAGAAAGATTAAACTCTTTATCACATGACCCGGATCACCCTTTTTCATAAATTTGCCTGACTTTAAACCCAACTCCTAATTGGATCATATAAATATCAGGGACTCCGAGCAAAGTTGGAATGGGATGAACAAATCTGTTAGAGTAAATGACATTTTTGCAATTTTGAAAACTATGTTATCCAATCTGACAACACATATTGATTTAGCAATGCATCACAGCCTGGGGTTTATTATTGTTGTCAAGATAATAAGGGGAATTAACTTGATAGGATCAGGAACAGTACCATATCCTATTTCTTCAGCAGAATTAACTTATAGGTCTGAAAGGAGATGCATTTTTCTTGATTTGCTCTAGCTCATAAAGTTCTGAATAGACCCATATATGATGGTACATTATGCGCTGGCAGATCTGAGTCTGTATGGTTTGCAGTTGGACTCAATTCAGTTAGTATATATGGTATAGACAATAGACTGTTTCTTTTGAGAAGATCAGTTTTGATGGATGTTGTCATGGGGTGAAAGAAAAGATCTAGTTTTAAGTTATTACCATCAGGACTGTGTGAAACAGTTCATTGGTGGTGTTTAGTAATGTGTAGAAGTTGGTGTTATTGGTGGGGAGGGTTCAAGACATCTGTAAAATAAAGACTATGAAAGGAAATGTGAGTTAGGTGCTGCAACCTCCTTGGAGGGAAACCTGCTATTATGAACATTTTCCTGATCTATAGGCTTAATGTGGACATGATACAAAATGGCAGGCCAACTGGCAACTGAAAACAATTCACCCCATATTCATCTTTTAGTACAGTAATTGGACAGACAGGTGAATTGTAGAAAGTATAGAAAAAATAGAATATTAGCCCACTATACATGGTTTTACTTAATAACTATTTGATTCTGCATTAAAAGCACTATGTGTATATTTCTTGGTCTTGCCCTATACTGCACGAGGTTTGTTGAGGTAAATAGCTGGAAGCATGTAGTTAGCTGTAAAGAATGAAGTAATGGGTTTGATGGTATAGCCATTCTCAAGCATGATGTAGAATTACCGATCTGTAAGGCAGAATTGCTGATGTTCAAGGTGGAGTTGTCTTGACTTACTAAGAGGAAATTTATAGGAAATGAACCATAAGTGTTTTTTGGACAGAAGGCCTAATTTATACCAATATCTTAAACAAACTATGGGCCATGAGTGGCTTATAAACAGAAGGCCATACTTAAAGGAATATCTTAAACAAATTATGGGCCATGAGTGGCTATTGGATGGAAGGCCCAGTTTATAGGGATATCTTAAACTATGGGCCATGAATGGGTTCTGAACAGAAAGCCCAATTTATTGGACTATCTTAAACGATATTTGACTATGAGTGGCTTCTATACAGAAGACCCAATCTATAGGAATATCTTAAACAAACTGTGAGCCATGAGTGGCTTCTCTACAGATGGCCCAATTTATAGGGATATGTTAAACAAACTATAGGCCTTGAGTGGCTTCTATACAGAAGACCCAATCTATAGGAAATTTTTTAACAATCTTTGAGCCATGAGTGGCTTTTCTACATAAGGCACAATTTATAAAGATATGATAAACAAACTATTTGCCATGAGTGTCTTCTGGACAGAAGACCCAATTTATAGGAATATATTAAACATTATATGGGCCATGAGTGGATACTGGTTGTAAGGTCCAGTTTATTGGACTATCTTAAAGGAAATATTTGAGTGAGTGGCTTCTGTACATAAGGCCCAATTTATAGGAATATCTTAAACTTTGGGCCATGATGTGGCTTCTCTATAGATGGCCCAATTTATAGGGCAATGTTAAACAAACTATAGGCCATGAGTGGCTTCTGGAGTGGAGGCCCAGTTTATAGGAATATCTTTAACAATCTATGGACCATGAGTGGCTACTGGATGGAATGCCAAATTTATAGGAATATCTTAAACAAAACAATGGGTCATGAATGGGTTATGTACAGAAATCCCAGTTTATTGGACTTTCTTAAATGAAATAGTTGGCCATGAGTGGCTTCTGTACAGAAGGCTTAATTAATACGGGCCACTTGTGGCTTCTTGACACAAGGCCTGATTTATTGGTATATCTTAAACAATACATTTGTCCATAAGTGGCGTATGGACAGAAGGCCCAATTTATAGGAATAGCTTTAAGAAACAATTGGCCATGAATCATTGATTGACTTCTGGATGGAAGGACAATTTATAGGGATATGTTAAATAATGTATGGGCCATGAGTGGCTACTGGATAAATATTTAAACATAATATGGATCATGTTTGGGGTTTGGTTGGAAGGCTTAATTTATAGGAATATCTTAAACTATTTGCAATGAGTGACTTCTCTACATAATGCCCAATTGATAGTAACATTTTTAACAAACTATGGGCCATGAGTGGCTTCTGTATAGAAGGCCCTGTTAGGAATATCTTAAACTATGAACATTGAATGGCTTCTCTACAGGAGGCCCAATTAATAGAAATACATGTATCTTAAACATACTATGGACCATAAGTAGCTTCTTGTCACAAGACCCAGTTTATAGAAATACTAATATCTTAAACAAATTATGGGCCATGACTGGCTTTTGGACAGAAGGCCTAATTTATAGAATATCTTAAACATACTATGGGTAAGTATGATTGAATTACAGAATTGTTATGGAATAGCTACTGATGGTTGTTTAAAGTCACCATAATTTGCTTTGAGATCATTTATAGGGGGATTTATTTAAGCTGCAATTAAAGCAGATTGGTGAATGAGAAAAATAGCCATTGTGACCTAATGACAAAATTGATGACACAAAGATGTTAATAGATGGAGTTATCATAATTTGCAATTAATTAACTGAATGATAAAACTGTCCAAGCATAATTGCCAGATTGGGGACAGAATTCCAGACTACAGTAGTTGTGATGGCATGTAGAGTACCTGGATGCATTAATATAAAATTGGCTGCTGTAGAGAAGATACTGTAAGTGCTTCTGAAAGATTAAATAAAATAAAGATGAGGAAATTAAGATATATATATATATATGGTGATATATATATATATATATATATATATATATATATATATATATATATATATATATATATATATATATATATATATATATATATATATATATATATATATATATATATATATATATATATATATATATATATATATATATATATATATATATGGTGATATATATATATATATATGGTGGATAATAGCAAAAACACACTCACAACAGTGATCACTTTAACAATGGTTGCTAACTGGGTCAACAGCAGATTACTGAAATACTGAACATGTTAGAGGATTCTGGACTAGTGTAATACCAGGCTATCATATAAATATTGATATTATAGTGTCTATGTATATATCTAGCCTACTGTGATGAACTCTTGTTTCCATGCATTGTATAAACATTTAATAATGTTTTATTCTCACTATACAATGCAGACTATATACAATGATGGACAGGTGAATTACAAAAATTAACTTTCATTAATGCTTTTTGAACAATAACAAATTTAAAGAAAAATATTTATGCAACCTCGAATTTTAGAAGTTACAAGAAAAAGTGACCTTTACATAGTTATGGTCATAGTACTTTTAAGTTTCACACACTTGTAGATGCTTTAAAAAAGTTTCATCAGAATTTTAATTTTTTTCTGTACAGTTTTGATGTCTCTCCACAGAGACATATACATTTCAAAATGATATTAAACAATAGGTTCAGGAGATAGCATTTTCAAAAGTCAAGCTTTGCCTGGCTACTGCTGATTAATCCCCTGTACTTTTTTGAGTCTATATCTTAGGTGTCACAACTATTAGCCATTAACCAGTCAAGCATCTGTCATTGAGACTATCAATTAGTGCTATCTTAGTCAACCAGCAGCCCACCAAGTTTTTATAATGTAAAGTGATAGGGTAGCTGACATTATAAATCAAGATGATGTTGCCTGAAGAAAGTTAGTCCAGCCAGTAACAAGGCCCACATCATAAGGCAGGTGTTGAAAAGGATATCATGTGTTAATTTAGTGGACATTACACATTTTTACTCCAGTGTTGAACCCTTTCCTGAAGATGGTTTTAGCTGATGTAAGACTTGAGAATTTAATATCAACATAACTTTCAAAATGTAACAAATCAGTGTATGTCAGATTTATCATGTAATTAATTGCTATTCTTATATGACTATAAGGTGAATTAATAAAGTAGAATTTGAAGTGTTGCAGGATCTTTATGTTATTAAACCATTTTCAAGAAGATGGCATTTTTACTGATGATGTGTTTTTATGCACCATCATGTTACACATAGTACAATTTTATTGATATTAAAATAATACAAATTGTAAATTTGATAGATGATACCCACTGGTAGAATTACTTATAGTCTGTCATTACCATATTTTTAACCCGTGACAGAGAGGGTTCCAATTGACCTTTTTTTTAAAATATACTTATGCCAGAGCATATATAAACTTTTCAATAATGTATCACTGAAAATAAAAAATAATTTTGACAATTACACAGATATGGAGAAGATTGGGCTCAAAGTACATAAGAAAACATTTTTCAAATAAGCCATTAGTTTTAAGATCTTGAATAGCTTTAATTACGAACAAGAGGCTTTGCAAACAACTTACTAATACTACTACTATTTAGACTTTATTTTCAGAGAGTTCATTTTGAGAAGGTGACTCATTTAGTTAAAACAAGAACTAATCTATCTTTTGGCCAAGATGCTATGTACCCCTGAAAAAAAAATCAAGAACTGTTCATGAATTGTACATGAACTAGTTCATGAATAGTACACGAACAGAAAATGGGCACTTCATGAACCTTCAGTTCATGAACTATTCATGAACAAAGATATGGACTATTCATGAACTGGTTCATGAACAGAAAATTGTTGTCAGATCATGAACAGAAAATGGTTGTCAGTTCATGAACTGGTTCATGAACAGAGAATTGTTGTCTGTTCATGAACATAAAATGGTTGTCAGTCTGTTCATGAACATAAAATGGTTGTCAGTTCATAAACAGAAAATGGATGTCAGTTCTTGAACAGGAAACAGCTAACGACTTCATGAATCTGTAGTACATGAATACTAATGTTATTGTTCATGAACTCTATTGTTCTTTTTACAGTTAGTTCATGTAATTTCGTGATATCTGTGAATTATAAGCTCAGGAGTCAGTGAAGATGAGGATTATGAAAAGATACTCTGGAAAGCTTTTGATAAAACATTTAATAGTTTTTCTATCAATATAACTTTCCCATCAACTACTTAATATTTTTATGCAGTCCTCGTGCAAAAGGGTGTATACAATTTTAGGTACAAATGTTGCATTGCAGATTAGTTTTCAAGAAACAGAAACAAATGTCAAAATACAATTATGCCAATCCTTTTTAAATTGAAGCACATGTTTATTAATTATTGACAATTATGGTGACCAATGTTAAAAAATAAATGTAGTTAACTTAGTTTTATGTGCAATTTTTCAAAGTCCTTGTCCATTACAGTATACTTTTTCCCCTGTTCTTTAAGAATTTTTCAGCTCATCCTTTGTGCAGTTCTTAAGTCATAAAACTGTATATATATATATATATATATATATATATATATATATATATATATATATATATAAGTCTTGTTCGCATTTTAAGTGTTGCACACTTTTTTTATGTTTTCAATGGTAATCTCCTGCCGAGCAGAAACGCTACCGCATTCTCCATCTGCTGAAGGTTGTTTGACTTCTTGTCAACACTCAACTGCAGTTACGTAACAATGGAACATTTCATGCATTGTGGTACCAATCCATCCATTTTGAGTGAATTCTTGTTAGGAGTCGTCTTTTCATCAGTGGCCATTTTCTTTGGCGTGGCCATCGTTTGATGTTAACTTCTTTGGAGTTGATAGGAGTGGTTTGTCAGTCATTGATGGGACTGTATAAGAAAATATTTAAAAGAATAATCTGAAGGTTACATAAAAGGCAGCATTTAATCAAGCAATAAAATTTTTCAGAACATTAATTTTCAGTTTCACAACAAGCCAAGTTGGAAATTTATACTCTTGCCTTTAAAATTCATGTTCTGCAGTTGCAGGACTGCAGGTAATTTTCCCAGTCATTACGTATGAAACTCGGTAGTGTTTGCAAATATTGATTATAAAATAATTGTTTAAATTACTAAACTTTAATTCATATATAAATGTATTCATTTATTTAGTCATGAAAAAGTTCAAAATAAGAATGTCAATGATTGTCTTTTGGTAAGAAATTATTAGTTTTCATAATTTGTTTAAGATAAATTAGTTTTCATTATAATAGATTTATGGTTCAAGTATATATACACACACACACACACACACACTAAATTCATTCTTGATTTTCTTTATCCTATCTTGTACCTCATCTATATAAATTTGCATTGAGTCGAAGGAACACATTTTAAAATGTGCTTCAATCCTCTATATAGATGACTTGTTCTCAGAAGTTTGATACAAAACTTAACAATCAACAGACTGGACACGTTATGTTACACAATTTCGGTTCTTTGGCCCTTAAAAGTATGGAAATTATTAAATGGACGACTACCATTTTTTAAGCTCACAACTCATCCGATTCGAACATTTACACCCAAAAGTTATTGAAAATAAAACCCAGTTCCGCTTTTGATCTATAGAATATGCACGTTTAATTCGCTAGCTTATCAGGTTTCATATATTTCGATCAAAATCTCCGAGTCTGATATCTATACCTATGGCAACGGTTATGTCTTGATTTTATTTTTTAAAAAGTAGACGAACATGAAATGTGACATCAAACTAGTAGACTACGTTTCTATCGATAATCTATGTTCATATATGTGATACCAGCAGCAACAGATTGTACATGTCTGAAGTTAAAGTTGTTAGAATTGCCATGCTTTATCATCTGTATTTGTACAGTACAAGATTAGACTGCTTCAACATACTCTTGTGCATCATTTATTTTCCTTAACTGTGGACCTTTTGGGTCCAGAAAGCTTTATACAGATACTGATGCACTCATTTTTAGCAGTGTGCTCTCTTTTTGAAAGTTCCAATATGGCAGCCCTAATGTACTTTGTTGTTTAAACAGACTAAACTGTTATCAATTTGTTTTTAGTGACAATTAAGCCTTTCCTCCAGGGAAACAATTAATTTCAAAATAAAACTTTGTACAATTTTGAAGGAATGACAGCTCTAGGCTGCACACTACATGTTGCATCATGTCAAACCAAATCCGCGTCCAACCCACTCTGACACATCAGAAACACACTGTTTACATTCATTTTTCTTGACAAGAATAGATGATACACTTTCTGTTTTTAACTTAAATATTTAAATCCAATTGAGACAAGTTTTAATTTTCTCCTTGAAAATGTTGAGAACATTGCCTCAAAGGAGATTCATCTCGATACATATTGACATTAGTTATATAAAATGAGTTGGATACCACAAACTTAAAATGTGTTAGATCTGTGTGATTAGGATTTTTAATGTAGCTTTACAAATTTTTCAGTCATATCTCTATGGTGTCTGCAGTGATGCAGTTTATAGTGATGTCTAGCACTGGGGCATCATGCCGCAGACATGTAGAATGATGTCCCACTCAGTCACATTATCCCGGCACCAGGCTGACCAGTCCTAACACTAGCCTGTTAATGCTGAGCGTCAAGCAAGGTAGCTGTTAGTACCATTTTTGTAAGTCTTTATGACTCAGACGGGGATCAAACCCACAACCTCCCGCTTCCATGGTGGACGCTCTATATATAACCACTAGGCCAAATGGTTTAAATAAGAACTAATTATACCTCGAGACCAAGAGGCTATGCATACTGCTGCTACTACTACTACTACTACTGCTACTACTACTACTACTACTACTACTACTGCAATTAGTTATAAATGAGAACTCGTACACCTTTAAGCCCTCTATTATTTACGTATATACCGTAATACAAGCTAATAATATGTTTACACATAAACTTGTACACAAAAACAAATATAGAGTTCATAAACAACTATTTACGGAAATGCTACATTTTCTGCAGAAAATAAAAAAAAAGGTTATGCCTCTATCTTAGGAAGGAAGTTTTATCAAACTATAGAAATATGTGAAGTCAGTATAATTTAAAGTTTGGTAGATAGTTTGCATAGGTTGTGCTCTTACAATAATAAATAATATATATATATATATATATATATATATATATATATATATATATATATATATATATATATATATATATATGTAAGCCAGCTTAGTGAAATGGACTGCTCTTTAGCTCCATATGTCAGTTAAGTATTGCAAGGCCCACTTTACCTCTTGATCTAATTTTCATATACCCCTTTCTCCAAGAATTGGGTTTGCTCAAATTCTCAGTGAAATGGTTGAAAATTTTGAACTTGGGTGGGTTGGTCAAGAACAATCATAATAGTTTCTGAAACCGCTTGATTAGTGAATACGTTTGCTATGTAGATACAATGAAATAAAAATCTTTGTAGTTTCTGTATCTATGCTTTTAACAACTTTTGTATATTTATGCTATTGTTTCCAGATAATACATTGCATGTATAACAGTTCAAATTGTATCATCCCAGTTGGGCAAAGCTTAAGGTGTAGGTAAAATTGTATTCAGAAATAAACAACAACACTAGATGCGATTGGTGCACTATGTAAAGTTGTACTTTCTGTTAGCTTAAAAAAGTTAAGCATCTTGGCAACATGTGAGATTATGTTCATTTATATCTAGATTGCATTTTGTATTTTTAATGATTTTTTAAAATGTAGTTATACATTGCTGAAAATTTGTATATTGTGACTAGATACCTCTTACCCCTGTTTAGTTCCATTAACAGAGTTGTCTCTCAAATGCAATAGAATACCTGGTTTTGTCCTTGTCAAATTGATCATCTAACATTGATCACTATGACAGTGTGTGACATGCATGCTGAAGTAGGAAAGAAAGTATATTTTGTCACAAAACATTAACTTTGAGGTCTATGGAAAAACAGCTGGTACTGTGATACCAGCAGCAACAGCTTGTACATGTCTGAAGTTAAAGTTGTTAGAATTGCCATGCTTTATCATCTGTATTTGTACAGTACAAGATTAGACTGCTTCAACCTACTCTTGTGCATCATTTATATTCCTTAACTGTGGACTTTTTGGGTCCAGAAAGCTCTTTACAGATACTGATGCACTCATTTTCAGCAGTATCCTCTCTTTTTGAAAGTTCCAATATGGCAGCCCTAATGTACTTTGTTGATTAAACAGAGTAAACTGTTATCAATGTATCCTTTGTTTTTAGTGACAATTAAGCCTTTCCTCCAGGGAAACAATTAATTTCAAAATAAAAGTTTGTGCAACTTTGAAGGTATGACAGCTCTAGGCTGCACACTACATGTTGCATCATGTCAAACCAAATCCGGATCCAACCCACTCTGACACATCAGAAACACGCTGTTTACATTCATTTTTCTTGACAAGAATAGATGATACACTTTCTGTTTTTAACTTAAATATTTAAATCCAATTGAGACAAGTTTTAATTTTCTCCTTGAAAATGTTGAGAACATTGCCTCAAAGGAGATTCATCTTGATACATATTGACATTAGTTATATAAAATGAGTTGGATACCACAAATTTAAGATGTGTTAGATCTGTGTGATTAGGATTTTTAATGTAGCTTTACAAATTTTTCAGTCATATCTCTATGACGTCTGCAGTGATGCAGTTTATAGTGATGTCTAGCACTGGGGCATCATGCCACAGACATGTAGCATGATGTCCAGTCCCAGTCACATTATTCTGATACCAGGCAAACCAGTTCTAAAGTCTAACCTCTTAATGCTGAGTGCCAAGCGAGGCAGCTGTTAGTACCATTAAGTCTTTGGTATGACTAATGGTCACTAGGCCACCAGAACGGTATGTGGTAAATCTAATCATAGTGGTGGAATTATGACTTATATATTAGAAAACCTAGTAACACTCTGAGAATCACTGGTACAAATTAATGAAATACTTGGGATTCAAATTTATGTAAAGAATTTGGAAAGTTTATTTTCTTCCTTCTTTCTTTCTTTTGCATAGAATGAGCCAGCATTATTTCTAAAAACCTGATCATTCTTGATAACATAAACGAGGATTTTATTACAATATATAAACTCAAGGAAATTATAGTACTAAAGAATTTAAAATATTTGATAAATGAACCTACCTTGCTCAACCCTGTTAGTATATTACCTAATAGTAATAAAGAAGATAAGATGAGATGAGATGAGATGAGAAATCTTGATTTCAGACTACATTGTCCATGCATCTAATGTAAAATATAAGTGAAAACATTGTAAACATAAAAAGACATATATATCATTCATACAAGTATACATATACCCAATTAACTGCTTTGAAGTCCTTAGAAGAAGTCCTTAATTGAGGAAATGTTTCTACTGATATGTCAATAAGTGACCACCAGGCAAGTTATTTAATAACTAAATTATATTGCACATCATATTCTTGCTGTATTATAAGAGATAGTATGGCTTTATAAATGAGCAGACTTTTTGAGGCTTAGTAATTAAAAAGTAAACTTGAACTGGATGCAAAAGTTTAGTCAGTGCTTCACTAACAACAATGCAACAAATCTATTTACATCTATGAACTAATGATGGACTTATACACGATCCCTAAAATGCTAGTAAATGTTTATCGTGACTTATCTAGCTTGATATCAGTGTGGCGTTTGCAAAGGTTGGGGTGGGGTACTTCCAATATATTAATTAAAATATTATGGAGGTTCCACCTGGCTCATGTATTTATAAAGTTAAATTAAAGACGAAATAGATGTACAGCTCTGATCCCCCAGTCAGCACTGCCGATGGTTAAATTATATATAACATGAAGATGAAACTCAAATAAAACAATTTAATAAAGGTGATAACTTTAAATGATAACTAAACTCAATCACTCGCCCTCCCAGTGATAGCCTACTTCATCTCGTGATTTTCAGTGTGAGTTCGATTTTCCCCCTGGCCTTTGGTTCTACTCATCTCTTATTCGATCCTCCCACTCCTTCTGGGCTTCACCTCTCCCGACTTCTCTCCTTCCTTCTCCTTTATCCAGTCTCTCTATCTGAGACTATTGGGACCACTTTCACTGGTCTGTCCCCCGAAGCTTCCTCTCCAGATTTGATTCCCTCTTTCCTTCTCTTTCTTCCGTCTCTATCGGAGACACTGGGAGCACTATCACTAGTCTGTCCCTCGAAGCTTCCTGTAAAACCACAAGGCGTTAACATCTGGTTTATCGAATCTCACCTCACACTAAATCATCAATTAACCATCAGATAAGGCTATTACGTTTTTAGGTCACGCATACATACACATCAAAATTCCCACACACTCTTACAGGGAAAACAATGGTGTAATAACACGGTATCATACATAATCAATACATTGTATCACATCAGTATATCCAAATATATATTTAATCTCATTGTACTTACAATATTACAACAACCAGATGCATGTCTGTACACTACATTCCCACACGCGTACACAAATATTCAAATATTCATATTACTAATTTCTCACAGTGCAGCCATTTCAAAGATACAATTCAATACAACAATGGCAAAATCTATTTGCATGGACAAATGTGCTAGTCGACTAATAAATAACCACATAGCGAATTATAATGATATTAACTCTTACGACGGCTAGCAAGCAATATGATTCTTTACAAATATGAACTCATTCTTCAAATATACAAACATATTAACATCACAAAATAATTATACCTACTATGATTCTAGTAATAATAATAAGTGTAACTACGATCTACAATTAAATGCAGTCGCATTCAGCAAGGATCGAACAACTAGCTCACTGACCTTTTAGAAGCTACACTTAGAATCCTGTTCTAAGGTTTTTCCCGCCAATAACGTGTGGCTGACCGGAGTCGCTATCTTATGGCAATCTCTCTAAAGAACTATAGCGCACTAAAGCTTGCTGGCAGGTCTAAGGATATCATACTTAGCCCAAATCAGGATCCCGCCCCTATCTCGATTCCGATTGGGTAGCGCTGGGGCACTGTCCAATCAACTAATTCAACCTGGCTGTCAGTCTGCGTATCAAGAAGATAAGGCATGTCCACTCCTTCTGGCAACTTCTTTGATCTACATAAGCGCGTTCCACAAAAGGTGATAATTGCACTTCTGACGGCCTTGGTCGGGCTTCCCATCCTAACCAGGCAAACTTACGTAAGGGATAGTGTTAGCCTGCAGTCATGTTTAACAATAAACAGTGGCTTGTCTGAATTACTTTGATTATACACGTTTCTAATTTAATTTTGGGTCGGGCAAAACGCCACAATCAGTTTTTGTTGAAGAAACTCAAGAAGCAGAGATAAAACGCAGCAAACAATCCATTAGACTGAGCTAAATATAAAATTTTTGAAACAAAGTTAACAGTCCCAAAAAAATTGTAAAGGAAAATAACCAACTCAAATTTCGTGAGATCACGCAACACTTAATTAACAAAGATTGTACAATAAGATACCACCACTGCTGTTCATGCAGTATGATGGCAACAACTCTTTCAAAATCAATGAGACTAATGTATCTCATCTGGTATTACCACTTTGCACAATTAACAAATGTAGAAGGATTCCAATTTAGTGAACAAGAAATTCTAGACATTATAAGAACAATTCCTCTAAATAAGGCTGCTGCTCTGATAACAATACAAAAAAAAATAGCAAACATGATTCCACCAATTACAGAATTATTTCTTTATTTGGCTGTTTAGGCAGAATGGGTCATTTTCAAAAAGGTAGACTAACTTACATAAAAATGATCTTATTTACAAGTGTCAGTCACTGGTTTCTTCCAAATCACTTAACATTTTCTCAGTTGATATATACATAACAGTATTTGTGAAGCATTTGATCATGGAAAAGACATGTATTGATTGCATTTGACAGAGTATGGCATAAGGTCTTGTCTGTAATCTTAAAAACTTTGAAATTGAATCAGAATTATATGATTCATTAACTGTAATCCAAAAGAAAAATAGCTGCTGTGATGAAAACCACAGAATTTACATTTCAGTCAGTTTTAATGGGAGTGCTTCACGGTTCAGTTCTATGAGTTATCTTATTTCTTGCATGTGCATATGGTCTTGTCTGTAATCTTAAAAACTTTGAAATTGAATCAGATAGAATTATATGATTCATTAACTGTAATCCAACAGAAAAATAGCTGTTGTTGTGAAAACCACAGAATTTACATTTCAGTCAGTTTTATTGGGAGTGCTTCACGGTTCAGTTCTATGAGTTATCTTATTTCTTGCATGTATCAGTGCTATATCTGATCATCTACTTAGTATCACTATATGTTTTACCAATGACAGTTCTTTCTCTTAAACTTCTAGAAATATGCAAGATATCTAATATTATACTAAATGCTGACTTAAAAAAAAAACAACAAATCAGTAAGTCATTTTAACGAACTGCTTCCTTTTTTAGTAGGAGAAAAATTGAGATACAATTTACGTAATTAACAAACTTTTCCTATATTAAATGCCAGACTTGAAATAGCAAAGAATCTTTCCTTAACTCTGCTATTCTCAAATGGAATACCTGACCTAAAGATGTCAAATTGGAAAACAATTTCTTAACAAATAGAAACTGTATTTATTACCAGATTGAACAACAGCATTCCTCATTTTTTGTGATTGCAAATAGTACTAGGATCAAAAACCAATGTAGCTGCACTTCCCAAAAAATCAGTATAAATAATCACAAGAATTAGAAAGTGCATATCATTTGATTTTCATGCGCTCTCAATACATATTTTAAAGGAAAACTCATATGCTATAGTATTAACAATATGTCCATCCAAATCTCCACAAATACACTTCTAGTCGGCATGCATGAACATGCAGCTGGAAAAATTTGAATATCTTTAAGTTGTTTGAAAAGTACATGAAGGATACACATAGGTGTCCATATTGTCTTTTAATTATCAGCATGCCTAATTTTGTCTTTTTTAAAATCTATTTTCTGCTGGTCATGTTTAATTTATATCATGGGAGGGTTTATCTAATGTTAAGAACTTGTATCCGAACATCTTTTGCATAATTTAGCAAATAAAATATGTTTCAACCACAACTGTGACCCGTTAAATCAAAACCACAAATCTGTGTTGGTACTGAAAGATGATGTTGTGGGTCTGATGTCAGTCCAGTTCACGAGCTTCAAGAGAGTTAGAGGACAGATAGTTTGCTAATTTCCAGGTGGATTTGCAAGCTGCTCAGTAAATATAATCTACATGTCACCAAAAGAACCCTTCAACCGACGGTAGCTGCACTGAGTCATTAAAAATACTGGGTCAGTGTAGAACTTGTGCACCAATGTGTGCAGGCAAATTTGGATGCAGATAATTGCTGCTTTTAATGAATATCAGCCCCTCACCTGAAACTATATCATCACGGGTTGAGGGCTGATTTATCAGCCTACTACAACTGATGTTACCATGCCTATTGATCAGCATTATTTGCAAACAATAACATATAGCATATAAATAGCATATAAAAAATGTTTGAAAACATGAAATCTTGATTTTCAGGTATTTTTCTACAAAATATTTATGTAGTACAAGGGGGATAATTTTAGAATAGCAACAAAATTGCAAGTCTTTTAGACATTAACATTTATTTTTGCTTTTCATGTCTGGTTCTATATGTTTTGTTTCTTAATGTAACCTGCCAATAACTTTTACTGTAACCTGTCAGTAACCTAAATGCAACCTGTCAGTTAAATCTTAATGTATTCTGTCAGTAATCTTATTGTGACCTGTCAGTAACCTTACTGCAACCTGTTGATTAGCCTTAATGCAACCTGTCACTAACATTAATGCAACCTGTCAGTAAACTTAATGTAATCTGTCAGTAACCTTTAATATAACCTGTCAGTAATCTTATTGTGACCTATCAGTAACCTTATTGTGACCTATCAGTAACATTTATGTAACCTGTCATAATTTTATTTAGTGTCTCAGAAAATAAGCATAAGGTTCAGACAAGAAATTATGGCTGTTCCAAATATTTGAGTTAATGAAACTTGGGCCAAGATGGTAAACAGAGATAATGATAACAGAAATGCTTAAAAAACATTTTCAGTCCTTGCAGTTGCAGACGAGTCTGTAAATAATGTTTGGACATAATAAGTGAAAAGTTTGTGAGTAATGTATGGATATTAAGTACAGATATGTATTTAAATAATGTATGGATACAAGTGCAGATAACTGTGTCAGTAATGTATGGATATTTAGTACAGATAAGTCTATCAGTAAAGTATGGATACAAGTGAAGATAAATGTAATAGAAATGTATGGATATAAGTGCAGATTTTCCCTATCTAAATGAAAGTGTTGTTTAGGCCTTGTGCAGAAAGTCTCAACATTATTCTTTACACACAAGTCCATTACGGATCACTGCTATCTCACCTCTATGTGTGTTCGAGTCTCATATTTGGCCAATGTGGGTATGTGAGAATGCTTGCCAGTATCTTCTCGTGGGACCTGCTTTTTTCAGGGGTTTTCCCAGGTTCTTCCTCCACTATTAATACTGGCCGCCATGTATATAGCCTATCTTATGCTGAAAAATGGCATTAAGCCCTAGAACAACATAATTTTTTCTAGTTGTCAGATTCATTTACTATGATGTCCATTTCGGCCAGTGTATGCAATTATAGATACAAAGAAATATAGAACTTCACTTTGCAGTGGAGCTGATGAACTGCACAGCAAATGTATTTTCTTTACAGTACCTCAAAGAGTAATGTTTACTGTAGAGATTGTTGTATAAATTTTAATCTTTCCTATCAATATGGTAGGAGATATAAAAAAAACACATAGCATCATGTC
Organism: Unio delphinus; assembly: GCA_029339505.1. Classification (NCBI taxonomy): domain Eukaryota; kingdom Metazoa; phylum Mollusca; class Bivalvia; order Unionida; family Unionidae; genus Unio; species Unio delphinus. The sequence continues at coordinate 8,145,988 of JAQISU010000106.1, read as the reverse complement.
TCAACTAGTCATATCATGACACCAGGTCAACCAGTCCTAACACTTAATTAGCTTCTTATTCTGAGCACCTCGGGAAGCAGCTGCTTGTACTATTTGTATAAGTCTCTGGAATGACTTGGCCGGGTTTTAAACCGGCCAACTACAGCATCTGAGGCTCTAAACCAGGTCTTTTGTAATAAGATTGTAAAATTCCATTATTAATGCTATTTACTAGGAAATCAACACAATCTGGCATCAGATATTGAAAAGATACTGTTGTAAATGATATTTTATTGACCATATTAAATGGCTATGCACTAATTTACATAATATGGAATATTTTGATTAGCTTTGTTTTGTGTCAAAAATACTACGGTCCACGCATTCTACTATATTCTTTTCCACCATTGGATTTCAGAGGTTTTTTTATAACCAGCTATATCAGCTAAGTTTTTGTGCACAATTTCTCCATCATAATCTGCCAGTATATTCTTCAGTTAAACTTCTCCTTTTCAGGTGATGATGAATCTAGTTGAAAATATGTTTTATTAATTTTGAATCACAAGAAAAATACATGTAATTCAAAAAGATTTCAAATGTCTGCAGTGAACTAGTTTGTATATCAGGCTAAAGCGGAACACTAATCTCTCAAATCTTTTCTCCTTTGTGAAATTACGTATGTGACCTTTTGATGGAAAGGCAAGTGATGAGTCAGCGCTTTGCAAGACCAGCGCATAAAGAAAAAAGGAACTATTAATGTGCTCTTCATGTTACAAAACATTGACAGATGTTTAAACAAAAAGACATTATGGGAATTTATGCCCTTAAAGCCATCAGTTTGGTCTTTTGTTTTAAACATCAAATATCTTTAAATAAGCAGTTTGGTCTTTTATTTTAAACATCAAAGGTATGCAGATTTATTTCTGTCTCATTCAATTACACTTAAAGAGGCTTGAATTAGATTTAATTTAATTGGATAGTCTTGAAATGGATGTCAGATGCTCTCTGAATCATTCAAGATTGTATTAATGCATCATGGTGAATGTGTCATCCATATAACAGAACCACACTTCTGAAAGGTGGGTTGCAGTGGCAATAGCATGGAGTACAGTCTTCCATATACAAATTTGCCATGGTAGGAAATGCTGTTGAGCCCATGATTGCCATCCCAAACCACAATGGATAAACTTGTCGTTGATATACAAATTAAGTAGTATTGAAGACCCATTTCAACAGCATAATTTTTTGTTTAACACCAAAGTAGTATGTTTGCTCCACTGTGCATCTTTTATTTTCTGACAAAATCTGTGTGAGATATAGCATAACCAATTAAAGAACCCAGCACTTCTGCTAGGTATTGCAAACACAGAATAGGTAATAGAACCCATCCCTACCTACTACAGTAGGATACAGGAATATTTCCTTGGCTTCCAAATCTTTAATTATCTGACAAAATCTGCACTTTTTTGTGAAATATACCATAACCAATTAAAGAACCCAGCACTTCTGCTAGGTATTGCAAACACAGAATAGGTAATAGAACCCACCCCTACCTAATACATTAGGGTGCAGGAATGTGTTATGTACTTTGGGGAGTCCATAAAACATTGGTACCGCCTCACTTTTGGGATAAATATGGTTGTACAAATCTTTATTAATCTTCAAATCTTTCTCTCATGTCATTATCAATGAAGTTTTATATTTGCTAGTGGGATCTTATTTCCTTTACATTTCTTATCCATAAAAAATACCTTAATGTTTTAGTCATAATCTTTCCTAGTCATATCCATGGTTGCTCTGTGTCCACTGGAAGTATGATATCTACTCAAATCAGCACAAAGATTCGGCCAAGATACCGTCATACCTTTGAGAAGCTTGTTCAATTTCCTTCTTATTATGAGTCAAGTCTCGAAGTGGCTTTTAGTTAAAATCCCTCCTCAACATAAGTTTCCTGCTTTATTAGACCTCTAAGAATTAGCAGCTCACTGAAGGGTCTGTGCCTCTTTACAAATAAGAATGGAGCATTTTCCCACCTAAAGTATTAGCCCCTCCCATCGGAAGATCTGTAGCTTCTCTCATCCCTAATTTGTCAACTAGCCTACCGTTTGATGTTCTTTCTGCCTGGATCCAGGTTTCTTAAAGTGCTATGGGGTATCTGGCCTGAAAATACCCGTCAGCAATAGCTCTGCTTGCACAAGGATTAAATACAATTGAATATGAATTTAGAGATCGAAAATTATGTAACAACTAGTAAGACATCCGGCCCACATGCTATGATTCTGCAAAATTCTGCCTTCAATTCATTACAGTGTGAATATTTTGAACTTCAAGTAGATAAAATTTCAAATGAAGAGAAAGAATTTTTACATTCTAGGTAATATAAATAGTAACCTTCTCAAATTTAAAATATAAGTAAATTGGATGGATTTTATTGCTTCATTAGGCTTGGAGCAACTAGTACATGAACCCACCAGAGTAACATCTGCCTCTCAAATACTTATAGATCAGATTTATACCATTACAAAAGAAAATATTTTGGAAGTAATGGTTCTGATGATTGGTGTAAGTGACCAATTTGCAAGTTTTCTAACACATATAGTCAGTGGCAAATAAAAAAAAATAATATCCATAAATCCATTAATGGTACTTTTATATCTTTTCAAAATTTTGATACTCTTAAATTCCTGGAAAAAAGAAACAAATTCCATGGATTAGAGTCCAAAGCTTTGAAGATATTAATCATGTTTGAGATACTTAAACAGATCTGTTCATCAGTACAGTGAACAAACATGCCACTTTAAAAAGACAGGATAAAGAAAGGCCACCAGCCAGGCTGGATCTACCCAGAAATTAAAATCAGTAGGAACTAAAATTGAATATAGAGTTTGGAGGAATAAAGTTAATAAAATGAAAATCAAACATTAGTGCTCTACAACACAGTGCTGGACAAAAACCAAAATAAACCAAAAACTGTCTGAAAAGTTTTCACGAGTTTGGTGCAATGAATTGTACGAGTAAAACTGAAATTGTATGCCACAATCATAAGAGAATTATGTTGACAATCCAACTAACATCTCAAATATTGTTAATGACTTTTTTGTTCAAACTGCTAAAAAACTTTTTAAAAAACTACAGAGTTAAGAATCATCTAATCCTCTGGAACTACACCTTTGCATAAAGCAGGAACAAAAGAATGCACAGAGTCAGACCCATCTCTATCCTTCCTTGTCTCTCCAAATTACTATAAAAATATTTACATGATTCTTTTCTCAACCATTTAAACACTTATGATCTTATTTATGATAATCAGTCTGGCTTTCAACAGAATCACTCCTGTGAAACTGCACTTTTTGCTTTGATTGATAAATGGCCAAAAGCATTAGATCAAGGAGAAATGGTAGGCACTGTTATGGTTGATTTTGGTAAAGCTTTTGATCTTGTAGACCATAAAAGTTTGCTTTGAAAAACTAAAAATCTATCAAATCAATGAAAACTTCAGAAACTGGTTTAATTCTTATTCTTACTTGGTTTACTGATAGATTGCAAAAAGTATCTTTAAATAGTCAACTTTATCAAAGCAAAACTATTAATTGTGGAGTACCGGTACCACAGGGCTCAATCCTTGGACCTCTATTATTCATTCTATTTATCAATGACTTACCTCTTTAAAATTGGAACTTCAGTTTCATCTGCTGACCTCCATGCAGATGATACTAATGTGAGATGGGTAAAACCAATACATTAATTAACTTACAAGATGCTCTCGACGGACTTCAGGTATGGCGCAAGGAAAAAGATATGAAAATAAATACAGAAAAAAATGAAAGCCCTACTGTTGCATGCTACAAAAACAAGCATGGCCAGATAGTGACAAACTCTAAGTTCTATTTGACATGATGAGCCTTAAATTATAACTTCTTATGATATAATTCTTAGTATATTCATAGATAACAATAATACTTGGTCTATTCACATTAAACATGTTTCAAAAAATGTCCATTATCTTTGGCTACTGAGGAAAATCAAAACATACATTCCTCTTCAGTATAGGGCAACGTTCCCTCTAAGCTGCGCATGTGTGCGTGCATGCAGCTGCTCAAGCACCCCTGTGCAGATGAATTGTCAATTTTTGCTCAATACAACATTAAATTTTGTTCGTTTCCGTAATGCTTGCGCAGTGCAGCAAGCACTGCGTGCATACCTAACATTCACTTAGAGGGAACGTTGGTATAGGGTCATCTTTTATAAAAGTTAAACTCTGTAATCATCTGGACTATTGTAATGTAATTTGGGGTAATATACCCAAACCAAAATGCATCCTTGCCGCAAGCTCATGGCAAGCTAGCGGCAAGCTTGCGATAAGCTAATTTGATGTTTATAAGCTAACATGGATGCTTGCGCAAGCTTGTGCAAGCTTAAGGCAAACAAGCTGGATATAACCGCAAGCTTGTGCTTGTGCAAGCTTGTACAAGGTTTCTTATTTGCTTCAGAAAGTAAAACTAGCTTACCGCAAGCTTGTACAAGCTTGCGCAAGCTTGTACAAGGTTTCTTATTTGCTTCAGAAAGTAAAACTAGCTTACCGCAAAGCTTGTACAAGCTTGCGCAAGCTTGTACAAGGTTTCTTATATATTTGCTCCAGAAAGTAAAACTAGCTTGCGCAAGCTTATTTCTTTTCTTCAGAAAGTAAAACTAACTTGCTCAAGTTTTCTTATATGTGTCAGAAAATAAATTTAAAATAGCTTGCAATAAGTTTCTTCATATATTACCATTCTTGTAAAAGACTGAGACCATGCATGTATCAAACTATCATGCACATGCTTGCAGTGAATGAATAAACTTGAACAATGAAATTTATCATAATGTTTTTGCTGAACATATTTGTTTTCCACTACATTTCAACTATAAGATTACATTATTTAATCATTAAATATGCAGGTAGGTCAAGGAAATTTTAACCTTCTCAGCATTTAGTAAGTCATAATTTAACTTTTGCAATTCCACAAAAATGCCATGTAAGAAAATCAAACTTGTACCAGAATATGAGGTATACCTGACACAGGGTCAGATGATGTCGGACCTGAATACAATATACGTTTTGTGGGGGCAAAAAATACATTTTTTATTAAAGTAAATAATAACATTTTCTTTGGAATTTTCAGTTTAGAACGCGCATTTGGTTCTATTTTGATAGAATTTATCACATGTATACTATTTGAATGCAGTTCTACAATACGATTGGTTCATTTGAAATCGAGGCTACTGTGTCTTTATCCGCCATATTTGATTTCGCAAGAAGTTACCGTTGTTGAAGAATCTCGTCTTCGTAATCTTCAGCTTCTAATCATGTTAAATAGGAAAGAGAAATATTCAGAATTTTCTCCAGGAGAAAGAGAAGGAAACAACTGGAAGGACAATGTGCCGTCTTGTGTAGATTTATGAAGCCATATGGTAACGGAGAAAACGACGTTTTGCAAATTGTGTAATGTGATTTCGCTATTAGGCATGAATGCGCTCGAAAACGCTGATAAGCATCAGGTTCCTGCTTCATCACACACAACTCAGCCTGAACTTGTGACATATATAAATACCAGAGAGAACCTTAATAAAATTCGATCGAAATTATATTTATTAAATTTCTTTTCGAAATAAACCTTTATCTTTCAGTTACTAGTGTTGCTGGTGAGTTATTTTGCACACGTTTTCCAAACATTAAAATCACAAAGGATAACTCATATGCTTTTGTTTTGAAACATTTTAAAAAGGAATTAGGAGGAGAGCCCTAGTAACTGTCTTACTGAAGCTAGCTTCAACGAAGTTATCATAAATGTGCTACAGATCACAGGGCATCAACAATTTATATCGTGTACTGCACTTGTTTGAAATTGTTGTTACCTTTTTAATGCTCAATGTTATTTTAATTGTGATTTTTTTTTTACAAAGTTGAAGTTTATTAGCTTTATATTTGCAAAACATGGCATCTGTACTTTAGGGTTACTGACAGACCAGGACACAAAAAGTTTGAATGAACTTTTAAAAAGGTTTTAAAAATGTGTGGAAATAGGAATGGCTTGAGTGCATGAAATAAGCTTGCAATTTTGGTATGGGTTGCGCAAGCTTGCAAAAATAAGCTTGCCGCAAGCTTGCAAAAATAAGCTTGAGGCAATTCCAAATACAAGCTTGCCGTAAGCTTGCGCAAGCTAGCGGCAGTTCCAAATACAAGCTTGCAGCAATTCCAAATACAAGCTTACCGCAAGCTTGCGGCAATTCCAAATACAAACTTGCGCAAGCTTGCAAAAATAAGCTTGCACAAGCTTGCCGCAAGGTTCCAAATACTAGCGCAAGCTTGCAAAAATAAGCTTGCGCAAGCTTGCAAAAATAAGCATGCAATTTTGGTTACCATTAATTCGAACAAAACAACACTTTTATTAAGACTCCAAAAGAAGGCTTGCCATTTAATTCTAGGTCAATGTATAAACAATTTCCAGGATGCAATGAATAATATACAGATTTTAACAAGTCAAGAAAGAATATTTCTTAGAAGGCCAAGTTGATGTATACAATATTAAGAAGAGCCATTCCTGTATATAATCTAAGCAAATTATCTTTCAACCAAAGACATGCTGATGTACTCCAAAGTTAAGGTTCATAAGAAGTAAAAATTACATTATACCAAAACCGAGAAAGGAATTGTTAAAAAAAGTTTTCACTGGTCCACTGGTATGGAACGTTTTCATTCCCTGTGACATAAGGCAGGCTCCTAGCATTTCTTCTTGTCATAATCAATGTCTCAAGTGGATGACATCTTTAGACAATTGAACATATTGTAGTACAATAAATACTGCCTGCTTTTCTGTAATTTTTACAGTTGAATTTGTCAATGTATGATGATATTTAATACATATTTATGTGTTCAGTGATGCATGTGCATAAGTTCCAGGCTTGATACTTTGATTTTTAAACTTTGGAACTTATGCACATGCATCACTGAACACATAAATATGGATTAAGTATCATCATACATTGACAAATTTTTACCAGGTATTGTACATAACAGAAAGAAAGACCTCAAGGTAGATTAGTTCTGTAATTGAGTTACCTTCTCTAAATAAAGTCTTTATTATTACATGTAGTTTTTTTTTATTATTTATTGTCAGAATTATCAAGCACTGAAAGGTTATTATATAGTGATGTGAAAATTGATTTTAACTGTAAACAAAATGTATGGATCCATTAGATATCTGCTCTTGCAAGTGCATGTTGCTGGTAAGCTTGTTTACACTAGACTAATGCTGCTTGCTTTTTTGTTAGCTGAATGACTTCCATACTGCCTGCAATTTCTCAACAGAATGCACCAGTCAGCAAGTTCCTGTCATTTTGAATTCATTTATTAGGAATTTTGTCCTAGCAAGGCAGAAGTCATTTTGTTTGACCTTTAAGATTTAAATGCCAGAGCATTTTAGCAATTACAATATCTTTATGTATTTTACCACTTTTCATTAGACAATACTTAGTATAAAAACTCGGCCTGATTAAAATAGAGACTGTAATAACATAATGGGGATTTGGCATGTACAATACAAATGTTCATGTCCTATTGATGTTGGGGATTACTATGTCCATGTATTTCCCATCGGATCAACGTTTGGATTTTACTAGGGAAAGTTATCACACTAGTACATATATACTGACTTAAAAGATGGGTCCAACTGCAAACTGCACAGACCCAGATCTACCATAATAAAGTGCCAGTAGATCTGCATCTTTGCAGTTTGTAAGAAGTATTCAGTGGAATAAACAACATAGACTCTGTTCTGCACTTGCATTATCACATTATTCTAAGGTAGATTAGGACTTTTAAATGAGTAATAATAATAATAATAATGCTTTATTTATAGAGGGTGACTCGTTAGTCAAGGACTGTTATTTCCTTGAGGCCCTCTTAATGTTGTGAACCATTTGAGTTATGTAAATAATGCTTTTGAAGGATGATCAACAAATGTATCTAAAATTACATGTGCTGCTCGTTTCTAAAGTTTATAAATCCTGTCAAGCTCAGATTTAGCACAGTTTCCCCATACATTAGAACAGTAATCCATTGTTGGAAGAATATATGACTTGTAGTATAGATTGCAAGTTTCCATAGGTAAATATTTCTTGATTCTGCTGAGAAGGGCAATTTTGGATGACAGTGTTTTACAAAGCTTATCAATATGGTCATTCCATAATAAATTGTTATCTATGGACACACCTACAAGCCTTTCATGTTTGACATTTTCTAATGGATGATTTTTTATTGCAAGAGATAGTTTTGGGTTCCCTGAATTGTGTAGCTTTTTTGTCATCCACAGAATCATACATTTTGTTTTACCTTCATTAATTACCATCCTATTTTGTTGTGCCCAGTTTTGGACTCTAATAAGGTTTGAGTTTAATCTTGTTTGGATAACTTCAGTATTTGAACTAGATGTATACAAAGTTGCATCATTTGCAAACAAATCTGTATTTGTGGATTCATTATTTAATGGTGGATCATTGATATAGATAAGGAAGAGGAGAGGGCCCAAAACTGAGCCTTGAGGGACTCCTGAATGAATAGTGCGAGTTTGAGAGCTAATATTACCAATGCTTACTTGTTGAGACCTTTGGTTTAGGTATAAAGGATTGTCAAACCTGTAACAGTTCAACTTTTGCAGCAGAATTTCATGATCAACAAGATCAAAAGCTTTCTTGAAGTCAAGGAAAACAATCCCAGTCATATGTCCATTATTCATTTCCTTCAGCCAAAGATCAATTAATTTGGTAAGTTCTGTTTGGCATGAGTGGTACTTTCTAAATCCTGATTGTGCTTTATGAAATAGAGAGTTTGTTTCAAAAAATGTATATACAGTCAACTCCACTTAACTGCACATCGGTTAACTGCACACTCTGGATAACTGCACGTAGTCACGTCGGTCCCGTTTTCTCCCAATGCTTTTCAATAGGAACAAACTTCGGATAACTGCACTTCCCTTAAATGCACACTCCGGATAATAGCACGATAAATTTCTGCCCGTGGCACATTATTCATTACAATTTTACTCCGGTTAACTGCACAATGTATAGTCATGATCAGTTATTGCCAGTCCACTGTTGTAGCGCTTCAAACAAGCCGACAAATAAGCCAGTAAATGTGACTTTGTAAATGATTGACATGTAATGGATGCCTTAGGTGGTATATACATGTATATCCGCGTCCACTAGAGAGCAATAGCGTGGGAAAAATCATAGAACATGTATAGCATGGGAAACATTGCTCTAAACCGTTCGGGTTTGAATGATTTCAAACCAACAAATGGATGGTTGGAAAGATGGAAAATGCGCAACGGAGTTCAATTTAAACGACAACACGGCAAAAAAACAGGATGCAGACGACTTTGGAGCTGAACACTTTTTCTGCGGGAGATGACCCATCAATGTCTGACATCAGTTTTTGAATAACTAGCGATCTATAGAATTTCTTGAAATTCACTATATTTCCTTGATCCATTGGTTGAATCAGTGAAGTTGTGTTCGCCGGAAGGAAAACGAGCTTAACATTTAAGTAAAAGTTGAAAGAGTTTATTCTAATCATTGTTTATATTTATTCTTCACATATATTCGTGCCGTGCTGATTTAAAGCTGTACTGTACCGTACTTCGGTTAACTGCACACTCCGGTTAACTGCACAGTCTCGTGACGGGCCCGAGGGTGTGCAGTTAACCGGAGTTAACTGTAACTGAATGGCTACATGCTTTTCAAACAATTTTGACAATTGTGACAGGGGTCTCGGGTCCTGAGTATTATTCATAGAATATTGCACATGCCCACTACCGAATTTCAAATAAATAGCATATAGAATTAAACAAATCTAGCCATTTTATGGCTGATAGCTAATTTCATCACAAGAATCGAGTGTTCAATAAACTTTGTCCACGTTGTACGTTTTTCATGATCTGTTTCGTCGAACTGTTGTCTCTGTTCACTTTTCGGACCCTGACTTGACCTCTATGTTTATGTATGTTCCTCACATTCTGTGCTTCCCAATTACTTTCCCATGTCTTGTACGTCCTCGATCTTCTTACTGCTCTCTCCAAATAAAACTTTTCCTTTCAAAAGAAAAGTAAAACGCACTAAGTCTCTTGTTACACTTTAACAGCTGAGACTGTCCATTTTGCTGGTTTGAACAATTGGATTTTACTATCAGTGATAACAATTTTACGGCTAGTATCCAACTACACATGTCTTCAGATCAATACAGCTAAACCACCTGTTAATTCAGTTCGCTTTTACCTAATGCATTATAAGATGTCGCTAAATTATCTACGATATCAAAACTCGGGGAATTCACATGTATTCCCGTAATACAATATTCAAACCATCTGATAAATTCAAGAATGAGCACAACACTTTCCAATCATAACTACGTAGTGGTTTTACAACATCAATTAACACTACGTCATTCTTACTATGAATTAAGGTACGAATTCTAATTCATAATTAAAAAGCATATTACTAAATTAATGAAACAAATGAAACTATTCATACAAATGTATCAACAAATCATGCAGATCTGTAACGAAGAAAAATTATATCAGTTACATCATAATAAGTGTGGATTTGAAACAGATACCTGGTGTTTTTGGTGCGTTTTCTCACAGGTGGATTTGGCGGACTTTTCAAGCCTATTGCGCTTCCTTAACGAATGGATTGCACTCAAATCGCATCCGGAGTCTCTTGTTTTTTTAGTTCCACGCTGGCTTCTTACAAAGCGATTTTCAGAAGACTGAAGAAATTTTAACTAGTAAGATATTATATTCTAAAGATTTCTTTGTATAGACACACCTCTTATTTCACATTTGACCAATCAGAACCCGGATAATTTCTCGCGCTCCCCTTGAAATCTTTTTGTCAGTGTGTCAAGATGCCAAGCTGTCTATTTCACATCAATTCTGACATGATTCGTGAGATAATGCTCCTGCCAGGAGTTCACTTTTCGGTTAGAAAAATATCTCTCCATGCCGAATGTCACACAAATCTAACTAAAAATGGCTGCTGGCTAGAACTTAGTGTTATCTAATGGATTTGACCGAAAATTTGGCACTTTACAACAATACAGGAAGAATTGATATTGGTCTGTAATTTCCTAGATCCTCCTTTTCACCTTTCTTAAAGATAGGTGTAACCTTTGCACATTTCAGTGTTTCTGAAAAATTATCACTCATTATTTTTTTTTTTTTTTTTTTTTTTTTTTTTTTATTTTTTTTTTAATGGTTTAACGCCATTTTTCAGCACAATATAGGCTATACATGGCGGCCAGTATTAATGGTGGAGGAAGAAACCGGACAAACCCCGGAAAGAACCGCACCGACCCACGAGAAGCTACTGGCAAGCTTTTCTCACATAACTACATTTGCCGAATCTTAGACTCGAACACACGCAGACAGAGGTGAGATGGCAGTGGTCCGTAACGGACAGCGCTTTAGACCACTCGGCCACTCGGGGCCCCATCACTCATTATACTTAAATTTATGATATGCGCTAGTGACTTTGTTATTACTGGTGCAGCAATTTTAAGAATTTGTGGACCAATACCATCCAGTCAAGAGGATTTATTAATATTCAACTTAATTAACATATCAAAAACATCAGCTTCACTAACATTAGCTATTTAAACTAATTATCTTCAGGAATTTTTGCTCTTATAAATAACTGTAGAGCATCAAGATCAATTGGGATGTTAGTCTGTTATGAATACTGTTACTGGAGATGCTTATGAAGAAATTGTTGAACATTTCCACAATGTCTTGTACAGATGTTGCTATATCATCATTTTGCTTAAGTCAAGGGGGAAGACAACTGTTCTTGGGTGGGTTCAGCTCTTTTAGATGCTTCTGCAATGTTTTGGTACTCTTACGTTCATTAATAGCGTGTTTATAGTACGTAGTTCTCTTTTGCCGTATCTATCAGGTGCTTAGTTTTATTCCTCCACTTTCCATAGCTTTTCATGTCTTGTGGAAATTATCTCATAGGTGCCTAGCCTCATTGATCTCAGGGGTAATCCACTTGGGTGTAATTTGGTGTTTAACCCTTTTTGTTTTAATTGGGGCATGCTTGTCTAAGGCTGCATTGAACATCTGATACCATTTGTCTAAAGCAGTGCTGACATCAGCTATACTGCAGACTAATTGAAAGGGTTTGCAAACTAAATCATTTAAGAACATTTCCTCATCAAACTGTATTGTATTGCAATGTGTAAACAGTAAACAGTTAAATAACATGTTCCTAATGTTCCTTTTCACTTGAAGCTGTATCAATAAATCCAACATAAGATGGTTTTGTATTGATCTTTATCCTATATATTTATTGATAACTAGATCTCTTGATTGTGGTCAGATTGGATCAAACTTATCAAATTGGACTTGTTATGCATTAGAGCCCAAATAGTAGTTGCATTTTAAAATTTTCTTTAAACATTATATTTGTCTTGATATTATCACTATAAATGATGACCGTTACTCCATTATGCTTTACAGATGTTACATGTTTGCTTGACTCGCAATTAGAAAACACAAAATATTCATGAATATCCATTGCTAGGCCTAAACTGATAAATGTAGGGTATCAGTACAGTAAATTGATTTGGTTTGTTTTGTTTTGTTTTTTTATGGTTTAACGCCATTTTCAGCACAATATAGGCTATCATGGCGGCCAGTATTAATGGAGGAGGAAGAAACCGGACAAACCCCGGAAAGAACCACCGACCCACGAGAAGCTACTGGCAAGTTTTCTCACATAACTACATTTGCCGAATCTTAGACTGGAACCCACGCAGACAGAGGTGAGATGGCAGTGGTCCGTAACGGACAGCGCTTTAGACCACTCGGGGCCCCTAAATTGATTTGGCTGCTTGTATCACATCTGATTTGATAGCATATCATGTTTTACCTTTGGGGTCCTGCAAGCTCTGAGAGGTAGGTATTATATAGAAAGGTGGACAGATTTAGCTCTACAAAGGTACCAAATAATCTGAACATTTTAGTTGCACTACAAAATACAGAGGGAAAAACAGAGATTTTAGGACCCGCTTTTTCCCCCCAAAAAATTCGCCCATGGTCGGAATCCAATTTTGTGTCCAGGTTTTAGACTTTATGGCCACAGATCTAGAGCAGACTGGTCTGAAGTGCACACAGACAGGTGCACCTGTGCAAAAAGTAGGATAAAGTGGACATTTTTAATAAAGAGTCTTCTCCATGCGAAATTATGGATGCATTAAGCACGAAAAAAAGTCGGAATTTTCACCTTCTGCTCATGCACCAGCAAATTAACCAATGAAAAACATATTCTTTAGCACAACTAGCCATTTGTCTAATGGAATATTGCATAGAAATCGATGTGTTAGGAGGATATATTCAGAAATAGTCCCCAAAATATGTTTCCTACTCGCATTTCATGTGAAAACAGCAAAAACCTCCAGGAGTTAATGTATTGTAAGGAATTTTTATAGTTCCCTTCTCATAGAAGATTTTTTTTGGTTGCTTGAAAATTGGATTGAAAGCATGATGCAACATTATTAATGTCATTAATCATGCATAACAACTATCTTATAACATGTGCCAGCAAAAGTTCCATCTAGCAAAAAAACTATTTTGTTCATATTATTCTTGGAATAGGGGTCACATGTGGCCGAGTGGTCTAAAGCGCTCAACATTACCGATCACTGTCATCTCACCTCTGTCTGCGTGGGTTCGAGTCTTAGGCTCAGCCAATGTGGGTACGTGAGAAAGCTTGCCAGTTACTTTCCGTGGTTGTCCCGGGTTCTTTCTCCACCAGTAATACTGGCCACCATGTATAGCCTATCTTGTGCTGAAAAATGGCATTAAACCTTATAACAATAACAACTCTTGGAATATGTATTTTTAAATATTTAAATTTTTGTTGTTGTTTCTACTTATAGAAAATTAAAATCAGTTAATTACTCGGATTTTGGGGAGATGTATAGATGTTGTCCAGATGGCCATAATGATTTTTAGATTTGAGTAACATACAATCACTTTTACCAAGAACACGCATTAATATTGGATTAATGTCCTTGGGACATAGTTTTGAAACTAGGAGATCATTGCCTTGTAACCATACTATTATACATAAAAGTTTCATGATATCAAAAGGTCAGGTCATTAATGGAACAAGTATTTATCCCAGGGTCTTTCATTTTCCTTTGGGGACTGATCTCTTCTAGGATCAGAACTTAGAACAGACATCATCCTAGGTTCCCAAAGTAAAGAAATTAATTCTCCCACTAGGCAACATTTGGAGAAATGAGAGACCAACAAGGAGATTTTTTCATGAAATTTTATCACAATATCAGAGTATTGTATTGCAGTGTTTAAAAATAATCATGATATTGCCAATTTTGTAGTGGTTAAGTAGATGTTGAACTTGATGCTGCAGCTGCTACACCTATGGTATACACATATTTGTTACACATTATCCAGTTAACGTTTCTTTTTCTGCACAATAACTAAGTTCTCAATCAGCTTAAGAGTTATCAAACATGGTTTCCTGGCACTGAAGATGAATCCTTTGATTTTGGGAGCAAAAGGTAAAAGTTCAAGGTCTCTATAACATAAAGAAGAAAAATGGTATCTGCACATTAGTACAAACTTTAAAATGGCAGAGCAGGACCAACATTAGTGGATAGCTTTCAACTAAGAAACCCATTGATTATGTTCCCAGATGTTATGGTAATTGTAAGTCTGAAAAGAAAATAATTGCTGTTGCAGAGTAACTTCTATTCAAGACCACATACCATGCATGACCAAGGTCCTGGTCATTAAGATCATTGGTCAATAATCGCCAGAATCAATAGTGACCTTCCAGAGGACTATTAAACTATGGGCAGTGTGTTATGTACTTCTCAATGTATTATTGGTTGGTGTCAAGAAATTGTAACTGGACATTATTTGATCATTCTCCTGAATGAAAAGGAATATTGCCATAGGGTTTCACCAGAAGATGTTAGGGTGACTTAGTGAGTCAGTCTGAACTCATTAACCTGGGAATCATCAATCAAGAGGTTGTACCCTACTTCTGAGCTCTGTACCATCAAAAATATTATGATATACCAAAGTGGGTGGTATTATGGAAAAGCAGACTGACATAGCTATACAACGATAATAAATAAATTAGACATTCTACTCATGTTACAAAATATAGCCCAAAAAACACATTTTTCAGACCCGATTTTGCTGGGCCAAGATTTACTGCTCTTTAGAACCAGAGTATGTGTCTGGATTTAGAATTTTCAGCATGAGATCTAAGAAAGACTGGACCGATCTGCACATGAATAGGCTTCTTCTCTAGCTAAGGTTCCAATATGTTAACCCTATCTACATCATGACACTTCATGCAGATATTTATATGCTTCGGGTCTGTGAATTGCATTGGATGAGGCGGTAAGTCACCGCATTCAATCAAAATTAAATTGTTAAAATTTGAACACTGTTCTTACTTGATTTAGACAAGGGAAGCACGCAACTTGAATGGACTTATAAATAAGCAATTTTCCACTGCCGGTCTGTTATTACACAAATGCCTTTCACCCAAATACACCTGTAATAGCTTCTCTCTGGCACGTAGTCATACTTTCGATGATGAAGTTAAGAAGTTTAATTTGAATTCAGTTACCTCCACCATTTTTGGCCAATGTACAATGGACAACTATTGCATGCTATTTGTTAGTTGGCATTGCAAACTAAGGGAGGCAAGTCATGAAATGTAATAGATGTCACTAGGACAAAGCACTAAAATATCTGCTTGATCCACTAAGGTGTAGATATGGTTATGGTATCAGAACATTGGCTTGTGAAGATGATGGCCACTGGTAAAACCATTGCAGAAAGTAGGATATTAGTTTCAGGTTAAGAGTAAAAAGTGTCAGGGACATAAAAAGATCTTTGGTACAATATGCCAGAAAAGAATGAAGAAAAAAAGTCCAACTTTTACCCTTCTGCCCATACACAAGCAAAATAGTCAATTGAAAACAATGTCTTATAGATTTAGGCATATGACTAAATTAAAACTTTCTGAAAGCAGTTGTTTTGGATGTATATTCAGAAGGTGCTTTAAAATGCATTTTCTACCTCTATTTCAGGCAAATATCAAAGGAATTTCCTGGAGTTAATTGAGTTATGTGAAAATTGTGCCACTTGCACAGTTAATCTAATATGACTTCTGCAGTGGCCAGCTTGAAATTATTATTGGTACCTATCCAGAATGAATAGTTATGTGAGCATTGTGTTTCACTGAAACTCTAATTATAATGTCCAGTTTCCTGGAAAGGAAAATTGTGCCAATCTAGCTTCCAATATGGCCACCCTAATGGTCATCTTCAAAATCTCATCAGGGCAATTTTCCTAAATATTATGCTATCATCAAACGATGTTTAGTTGGTCATAATGGAAAGGGTGCCACATGCAGATCTAATATGGCTGCCACAGTATCCATCTTGAAAGTAATTTTGCCACAATTGCAGTCATCTTGAAAATGTTGTTAGTACAAAAAATATCTTTCTGGTAAGCTGTCTCTGTTTTGTCATTACTGCGCGCTATATGCACCCCAATCCCCAAAACAAAAATATATATTAAAACAACCTGAAATAGAGTTGTGCATATAACAGAGACAGCTTTGCCCAGTACTTGAAGCATATTTTTACATTTCATATGTATATACTTTTTAAAATACCTACCTAACCAAATTTTAAAACTAGTGCAATAGGAAACATGTTTTTCTATTTTTTTTCCCTTGTTCTTAATCTTGCCCAAAATGGACTTGTATCATGATGGTCACAAGACTTTTGTATGATGACTACTAAATTATCTCTTCCGGATCCTAAAGAAAATGATGCTAATCTGATAACTATTATGGCTAATTTTAGACAGTCCTCTATAATTGCTCAAGAATATCACATGTATTTCGAGCACTCAGCAGTTAAAATGAACAAGGGTCTGATCCTTAAGTGTATCTATAAATTTCTTTCCTCTCAGTAAACCATTAAGTCACTTGGAGGAACTCGTGTGTGCCTAATGAGTTCTTTTGGGGGTCATTCGATGCATTATCAAGTGAAACTATATACAATAACATAATACACTAAACACATTCTTTGGCAAAATATACCAGACACTTGGTCATCTGGAGTGCAGTTTACTAACAACTCTTGCATGTATTGTAATGCAATTTTATGCATACATTCACATATACGACTTGTGTTAACTAAATACAGCAAAACCTGTCTTGAGAGACCACTGCTATGAGAGACCACCTGTTTTGGGAGAACAGAATCTCAATGCACATATTTATTGATTATATAGTGTTATGACCTGTTATGAGAGACCACCTGTTTTGAGAGACCATTAGTTTTTGGCAGAAGGGGTGGTCTTTCAAGACAGGCTCTACTGTAATAGTAAACTTTATGCAGAATTTTCTTTTAATTCATTCTTATGTCAAGAGTCTATGGTCTTAAAATTATATGGCAGTAGATCTTTTACTTTCATCACTTGTATTTTCCCACTGTTATAGATATGAACTTGTGTGTATCAACAAATCTTGTACTGTCATCACTTATTATTTCCCACTGTTACAATCATTAGGGCATAACCGATTAGCATTTTTCTACCGATTCCGGATTTTGGGCATGAAATTTTTCCGATTCCGGATATGATTCGATTAATCGGAAATGCTAAATCCGTATTTTTTCTTCTAAAAAAATTTCATCTTCCGTTTCCGGGTTTCTGGTATCTGGTTTTGCCATGTCTAGCATGTTACTTAGTACTTTACCATATCCGGCTTCATTTCCGGTTTTCACCTGTCGGTTCAAATAGATTGTCTCACAGCGTGGTTGTGTTGACCATATTGGACTTTTCTGACTTCTTATTTAACTTTATTAACGCACTATCGAATGACACGCAGTGTTAGACACGGTGCTATAGAAATTCAACTTTATTATTTTTATTATCCGAATCAGTCGTTCCTACCTTGTCCGACTCCGATTAATCGGAAGTTCATACTATCCGGTGGAATCCGATTTCCGGATCAAAAGTCGGTTATGCCCTAATAATCATATACTTGTATTCATTTAAAAGATGGCTTTCATTCTAATCTTTTCATTAATAGAATTATGGTACCCCATCTTAAATTTGGCAATATTACAGTAGACTCTCCATGCCCAAAAGATTTATTGTGAAAAATAAAATGTTACAACCTAATTATCCCATCATAAAACCTAATTATCCCATCATACAACCTAAATATCACATCATACAACCTAATTATTGCATGAGACCCAATTATCACATAATTAAATTAGCAGCATAGAAGTTCTGTGCATGACTCGACTGTTTAAGTTTTATATCTTCACTGCATGCAGAGGGGTCATTTTGATCTGGTCCTGTTCATGTATATGACTGTCCATTCATCCATCATGAAAATGTTGTTTGGAAGATTGCAGAAAACTACTCGGTATAGACAAATCAAATTTTGTTCCAT
This sequence comes from Unio delphinus, assembly GCA_029339505.1. Taxonomy (NCBI): domain Eukaryota; kingdom Metazoa; phylum Mollusca; class Bivalvia; order Unionida; family Unionidae; genus Unio; species Unio delphinus. Next base: position 8,127,448 of record JAQISU010000106.1, on the reverse strand, counting down.
CCATATGTAGATAGCTTGATTACCTATACCAAATAATACATAGACTTCTAATCATTTATTTTTAGATATCAAGACATTCGTGACGTATAATGAAACAATCAATTGTACTCCAGGATCTGCTAAGACTTCTACATGTTATTATCGCTACCTTATGCCAGATGAAGAGGAAAAGAAATTATATGTGGGAGCAATGTAAGTGACAAATATGCTACATATACTCTTGAAAGTTTGGTCCGGTTGCAAGAAAACTTACAACCTGATCTGTCATTGCATCAAATAAAATGTTACATTTTTCAGACTTACAAGTTACATTTAATAATTCATTAGTATTGCTAGTTCACACACAAGACATGTACATAATACACATTTCAGATGTACTAGTTCACTCATGTTTTTTAGAATTACTAGTTCACACGACACATTTATTGAATTAAAAGTTCACTCTTAATACATTTTGCAGATCTGCTTTGACTCGAATATGATGTTTTTAATTAAATGTGTGGCTATTTAGTCTCCAAGATCAATTTTTTAATGAATTATGCAAATTTTACTGGCAGACGGGATGTGAATAAAGTGAGTTTACTATAAATATAATTACTATAATTATATATTATAATTATAAAATGTCTTTTAGGTTTACATATGCTGCCAGATATTTTAAGTTTAAATTTAATGTTCAAAGAGAAATGTAAATATGGCTTTATATCTGCAGTTTTTCACAGATGAGTAAAAAGATTGCCAAAATTTAGCCTCGCTGAAGTTAAGGCACTGAAATAGTACAAAATCATGATAATTAAACATGGGAGTGTTCAAGAAATGTAAAGTTAGGCAAATACATGTATAATACAGAAATTTCTCCATGTTGTGTCATTTATTAGCATTCTTATGTCATTTCAGGAACTACCTGATTGTGTTGGATCTGAACAACATATCAGTTGTAAAACAAGTAAGACAAAAATACATGATGGTTACAAAATACTGGATCAAATTTTGCAAAATATTCTCAGCAGTGTTTTTCAGATTGAAATATTAAATCATGCCATGCAGGAAACAATTTTGTAAAATAGTATTTTGTATATTAAAAAAAATATTATCAGCAGCCATCAGAAATGAGCTTGCTGCTTCAAGATGTCTTGTCAAATTTGCAAGCTTTTAATTTTATTATCTGCTATTCCACTATAGCCAAATGCAGCAGAAGTTGCTGGTGCTGGTGCATTTTTAAAATCTTTTCATCCTGATTATTTCTGGCAATGGAACTGCAATGTTGACAGCTTGCAGAAAAGTGGTGCCAATACCCAAGAACAAAAAGGCAGTGTCTATGTATGCCAATGTTATGTACACAAATGTCTAAAAATTGAATCAGGATGTGCTTGTATGGTGCCTTATTCAACATCGCAGATCTCATTAAAGAATTCAGAATAGTAGACATTGTGGTGTTTAACTGATGCCTATGTGCATTGGAAAAATCCAAAATAATGTATGCAAAAAATGTATCAGCACCTTGGCTTTCATGATAAAGGCATTTGCACTAAAGCTTTCTAAAGTAAAATCTGACTACAGTGAAAAAAATAATTGAAGCATGGATCAACATTTGGTCAAATCTATGATCGTCTTGACAAAACTATACAACTTCTTTCTGCTTATTCTTTGGTATGCTTCTTCTAGTATACACCTGGATTTTTCATGTTCGTTAGCAATCTCCATGTATAAAGTGATCCAAATGTTCCTTTGATATCCGTAAAAGCACTTTGGGAGTGTCCTTGACAAACTTGTAGGCGCTATTTAATGACTTGAATTCTTGTACCATCCAGCTGACATCTTCTGTCTTCCATGTTATTAGACATTTTATTTTGGCATTGTATGTGTGATTGTGTGCTAACATTATTCATTCTGAGTTAAATGTCTAAATTATATTACTATTTTGTCTCCAAATTAGGTGCAATCTGTCACAATTTTCATTGGTGCTCTTGTTTAATTTGATATTACCTGGCACATGTGAAATATAATAATCTGTGATCTTAACAATTTTCCAAGGCAACACAGCAACTAGCTTTCCCACAGGATACTTCTTTGTGATATCATCAATTGCTGCACATGTACAATTAGCCTGGTTTTGGATGCTTGTGATAACCTAGTTGTATTCATTATGCAGATCATTCTTCATAAAAAATGATAATTCTGCTTTGGTAGATTCACCTAGTCAAGAAAATCATAATCATGTAAAGATCTATGTTACTGCCCAATTTGATCTTTCAACTATCTGCCATAGTTTTTGTTATGAACTATTTTACAGTACTATGGACAGAATCCAAATTGGCAAAGTGAACATTTTCGAAAAATCTTGTATACCAGCACACCACACGATGCTATAACAAAGTTTCAGACCTGATAATACTTGCGGAAGACTATAATCAGGCAGGTTGCTGATGCCTCTTACAAAGGGACACTTGAATTCAAAGAGAAAAATTATATTGCCATCAAATATGTATCCATCTCGCCCATATCTGAAGCTGTCTATATTTCTGATATAAATGTCATTACTTATGACTTTCTCACCTGTACTGATCTCACTCAAGGTACTTCCTGATGACAGTCTCAAATAATGGTCCCCAAAGATGAAGGTGTGCAATCCAGCTGCTTGCTAAGCTTTTTTCTGTTTTCTGCCTCTGCACCTAGAGCTTGTACTAGCTTCAGGGGAGTAGTTGCATCCCATAATGGTCACTTGGTATCCCTTTCTTCCAATATTTCAGTGACTGATTGATCCACAATAACTGGTTAGAGCCCCAAAAGACTAGATCTGCCTTACTTTTGGGCCTAAGTGACCAGGCTGGGTATTTTACCCAGGCCAAAGTGACCAGGCTGGGTTTTTACACATCCTAGATAAATCTTGAGCTTACTCCATCTCAAGACTTCATGTGGGAATAGATTTCCTTGTGAACTGAGCATTAATAAATAGCATGCAGGACAGTGTAGACAAGATCCTGATGCTGTTGAAGACACAAAGAGACAAGTCCACATTGTCAGCTTGTCTATTTCTATCACTCCTGATGATTTTGAACTTGGCAGCAGACACAGTTCACCTTGAAACATTGCACCTGTGCCCTCCAGTTTCATTTCCAGCAAACTGGAAACCACACAAAGACCATCTGAGTGATCAGATTCCTCTAGGTCTGAATATGTACCATCATCTGATTTGGAGGACAAGCTAGGACCTGTTTCCGGCCAGTTCCCTTGCATACTAATGAAACTTGCATCATTCTGCTTGCAGATGCTGCATTAGAATCTGGGTGGGGCACTCATTTTGAGCCACAAGCAGTCATGAAGATGTTGCCTTTCAGGAGTGCATTAACAAAATAAATAGTACCTTATGATGGTCTCCTCTGCCAACACTTCTGCAGTGTTGTAGTGTTAGGACAATGAAGAACACCTGCCTCTTTTATCATTCTAATTTTAGGTTTGGTACCTTTTTCACTGGGCAACCTTGTAGGAATTACCCTCTGAATTTCCTGCGTTTCTTGCAAAACAGTATTTTGATGGATAATCAGTCCAGGTGGGGCAAAATAGCCATCAAAGAATGGTTTCTGTTCAAATCTGTTGCAGATTCCCTGTTCATACGCTATGGGAGATCCCTGTTGCAACACGGCTTATTAACAGGCTGTCTTGCTATGTTTTGCAGCATGATCTCCTACTCAATAATCTGCAGATTTTCCATGTTCCCACTTGGTTGATCTCAAATGATCTTTCTGCCAGGACAAGATTTTGAGCATATTCACAAGGTCTATTGGTAAGTCAAGGAGAAAATCTGTATGCAGGTTTCTGTTGACAAGTGGAGAATCTTTTGCAACTGGTGCAGTTAGCTGTCTCTATATGAGATGACTTTATTTTTATTAGAGTGACACTGCTCAGGCATCACTATCCAATACACTAAGATTTTCAAAGGGCCCTGCCGTGGGTTTGGGCTTGCACACAGCAGATGTTATTGGGCATTTTAAGCAGCAGAAACTGGTGTCTCACTTGTTAATGCCTCAATGGAATGTCTTGTGTAGTCTCCTACTAAAATAGAAACTGAATTTTAATCTCAGTATTTGCTTACCTGTTAGACCTGGATGCTGCAGGCTCGAACCCTGGCCAAGTCATACCAAAGACTTTTAAAAATGGTACTAACAGCTGCCTCATGCCTCATTTGACACTCAGCATAAAGATGTTCATGTTAGGACTGGTCGGCTTGGTGTCAGGATAATGTGACTAGGTGGGACATCATGCTACTTGTCTGCAGCATGATGCCTCAGTGCCAGACATCACTATAAACTGTCATACTGTGGACATTGTACTGTATTACAGTATCTCACAAATAAAAATGATTTGAAAACACATTCAGTTGAGTGTAAGTGACAATCGTTTCACCAGCACAGGTTAAAAAAGTATCCTTTAAGTTAGTATTTATCCACAGACATCAATGCTCCTTTGTATCCATTGTAACTATAAATGCCAAGCACATCGAAGCCGTGGTGGTGAATAAACATGACTGGCAGTGAGCAGTTCATTCTTTCTTTGAACCTACCAACAGGACATCAAGGATAAAACATTATTTTTATTACAAAGCATGCCAATCTCAGAAGCTGACTATGGATTCATTGAAGTGAGGTGATTTTACTTTGACTTGTACAAAGACAAATGAGATATGAAATCAAACTTAGGTTCCTTTTAACCTGTATTCATAAAAATTTTGAAAATAAATTGAAACAATGGAACAAATTTTAAAGTGACACAATATAATACTTTGTGCACGGATGTCGATGACTGAGCATCACCCAGAATATTTGGAGAAATTAAAATCATGTGATGAATTTGTGAGTCTAGAAGATAAGCAAAATATTTTGCAAATGAGAGGGAAATAATTAACCAATCTTTTCAAGATAACTGCCATTCATGCATGACACATTGTTATGCACAAAATGGCCAAGATTGAATTATATAAAGTCTACTGTATAACAATATCTCGCAAATAAAAATCATTATTTGAAAACAAAAATATCATTGCTATTTGCCCACAGACATCAGTGCTTCTTTGTATTAATTATTACTACCCATGCCAAGCACAGAGAAGCCCTGGTGGGGAATAAACACAACTAGTATCCAGCAGTAAACTTCTTTGATCTTGCTGACAGAACAGCTAAGACATATGTTATCTTTACTACAAAGCAAGCCAACCTCAGCAGCCAACATTGGACAATAAAGCCAGAATTTTATTTAGAGGATATCAATACAAACATTATTTTATTGCAAAGCAATCTGACTTCGAAAGCTGACTGAATTCTTTTAAAGTGTGCCGATTTTGTAAATTGTTATTTTGAATATACAAAGATGGCTGAAATATGGAAATAAATTAAAACAATTGAACAGCTTTTAATGTGATACAATATAGGGCTTCGTGCATGAACATCGATGAACCAGCGTTGCCCATAAGATTTGAAGAAATAAATTAACATGATGAATTTGTGAAGGCAAGAAGATAAACAGATCACCGACAATAATATGATCATTAATCTGGATGAAACTCCAGTGTAATTTGATCACATTCCAGGCTGATGATAAGATTAGTGCAGATATGAAAAAAAATCTGACTTTTGTCCTTGCAGTTTCCACTTATGTGGATGTGTTGACTTGTAGAAATTTTCATAGTATGGGAAAGCTAAATTAAATATTCATGTACTGAAAGAATAAATCGTGTGCAGGGGAAGGGTTAGGTTGATGAAATGCTGCTTCAGTAGATTAAAGAGTTTTATTTCAAGTACACATTTTTTTATTTTTGAAAATAACATTTTAGTTGGAGTGCATTTTCCGACATGTAATGTTTGAATGATCTAAAAGTGTCCCACAACTTATGACTCGAAACAAAAAGCAGAAAATACAGTGCACAATTTTTCTTACTTTTTAAATTAATTTATGGTGTTCAAACAAATATGTTAAATACAGTAGTACTTGTTAATTTGGATTCTTTATAATTATCCAACTACATGTACTACAGTGTTACAATATGGATAGAGCAATAGTCATAGTTTATACAATAAATGTAACTATGTGATAAAGATTTTAAATGTTACCATGATTATATGTTATTTTATACACATTTTCTTGAATGTTAACATCTTTACATTTTATATTTATCTTGTTTTTCATGTTTGCATTTATTTGGAAGGGTTCATTTCATATTTTGTTCATTTTTTGAACATTTTTACTTATTATCATGGTAACTATTGTACTAATTGCATGTATATTGCCCATATTTGGCATCATATTATAAACATACAGCTGGTAAGCAAACATTATGCACAAAAGGTATAATGGATTGGTGGTGCACACATGAGCAACTAGAGTATGGATGGATTCAGCACACAGCGTGTATGGATTCAGCACACTGCATGTTGTGTACACAAACATTCATGACTGAAAACACACACACACACACACAAACACGCATTATATAAGTATTTACATATACAGATAAACAAAGATTGCGACCACCTGGATTGTATCCATTTGAAATATCTGTGATGAAAGGCATGCACTGATGTTTTTTTCACAGCTTTAGGTAGTCGGTTCCAAATGATTGGACCAAATTAAGGCAAACTAGTTCTGTACGATTCTGTTCTGGACTTAAGAAGAAGAAAATTATTTACTAGACCATAGAATTGATAGACTAGAAGAGTGGTCTCAAACTCGAACCAACCTGAGGGCTGCACAAGGCCATTATGGTCCAAGGTTCACACCACCTTTGTTATTTCTCATGACACCATGTGATGCCAATCATTTTGCGGGCCACAGGATATGGCTTGGCGGGCATGCGGCCTGCAAGCCATGTGTATGAGACCCATGGACTAGAAATTTTATTGATGACAGGCTTAGCACCAGGATTTAGAAATAGGTATAGACAACTGTTTTAAATCTCTCCTGTGTAACATAACATTTATTATGTATAACAGTACTTATTTTAACTTGTTGCAAATTATACCCAGAAAACAACAATTTGAAATTTGTGTAAGTGACTTGATTGCTGATGGTAACAGCATTTTCTTTTGTTTCAGAAGAAAGAAATCACACCAGACAAGGTCCAGGAAAATATTTGCTCTATTCAAGTGAAGCAGGTAAATTGGAGTGTACCACATAAGGGCAAAATTTTTATTATTAGGATTGTCTTATTTGGGTAGACTGGGTTAATATATGAAGTAGTTCCTCATTAAAGAATACCAAGTACTTAAGTGAATACAAATGGATTCATGTTTTGCTTGCCAGAATGAGGGTACCATGTATCACCTTTCATCTGAAATATAATAATTACATGATTTTTCTTTCAGTAGGAAACTGTAAATTTGATAATTAGCAATAATTGCAGTAATATATTACATGGAGAGAAAAACAGTTAGTCCTACTGGCAGACACAGGACAAGGAACTACTAAATTTTGTGGACTAGAATCAGTTCAGAGAGACCCCAACTGCATTCATGGCCTTCCTATCCATCATCTAGTGTCCCCATCTCTGTCCCGTGTTGGGCAGATGTACGAAGAAGTTTGGACATTTGACAAAACAGTAAGCATAAGTACTCTCTTGTCTCAGAACATGTGTCCTAAGCCGTCGATGTCTTTAAGCTTAATAATTCTCTCCATTCTTGAGAAACTTTCAACTGGAGTCCAAGCAAAAGTGACAGGCTCCTTTTTAAACTCCTCAGTTGTCATTCAAGGCAGACTATCAGAGCCAATGCATAAGGTTATTGATGTCCTTTCTCCCGTATGAGGGAGGTAGTCAGCTCTAAGGAGTGACTGTCTCTCAGGCATTGTTCCTCTATTCCTAATAGCTCTGTTGGTGACAGACTGGGATGCTTGTCAGAGAATAGTCAGCTGGACAATCAGATGGTCAGCTTCACAATAAACAATTACTACTGGACCTCTTGAACTCTGCACCTTTGTCGAGGAGGTCCAAGTTGTTTTCATCAGACCAATCTGAAATTATAAGTAAGAGGTATACATTATTCTTAGGAAGATGTCAATAGGTAGGGTGTTCAGTCTTTAAAACCTATTGTCTTCTGGTTTTAATAGAAAGGGAACATTTCACCTCATCATTGGTCTTGACCTGTTGAACAAGTTTATTCAGGAAGAGCACTTCAGGATCGTATGTTTTGGATTTTTATCATAGTTTCACAATTCTTCACTCGTATCACTATGATGTCGGCATTGTGGCAGTTTATTTTGATGTCTAGCTCTGTGGCATCATGTCGCAGACATAGAGCATGATGTCCCACCCAGTCACATGATCCTGACACCAAGCCGACCACCATTTTTTAAGTCTTTAGTATGACTTGGCCGGGGTTTGAACCTGCTATCTTCCACATCTGAGTTAGACGCTCTAACCACTAGTCTACTGGAACAGTACACTTAAGGATGGAGACAACAGCCTCGGGAACGCCATAAGGGTGAACATCTATGCAGTTTCCAAAGACATAAAGGATGCTTACCTGCACATTCCCATCTTTCCATCCCACATGAATTCCTGCAGTTCTTTACGGACCAGGGAATTGTGTAATTTCAGGTGAATGCCTTTGGCCTAGCTTCATAAGTCAGCGTTTTTAGTAGAGGGTGATAGTAGAAATAATGACTTACTTGAGTGCAATTGGAGGTACTCATTGTCCACTATGACGATAACATTGACAAAATGTTTTCAGATAGTTGATCAGATAGTTGACTGGACTTAATTCTCCATCTGAAGAAGCCAGATCAAATTTCTGCTCAGAATTACACAATTGTGGTGATGAATTTACTCATGGATCAAGGGATGGTTTATGTTCCCAATGACAGAATCACACATACTGTCCCTAAAGCAAGTGTTGGAGAAGACTTTCTTGTCAGCTCATCTCGGCCACTTTCCTCTGCAGACCCAAAGTGTGGTAGCAGGTCAGTTTACCCTGGGAAAACTTCATATGAGATACCTCCAGTTTTTACTGTTGCTAAATTGGAGATCCCCTTTGAGTCCAATTGTACCTTGAATTCTCTTGGAATCCAAATTTCATGGATACATCAGGATAGATTTCAGATGGGAATTATGATACATGCCTCAGAACCTCACTTTTTCTGGTATACCAATATCTCTGATTTGGGTTGGAATAGTTGCCTAGAGCCAGAGTGGGCTTATTGTCTGGGCTGGATTCTTCCCTGAAAATAACTTTTTTCTTAGAAATGTGTGCTGTTTTTATAGCACTGAGGGGTAAGTCAATTAAAGAAGACAAGATATGGTATGGTTGTCACAGACATATCAGCTGTTTTATACCTCAGGCATCAATTAAGGACTTGTGCTCCTCCCTTTCTTGGAAGTCTGAAGCTTCCATTGATAGACAGCTTTATAGAGGACCACCTTCAGGGCTTGATACATGACAGGCAAATGAATCATTCTGGTAGACTGCCTTCCTAATGAGGAGTTACATTCTTAACCAATTAGTGACATATAGTCAGTTTTGACTGTTGGAGAGGCTAGTGTCAGGTTGGCTTTCAATGTGGCTGAACAACAAACTGCCACATTATGTCTTCCTAGTGCCAGATAAGAGTGCAAGGGTGTTGGATACCTGCAGTCTAAAGTGGTATCGTCTGTACACTTAAACCTGCCCACTTTTAAAAATAATCCCATAAGTCTTACACCAGCAGCTGCCTTGCTTGGCATTCAGGAGGTTAGTGTTAGGACTGGTTGGCCTGTTGTCAGGATGGATGGGACATCATGCTACATGTCTGCAGCATTTTGCACCTGGACTTCAACCATTATAAACAGATACATTGCAGACATTGTAGCAGCATGACAGAAAAATTGTTGAATCTACATTAAAAATTCAAAACTCGTACACACGTACACACACTCGCACATGCACCCACATCCACACACACACACACACACAAGAGTCTTCATATAGTGAGGTGTTGATGTCATGCCTCATCCAGATAAACAACTATGGTGATTATGGTCATGTTTGAATAATCTCAGCTTACAGGACAATTCCAAGGAGTTGCCATTGATGAGGATGCTATTGTTTCAGCAGAAAGAGCCTTTTTTAAGCAACAATCCATACTTACTCTATTTTCACACCCATTCTATATCGAACAATTTATCTACCAAGATAAATGTTTGAGTAGGGCTACAGACTGCATCACTTTAGTTGGTGTGGTTGAAAGGACATTGATCTGATCTGCCCATCATTGCTTCAGTTGGAGAGTTTCTTCTGTTTGTGAAGAAAATGATTGCTCAGTTTCCACCATTACAGCCCCTTCTTATACACTCAAGTTGATGATTGGCTTCTCTATCAGTCAGGCCTCATCTCTCAAAACTTAATGTGTGTTTTGAATACAGATCCATAGTCAGTCACATCATGATGGTCATTTTGGTCATAGTCACATCATGCTAGTCATTTCGGTCAGAGCCTTTTGTTTCTGTTTGACTAAATCAAACTGGAAGAGAAATGTTTGAGATATCTCTTTCTCCCTCTCAGAGTTACATCTGATATATTGACATCCTTCATTTCTAGATAGATTAGTTTTACTATCAGAATATTTAATTGTTTTTTTTCCTAGAGAGATTCCTAACTTTAATAAGAATCAATTCCATTAAGGTTCGAGCTATTGCTGCATCTAGGGCCTCGATTGATAATTTCTCTTTGAATGATATTATGACAACTGCCTTTGGCAGAGTCACTTCACTTTCTCTTCAAGATACCTTGTTTAGATGGTGCACCAGAGTGAAGGCATTGATACATAGACCTGATTGCGTCAGCCCAACAAATTATCAACAGGCAATCCTCTGGTCTTTCATAGCATCCCACTGGAACAGATAGCACATTCTTCTGACAGCATAACAGATCAAAATCCTCCTTCCAAGCATGATAGGTCAGCAAAGCAATAGAAGAAAGTGATTTTACTTCAGACTGTATTCCAGGTGGTAGCTTTTATTAGTTATTACCAGTTCTGTCCTTCCCCACATTCTGATGTCCTTTTAGTGTTGATACAAGTCAAAACCTTGGACCGGGAATGTGATTGTGTTCCAGACCCACCATTTACTAATTGAAGGATGAAATGTTCACCTTGGACTAAAGACTAGTATTAGGGAATATGATTGATGAGTGATAATAGTGGATAAATGATACATAATTAAACTTAGTTTTACCCCTAAAATTACATTTTGATGGGTCTGGTTCTTGTCATAGGCTGCCAGAAGTCATACTTTGATCATGTTTTATCTGTCTAGCTATTAATAATTTGGCTTGCATCCTGTAACTTGAGTCCTGCTTCACATACCTTCACCAGTCACCAAGCATCATAGGTGAAAGACCATATTGAAAATAAAAGAAGACTTGATTTAGTTATTTCTAAGAGAGTCAAGATCAGATTCACTCAGAGCAAAATAGTTTGTTTGAATTTTGTTTCACATAATATTGTCCAACTGAGTTGTTGCATAGAATCACTTCGGGCTGATTAATTTTTTCTTGATCCTTCCATGGGTTCCTTTTTATTCCAAGAAAGTAGCTTGGATGCAATGTTCAAAATTGGAGTTCAGGGTCTTGGGCTTAAGGGTTCATCCCCCTGTCAATACAAAGAAGTTTATTGAATCAAGTTCAGAGGTCAAATTTCAAGGTTGCCATGTTTTAATGAAGTATAACAAGATCTGTATGATGACAAGAGTTACTCTGATCATACCATTATCAGAGGTAAACATGTAACCGTTGCTGATTAAAAAATAGGATTTTGATTTTTGCATCATTATATACAAGATGGCCACTACATCTTAACTGGCATGAAGCAGCTGTTCCATTTTTGTGTGCCATTTTTCATGATATATGTGCTTGTTGTCTGTTTTCATCTATGTCATTGTTTTCATCATGCAATGGCAGTTCAGTTCGTGTTTTGGAACCGAGAACAATGAAGATTTTTTCTAAGCTGTCTTGCTCCACTTCTACAATGTCCTTAGTTGTTGACCAACCACTATCATGTGATCGCCAGTCAATCCTTTTGTGCTTTAACGGACCTTCATTAATGGTTTTAAATGACCACTCCTTGGCTTTCCATACTACTTTGTGCTTTAGACTAAAATGAACTAGGACTACATTCAACATTACTTAAATGTAAATAAAAGCAAACACCGCTCTCAAATGTCATAGATCTTTATCCAGTGTCTCACCAATTGTACGCTGATGAAACCCAAATATACAAATCTAGCCACGCTACTGAAGTTGATGCTACCATCCAAGGTGTAGAGAGGTGCAAATGCAATCTGATGCAATGCAATCAGAAATCTGATGTGAAATAATGGATGACATGTAACAAGCTACAGATGAATGATGTTAAACTGAGGCCATTCTGATCACATCACAAAGACTTTTTCCTTCACATCTTTACCCCAAATAATAAATATCAGGAGCACCAACATTAAATTCACCCAGTTATCACGAAACCTAGGTGTTACTAAGGACAATACTCTCACATTGCACCAACATATGATCATAAGCAAGGCTGCATATCTTCAGTTGAAATGCATCAGTTTTATTTGCCAATATATTTCAGTTGATGCCACTTAAACACTTGTGTGTTTATTAGTACTTTCAATACTGTACTATTGTAACACAATTCTGTCTGGTTTATCTCAAAATCTACTCCTGAAACTTCAGAAAGTTCAAAACAGAGCTGCTCGGATCATCTTTAGAGTAACATGATCAGAGCACACTTTCCGACTGCTCTGTACCCAACACTAGCTATCCATTTGATCCAGAATCAAACACAAAATTTTTTCTCTGTGCAGCATTTCACTGAATGACTCCAGTCCAAAATACCTATCCACCCTCACCCATGTGTACACACCAGCAAGATAATTATGCTCCTCTTCTGATAATCGTACACTCATTATTTCCACTATGAAAACGAAATCATAAGGACGATGTTCTTTTGCATACAAGGGTCCAGCAATGTGAAATGAACTTTGAAAAAATGACACAGTGATCCCATTCAAGAATCTCTTGGGGCCCCGAGTGGCCGAGTGGTCTAAAGCGCTGTCCGTTACGGACCACTGCCATCTCACCTCTGTCTGCGTGGGTTCGAGTCTAAGATTCGGCTAATGTAGTTAAGTGAGAAAGCTTGCCAGTAGCTTCTCGTGGGTCGGTGGTTCTTTCCGGGGTTTTTCCGGTTTCTTCCTCCACCACTAATACTGGCCGCCATGTATAGCCTATATATTGTGCTGAAAAATGGCGTTAAACCATAAAAAACAAAAACAAACAAGAATCTCTTTAAACTCTGTTGCAAAAACAAACTTAAAGACATAACAAATGTTTCCTACCTTAAATATTTTCAGCAGTGTCCTCTAATTTCATGGTGTTTTTTCTTTTTTGTAATCATATCATTATATGTTTTTTCTTCATATTATACCCGTTAGATGTTTTTTTTAATGTTGTAAAGCACTTAGAGCTTCTTGAGATTCGGTGCTATACAAAGTTGTCATTATTCTTATCATTATTTAAATTTTAATAATCAGAGTCATTGGGTTGTGGCAGAGGGCATGTGTGTGTTTTTGCAAACTAGCTTGAATTTGAGTGAAAGTACCCTGACTAGACTGCAGAACCTTTGCTTTTAACCAGAATCCATGTGTTCACAAGCTCAAACATTACGATAATCTTGGCCCACTACAAGTTAGGCTTTTGGTAATTACAACTTGTGGTAAATTTGTTTAACAATTACTATATTTAGTAATATTCAGGTCAGTTTTAATTTTTATATATTGTATGAATATCTGATGTAATGTTCATTTTTTTTTTTTTGTTTCCTGCAAATTTAGGTACCAGACTGTCAAAATCACATCAGACTTATCACCAAGTTGCCTGAAAATAGATTAATGGTATGCGGTACAGGAGCATATGGTCCCCAAAAATATGACTTGAATGTGAGTATTCTTTTTGGTTTCTGAAGGCTAATTTATTATTCTCTTGCTCAATGATCTGAAGAGCGTAGTCAGTGGCCTGTCATTCATCTGTCCATCAGTTTATCATTACTCTTCTTGAACTACTGGGAAGATTTTCATCAAAGTTTAACAGTTTTTCTCGGAGTTTATTTGATGTCCTCACATGTCCAGCTTAAAAATGGTATTTTTTTCAACTTCTCAGCTGTTTGTCATATCGACATGGGATTTTCCCTTAAGAACTTAAAATAATATTATCATGGTTATAATTGAAAGTGGTGGTTATCTAACAACCAAGAAGTTGCAGTGATCGTCAGAATCTTGCTATTGCTGCTCCTCCTGACTGAGTATATGTGTGGACTTAGGGGATTGAACTAATAGGATCTCTTAAAAAATAATAGATGGTGCTGAATTGACCTCAACATTGTGGTCATGTTATATTGAAAGTCTTATTACTGCTATCTTCTTGAATAGACTTGTTGTAATAAATCATGATGAACACACCATCAAAATAGCAGCTGCATTGGCCATGTTTAAATCTTCTTAGTGCTACTCCTTATAAAAAAAATTAGCTTTAACTATTAATTTAAAGTTTTTTTTCTGCTTGTCATCAACCAGAAGAGTTGTCCTTCTGAATTTACTTTTACTTGGAATATGTAGTCATTTTCTTTGTATAGATATTAGTTTTCAGTAACAGTTGGAAAATGTGTCAGATTTAAAAGGTAATTACTGTAATAATAGATATGGTTTACAGAATTAAATTTTATCAATCATTCTTTTCAGGTTGACACACTGTTTTGATTATGACAAGTCAAGACAGTTCTTTAATTAAAGACGAGATGTTTACAACAACAAATGTCAAATTGTTACTATGCCAAAATGGCTGCAAAACAAGCTTTGTCATTATAATTAGAGCTGGAGGACTGTTATATGCATATAATTATGTATGTGTGAAGTAATGTTCTTCAGAATCCATTGTTTTGGTTTTGGTGTTTTATGACACAGCGAGACAACAAGTAGGATTTGTTTTAGTGCCAAAGTAACTGGAATAAAGTACCTGATACAGTACTATGATTCACCATATTTAGAACCAAAATCAGTGGAATCAAGTGTCTTGCCTTAGGATGTACCATATTTAGTGCTTAGCAGGTATAAAATGCAGTGCCCTACACTACACCAAGGTTATTTTTCAAGGTTATATATTGATGGTTTTAATTTGTTGACATGTCATTAAGCCTAGTTATTACAGCATGAACAGTGATGTTGCTGATGTGAATTTTGGCAATGACTAGAATTATAGTTAACTTGTTTTTGGTAAATTAAATTGTCTAAAGTACAGTTTTTAAAAAATAACAATTTTTCAATTTACTTTTTGTTATGCATTTAGGGGATTATTAACATAGCTATAACAACTATTTCTATGACATCTGCAGTATGGTGGTTTATAGTAATGTTTAGTGTTATGTATATTTGATATAAGTCATTTATATTTATTTTTATTGTTTGTTTGTTAGATTTAAATTTGGCATTTTAAGTTTTAAGATTCGTTCATTGAAGGGGGGGGGGTGACCTGTACTTTACAGAGTAAACACCAGGTGTTGACCTCATTTCTGACCTGGCTTCAGAGTTGTAAAGAAACTTTTAAAATGGTTGGTTAGTTCCAAGGACATTATGGAGCTTTATATAACATCTTTCTATTTTAATTGGGTCATACGGTGTTTACATGATTTCTTGAACGTAAATTTGTTCTGAGAGATTCTAGAAGATCGTGACCCCTTTCTTGTTTACGTAAAAACAGGTATATAAACTATGTTTTGGCGCGAGCTATTCAATAGAAAATTGGGCTGTTAGAATATTAAGTTGTGTTGTTTTGAGTTATTTTAATTACCTTGTACTGGAAGTTGTGTCAGTTCGTTTGGATCAAGAGGAATTATTTTGTTATTTATCTGGAAAAGAATTGTGCTCATATTTTTATTAACAAGAACTGACTTCATCAAGTGACATCGTCTTCCATATTGGATACTTTGCTGGGATTCGAACTTAGAATTATTTGTATATTTTATTACGAGGACTTTTGCAATCTCTCTAGTGGATTATATTTTGAATTATTTTTGGATTAATTTTGGAATTGATTCTTAAAACCGTAAGTTTTTTTTTCTTTTCTGGAAAATATTTGTGCTTAATAAATTGTTTGTTAAGTTTTTACTAGCTTGTTATTTTCACTCTTTCTATGTTACTGTTTATTCGAGCCTAAGCACGTAACATTAGCAATGGGGCATCATGCCGCAGACATGTAGCATTATGTCCCACCCAGTCACATTAGCCTGACCATTCCTTACACAAACCTGTAAATGCTGAGCGCTTAGCAAGGCAGCTAGCTGCACCATTTTTTTTTTCTAGATTCAGATGGGTACAAGGATTTATAACAGGGGATGATAAAATGTTTTGGAATTGAATCTAGCTTTGATTTATGAATAGTGGACAAATGCATTCTTAATATTTTGTATCATGTGTCACATATTGCTTATTTCATCAGCTTGTGATAACGTGTATATAGACAGTAAATTATTTAACATATATTGCTATGTAAATTCTGCAGTACATATTGCACAGTAAATGTTTCCAAACACATTGAACAGCAAACTTAGTATATTATTTTTCTAGTCTGGCAGTTAATATTGTTGTCGTATGTCATTTTGTTTCATCTTTCTCATGCGTCTTCTTCAAGCACAATTGGGCACATTGCACATTTTTTCCACAGGGACAATGGCTGTTTTTACCCTTAAAGAAGACATTGTTGTGTTTTTGTGTGTGTTGTAATATGTTGTCTATGACTTTTCTGTTGTAAGTTATTATTGGGTGTTGTTCCTATTAAATTTGTATTGTTTTCAATCTTCTCTACACATTTTAACAATAATAATGATTGTAATAATAGTAATACTTGTAATAAATTTGATAATAATAATAAAATACATCATGTTCGATATATTTGGACTTGAAGTGGTATATTTGAAAACCAGGGCTCTTCAACCTTGGCATCATTTCAAGTTTGGGGTTAAGAAACCTTTCATTCTCATTCTTCAATCAGGTCAGCGATTTGTCTCGGATCAGTTACTCTTCACCTAAAAGTTCAGACATACACAACGTCTCAGAAGAGGTAACAGATGATATCTGTATGATCTTATGAAGTCTCTGTTTAAGAATGACATTTACAATAATGCTTTGTCAACTTATTCTAATTTATCTACTATTTCATTTGAATGGATGAGTCTCCAATGCATTTATAAGATTTCAGCTGTGGAAGCATGATTAAAAATTCCACATCTATCACCGTCTTGATCTTTTTCAACTAAAAGCTACTATTTTTTCATTACTTGATTCTGTGAATGCTTTCTGTCTGTAAAGATATATTAAACCAAGACTTTATTTCTTGTCAACTAAACTCATATTCTTCTGAATAAAGTGATGTAAAATAAACCTGTATTATCTGAACAATTTTCTGACTTTATTAATTTCACAAGGCTTAACCTTTTCAGGGTTTAAAAGCATGACAACTGCCTGCCATGCATATAAGGGGATGTTACTCTCAAACTCATTATTATAATTAGCCTCTTCCTTTTCTTTATAATAATTTTATATAGGTTTTACTGCCATGACAGTATATATCTTTCCTGGAATGCAAAAGTTTTTTTCAGAAACATTTCTAAAAAAAATGTCTTATGATATTTAAAGAAATATGTGTGTGTGTGTGTGTATGTATGTATGTATGTATATATATATATATATATATATATATATATATATATATATATACCTGGAAATAAAGCAAAAGCATGGGATGAAAAATGGTGGCATTGTAAGAGTGCAATTGATTATTGTAGGACTTGAAAAATATAAAAATAGAATACACAATGTTTTTGGTACATTAGTGTAATTTTTATATATAAAACAATTGGAATATTGCAATTCCATACCCTAAAATAAACCGGCATACAGAGAAAAATTAAGAGTAACCTCATTGACCTAGAACCTGAGAAGACAACAATCTTAGTGCCATGGTTCTTTATATTCAGGTTAATGATATGAAGCTATTGATTTTTTTTTATCATTGCTACTGGTAGTTTGGTCATTGTATTTTAATAAGCATCCTTCTGTGAGAATTTTTCAGAGGATTTAATGACTTTGGTCCTTGTATCTTAATATTTCACCAATTTAATGGTCAGTCTGTTACTCACGGAGTGTACAGATACAGCATTTCTCCTATTATGAGTTTTTCTTGATGCAGTGTAAAGAATCAATGTCTTTTTTGGGAAGCTGCTGTGAATCATTACACTGGTGGGAAGCTGTTCTACATGCAGTGTAAAAAATCAGTATTTCTCCCATGGAAAGCTGTTCTACATGCAGTGTAAAAAATCAGTATTTCTCCCATGGAAAGCTGTTCTACATGCAGTGTAAAAAATCAGTATTTCTCCCATGGAAAGCTGTTCTACATGCAGTGTAAAAAAATCAGTATTTCTCCCATGGAAAGCTGTTCTACATGCAGTGTAAAAAATCAGTATTTCTCCCATGGAAAGCTGTTCTACATGCTGTGTAAAAAATCAGTATTTCTCCCATGGAAAGCTGTTACTGCTGCAGTGTATGGAATCAGTATTTCTTTTCTGGGAAGATGATCTATGACAGCGTAAGGAATCAGTGTTTCTCCCATGGGAAGCTGTTTCTGTTAGAGTGTAAAGAATCAGTATTTCTTCCCTGGGAAGCTATTCCTGATACTGTACAGAATCAGTATTTCGCTTATGGGAAGCTGGTCCTGGTGCATTGTACAGATGCAGTGGTATAATTACTGTAATGCCAGATCTGATGGAAGCCATCTATCCTCTGATTCATCCAAATGAAGTGAACATTTTCCACTTAAAGGTATGTAGAATCAGATTCTCAATCTGGAACAATCTGTGCTGAATGCCTACATGATTTGTACTATTGCCAGTACATGATTTGTTCTATTGCCAGTACATGATTTGTACTATTGCCAGTACATGATTTGTTCTATTGCCAGTACATGATTTGTACTATTGCCAGTACATGATTTGTACTATTGCCAGTACATGATTTGTTCTATTGCCAGTACATGATTTGTACTATTGCCAGTACATGATTTGTACTATTGCCAGTGAGACATATAGAGCAGACATTGCTGAAATATTGCATACGCTTGAAATTCTTTTTCAAATGTAAGTTTGAGACATGTTTGGATCAAAAGTAATTTCATTTTGAAAAGAAATAATCTGCTAGTATCTTTGCTTTGGCAATTAATAGTTGGTAAGTGCAGTTGATCTGAGCACAATTGCTGTACATACAGATGAAAGTTTGAAAACTTTACCATTTTCTGACTCTTGGCTTTACATTTTCCATATGTAGGACTCCTAAAGATGTGTCATTCATTTGAAAGCAAACTGTTTTGACATCATAACGGCACATAGATTACTAAAAAGTATCATTGTAAAAACAAGAAAGCCATGAACTCATTTACCCCTGGAGATTTTTATCATTTTCGCATGAAATATGAGATGGAAACACATTTTGTTGGTGCTGTTTCTAAATATATTCTAGATTTCTGTTTGGCCTGATGCCTGGTCATGTTAGAAACATCATCTTTTTTCAATGGCTGTTTTGCTTGTGTTAGTTTTTTTAGTGCTAAATAGAAACATCATTTCTGCATTCTAGTTAGTTTTTACTTGAAATCCCCAACACAGCCAACTGTTTGCAAAGGTTTGCCTGTTTGTGTGCAGTTCAAATTGGGCTGCCTAATAAAAACTGAGGCTAAAAAGTCTAAAATCTGAATTCAGATTTTGATTTCAGCCACGTGTTTTTTTTTGTTGGTGTTAAACAAATCTGATCTCAAAACATGTTTTTCCCTCTGTATTTTGTAATGCGAGTAAAAGTTCAGATTGTTTGGTTGTTGAGCTGCTTCTTATCTACTTTTGTGTAATACCATGTTTGGTGTACCTTAAATGACCATGATGCTAAGAGCAAACAATGTACCAGGGATTAATGAGTTAAGAAAATGAAGTCTTGATGTGAAACTGCAAATCTTGTCTTTTATTATTGATTTATCTGCTTGACTACATATTAGAAGGCTTTTAACTCATCTTCACTCGAAAAATAATACATTCATGGTCTGGATCCACTGTTGAATCATGTATGCATCTGGTGCCAATGAATTTATTTGGTTAGGGTTGAAGTTACAGCGTAGTTGATAAGGTCACTGTGTTGAGTAGTGAGTAAAGTGATGAAAAAGATAAGTGCTTTGAAAAATATTTCCTGAGCTCTGAATACATCACCTGTCATTACTGCCTTGCTTACACCTTCCAGAGCATATGCATCCTTCTCCAAGCTCATAATTTCCCCCCCAAAAAATGCATTTTGAAAATTATTTGTCTTGATCAAGTGATTATCCACAAAGTCCATGGAAACTTTCTGATTTGATCTTGCTTGGTACTTGCTTCGGCAAATACTGTTATATTATCAACTAGGGTAAGAATTTGTACATACATAGAGTTCCAAAATCATAATTGCTTTGTTAGTATATTTTTGAATAAGTACTTACTTAGGAAGTATGATTATAGTTGTTGCATTCAATTATTTTATAGCACTGCTTTGCCAGTAATTGTTGAATAAGTACTTGCTTAGGCAGTATGATTATAATTGTTGCATTCATTGATTTTATAGCACTTCTTTGGTAGTACATTTGAAATAAAATATTTGAATATTTGAATAATATTTTTCCTTTTTGAGTGTGCTTTTATTGGCCTTATGTTGAATGTCACAATGTGGGTATACGAAGACCCCACAGGATGCTCGACCACATGTTTATCTTGCACAAAGTGCATATGAACAAATGTTGTCCATTTTGTTTTGTGTTACTTAACAATATCAAGGAATCTGTACCCCAATAAAGACAGGAAGAAATGCCTTTTTATCCCTACTAACTTAATCATAGAGGTATATGGGATTTTTATCTCCAGGAATGTATGGGGTTATCCTCTTCCATAGAGAAAAGTAATGCCCAATGGAATAGTTTCTTTCCAAGTCCTGTGAGACTTGGTATGTAACCATTCAGTCCAGCAGAGTATGAGACCTTCCAAGTCAATTATGTGAGCATACGAGATTTGCAGCACTCTATCAGGTATTCCAGCAAAGGTGCCAGAGAACAGATGACACCCCCCTGAGAAGTAAAAGCAGTGGTATCATTCTTGATTGTCTGATCATTCGTCAGATCATATCACAGATTACTGCTCTTCCAACACCAGTAACTGGTCAATGGTGGTATGGCATTAGTCTAGGAACAGGGATTAGGTTAGATATCCCCATAATAATGTATGCCACCAATAATTCTAAGTGGGGATAAGTAGTTGACATTTACTTGTCTGTGGATAAGAATCTGACTGAAGTCTTCTTTTTTTATAACTCTTTACTTTCAGTCTTAGCAGGATCATGTGGGGAAGCAATCTCTCTTCATCTCCATGGAACTGTGGACTCCCATATCTTGGTCTCGTAGCAGATTAGATTTTATGTGACACGAGTCTGCTTTGTCAGCTCAGGTGGAGCTAAACAAAGAGCTGGTCTGGTCCTCTCCTTCTAAGTGACATAGAAAGGATGACAGTGTTCTAATCATCCTAATAGGTCCTGTTTTAAAGCCAGGTCCATCTCTTCCTATTCCATTGTCTCCCTTCCCAAATGAGGGAGCCCAACAGAAAGACATTGGGAGAGGATGTCCTGCCTTCTCTTTGGAGTTAGTACAGGATGATAAGGAACAAGCAGAATTGGTCACTCCTGCTCTTTTCAGATCCACTTCTCTTCCTTTCCCCACTAGTTTGCTTTGCAGAATCAGGGTGAGGAACAAATCAGCATGTTAGATAAGGAAATGTGGGAGGCCACATGGACTTCAACCTCCTGCCATGCATTCTTCTAACCAACATCCCAGTGAACACTATGCTTACCCTCATTTCAGAGGTCATGTTGGGTGTCCCAGATGTGAGTTCTTCCTACCTTAAAGGAAGGCTTAGTTGGCCTCATTTCTGGGAATATGCACAACTTTCACGGACTCTCCATCCTCATTGACCCATTAAATGATTGCTTCAGTTAAGGAAAGATTTGCACACCCTTCTGCATAATGGTGCTGTGGAGAGAATGGGAAAAGACCAGTCTCTGGCTTTCTACTCCCTTTGTGTCTTTTATACAACAAAGGTTGGAAGTTTTGGCTTTTAATTGATCTTTGAGCTCAAGTATTTTAATGCAATAAAAGACTTGCACTAGGACCATAACTTTTGAACAATGCAGATCATATGTGTGTCATTCTTGCCATAAGACAGCATGTCACACTAAAAACTCAACTGTGGAAACCCAAATCCCAAAGCATGATGTTTCAAAAAATGTGATTGTCAGGAATCTTAGCCCCAAAGTTTTTACAACTGTAGTTCTTGAGCACAGTGATAAATATCTGTAATGTCTACTAACAGTAAACTGTGTGTACTTTACCTATGCAAATTAGAGAAATGGATTCTCCCATAGTAAAATTTGACAGGGCTCACCACCCCAGCTATTCCTAGCCAATTAAGTAATTCTGAGGATAGTTGAGCCTTGAACAGGCACAAAGTAGAAAAATCCAATTCATCTGAAGTGAAGTTCATCAGGTATATACTAAGGACATCACAGCTTTGAATGAAAATCTTGCAGCAATAATAAAGCTTGTAATCACTATGCTTACCCTCATTTCAGAGGTCATGTTGGGTGTAGCTTGTAATCAGCAGCAATTTTTCTTTTAAGTTGGATTTTTACTTCATTTAGTAAGATGATTATTTAATTTGTCATAATATTGTCCATGTGTGATTCATTTAGGAATAGTGTTCATATGTGATTCATTTACAAATAGTGTTCGTGTGTGATTCATTTAGAAACAGTGTTCATGTGTGATTAATTTAGGAATAGTGTTAATGTGTGATTCATTTAGGAATAGTATTGTGTGATTCATTTAGGAACAGTGTTCATGTGTGATTCATTTAGAATTAGTGTTTGTGATTCATTTAGGAATATTGTCCATGTGATTAATTTAGAAATAGTTTTCATGTTTGATTCATTTAAAGTGTTCATGTGTGATTAATTTACAAATAGTGTTCATGTGTGATTAATTTAGAAAGTGTTCAAGTGTGATTAATTTATAGTGTTTATGTGTGATTAATTTAAAATATTGTTCATGTGATTATTTTAGAAAGTGTTCATGTGTGATTAATTTACAAATAGTGTTCATGAGTGATTAATTTAGAAACTGTTCATGTGTGATTAATTTACAAATAGTATTCATGTGTGATTCGTTTACAAATAATGTTCATTTGTGATTAATTTAGAAATAGTGTTCATGTGTAATTAATTTAGAAATAGTGTTCATGTGTGATTCATTTAGGAATAGTGTTTATGAGTGATTCATTTAGGAATAGTGTTTTATGTGATTCATTTAGGAATAGTGTTCATGTGTGATTCATTTAGAATAAGTGTTTTTGATTCATTTAGGAATATTGTCCATGTGATTAATTGATAAATTGTGTTATGTGTGATTAATTTAGGAATAGTGTTCATGTGTGATTAATTTACAAGTAGTGTTCAGGTGTGAATAATTTTGAAGTAGTGTTCATGTGTAATTAATTTAAAAATAGTGTTCATGTGTGATTAATTTAGAAATAGTGTTCATGTGTGATTAATTTAGGAATAGTGTTTATGTGTGATTCATTTAGGAATAGTATTGTGTGATTCATTTAGGAACAGTGTTCATGTGTGATTCATTTAGAATTAGTGTTTGTGATTCATTTAGGAATATTGTCCATGTGATTAATTTAGAAATAGTGTTTGTGTGACTCATTTAGGAATAGTGGTTATGTGTGATTCATTTATAAATAGTGTTAATGTGTGATTAATTTAAGAATAGTGTTTATGTGTGACTCATTTACAAATAATTTTTATGTGTGATTAATTTAGAAATATTGTTCATGTGTGATTAATTTAGAAATAGTGTTCATGTGTGATTAATTTACAAGTAGTGTTCATGTGTGAATAATTTACAAGTAGTGTTCATGTGTGAATAATTTACAAGTAGTGTTCATTTGTAATTAATTTAAAAATAGTGTTCATGTGTCATTAATTTATAAATAGTGTTCATGTGTGATTCATTTAGGAATAGTGTTCATGTGTGATTCATTTAGGAATAATGTTCATGTGTGATTCATTTAGGAATAGTGTTTGTGTGATTCAATTAGGAATAATGTTCATGTGTGATTCATTTAGTAATTTTGTTCATGTGTGATTCATTTAGGATTAGTTTGATTCAGCAATATGTCATCAGCAGAGCAAGCAAATCTCAGCAAAAAATAAAATACAAGATTACTTTGTCATCCACGGCAGCATGGGGGCCGGAAGGGGGGCAAGAATTTATTCTTCTTTGCACTTTCTGCAAACATTGTATCGACATTAGTATATCATGTCTCTCAAAACCTGAACACCACCTGTATATAGAATAATCAACATGCTAAGTTGAACATTCAGATTAGTTCTCTTTATTATTATGAATTGTCTTAATCATTTTAAAATACTATTAATTGACCCATGCTTTTCATGATGATTACAACAATGAAAAAGAGTTTGTTTGGAAGACAGTAATAAGCACACACTGTCATGTTTGCATAGTTGATTTGTGTTGATAAAGCATTAACATCTAACTTGAAAGAGGCATTTATTACTGCTGTATTGCCTGTAAAAAACCACATTAAACATGAAAATACTATCTTCTCTCCCTTCTGCCAATGAAATGGTCTGTCCCAAACGCAACATATTCAGATTATATTTTGTAGAAGCAAGTGGATCCTTTGGTCAAACTGCATCAGTTAAGTTCTGATAATGTCACCATTATGGTTGTCATGAATGACTCAGCTCTGACCAGGATTTGCTCAAAGAATTCAGCAGGGAAGTTTGAACAGGATTAGTGTTACAAGATTAAGATAACAAATAATGAAAAAAATAATTTTCAATTCAGTGTGTCAAATAAATTGCGATATACAGTAGATGCCCTTGTGTTGACAGATGTCCGATACTTAATGTTGATATAGTGTTTGCAAGATGTCTAAGAATTAATTCCCCCCCCCCCCTTGCACTGCCCTTGACAAAGTAAAGTTCTCTCAATGATTTTATTATTTTTTTATGGTTTTTTTGCTGGACTTGGTTGATAGCATGTTGCTTCAAGAATCACACTCTTCAATAATGAATCACACTTTAACACTATTATGAAAGATGAAATAATCATGTTTTGCATTGTATATATGGAGTGAGAATCCAACTTCAAAGAAATGTTGCCACTGATCACAAACATCATTAAAGTTGGCATCAGCATTCTCTTTAAATGTAGTAATGTGTAATAATATCTGTTCTTCAGCAAATCTCTTTGATGTATTTGACTTTATTTGAATTGGGTTGTCCTTCTTTGTATACTTTACCAATGTACATCAGCTAAATGGACTATTCCACAGCAAAATATTACATCAAACATCACCCTAGCATGTCAGCCCATAAGTAATCTTAGAAAGGTGGTTGTTTACGCCTACATTAGCTTTTAATTGCTTTATATCTGCTGTATGCCTTGAGGATAAGTTTACCTGAGCTTTGAGCAGGACTGTTTAATGTTCATACACATTTTGAAGAGTATGGAGGATGTTTTGGGTTGAATTTAGAAACTTTGGGACTAAGATAATTCCTGAAGACGGTGGTTTTCAAAATACAACCATGTTGGAGAGGTTTGGGTTCCCAAAATGATGTTTTTCATGTGATTCTACACATTGGGGCAGGTATGCATCGTTAAAAGTTTACACTGAATTATTAAGTGTAGATAGAAATTTTCAGCAAGTATTTTGCTGTATGAAAGTCCCATCTATATTAACAAGACATGTATGCCTATTTTACTCATTTTTCATTCAGGGAAAAAGAATCCTTCTTTATGTGTCAGTGCAGGGTACCAGTAGGTATATTCCACCCATAGATCAAAATATAATTCAGACATTTGGCAATGACACCAAATTCTGACCCTCAAGTTGAATTTTCTTATCTTTGATGTATATGAAGTTTTCAGTTCTTCACAGAGAGGTGGCTCCCTGATACATTGTGCAGATGCAGTATTTCTCTTTTAAGAATCTGCTTCCAGACATAATTTCCAAAGGAGCAAAATAGTGAGATTCGCCAGTATAAAAAAACCCAAGCACAGTTGTAGCAAATTAACTTTGACTAGAAGAGATGCCAAATTTGACATCTATATACCTTTCCTCTGTTTAGTTTTCAAGTGCTATTAATTTTATTTGAAAAAATATTGTCATAATTATGTCACAGATAGGACAATTAATAATGTTTTCAACATGATAAATTTATCTTTTAACTTCCTCAATTAAGAAAACCTTGTGCTGAACTTTGTTTCCATGTAGCATGTTTCTTGACAAAGTGCCATGTAGCATGTTTCTTGACAAAGTGCCATGTAGCTTTCATTTGATAATTTTTTTTCTTTTCAGCAATGTGAAATACTTAACATCTTTATGTTCTCTTAATCATGTGGTTGACTAATAGATACCAGTTGCAGTGGCTCATTCCTCAATTGTTTCAGGAGAATTGAAATTCTCTTCCTTTTCTGCCATGGACACAGACAAACAGCTGTGTAATACAGGAAATATGCGTGCATTGTTTCTTTTTCACTTCAATTGACATTTTCATGATTAATCATGTGAGACTCAGCCTGTCTTGATACAATATATATATATATATATATATATATATATATATATATATATATATATATATATATATATATATATACATACACACACACACACAGACACACACGCACACAGTCGGCTCCAGATAAATGCATATTGTATAACTGAATATTCCGCCTTATTGCATAGCTTTGTGCCGGTCCCGATTTGTTACCATTGTTTTCAACCGATATCAATGTCGGACAATTGCATATCTTCTATATGCATATTTCACATTATTGCATGAGTTTTTCTGGTCCGAACATGCATAATTATGTGTTAAGTTGCTTTGGATAACTGCATTGTTCAAGATTATTCCTTTCAAAATGAAAAAAAACCGATTCCAAAAATTGGCGGTCAAGGTTGATTAATGAGTTCTGTTAATATCAACATCACAGCTATTAGATCTCTGTTGGTCACCAGGAGGCGCTTTTGTAGATAACCATAACTATTACCAAGACGGTATATTCTCTCTTATTCTCTGTTGATCACCAGGAGGCGTGATAGTTGACAACCATAATAATTAACCAAACATGGTTGACGGCTTTAACACTCTTTAGCTTTAACACAAACTCGCATCGCCCTCGTTAAGAATCCGATCCAGTCTGGTCATTAAATTCGATAGATTAAGACTGGAGTGTTGACCACAAGTCTGCTCCTCGATCTACTGACAAAACTGACCTCCATACAATACCAGAGCAAATTGCGTCACATTTAAATGAACTAGGCCAAATGGAGGTTTGTTTCGGAGAAGTAATGGGTATCAGTATGCGTGCTGCACCAGATACATACCATAACATGAACGCCGGTTTAGTGCATACGCCGCCTAATTGCATATCATAGCATTGGTCATAAGGCCATGCATATAAGTGGAGCTGACTATATATGTGTGTGTATATATATATATATATATATATATATATATATATATATATATATATAAAATAATTTATCACTTAAGAAGCTGTAACGTTCCTAAT
This sequence comes from Unio delphinus, assembly GCA_029339505.1. Taxonomy (NCBI): domain Eukaryota; kingdom Metazoa; phylum Mollusca; class Bivalvia; order Unionida; family Unionidae; genus Unio; species Unio delphinus. Next base: position 8,099,666 of record JAQISU010000106.1, on the reverse strand, counting down.
ACAATGTACAGAATGATGCAACATTTCTCCCACAAGAAAGTTGCCCTTTTATGAGATGCTTTTTCTGATGCATTGTACGTGTGTAGAATTGTTCTCCTAGTAGAAGTCTTAAGTGGTCAGCCTTGGACTTGTTCATGTGCAATATTTTTCTCTCATTAGAAGTTGATGGGGTCAGCCTAATAATAGTTTTTAAAATCTGGTGAGGAGAAATTATTATCGACAGAGATACCTTTAGAGTAACTTGGCCTTATCAGTCATGGTTATCATAGAATAAATAAATTTATGTATAAATGTATTTATTTGTCAAAAAATAAGGATGTAGGTGGAGTGTATTAAGTTCAGAAATATTTGCGACAAAATGGCCATCTTCAGAACAATTTGTGTACCCTTCCCAGTTATCAAAATGATATTTAATAAGTGTGCAAAGAGTAATAAACATGTTTTTTAAGGATACAATCTATTTATAATTAAAGTAAGAAATATTTATTTTTAGATGGTCATATTTAAGGTCAGAGAAATATTTGTTTGAAAATGAACTTACTTCTGTTTGTTAGAATCTAGTCATTGCTAGAAACTACATATTTACACATTTCCATGCCTACAACAATCTAGTCTGGTTTAGATTGAAATCTGAATCAGACATGATTTTTCTCTTTACCTTAATTTTCTTGATATAGATTATATTGTAAACTACTTGAGTGCAGACACATATGAAACATATTTTGGTGTGAAGAAAAAAAATCATGAAAATTTGTGAACCCAAAAAATAAACTAATTCTATACATACCTCGCAATAGTGCTGCTCATGGCAGCAATAAAAGTAGACCAACATAAAAAGAAGTTCCGATTATAATGAGGTTTTGGAATTCCTGTTAAATAATTAATTGGGTAGATAATACCTGCCTTATAAAGGATATTCCTCTTACTAAGAGGCCATATAGCGTGGGAGTACTGTAGTTGTCACTGTAAGGTAGTTGCTGTTGTGTGAACATTTGTGCTAAAGACTCAATATGAGCACCTGTCCTATAGTTTTGTACCTGATAAGTTTGTTTTGACCATTACAGGCAGACAATATAAATGAGAGTAGTAGCCCGTCCAGTGGAGTGGGACTGTGTCCATTTGATCCGTTTGACAATGCATCATCCATATATATCAGTATGTATTTCAGTCTAGTTGTATTAATAAATAGCTAATCCATAAATATCAGTATGTATATAAATCTAGCTGTATTAATAAGTAGCTAATCTTTGTGTGTGTGTGTGTGTGTATGTATATCGATCTACCTGTATTAATAAATAGCTAATCTATGTGTGTGTATGTATGTGTATCAATATAGCTGCATTAATAAATAGATAATCCATAAATATCAGTGTATATCATTCTTGCTGTATTAATAAGTAGCTAATCTGTGTGTGTATGTACAGTACATGTATCAATCTAGCTGTATTAATAAATAGCTAATCCATATATATCCGTATGTATATCAATCTAGCTGTATTTATAAATAGCTAATCTATATGTGTGTATGTATATCAATCTAGCTGTATTAATAAATAGCTAATCTATGTGTGTGTATGTATATCAATCTAGCTGTATTAATAAATAGCTAATATATGTGTGTGTATGTATATCAATCTAGCTGTATTAATAAATAGCTAATCTATATGTGTGTATGTATATCAATCTAGATGTATTAATAAATAGCTAATCTATGTGTGTGTATGTATGTATTTATATCAGTACAGTCCTACCCATTTATCTCGACATCCTCGAGCCTGAGGAAATATTTTCGACATAGGCGGATGTCAAGATAAGTGTTTGGGGGGGGGGGGGGGGGGCTGAAAAAAAGATAAAATTTAAAATTCGTCAGCTAAGGGTGACCCATCATCAGTGTATAGCATTTACACTTTGAGAAAAAAAAAAATTGGAAATTTTGAGTACATAAAGACAGAATCAGTGTGAAATACACTTGTATATTGACAAATTACATTTGGTTACCTTTGTGTAATAAAATCCAAATAAAAATATTGCATTGATCACATCCTGATACGAACAACATTACGATATTCAACGACGGCATTAGCACGAGGTTGGGAAGTTGTCAGTTACATGCTTCATGTACATGTACTTAAATTAGCCTCAATTTTGGTCAGTCTGTTCTTGTCTTATTGAGGCTACCAAGGGAAATGAAAAACTGTCCTCAGTACATGTATTCTCCACAAATACTGTTGTATCCGATGTTATGACGAACATTAAAGCGACTGCACCAACCACTTGTTGCAGTGAAGTTCTCCACACTAAGTTTTTTTCAATAAAGCTTCATTGAACCATTTTGATGCTTCCTCCATGTCTTCAATTGTAGCAGTCTTGCTTCTTCCTTTGGGGGAGTGCAGTTACCTTCAACTTAGTCTTTCTTTATAGACTCAGCAGCTTTCATCCTTCCTGAATGTGTTATTTTTAAATGAAACAATTTCACAGACCTCTTTGCAAGATGTTCATCCCTTATCTTCCTTAACAGCCAGATATTTAGTTTCCAGAAACTGTAAATTTAATTTGCATTTTACCCTGCTGTCGGTAGCCATCGAAAATGTAAATAAAGTCAAAAACGAAACTTTCACAGAGAAAATCACTTTCAAAGGTCTCGGAAATGCGTAATCCGTATTTTCACATAATTTTTATATATGGGATTCAGAATATCACGTATACAGGAGTCCTCTGTATGCATCAATTTCCTGGACGGCAAATTTATGGGCTTGCTAGTCCTGCTTCGGCCACCTGTTGATTGGGAAATTGTGTTCACCAATTGATCCTTTTCACTGAGCTGATATTTACAATCAGAAAATTCAGTGGCTGAAAGACCCACAGATGTTAATGCTGTCATTGTAAGAGCACATTAGAAAAACATGACCCACAAGCTAGGCGGCAAGATCAAAGACTTAACTAGCTGCAATGTGGTGAGAAAATGTGCTGCTATGTTTGTTTTTTTTTTAATCTGACCGCGACATTAAAGCCTGGCGGAAAGATCAACTAATTGTTGCACAAAGTATTGGTCTTAATTGGCAGCTTGTCGACATAAACGTTTTGAAAACAAAGGATTTGTTCAAGCTGGGACCAAAGGCTTCTGTCGACATATACATTTTTCTTTTATCTCAACGTCAACATAGGCATGACAATTTGATAGTAATAGTAGACCATGGGACCGGGACTTTGCTTTTTTGTTGACATAGGCGGCTTGTCGAGATAAGCGATGTCGATATAAACGGGTAGGACTGTATAGCTGTATTAATAAACAGCTAATCTATGTGTGTGTATGTATGTATGTATATCAATATAGCTATATCAATAAATAGCTAATCCATATATATCAGTATGTATATAAATCTAGCTGTATTAATAAATAGCTAATCTATGTGTGTGTGTGTATGTATATCAATCTAGCTGTATTAATAAATAGCTAATCTATGTGTGTGTGTATGTATATCGATCTAGGTGTATTAATAAATAGCTAATATATGTGTATGTATGTATATCAATATAGCTGTATTAATAAATAACTAATCCATATATATCAGTATGTATATAAATCTAGCTGTATTAATAAGTAGCTAATCTGTGAATGTATGTGTATCATTCTAGCTGCATTAATAAATAGCTAATAAATATATATCAGTATGTATATCAATCTAGCTGTATTAATAAATAGCTAATATGTGTGTGTATGTATATCAATATAGCTGTATTAATTTGTAGTTAATCTGTGTGTGTGTGTGTGTGTGTGTGTGTGTGTGTGTGTGTGTGTATGTATATATATATATATATCATTAGTGTTGTTCGGATTATCAGTTATAATTGATCATCAGCTGGTTGAGCAAAGCAATAAGATAATCGATTGTGAACTCCATAATCGATTGTGTGTAAAGGGAGACTACTTTTTAGGTGTATGCAAAGCACAAAGGTTAGTAAAACTCCCAGCCACTAAAGTTGACCTGAAATTAATTCCCTTCACAACTACAAATATGAAACCTTATGCTTCATAATTAGGAATATATAGTCATTATTACATGGTCAAGTTGTTAAATTGTCGAGTTAATAAATTTAAACACATTTTGTTGAGTTGTTTCAGTTAAATTGCAACATCTTTTGTAGTATTTATAAACAATGACAAACAAGAAAAGATGTCCTTCAATACTTTAGATTATAGACACATCACATATGAATGAAAGAATTTCAGGGGATTGTAGCAGTATTTCAGTTACATATGACTGATCAGCCATAAAATGTGATGTTCATTTAACAAAGTTGTAGAACAAAAGTAACATATAATGTAATATTATTGTCAGGTTAAAGTATACATGTCATTACAAGAGATTACTCCTGTACATTTATAAACATATTGAACTCTTGATCAAAGATATAACTTTTTAACAAATATTAAAATTTGCTCTTAGTAACCGGTTATATTGATGATCAGTTGGTTAAAGGGAACCCATTATCGATTATGAATTTCTGACCGATTCCCATCACTATATATCAGTATTTATGTCTAGCTGTATTAAGAAGTAGTTGATCCATATATATCTGTATGTTTATCAATCCAGTTGCAAGTACTAAACAGGCTGGCCCAACAGTACCGTATTTTCTGGCCTATAAGTCAATACCTTTTTACTTGAAAATAAGGTCTTTGTCTTTTACTCCGAATCAATTTATTTTGAAATCGCATCATCATGTATACAGATTACGGTACCTGGTATGCTAATTAAATTTCTCTTTAATCATCATTATCAAAAACAGGTAAACAAAACCTCCAAATGTTGTTAAATTACTATTAATAAATTCTTTAGACTAATATGACTGTGTTTATATTTATAAGTTTTTGTCATTATTTAGTTTGCATTCTGCATGTATTTTCTTATTTCTCAAAATTTATTTAAAAGAAAAAAATTACCGAAAAAAAAATTCTCCAGGCTACATAGCACACTTAGGGTCTTTACTGTTTAGTGTACTGTACTAATTCAGAGCATATTGTTTGTTCCTCCAAAAAAAGATCTAAAATTATTTGTATTATTCATCTTTTATAACCATTTTTCATGGTTCCTGATCACATTTTAGCAAGTGGTCCCTCGATATTTGATTTTCCAGTATTCTGTTGGACACATGCGAGCTATTACCAGCATAGCTTTGTCATTGATCTAATTGATCCGATAAAGGGATGTAATCCATATTAACTCGAGCATTCTGTTATTTACAAAATACCATAGATTATGCTTTCAGCTGAATCCCCCAAATCATATGTTTCTTATTGTATTTGACAAAGTTTCTCAAATATATTGTTTGAACTAAATTAAATCATATGTATATATATATATATATATATATATATATATATATATATATACACACACACACACACACAGTGGATTTTCGTTCATCCAGACACATTCATTCCCAGTGAATATGTCAGGAATAACAAGTTTTCCGGATAATTGAATCATCCACATTTTTTTATTTTGCGATATCATCTCACCGTAAATATGTACATGTATATGCTAGCTTTAAATGTAATATACTGTATATTCAATAATGAATACATCTATTAACTGGTGTTTATTTGACATTATTATAATATGCGCTTGTATGTACTTATACAGTAAATATAAGTTTACACAATTAACACATCGAACACATCACACTATATACATGTATGTACATACATTTATCATGTCAGTTTCCTGAAGAAATCTGTAACCTTTGTTTGCCTGGATTCTTTGGCGATCTATCTGTAATGATTAGTGATAGTGGCCATAGATTGTCAAGGGCTTCACTATAGTGTTTTATGTCATCACTGGTGAATATTGCTGATGTCTGCTCAAAATAAGAAATTAATGTTGCTGTATTAAAGAGGCTTAATGAAACTTAATTTATTTACTTTATGTTATGTCAAAAAGCATGGACGATTTGATCCCAGTGTGTTTATATAATTATTTTTAAAGAAACGTTGGCGACTAGCTAAAACAGTCATTGTTTATACAATTGCTGGTTACAATATGGTTACGCTACTTAGTTATTGATAATGGCCATAGATTCTCAAGGGCTTCACAATTGTGTTTTATGTATTATTTTACTGACTGTATTTTCATATATGATTTTTCGAATTTTCTTTTTGTTGGACAGATTATTCTAGATTATCGAGACAAATTTTAATGTAATTTTATACTTTGGTCCCTGATTTTGATTTCCAGATCCAGAACGTGGATTTCTTGATTAACAGAGCAAATTAATGTTGAGGAATTCCGTTCCCATTGAATTATGTTGGATAGTGAGGTTTCTGGAAAAACGGCATCTGGATTAACGAGGCTTCACTGTATATATATATATTTATAGTGAGCATGCGCGCATGTGTGTGTGCAAGAAAGAGATGAGAAAAATTTTCCGTGTACAAGACCATTTGTTATTCAGGGAGGTTTATATTTGTAGCTTTTGCAAAGAGGAAAAGAATATATTTTAAATTAACTGATTTATTACAACCCTACTATAATCCATTTCAATAAACAATGGTAAATCAACAATTTATTCTTGTTTATATTATGATTTACATTGTCACAATAACCACATGGCTATACAGTGTTATTTACACTGTAATTAAACATGCTTAGCACATTGATTATTATTGAAACCAGATTGAGGCAAGAATTTACAGATTAGGTCAAATCAGTGAGGCTGCCAGTGGGGAAATGTCGTATGAATCATCATTTCATAATTTTGTTGGATATGTAACAGATGATGCAATTCATGTCATGTCATAAACATGTATTTTTTCAGTATCACCTCCAACTGTCACATATGTAATAATGTCATCTTTGTAAAATAGACAGTTGGGTCATAATGGATTTTTTTAGTCCCCTTTTTTCCTATATTCAGTAAACGATATGATACGTTGTATATCAGTTATTTAACTGTATTTTTAGAGAAAAGCATAGATGTTCAAAAAGTCCTTTAAAATTTCTTATTGTTACTTGTCCATGGGCAAACCATGTTTCAGATACTTATTTGCCCATCAAATTGATATTTTACTAGATTGAAAGATGTCTCTTAGCTAGTAGCAAATTTCATCTTTTCAAACAGGTTATCTACATCAGGATATTCCTTGCATGTGTATGAAATCATTTGCCATGGCAACAGAAAATGTTTGAAGACCTGCTTTCATGTATTTGATTGTTAAACAATTGAACTTACTTACACTTAATGTTATTACAACATTTCAGCAAACGGCAATCCAAGCAACATCCCAAGTCACTATACTGGGACGTACACAAACTTCGTGAAAACATTCCCTGTGGTTTACCGCCCACAACTGATGAATGGCAGCACAGTTGTTGTTCCAACAGTCATTTCAGAGAAGGACAATGAAGATTGGTTGAAATGTAAGTTTGGGACAAATGTGACTTGAGTGCACACATACTTAAAAAAAAGTCACTGCTTATTTTCCCCACTTAAGCAGAGCTCTATAATGAGAACTCCATTCACTTCACATTATTTGGAAACCTTGTTAACAAAGTTAAATTCTCAGATGTTTTACAGGCAGTGAGGATACAACATTTAAACATGTAAATGGTTAGTTTAATGTACTGTCTGTAAATGTTGAGAAAATCAGTAACCATGTAAACAAACTTGTACATGTACATGGTTGCCAGTGATGCAAGAACTAGATTATTCTGACACCATGTAGAACAATCCTAATGTTAACCTCTTAATGCTGAGTGCCTGTTAGTACCATATTTTAAAGTCTCTGGTATGATGGCATGGGGTTGGAACCATATATTATTTGAAACAAGGATAAATAGTACATGTACTTAAAAGAAAGACACAGTACCTGATTGTTGTTGTAGGGTTTAACGCATATAGTTATGGCCCTTGATAATTAACTGAAATGTCTTTACAAGCTCAAGAACCTTTAAGACAATTCTGATGCAATTTGTCATGAATATTGTCTCATTGATGTTAAGTAGTATGCATTTTATTTTATCTTCACAGTCAAGTTCATATCTTTACAAGTGATGTGAATTCTACCTGTCATAGCTCAAGAAATATTGGACATATTCTGATTCAATTTGGTATGAACATTGTATCACAGACCTGCCAACCATTAAGATTATTCCATAAGTCTTATAAAAAACCATTTAAATTATGAGCTTATGGCATAAAAGCACAAACTACGGAAATTAGATTGTTGCCAAAAATTCTGGAAAATTGGTTCATCCATGTTCGATTTGGATGCAGGCTTCATATAGGAATTAGAACAATTAGGAAGGGAACCATACTAACTTTACAGGAGTACCTCAGATGCTTCCATACTAACTTTACAGGAGTACCTCAGATGCTTTAAACTGCACATATATTTTCATGTAAAAGTATCAGCATTATCAAACTGTTTTTTGATTATAGAATTTTCAAATATGTTGTCCAGCAAGTGATGCAAATTGAAGACAAAAGGGAAAATAAGCCTGTAGAAAAGTGTTAATAATCATTACAGAAGTATAAAAAGGGAAAATAAGCCTGTAGAAAAGTGTTAATAATCATTACAGGAGTATAAAACGTGAAAATAAGCATTACAGAAGTATAAAAAGTGAAAATAAGCCTGTACAAAAGTGTTAATAATCATTACAGAAGTATAAAAAGGGAAAATAAGCCTGTACAAAAGTATTAATAATCATTACAGAAGTATAAAAAGGGAAAATAAACCTGTAGAAAAGTGTTAATAATCATTACAGGAGTATAAAAAGGGATTATAAGCCTGTAGAAAAGTGTTAATAATCATTACAGGAGTATAAAAAGGGAAAATAAGCCTGTACAAAAGTATTAATAATCATTACAGAAGTATAAAAAGGGAAAATAAACCTGTAGAAAAGTGTTAATAATCATTACAGGAGTATAAAAAGGGATTATAAGCCTGTACAAAAGTGTTAATAATCATTACAGAAGTATAAAAAGGGAAAATAAGCCTGTACAAAAGTATTAATAATCATTACAGAAGTATAAAAAGGGAAAATAAACCTGTAGAAAAGTGTTAATAATCATTACAGGAGTATAAAAAGGGATTATAAGCCTGTAGAAAAGTGTTAGTAATCATTACAGAAGTATAAAAAGGGAAAATAAGCCTGTAGAAAAGTGTTAATAATCATTACAGAAGTATAAAAAGAGAAAATAAGCCTGTAGAAAAGTGTTAGTAATCATTACAGAAGTATAAAAAGAGAAAATAAGCCTGTAGAAAAGTGTTAGTAATCATTACAGAAGTATAAAAAGGGAAAATAAGCCTGTAGAAAAGTGTTAATAATCATTACAGAAGTATAAAAAGGGAAAATAAGCCTGTAGAAAAGTGTTAATAATCATTACAGAAGTATTAAAAGGGAAAATAAGCCTGTAGAAAAGTGTTAATAATCATTATAGGAGTATAAAATGAAATATTCAGATTCTTGTGAGTAAGAGCAGAAGGGGGGGGGGGGGGACATAATTACATAGATTAGACATCACAATCAAAATTTTTGTATGTTTTGTGGTTGTGGATATGAATGCTGCTGTTAGGTGAAACAAAGGGAAAAAAATCCAAGAATTATATCAAGTTGAGAGATAGCAACAAACCATTGAGATGTATTTGTAAATTAAGTTTGTACAACTATACCAGTGGTAAATAAGGTCTAAGTGTACTTTACAAACTTTTCAGTTAAACATAATTTTTATCGTTGCTGCATGTTTCAAATACCAAACTTTTATTTAATTTTTCCAGCTTTACAAAAGTAGTTTATGATATTTTGTCCCATCTTACTAACGTAGGGGAAATAAATCCACTGCCTTACTGAGATGGCCTCTTTAGGGTTTGCAGCTCTTTGCCTTTTTTTAGTTATGTCTGTAATAAATTATTCTTGACACAGTTATATCCCTTGCCAAATGAAATTAATATCTGTACATGGAAACTGGGAACATTGTATGCTGTCAGCATAGCTCATGAACATTTTCAGATTAAATTTGGTTAAAATATTGTCTTTTACCACTTTCATGTCTTTTAAGGGTTTTGTTTTACCTGCCCCTGCCAGTCACTTCATGTATTTTACATGGAATATTGTTTTTAATCAGCAATACTCAAAACTTCATAATCTCGTGCAATTTGATGTGAACCTGGATAGATATAGACCTTGATGTTTCTTTTTTTTTCGGGGGGGGGGGGGGGGCTTGGTCTATTTAGTTTGGATGCAGTTTGGGTATATCAACATATTGGGTACCTTTTACTTCCAGGTTTGAACCTAATTGTGTATTATAAAAATTATAAAAATTGTAAAGCAAAAACTTGTGTTACTAGACTGTGTCATAATCATAAAGATGTTAATGATACCTTTATGAATGCATCATACGGCTTAGTGACCAAGAGTATTTAAGGAGGATTTTTGATTACATGACTATTTGGGTGAGAGTTTGCACAAGGGTCAGGTAGTGTCATTTCAGATGTGTATGTAATATCTGGAATTTGAACCAGTGGTATAGTTTATATTGTAATACACAATTATGCTGCTTATCTAGTCTCTTATCATTCATCTTCATAAATTTACATGGGATGTTGCTTCCATTGATGAGTCTTTGGTGAAATTTAATTTCAGGCATGCTGTGTCATCATTTAGAGGAGTTTAGCCATACTATGCCATATTTCTTCCAAATTTGATGCACCTAACACTAATATTGGTAGCTCTTAGGTTCACATACAAAAAATGCTCAGTACAGAGGTTGCTGGGGCCCTGAGTGGTCTAAAGTACTCTCTGTTACAAATCACAGCCATCTCACCTCTGTGTGGGTTTGAGTCTCATATTTGGCCAATATGGGTTTGTGAGAAAGTTTGCCAGTAGCTTCTTGTGGGTCGGTAGATCTTTCTGATTTTTTTCTCGAGTTCTTCCTCCACCAGTAATACTGGCTGCCATATATAGCCTATTGTGTGCTGATAAATGGTATTAAACCCTACTACTACAACAACAGAGGTTGTTGAAGTTCACTATGTAAATATGTGTAATAAAATAAAAGGGCACATATATCAAGCAAGATCGGTTCAAATCAATTTTGCAATAAAGAATGAATTTTTTGCATATTTACAGTGTTGACACCATATGCATATGCAAATATCTTTGCATTGTCAACGAGCATCATGTCTCTTGATTCATTTGACTACCTTTCAAATTATTGTAGCACTAGATATTAATCTGCACTGTAAAAATACACTCACTTGTTGTAGAGTTCATTTCTTATTCATTTTCATTAACATGTTATGTAGAGTTAGAAGGTTTTCATTGGATTGTTAAAAAGCAGGAAATTGCGAAAAATGGCTATGTTATTCAGGAATTGATGAAAATCTATTTGGAAATTACTTCCCAAAATGACTGAACATCTAGATGACACATGTATTAAATATAAAATGAGAATAATTAAAGGGATACATTTAAGGTCCAGGTTGGAAATTAACATTGATGCATAAACATTTGTTTGCTGTTAATCAGTAGATGTTGTGTAATAGATGTATTACATGCTAATTGATTACACCATTGTTTACCATGATTTGATTTGCAAAGCCCCCTAAAATATTCATGTATTGTCATTTAACTAAAAGTTTGCCTCATACAATGTCTATAAGACTGATTGGGAGTTCTAGAATATGGTTAGCTTTAAGCATTTTGGCATAAAGGTCTCTCAGTATTGGACAAATGATACCTTCAAATACAGATGGATATACAAAAGTACAGCAGCCTGAAACTAATTGTTTCTATAGCATGCAATAAATAGCAAAGGAAGAGCTTTCTACAGAGCCATCCCAGATTTTTTGGGTGCCAATTATTTGTGCATTTGGCAATTAGGCAGGTCTTAGCTTTTGAGTGATCTGTGGCTTATTTGGGGTTCTTGTTACAGATTCTGTTGGTGCCAAGTATATATCTGACCAAGTGAGTAACGTGGACAAACTTGATTACATAATAAACATACTTTTCTCAAATTTTCTTGATATTTTGACAAGCTAATCATATTCTGTCAATCAGCATATTTCAAGGAGCAAAAACATATTTTAAATAAATTTTGCTGCAGTAAGTGGCTAACATTCTTTTCATACATTTGAGTGGTCAGTTGTACCCCAAGTTTCAATTTTTTTTTGTAAAACCTTGGATTCATTACAGCAATTTTTATAGAATATAGAATGGGTTTTTGATTTTGCACCAAAAAAACGTACATGTAACAGTAACACTGAAACAGTGGGACATTATGTAGCATTCAGAACATTGATAACACTCAAGTTGAAAACAGTTTTAGATGATTCTTTTTTGCATAAATTGTCTCAGATGGAAATTATAATTATTGTGGCTTTAACCAAGCACATTATATTTTCATTTTGAAATACATGGAGATATATTATATTAAGGATACAAGAGTAACTATTTGTAGGAAATATAAAAACTTATACAAACTTTTCTTTTATCCTCAGCTCCACAGTTTGTAGCATCCTTTGATTTGGACAAAGAAGTGTACTTTTTTTTCCGTGAGGAGGCAGTAGAATTACAGAACTGTGAGGAAAAGAAAATTGTTTCAAGGGTGGCTAAAGTATGCAAGGTGGGTCTCACATAAATAAAAAACTTCATTTCTTTCATTGGATTTGTTTGTTGTAAGAGGTGACCATTGTAATGAGCTGCATCATCAAGAGATTAGGTGGTTTAAGAATTTTAAATCGTGCAAAGTATTTTAAGAAATGATTTTTGTCAGCCAAGAAAAGCTTCTAGTCAGTCATTATCTTATAAAATACACCAATAATATTGAAACTGTGTGGGTGACATTTCTTTGAGTGTTGGCTTATCTTTTTCTTTTTCATTTTCTTCCATGAAGGAAGTTAATATACTTTATTTGCATATTGGATGGAGTTACAAAACTACACAGATTCAGGACCATTCTTAACTCAATCAGCCCCAATCCCATCAATGCACACAATCTGGTTTCTGCATTCAACAGCCAATCATTTTGTAGCTCGAAGTTTCTCGACTGCAATCAATGGTCAATCTCGTTGATGCTCGATTTGAATTTGTGGTAGATACAACCTATCTGATTGGTTACAAATGGGGCTTTTTGACAGAATTAGACCACTTGTAACCAATCAGAAATGATTTTACTTTCATTTGTGTAAACATGGATTGTTCAGAAACCAAGTGTTACTAAGTGTTTTGTTTTTAATGGTTTAACGCCATTTTTTCAGCACAATATAGGCTATACATGGCGGCCAGTATTATTGGTGGAGGAAGGACCCAGAAAACCCCCGGAAAGAACCACCGACCCACGAGAAGCTACTGGCAAGCTTTTTCACATAACTACATTAGCCGAATCTTAGACTCGAACCAACGCAGACAGAGGTGAGATGGCAGTGATACGTAACGGACAGCGCTTTAGACCACTCGGCCACTCGGGGCCCCGTTACTAAGTGAGAACAGTTTCAATACACATGTTCTGTTCTTGAAAAATCTTAAATGATGGCAGATATATGAGTGAATTTTGATGGCGATGAGAGCAAAAGTGAGGAGTTTCTCTAAAAATCTAAAAAAAATATTGAGGAAGCAGAGGAAAAATATGTTTGACAGTTCAATAATTTGTGAGATTTAGAATGGGACATTGAAGTTTCTTGCGATTGAATCATCATCATCATAGGATGCTGATAGCGAAAATGAAAGAGTTTCTGCTGATCTAGAAGATTGGAGCAATCATCTTCTGCCTGTCCAAATCAATGATTTTAGTGAACTGAATCCTAGACCTACAACAAACATTGACAAGGAAAAAAGAGAAATCTAGTTTTTTTCACTTATTATTATTTCCAGAGAAACTGTACACAGACATTGCAAATGAAACCAATCCATTTGCCCAAAATGCATATATTATTATTGGTATCACCGAACAAAATGTGGTATCCAACCTGCAAAATGTGTTCATTGAACAAAGTAAATGTATGTACAAATTGTTTCAAACTATATTACATATTAAATTTTCCTGGTTTATTTTAATGGAATTAAGTGCTGCTGATGTGATATTTCTAACAATGTTACACATAATTTTGTAAATAGTGTATAAATAAATTGTGAAAGACTTAGACAAATAGGATAAAAAAATAGATCACTGTGTAGACAAATTCATTTGGAATAATTGGTGAAAATTTTATGGATTACTATTGGATATAAGAAGAGAAATTAAGGTAAGTGTGAATGCATGTGCACAATGTTCAAAAACTTCCCAAACAGGTAAAACACTCTGGGGCACAAGCAGCTAGACACAGCTAAGTGTTGCTAGAGCACAGTGGCAGTGCTACTGATAAGTGTGCTGCAGCTGAATGAGTTAAGATTGCTACCTCAAGGTCTCTTTCCTGAAGAAATGGGAGAGTGCTCAGCTAGTTATTTGAACAAAGAGAAACAACTCAAAGTCTCAATTGTTTCTTGTGGTTCTCCTTACAGAAAGACAAGGGTTCAAACATGAGTCAGCGTTACTGGCTGTCATATCAGAAGGCCCGTTTACTCTGCACCTTGCCAGGATTTAACCGAGATTACTTTGATGATATCCGTAAGTAGAAACACGATCGAGATTACACAAAAGATTGTAGTAGTAGTGGTGGATGTTGTATGTTGAAAGATTATAAGGCAGATGGATAAGCTTATTTTGAAAATTAAGGTGATTTGTTAGTAGTAATAGGTTATCTTTTTCTTGGAAACAGTCTGTCAGATGTTTCAGTTTCTCTATCAAATACATTACCTGATCTCATTAACATTAAAATATATTACCTGATCTCATTAACATTAAAATATGTTACCTGATCTCATTAACGTTAAAATACATTACCTGATCTCATTAACATTAGAATACATTACCTGATCTCATTAACATTAGAATACATTACCTGATCTCATTAACATTAAAATACATTACCTGATCACAGTAGCGTTAAAATACATTACCTGATCTCATTAACGTTAAAATACATTACCTGATCTCATTAACGTTAAAATACATTACCTGATCTCATTAACATTAGAATACATTACCTGATCTCATTAACATTAAAATACATTACCTGATCTCATTAACATTAAAATATATTACCTGATCTCATTAACATTAAAATATGTTACCTGATCTCATTAACATTAAAATACATTACCTGATCTCATTAACGTTAAAATCCATTACCTGATCTCATTAACATTAGAATACAATACCTGATCTCATTAACATTAAAATACATTATCTGATCACAGTAACATTAAAATACATTACCTGATCTCATTAACATTAAAATACATTACTTGATCTCATTAACGTTAAAATACATTACCTGATCTCATTAACATTAGAATACATTACCTGTTCTCATTAACATTAAAATACATTACCTGATCACAGTAACATTAAAATACATTACCTGATCTCATTAACATTAAAATACATATCCTGATCACAGTAGCATTAAAATACATTATCAGATCTCATTAACTAAAAATACATTACTATACATACTTTCACCAACTCTGGTGGAATTTCTTTGGATATTGTACTTATGGAAATTGTACATGATCTAAGCGCACAGCTAACTAAATTGACTGCTCCCTTTTTCTAAATAAATCAGCCTGAATTAGTCTAAAGTACACTATCTTTAATAGTTATTCAAATAGAGAAAATTGAATTTTGCCACACCAGACAATACGAGCTTTTGAAAGTGAATGAATAAAATAAGCAAATATATAAAATGTATTTAAAAAAAAACGTTAGTGGATCCAGATGATTGCTACTGTGAACACTGAATTGAACATTTTAATTTTGACCATTCATCATTCAGGGTTTGTATGGTCTTTGAAGGTCTTTGAGAGTTTGGGAAAAATGAGGTAGCATTTTCAAGGCCTTGAAAGTTTGGGAAAATCGAGCATATTACCCTGAGGTCTTTAAAAGTCTTTGGAAATTGAAATAAACCCCCCCAAAAATTAATTTATTTCCAGAATAACAAATAAAATTATCCGAGGTTGATAAGATTCAGATATAATCTAGTTATCCTGGTTTCTTTCTTTTGATGACCCTTATTGCCGCCGCATTAACAAAAGAGGCTTTGTTTTGTTTGGCCATCCAAAGTATGCTTCGGCGGCGACTTCAATCACACATGCACTCTTCATCAAAGCATGACGGTGCCGCTACACACTTCATCAAAGGAAGTCACCACTAAAATTGCCCAAGGTCGTTAGCTTCGGATATAGCTGGTTTTCCTGGCTTCTTTCGTTTGACGAATAGTTCAATTTGATTGGACGAGTCCATCAGTTTTAGCCAATCAAAATGTTAATTACACTAATTCTACGTAGAAAGTTCGCGAAAGTTACACGCTCGAGAATTCAAAATTTGTTCATTCGATTTACATCTTCTGCAAGTTCAGTGTTTAAAGATGCCAGGTCTTTGGTCTTTCAACGATATCTGGCTTGAACAAGAGAAATACAAGGAATGGCTGCAAAAGGATGAATTATGTAAACGAAAGACGTTTTGTACATTGTGTAAAAAGACGAGCAACTTGGCTTCAATAGGAGAAGGAGTCCATGCAAATTAGTAACTACATACTAATTTAGTGGAACGAAGATGCAGAAGTATAAGCTATTGGTAATTTTGGGCAAAATAATGTTAACTCATTACTCTTCGGGTATAAAATAAGATATTGTTTAATGTGATGATTTGGGAGATATGGCAAAAGAGTGACCGCTTAAATTTACTTATACCGTCGGTTTATTTAACACGTTTGAGGGACAAAAATCATTTTCGAAAATTTTGTTCTACATAATAATGTTCCTTGGTTTAATATAAAAACATACATTGTAATAAATTCAATTCACGGATAAACAGTTTCAAAGTGCGCATGCGTACACTATAGTAGAGTTAAGCAAGAGTTGTTGTTCTTGAATTGTGAGTATCTAAAAAAAAAAGTGTGCTGTGAAGCTTTAACTGTAAGAAGTCAAGTCATTTGATTAGGTAAATAAATAAAAGAATTAAAAAAAACGTATTTCCAGTTGACGGAATATCCCTGTTTCTCATTGCCGACCCTCGACTTTTTCCCCAATGGTATTAAAAAAAATTAAAATCACATTGATTTGTGTATCTATAGTATGACTATACATCCTCGTTTGTTTGTACCCATATCGATTTCAATAACGAAAATAATTAAATGGTAAAATGTGCACAGAAATAAGGCAACTGAATTAGTGATTTATAATTTCTAACCTGAATGTGACCAGAATGGCACTAATACTATCATCTCCTGCACATATCATGATTAACGGACTTTCCAAAGAAATAAACGGGTTGGTATAGTTAGACTATAATTGAGCCCGTTTTGCCCAGTACTTTGAAGTGCTTGAAATATTACTAGATTTATAGATAATGTTTATTTTTAAAAAATGGAGAAAAAAGCACGCCCAACCTTGATGAAGTGTTTTATTATGTCCTTTCCAAAAGAAAGGAATATGTCGAGCTTTGGAATGTTCTCCAGAAAATGTTGTTGTCACACGGGCAGGCAACAGTGGAGAGAGGATTTTCTGTCAACAAACAGGTATCTGTTGAGAACCTTAGCAGAGAAAGCCTCAGAGCTCAAGGGCTAATCATTGACACAATGAGAAAAGCAGGTGGACCTTTGGAAATCTTCATTAGCAATAAAATGATGACACATGGCTCCTTTGCAAGACACAAGTACCATGCTTGTCTGGATAAGAAGAAAGCAGAGAATGATGAGAAAAACCAGAAAGGAAAGAAACGGGAGTTAGCCTTGGATGAAATGGAAGAACTTAAAGCCAGAAAACTGCCTCTTGAAGCTAACATTGCCAGCCTACATGCTTCCTCTGTACAGAAAGCAGAAGAGGCAGAGTTAAAAAGGACTCATTGTGCTTGTCACAGAGTCAAATGCTGTTAGGAGAAAAGCAGAGGAAGAGATGACAGTGGTAGCGTCAAATTCCAAAATGATTGAAGAGAAAAGAAAGCAAATATAATAATGCATTTAAAGCACTGCTGATGTCAGTTGAGAGAACAATTTATTTTGTATTAAATCTGACACGTATGTTACATATTTCTGAAAGAACAACAAATGTTAACCTATCTTCCAGATAATTATAATACAATTTTAGGAAATTAATTATAGTTTGACTTTAATCAGTAATCAATATTGTAGTATTTGGCATTCATTTTTCTCGTATAACCTGTATACACAATATTAGCAAAAATAGGTCTTGGAAATCTCTGTTTGTGGTCTTTGAAAGTTTGGGAAAAGTCTTTGAATTTATCATCCATAGTTCAGTATGAACCCTGTCATTTATTGTAAGTGGTGTGTTGATAGTAAAAAAAACAAAAAAAACAATGCACATTTGAAGGCATCTGGCTTGACCAAAACGACCATTCTAGATTGGTATTTCCCATTCGTACCATGCTCCATGGTTGTCATAACTAGTCTGGTTCTACTAGCATTTCCAACAGATAGAGCTTTTTTATGCAACTAATGACTTAGCATCATCATTGGACACAAAGCATAATAAAGGGACAATGCTCTTGTCATTGATGCAGACATGCCTGACCACTTTGATCCAACAGGAAGGATACATTTTAGATTTAGGGTAGTCTAAAAAGATGTAAAGAATTTTGTATCCTTTGGAATGCTCTGCACCACCAAATGTAAATGATATGTACACGGTCAAAGTCTTGGTGGATTTGGATGATGAAGACGAATTGTTATTACATAGTGGCTAGTCAACTTGTTACCAGACTTGGTAATGGTCAGCAGTGAGTGGACACTGCAGAAGAAAGCTCTTCACATCAGTCTCTAGGAAATGTAGGCCATTTTCAATGCCTCCTATGCCTGTGTGGAATGCATCAAAATGGTTTTCTTAATGTCAGATACTTTGATCAGTGTACTACCTCATGAAAAGATGGGGTAAAAAATCACTGGGTCTTTGCACCATGGTATATTTGTGCTCAGTATGATATAGATATTAACGTCTCACCATCCCAAGTAGACACAATTTCCTGAGGACTCGTCAAGGAGTGTGTGTGATCAACTGTCTCCTGCAGAGTAGTCATGACATCTGGCCCTCTTTCATTAAATATACAACCTATGCTTAAACCAATTCACAGTGAGATTTAGCAACACACTACCCCTTTTTATTTCTCAGTTAAATCTTGGGCATGTGCTACCAACTTCCTTTCAACTGGAAGAGAATGTGGAAATATGATTTCTATCCAGTGACTCTAATACAGAAACAAATCCAGAAAATGGGGCAGGGGGCTTAAATTTTTCCAGAATAGTTCCGATTGCCTTTCTGTTGGGACAAATTATGGTTGATGGATTTGTACAGTTGGAAAATGGATATACCAGGCAAGTTGTAGTGTACCTCATGCTGCTTAAGCAGCCATTGTCACTGGTATTCCATCTGTATCTGGAGATGCCTGACTCTTGCCAGAAATATCCTCTGCAATTAGGAATTCTCATCTTCTCAATTTGGGAGCAGCTTCAGACAGCCAGATAGCCCTCAACGTTGGAGACATGATGGGATGTGGTGAGTTTTCAACAACTCATCACATTACTGATGTAACGAGGGGCCCGGAAAAGCTGAGAGGTCTAAAACGGTATCCATTATGGATCACTCCATCTCACCTCTGTCTGCGTGGGTTAGAGTAAGATTTGGCCAAGGTGGATATGTGAGAAAGCTTGCCAGTAGCTTCTCGTGGGTCAGTGGTTCTTTCAGGGGGTTTTCCTGGGTTCTTCCTCCACCTTTAATACTGGCCACCATGTTTAGCCTATCTTGTGCTGAAAAAATGGCGTTAAACCCTACAACAACAACTGATGTAACGCCATTCTCAGCCTTAATTTTCCAACTTCCTTGTTTCTTTTCCTCTTGAAGACAGTCAAGGGATACTGTTTCATGGTTGCATTGTGCAAAAACCAATATTAGTTGCAACAAAAACCTTTCAAACTTCATTTTCGACATATCAAGACCGTACTTGCTCACCTTGAGTTCAGAGCGGTCTTGATGTTCCTTATCTTGTCCAAGTTTGAGTCCCTGTCTTGATCAAGCAGTTAACATATAAGACTTGCTTCCTCATGGTTGTATCTTCAGCTTGCAGGAAAAGTGACATGTATGCATTGTCAATGGATCTGTATTACTTACTGTTCTCGTGGCTTGGTCATACTAATTGTACAACCTGGCTTTTCTTTCTAAAAACATGCTAGTCACCAGGCAACCAACAAATAACTGTACACTGTATGCAATTGTTCCATTGAAAAAAGTGAAGCTTTAGGTGTCATTTCTCAACCTTAAATGCTATATGAAGCACAAAAAAACATCCATAGCAGATATGGCTCCAACTGGTTAGGGTAGTAAAGCAAGACTTAACCCCACAAGCACTGACTGCTTGTCTCAAAGGGGTTATTAGTTTAGCATACTCGGAACTCTCACAGGATCAGGAAATACAAAGAATTTCCATGAAGCTATCCTTGAATTGTAATTTCAAGTAAGTTGGCTTGCACACCTAATCTATTTTCTCCAGTTTATATTTGGATCACAAAACCTGTTACCGCTCCTCTGCCCTACTGGTTGGAGCATCTGTCTTGGATGCAATTGGTTGCTGGCTTGAATGTTGCCAGAGTCATACCATAGACTTATAAAATTGGTACTGTACTAACAGCTATCTCGCTAGGCACTCAGCATTAAGAGGTTAGTATTAGCAGACGTGATTTTTCTCCGTTTTGAAGCAGACTTCTGCTTTTCTACTGATTTGAGTCAGATTTTTCTAGATGTAGTCCATTTTTTATATTATTTCTGATTCGGTTTTTAAAAAAACTGGTTTGTTTAGTAATGTTTCGCAAATAACCTATGTAAATTATTCGTTCCATATATTAGGTAGCAAAAGACTCACGTAAAGAGTAATTGATTGGTCAAAGGTTTAAATTCATCCAATTAATCTTTGTGTAATGGAAACTGGTTGCAATGAAAAGAAGCAGGGTTGCTAAACATGGCGTCCTGAGTTGTTGAGAGAAATCTATTACGAGATTCCTCTCACCTTTGCCACCCCAATTTTGATATTTGGACATTTTTGTTGGGGTGTAGAGTCAAGAGTCCATTCCCTATCAAAAAGTTGGAATTCACTGACACCTTTTGATGTATACAATTTGATGTATCCCTGACAACTTGGTGCCTCAGAACTCCTGCATCCCTATCTTAAGAGGTCACCAGGTCTTGTATGACCTTATATGTAGAAACTGAATGTCAGATACATTACATAGTAATACTATGAATGAATTTAATACATTTCAGCAGTATATATTTGATGTATGCTGTGTCATGCATTGTCATATTGGACAAGAAATGCAGTGCAAATGTTCTGCCTTTTAATTGGTTGTTGTTGTGGGGTTTAACACCATTTCTCAGCACATGATGGGTTATACATGGTGGCCAGTATTAATGGTGGTGGAAGAAGCCGGGAAAAGCCCCGGAAAGAACCACCGACCCACGAGAAGCTACTGGCAAGCTTTCTTACATACAAACATTGCCCGAATCTGAAACTCGAACCCACACAGACAGGTGAGATGGCAGTGATCCATAATGGATAGCGCTTTAGACCACTCGGCCACTCAGAACCCTTTGTGTTTGGTGTTAAACAGCTCATCACAGGACTTGCAATTTTGTCTTTCACTCACCCACATGATCAAAATAATATTTTCAGCATTTCTGGTACTTTTATACTTTCTTATCTTGACCATAATATTTACAATCAAGAGTTTTAAAGTTTTCGTATCATCAATAACCTTCAAAAATTCTTTCTTGAACTTTACCATCCTTGAACTTTACTGTTCTTGAACTTTGCCGTTCTTGAACTTTACATCTGGTTGGCACCATGTAGCCACTATTGTGGTGAGATGCCATAAGATAATACTACATGCATATATTTGTACTTTCCAGTTTTCATTGCACTGTGCATTAAATGTTTATCAGCAGGGATATAAATATTAAAACATGTTACTCAGAATAACGTTGGATTATTTGTTTAATCCACCAATGTGACCTCTTCTAATTGGCCATTACTTGCTCGATACACTACATTACCTTTTATCATTCATATTGAAATACAACATGCTTTGTGCTTGAAGGTTCTTAGACAATAATTAACCTAATTTACTTGATGAATGTGTCCATGGCTGTAAAGGAGTTTATAATACCATGTCAAGTGCCAGATGTTGATAGGAATCTAATTAATACAGTAAACAGATTAATTAAACATGAAAGGAAATGAGATCACATTGTATTGGATAAGCCATAATAAGCCAACTGTTAACTGCTGTAATAATAACTGGTAGAAATGTTCACTGCTCCAATGGATTAGTCATTGTTGGAGTTTGGTGATCTGGTCAGTAATGTTACTGACCTTGGCTTAGCAGATTAGGAACAATTTCAAGCCCTGTCTCAATGACCTGAAAACCCATTTATTATTACAGTTGCTTGAGTGAAAACAAATATGAACTTAAAATTGCATAGCAAAAAGTAACTTTGTCCCATTGTGATGGTCCATCTTTCTCCATTAGCTTGATTTATAAGCGCATATTTATGAATATAGTAGTTAAACACTATTTCATTTTACTTTATATTATGGTGGCTGGGTGTGTGATCCAAATTTTATTTTTGTATGGCAGTGTATCAAGAGTAATTAAAGTTTTGTTTTGGTTGTATCCTCACAAAAGATGGACTTTCCCACCCACCCACCCCTTAGCAAATTCCAGCATAAGAAAAGTACATTTAATTATTTTAGTCCAGCTGGCTAGTCTGTGTAGGTTCGAGTCTAAGATTTGGCTAATATAGTTATGTGAGAAAGCTTGCCAGTATCTTCTCGTGGGTCGGTGGTTCTTTCCATTGGTTTTCCCAGGTTCTTCCTCCACCAATAATACTGGCTGCCATGTATAGCCTATCATGTGCTGAAAAATGGTGTTAAGCCCTACAACAACAACAACAACAACAACAACCAGCTGGCTAAAAATACTACTTCTCTTTGATTTTTTGGATTATAATTCTTATGGAATTGTCCATTGTTTCACCCAGTATAATTTGTATTACTAAAAATAATTACAAACTTTATTGTCTTGCTAAAATTAGTAACACAGTATAGATCCATTGGTCTTTCAGGTCAGTTTTATATGTCAAGGAATTCAACTAAAATTAGGTATATTATAGTAGTTATTTTCCACAGGAATTATTCTAGTGATAGTTGAAATTAATTTTAAAAGGAAATTACCACCATATTTACTCTTAATAATATTTGAGATGTTGGTTCTATAAGCATGTATTTTCAGTCATGATTCTTCTTTACTTTCAGAGGATGTATCATATGTAAAAGAAAATGGCACCTTCTATGCACTGTTTACGAAAATTGCGTAAGTATTAAATGCGCATTGAATACATATTGCATTTGCAAACTGTGCAAAAATGTTCTTATCACTAATGATACCATAAGCATAAAACATATGACAAAACTTGTATGTGTTAATAAGCATGTATGTGCTCAATGCAGATTCATAAAAAGTTTAAAAAGTAATTGTAAGAATGGTCACTTTTACAGTATTGTTCAGTTTTGAACAAATGTTTCTCCAAGTTTTTGCACATAATGAAAAATTGTCTCTTCTTTTTTGTGTTAATGTACACGCTGCTGCTGACAAAACAGACCTGGCTATCCATATTAATGTAAGCAAGCATGGTAGACCCTGAAGAAGGATAGAGCCAACTCGGGTAGATCAGAGTTTACAACAGATGCTATGTTTATGTTTTGAAGCAAACAAGATTGACCCTGATCTGCTAGAGGGCTACAAAAAGATGTAATGTATATGTTCACTTATAATACAAGTCAAACTACAAATAACAAAGATCCTATTCTTCTGTAATATAATGTGCCTTCAGATCAGGGTCTGTTTTGTTTGTTCTACTGATTACTCCTAACAGACTGCATAGACACATAATGTGTTGGCAAATCTGGGTCTGTGCAGATTGCAGTTGGATGCGTATACAGTAATATTTATTATTTTAAGTAAACATAATAGATCTGTGTGAGCATGATGTGGCTAGCAAAGATGTTTACCCTAGTTGACAAATTTGGTGGAATCATGTCTTGATCCAACTGTCTGTTCATCAAGTTTGGACACTGAAAGATACCATTGCTGGGGATTGTTGGATTTATGACTTTATATTAAGGTACAGTGGTCACTCTTATATGGCCAGCCCATCTGCACTGGGAAAGTGGCCGTATAATATGGGTGGCCATTCTAGAGGTGGATTAAATTGTTTGTGAGAAATATATGTAATATACATTGTAAGAAAGCTTTATACTTCAAAGCATTTATTATATTCATTTAATATCTTTGTTTAAAAGTAGCTTTAATTATTAAACAGTTTTCTTGTCTTAAGAATAGACTTATTTCAATTGAATATACATTAATAATTCTTATTCTTGAAGTAAGCATTTATGCAAGCAAGTATTATTGTCATGCACATTGCAAAACCATTCAAAAATGTCATTTAAATCTTGGTAGATACATAGTTCTCTTTACATTTGCTACATTTTACCACTGCTGCTGCATACTCTCCTTGTCAGTTATGATGTTGTTTTTCCGAATCTTTTCAGCATAAAATTGTTTAATTTGAGTCTTTCATTCGTAAAATGTTCAGCAAATCCCCCCATCCATCACCCCTGATATTACTGAGTATAATAACTGACTTTCTTCTAAAATAATGTCTCTGTTTATGTGATGACATGTTAATGTTTCGTAATGATTTAATCAGATGTTGCTAACTATGCGATTTAATTATACAGATGAAACATTTGTACAACGGGCAAAATGCCTTCTTTGTAAAGGAAGTGAGAGATGTATTTTCATGTGATTTTTCGGTCTTTGTCTGGTACTCTATTTTGTTCAAGGTTAATTAAACTGTGTTTTAATCCACACAATCTATATTTAGCCTATACTGACCGTGTTACGATCTTCACAATTATGTTCAGTTGTAATCATTAAAGAGAAGAACTTGACAGATGTGTGAAACACAAAACTCTTTTATCACAACATTGTTAAGCCCATTCCCTGTAAATGCCGGCTTTTATAGATAATGATATAATATTAATCTTAGTGCTAATTTATTTTAGCCTACACTTCTTTTAGTAATTTAAATCTGACATCTGGAGACAGGTAATGATGGTAGAGATAATCTGATTAATTAACTTACCATATGAATTATTGGTTTTGGACACATTTTAAATAAAAAGTGTCTGCTTGTAAGGGGATCAATTTATGTTGTTGTTGGGTTCAATGCCATTTTTCAGCACACGATTGGCTATACACTATATACAAACATTGCTTTACCTGTAGGTTTTAAAACATAACTTACTCAGGAATGTTGGATTTCTTCCAGATTTATCACACCTCTTTACATTGATAATGTTAGATACCTTCCAGATTTATCAGGCCTCTTTACACTGATAATAATGTTAGACGAGTTGGTTTTTCAGCTTTACAGATCATAATTTATATGAGCTATGGTTGTAAATGTCCATCTTCAATTTTTCATTTGCCAATACATTTTGCTTTGTTTAAGGTCCTACTGAGCAAACTATAGTGAGTGATCCCCATTGCAATGCAGCCCTTATTGATGTCACGAGTCTTCAGTGAAATATTTTTATGTCATTCATTGCTGCAGTACATTTTTTTTTCATGTTTCAGACACGGCGTAAAAGCATCAGCAATATGTGCCTACAAAAAGCAAACAGTAATAGATGTGTTTGCAGGGAAATACAAATACAAGGATAATGGCTTGTGGAAGGAACTTCCCAAAAACTTGGAGCCAAAACCCAGAACAGCAGATGTAGGTTTCATCTTGCAAGACAGGGAGTCATAGTATCGTTATTGGTAGAGAATTGAACAAATTGGGTCATCTGTCTATAAGTGTCTTTCTTCATTTACTACAAGTCCTAAATCTGTTGATGAATTTTTATCCATGCTTGGGTTGAAGCATTATGAATCTAAGTCTGGCCATTCTGCAGCATGCACTCTAGCACTTTTGACCTTTAGGTCACATACTGTATATACACACGTATAAGCCCGTTCGCATATAAGCCGACCCCCCAAACTGAATTGGTAAAAGTGGTATAAAGTGCATGACCCGCGTATAAGCCGACTCATAATTTTTATACAAACGGTACATCACAAGATGCACAAAGTGAGCTCTGAATACGTTTATTTAGGTAAATCACATTATTAAATAAAATAAAAGTAAGAAATCTAGTTTATATGTTGAAATAAAAACAATTCTGAAGTGTTAAGTCTTAATGGAAATTTAATTAATCCTCATTCTAAAATCATGAATTATAAAAGTTCGATCACTTTTAGAATCCTTCAAAATCAGGCTCTGTATCAGACTCGCCAAACAGTTCACGAAACTCAGCTTCTGTTACGGGCATGCTTTCATCATATACGTCGTCATTGTTATCATGGTCATCCGATAGTGTGTCATACTCCTTCTCGCTCTCTTCGTCATTGTCGGATTGAAATATATCATCATCCTCTGTTCCATCCATAGCATTGCTGATGCAGCACTTCCTGAATGATTTTGCTATCATTTCCGATAGAATTGAGTCCCACGCTTCTTCTACCCACATGGCGACCAAATTGATGTCGGGCCTCATTAAGTTTCCGCCTTTTGTCATTTTGACAGCCCCTGAACAAACCCATTCTGTCCAAATCTTTCGTATCTTGTCCTTAAAAGGTTTGTTAAGGTGGACATCAAGAGGTTGTAACACTAACGTTAAACCTCCTGGTATCACAGCCAGTGTTGTTTTCATTTTCTTTGCGGCCTTTTTGACTTCATCGGTTTTGTGTGCACGAAACATATCCCACACAAGCAATGAAGGTTTCCGAATAATTGCACCTGGTCTCTTGTTCCATACTTTCTCCAACCATTCAATTGTTCCACTTTCATCCATCCATCCATTTTGTTGTGCACGAACGAAGACACCAGCAGGAAATTTCATGGTTTTCGGCAGCGTCTTCTTTTTAAAAATGATGACAGGAGGCAGCTTTGATCCATCAGCTAAACAGTCCAATACAACTGTGAAATGCGTTTTTTCATCGCCAGTCGTTTTTATCCAAATAGTTTTATCACCAGCAGCATTGACTGTTTTATTGCTTGGTAAGTCAAATGTCATCGGCGTCTCATCCATATTTCCAATTTGTGACAGTTCAAATGAGCACTCCTTTCTGCATTTAATGATGAACTGCTGAAATGATTCAATCTTTTCTTCCAAGTCTTTGGGTAGCTTTTGTGCTATTTTCGTTCGCTGCCTGAGGCAGAAACCATTCCGGTTCATAAAACGCGATCACCAGCCGGCTGATGCAACAAATTTTGAATCTGCCAACTTATATTTATCATTTTTCGCCATCTGCATAGCACGTAGACGAATTGCAGTTATTGTGACAATGTATCCATTTTGTCGACGTTCACTTACAAAATCACTGAGTTCTTTCTCCAGCTCAGGAAAAGAGGCAATCCCTGTCCGAAAAGCCTTCTTGGATTTTGGCATTTTTTCTAATGTTGCTTTGCTTTTCCGCCATTCCCGTACTTGCTTCTCGTTCACAACAAATTTGCGTGCTGCAGCACAGTTGTTATTTGCTTCTGCATATTCAGTAACCTTAAGTTTGAATGCTGCATCATAAGCAGAACACTTTCTTTTACTTCCAACACTATTTATTTTATCCGATTGAATTGAATATAAACTTCTAGAGAGATTAAACTGAAATAATTTCTTTCAGTAGTTACTGTAGTATACTATTTATATACCTTATCCTGTAATTAGTTCTATGTGTGAATGGAGCCTCTCGCTATTGTTTCTTGAAGACTATCATACATGTATTTCTACTCTCGATCAAAATGTTTGTCGTATATACCTTCAGTATCGTAATTCTTTTATTTCTTTTTATGTAGATTCTTTTCATATTTACACTGAAATAGGCTAGCGTGCATTTCTACAAAACCGTAGAGTTTAATTATTACTGATTAGCTGAGGGTTAAATACTTGACCAGAGATTGTTAATATGGCGGTTCTTTTGGAAAATACACGTATTTCCGTAGTTCAAATAACACTTATGGCTGTATACCTTCAGTATCGTAATTCTTTTATTTTTTTTTACATAGATTCTTTTCATATTTACACTGAAATAAACTAGCGTGCATTTCTACGAAACCGTAGAGTTTAATGATTACTGATTAGCTGAGGGTTAAATACTTGAATAGAGATTACTAATATGGCGGTTCTTTTGGAAAATACATGTATTTGCGTGTTTCAAATAACACATATGGCTTTTTTTCTGGTGGATGGACATCTATCAAATAGACGTCAAGTACGTTAAAACATGTTTTTTATTCATTATCCTACCACTTATGTTAGAAAAAAAATATTTGTTTTACATCATGACAGGACAAATCTTATCAGCCATGTGGCATCATTAGGCATGTGATCTCATATTCGGCAATCGACAGAAACAATAAATATTGGAAATGGGGGGGGGGGGGATTATAAATTTCAGATTTGGAACTTGACCCGCAGATAAGCTGCCCCCCTCCCCCCACTTCCATGCCTTATTTTTGTCCTAAATTTCTCGGCTTATACGCGAGTATATACAGTAGTAAATTTGCATTATGGTGTTAATTTTATATATATATATATATATATATATATATATATATATATATATGTATATATATATATATATTTCTTCAGTTTTATTCATTCTTTGAATGAATTTTCATGAAGCAATGACTATTCAACCAGCAACATGCTTATTCAGCATATTGACTTAAATGTCATGGTCACTTTAGGGTTTCACTTCTAACCCTGTGTCATATGTCCGTAAAGATAAGATGTATATTCTCAGGAATGTGTTGGCATTGGTTTAATAAGTGTCAGTGTCAGTTATTTAAATATCCCTTTTGGAAAATACTTTTGATAAAGTGTTGTCGACTGATCCAGTGGCTTATTGGTTAGAGCGTCCACCTCAGATGTGTAAGTTTTCAGGTTCAAATCCTAGCCGAGTCATACCAAAGACTTACAGAAATGGTACTAACAGCTGCCTTAGCTTGATGCTCAGCATTAAGAGGTTAGTGTTAGAACTGGTCAGTCTCATTGTGACAGCTGTAGGTAGATTTGTATGCTGTTAAACATTGTCTTAAGATGGTCTGCAATCTCAATGTGATAGCTGATAGGTAGTTTTGTATACTGTTAAACATTGTCTTAAGATGGTCTGCAATCTCAATGTGATAGCTGATAGGTAGTTTTGTATACTGTTAAACATTGTCTTAAGATGAATTGAAATCTTAATGTGACAGCTGTAGGTAGTTTTGTATGCTGTTAAACATTGTCTTAAGATGGTCTGCAATCTCAATGTGATAGCTGATGGGTAGTTTGGTATACTGTTAAACATTGTCTTAAGATGGTCTGCAATCTTAATGTGATAGCTGATAGGTAGATTTGTATGCTGTTAAACATTGTCTTAAGATGGTCTGCAATCTCAATGTGATAGCTGATGGGTAGTTTTGTATACTGTTAAACATTGTCTTAAGATGGTCTGCAATCTCAATGTGATAGCTGATGGGTAGTTTTGTATGCTGTTAAACATTGTCTTAAGATGGTCTGCAATCTCAATGTGATAGCTGATGGGTAGTTTTGTATGCTGTTAAACATTGTCTTAAGATGGTCTGCAATCTCAATGTGATAGCTGATGGGTAGTTTTGTATGCTGTTAAACATTGTCTTAAGATGGTCTGCAATCTCAATGTGATAGCTGATGGGTAGTTTTGTATGCTGTTAAACATTGTCTTAAGATGGTCTGCAATCTTAATGTGATAGCTGATGGGTAGTTTTGTATGCTGTTAAACATTGTCTTAAGATGGTCTGCAATCTCAATGTGATAGCTGATGGGTAGTTTTGTATGCTGTTAAACATTGTCTTAAGATGGTCTGCAATCTCAATGTGATAGCTGATAGGTAGTTTTGTATACTGTTAAACATTGTCTTAAGATGGTCTGCAATCTCAATGTGATAGCTGATAGGTAGTTTTGTATACTGTTAAACATTGTCTTAAGATGAATTGAAATCTTAATGTGACAGCTGTAGGTAGTTTTGTATGCTGTTAAACATTGTCTTAAGATGGTCTGCAATCTCAATGTGATAGCTGATGGGTAGTTTTGTATACTGTTAAACATTGTCTTAAGATGGTCTGCAATCTTAATGTGATAGCTGATAGGTAGATTTGTATGCTGTTAAACATTGTCTTAAGATGGTCTGCAATCTCAATGTGATAGCTGATGGGTAGTTTTGTATACTGTTAAACATTGTCTTAAGATGGTCTGCAATCTCAATGTGATAGCTGATGGGTAGTTTTGTATGCTGTTAAACATTGTCTTAAGATGGTCTGCAATCTCAATGTGATAGCTGATGGGTAGTTTTGTATGCTGTTAAACATTGTCTTAAGATGGTCTGCAATCTCAATGTGATAGCTGATGGGTAGTTTTGTATGCTGTTAAACATTGTCTTAAGATGGTCTGCAATCTCAATGTGATAGCTGATGGGTAGTTTTGTATGCTGTTAAACATTGTCTTAAGATGGTCTGCAATCTTAATGTGATAGCTGATGGGTAGTTTTGTATGCTGTTAAACATTGTCTTAAGATGGTCTGCAATCTTAATGTGATAGCTGATGGGTAGTTTTGTATGCTGTTAAACATTGTCTTAAGATGGTCTGCAATCTTAATGTGATAGCTGATGGGTAGTTTTGTATGCTGTTAAACATTGTCTTAAGATGGTCTGCAATCTTAATGTGATAGCTGATGGGTAGTTTTGTATGCTGTTAAACATTGTCTTAAGATGGTCTGCAATCTTAATGTGATAGCTGATGGGTAGTTTTGTATGCTGTTAAACATTGTCTTAAGATGGTCTGCAATCTTAATGTGATAGCTGATGGGTAGTTTTGTATGCTGTTAAACATTGTCTTAAGATGGTCTGCAATCTTAATGTGATAGCTGATGGGTAGTTTTGTATGCTGTTAAACATTGTCTTAAGATGGTCTGCAATCTCAATGTGATAGCTGATGGGTAGTTTTGTATGCTGTTAAACATTGTCTTAAGATGGTCTGCAATCTTAATGTGATAGCTGATGGGTAGTTTTGTATGCTGTTAAACATTGTCTTAAGATGGTCTGCAATCTTAATGTGATAGCTGATGGGTAGTTTTGTATGCTGTTAAACATTGTCTTAAGATGGTCTGCAATCTTAATGTGATAGCTGATGGGTAGTTTTGTATGCTGTTAAACATTGTCTTAAGATGGTCTGCAATCTTAATGTGATAGCTGATGGGTAGTTTTGTATGCTGTTAAACATTGTCTTAAGATGGTCTGCAATCTCAATGTGATAGCTGATGGGTAGTTTTGTATGCTGTTAAACATTGTCTTAAGATGGTCTGCAATCTCAATGTGATAGCTGATGGGTAGTTTTGTATGCTGTTAAACATTGTCTTAAGATGGTCTGCAATCTCAATGTGATAGCTGATGGGTAGTTTTGTATGCTGTTAAACATTGTCTTAAGATGGTCTGCAATCTCAATGTGATAGCTGATAGGTAGTTTTGTATGCTGTTAAACATTGTCTTAAGATGGTCTGCAATCTCAATGTGATAGCTGATAGGTAGTTTTGTATACTGTTAAACATTGTCTTAAGATGGTCTGCAATCTCAATGTGATAGCTGATAGGTAGTTTTGTATACTGTTAAACATTGTCTTAAGATGAATTGAAATCTTAATGTGACAGCTGTAGGTAGTTTTGTATGCTGTTAAACATTGTCTTAAGATGGTCTACAATCTCAATGTGATAGCTGATGGGTAGTTTTGTATACTGTTAAACATTGTCTTAAGATGGTCTGCAATCTTAATGTGATAGCTGATAGGTAGATTTGTATGCTGTTAAACATTGTCTTAAGATGGTCTGCAATCTCAATGTGATAGCTGATGGGTAGTTTTGTATACTGTTAAACATTGTCTTAAGATGGTCTGCAATCTCAATGTGATAGCTGATGGGTAGTTTTGTATGCTGTTAAACATTGTCTTAAGATGGTCTGCAATCTCAATGTGATAGCTGATGGGTAGTTTTGTATGCTGTTAAACATTGTCTTAAGATGGTCTGCAATCTCAATGTGATAGCTGATGGGTAGTTTTGTATGCTGTTAAACATTGTCTTAAGATGGTCTGCAATCTCAATGTGATAGCTGATGGGTAGTTTTGTATGCTGTTAAACATTGTCTTAAGATGGTCTGCAATCTTAATGTGATTGCTGATGGGTAGTTTTGTATGCTGTTAAACATTGTCTTAAGATGGTCTGCAATCTCAATGTGATAGCTGATGGGTAGTTTTGTATGCTGTTAAACATTGTCTTAAGATGGTCTGCAATCTCAATGTGATAGCTGATAGGTAGTTTTGTATACTGTTAAACATTGTCTTAAGATGGTCTGCAATCTCAATGTGATAGCTGATAGGTAGTTTTGTATACTGTTAAACATTGTCTTAAGATGAATTGAAATCTTAATGTGACAGCTGTAGGTAGTTTTGTATGCTGTTAAACATTGTCTTAAGATGGTCTGCAATCTCAATGTGATAGCTGATGGGTAGTTTTGTATACTGTTAAACATTGTCTTAAGATGGTCTGCAATCTTAATGTGATAGCTGATAGGTAGATTTGTATGCTGTTAAACATTGTCTTAAGATGGTCTGCAATCTCAATGTGATAGCTGATGGGTAGTTTTGTATACTGTTAAACATTGTCTTAAGATGGTCTGCAATCTCAATGTGATAGCTGATGGGTAGTTTTGTATGCTGTTAAACATTGTCTTAAGATGGTCTGCAATCTCAATGTGATAGCTGATGGGTAGTTTTGTATGCTGTTAAACATTGTCTTAAGATGGTCTGCAATCTCAATGTGATAGCTGATGGGTAGTTTTGTATGCTGTTAAACATTGTCTTAAGATGGTCTGCAATCTCAATGTGATAGCTGATGGGTAGTTTTGTATGCTGTTAAACATTGTCTTAAGATGGTCTGCAATCTCAATGTGATAGCTGATGGGTAGTTTTGTATGCTGTTAAACATTGTCTTAAGATGGTCTGCAATCTTAATGTGATAGCTGATGGGTAGTTTTGTATGCTGTTAAACATTGTCTTAAGATGGTCTGCAATCTTAATGTGATAGCTGATGGGTAGTTTTGTATGCTGTTAAACATTGTCTTAAGATGGTCTGCAATCTTAATGTGATAGCTGATGGGTAGTTTTGTATGCTGTTAAACATTGTCTTAAGATGGTCTGCAATCTTAATGTGATAGCTGATGGGTAGTTTTGTATGCTGTTAAACATTGTCTTAAGATGGTCTGCAATCTTAATGTGATAGCTGATGGGTAGTTTTGTATGCTGTTAAACATTGTCTTAAGATGGTCTGCAATCTTAATGTGATAGCTGATGGGTAGTTTTGTATGCTGTTAAACATTGTCTTAAGATGGTCTGCAATCTTAATGTGATAGCTGATGGGTAGTTTTGTATGCTGTTAAACATTGTCTTAAGATGGTCTGCAATCTCAATGTGATAGCTGATGGGTAGTTTTGTATGCTGTTAAACATTGTCTTAAGATGGTCTGCAATCTTAATGTGATAGCTGATGGGTAGTTTTGTATGCTGTTAAACATTGTCTTAAGATGGTCTGCAATCTTAATGTGATAGCTGATGGGTAGTTTTGTATGCTGTTAAACATTGTCTTAAGATGGTCTGCAATCTTAATGTGATAGCTGATGGGTAGTTTTGTATGCTGTTAAACATTGTCTTAAGATGGTCTGCAATCTTAATGTGATAGCTGATGGGTAGTTTTGTATGCTGTTAAACATTGTCTTAAGATGGTCTGCAATCTCAATGTGATAGCTGATGGGTAGTTTTGTATGCTGTTAAACATTGTCTTAAGATGGTCTGCAATCTCAATGTGATAGCTGATGGGTAGTTTTGTATGCTGTTAAACATTGTCTTAAGATGGTCTGCAATCTCAATGTGATAGCTGATGGGTAGTTTTGTATGCTGTTAAACATTGTCTTAAGATGGTCTGCAATCTCAATGTGATAGCTGATAGGTAGTTTTGTATGCTGTTAAACATTGTCTTAAGATGGTCTGCAATCTCAATGTGATAGCTGATAGGTAGTTTTGTATACTGTTAAACATTGTCTTAAGATGAATTGAAATCTTAATGTGACAGCTGTAGGTAGTTTTGTATGCTGTTAAACATTGTCTTAAGATGGTCTACAATCTCAATGTGATAGCTGATGGGTAGTTTTGTATACTGTTAAACATTGTCTTAAGATGGTCTGCAATCTTAATGTGATAGCTGATAGGTAGATTTGTATGCTGTTAAACATTGTCTTAAGATGGTCTGCAATCTCAATGTGATAGCTGATGGGAAGTTTTGTATACTGTTAAACATTGTCTTAAGATGGTCTGCAATCTCAATGTGATAGCTGATGGGTAGTTTTGTATGCTGTTAAACATTGTCTTAAGATGGTCTGCAATCTCAATGTGATAGCTGATGGGTAGTTTTGTATGCTGTTAAACATTGTCTTAAGATGGTCTGCAATCTCAATGTGATAGCTGATGGGTAGTTTTGTATGCTGTTAAACATTGTCTTAAGATGGTCTGCAATCTCAATGTGATAGCTGATGGGTAGTTTTGTATGCTGTTAAACATTGTCTTAAGATGGTCTGCAATCTCAATGTGATAGCTGATGGGTAGTTTTGTATGCTGTTAAACATTGTCTTAAGATGGTCTGCAATCTCAATGTGATAGCTGATGGGTAGTTTTGTATGCTGTTAAACATTGTCTTAAGATGGTCTGCAATCTCAATGTGATAGCTGATGGGTAGTTTTGTATGCTGTTAAACATTGTCTTAAGATGGTCTGCAATCTTAATGTGATAGCTGATGGGTAGTTTTGTATGCTGTTAAACATTGTCTTAAGATGGTCTGCAATCTTAATGTGATAGCTGATGGGTAGTTTTGTATGCTGTTAAACATTGTCTTAAGATGGTCTGCAATCTTAATGTGATAGCTGATGGGTAGTTTTGTATGCTGTTAAACATTGTCTTAAGATGGTCTGCAATCTTAATATGATAGCTGATGGGTAGTTTTGTATGCTGTTAAACATTGTCTTAAGATGGTCTGCAATCTTAATGTGATAGCTGATGGGTAGTTTTGTATGCTGTTAAACATTGTCTTAAGATGGTCTGCAATCTTAATGTGATAGCTGATGGGTAGTTTTGTATGCTGTTAAACATTGTCTTAAGATGGTCTGCAATCTTAATGTGATAGCTGATGGGTAGTTTTGTATGCTGTTAAACATTGTCTTAAGATGGTCTGCAATCTCAATGTGATAGCTGATGGGTAGTTTTGTATGCTGTTAAACATTGTCTTAAGATGGTCTGCAATCTCAATGTGATAGCTGATGGGTAGTTTTGTATGCTGTTAAACATTGTCTTAAGATGGTCTGCAATCTTAATGTGAGAGCTGATGGGTAGTTTTGTATGCTGTTAAACATTGTCTTAAGATGGTCTGCAATCTTAATGTGATAGCTGATGGGTAGTTTTGTATGCTGTTAAACATTGTCTTAAGATGGTCTGCAATCTTAATGTGATAGCTGATGGGTAGTTTTGTATGCTGTTAAACATTGTCTTAAGATGGTCTGCAATCTTAATGTGATAGCTGATGGGTAGTTTTGTATGCTGTTAAACATTGTCTTAAGATGGTCTGCAATCTTAATGTGATAGCTGATGGGTAGTTTTGTATGCTGTTAAACATTGTCTTAAGATGGTCTGCAATCTTAATGTGATAGCTGATGGGTAGTTTTGTATGCTGTTAAACATTGTCTTAAGATGGTCTGCAATCTCAATGTGATAGCTGATGGGTAGTTTTGTATGCTGTTAAACATTGTCTTAAGATGGTCTGCAATCTTAATGTGATAGCTGAAGGGTAGTTTTGTATGCTGTTAAACATTGTCTTAAGATGGTCTGCAATCTCAATGTGATAGCTGATAGGTAGTTTTGTATACTGTTAAACATTGTCTTAAGATGGTCTGCAATCTCAATGTGAAAGCTGTGGGTAGTTTTGTATACTGTTAAACATTGTCTTAAGATGGTCTGCAATCTCAATGTGATAGCTGATGGGTAGTTTTGTATGCTGTTAAACATTGTCTTAAGATGGTCTGCAATCTTAATGTGATAGCTGATGGGTAGTTTTGTATGCTGTTAAACATTGTCTTAAGATGGTCTGCAATCTTAATGTGATAGCTGATGGGTAGTTTTGTATGCTGTTAAACATTGTCTTAAGATGGTCTGCAATCTTAATGTGATAGCTGATGGGTAGTTTTGTATGCTGTTAAACATTGTCTTAAGATGGTCTGCAATCTTAATGTGATAGCTGATGGGTAGTTTTGTATGCTGTTAAACATTGTCTTAAGATGGTCTGCAATCTCAATGTGATAGCTGATGGGTAGTTTTGTATGCTGTTAAACATTGTCTTAAGATGGTCTGCAATCTTAATGTGATAGCTGATGGGTAGTTTTGTATGCTGTTAAACATTGTCTTAAGATGGTCTGCAATCTTAATGTGATAGCTGATGGGTAGTTTTGTATGCTGTTAAACATTGTCTTAAGATGGTCTGCAATCTTAATGTGATAGCTGATGGGTAGTTTTGTATGCTGTTAAACATTGTCTTAAGATGGTCTGCAATCTCAATGTGATAGCTGATGGGTAGTTTTGTATGCTGTTAAACATTGTCTTAAGATGGTCTGCAATCTCAATGTGATAGCTGATGGGTAGTTTTGTATGCTGTTAAACATTGTCTTAAGATGGTCTGCAATCTCAATGTGATAGCTGATGGGTAGTTTTGTATGCTGTTAAACATTGTCTTAAGATGGTCTGCAATCTCAATGTGATAGCTGATAGGTAGTTTTGTATACTGTTAAACATTGTCTTAAGATGGTCTGCAATCTTAATGTGATAGCTGATGGGTAGTTTTGTATGCTGTTAAACATTGTCTTAAGATGGTCTGCAATCTCAATGTGATAGCATTAACAAATGCATAAAATTAATTATTATTTGAATGTATCATTTACAGATCATTGTATCATTTATAAACACATAAAATTGAATATTATTTAAATGTATCATTTACAGATCATTGTATCATTTATAAACACATAAAATTGAATATTATTTAAATGTATCATTTACAGATCATTGTATCATTTATAAACACATAAAATTGAATATTATTTAAATGTATCATTTACAGATCATTGTATCATTTATAAACACATAAAATTGAATATTATTTCAGTGTAGGATTTTCAGGTGTGTACAATTGAATTTATTTCAGTGTAGGATTTTCAGTATGTCAAATTCAATATTATTTCAGTGTAGCATTTACAGGTGTATACAATTGAATTTATTTAAATGTAGCATTTTCAGGTATGTCAAATTCAATATTATTTCAATGTAGCATTTACAGGTATATATAACTGAATTTTTTTCAGTGTTAAATTTACTGGTATGTAAAATTGAATATTATTTCAGTGTAGCATTTATGAAGATGCCAATCTAACTCTAAGTTCAGACCAAACAGAGTATATGAAGTACCAGCTGATGAATGATGAGGTGGAACCTACTAATGGACAACCCGTGTTTTATAGCAATAACCTGGTTCTTAACAAAATTATCACTGTCTTCAATATCACTGGCAAAAGTGATACTTTGTTCCTGGTATCATCTAGTAAGTTATTTTCCTTTGAACTTAAATTTAAAGTTGTAACAGAAGAAAAATAATTATCTTTGCTGTCCCTAATGAAGGATTCGTTGCACAGTATATTTTTATATCACCTTTGATGCAGTCTTGTCTGCTTCATATATATTTGATTATCCAACTGTAAATTGCACTCAATGTCAGGAATGAGGCTATTAAGTTGGTCAATACTTGATTGTTTCTGTGTCCAAAGGTTTTGTGTTTTAGTCCGTTTGTGTTAGGTTGATTCTGTTTTTTTTCATGTACTTTATGTTTGCACTGTTGACCCACACCATCCATACTCATGACGCATTACCAAGTTTGCATTTGTATAATTTATGCCCTTTTATATTACATCATCATGATACATATCCATGTTTACTATCTGCACCATCATGACATACAGCCAAGTTTGGATTTATATAATACATGATTATGACTCGCTCCCAAATTTGGCTTTATACAAATACATTGTCATGACACACTACCAAGTTTGCCATTGTATATGTCATCATGATACACTACAAAGTTTGCCATTGTATATGTCATTATGATACACTACCAAGTTTGCCATTGTATATGTCATCATGATACACTACCAAGTTGCCATTGTATATGTCATCATGATACACTACCAGGTTTGCCATTGTATATGTCATCATGACAAACTACCAGGTTTGCCATTGTATATGTCATCATGATAAACTACCAGGTTTGCCATTGTATATGTCATCATGATACACTACCAGGTTTGCCATTGTATATGTCATCATGATACACTACCAGGTTTGCCATTGTATATGTCATCATGACACTACCAAGTTTGCCATTGTATATGTCATGATAAACTACCAGGTTTGCCATTGTATATGTCATCATGATAAACTACCAGGTTTGCCATTGTATATGTCATCATGACAAACTACCAGGTTTGCCATTGTATATGTCATCATCACACTACCAAGTTTGCCATTGTATATGTCATCATGATAAACTACCAAGTTTGCCATTGTATAATACATTATGATAAACTACCAAGTTTGATATTGTATCATCATTTTGTAAACAAAATGAGTGCTGCCTTTGCAAGCCAAGGGCTTTCTAGTCACATGCACTGGCAGATAAATAATTGGGAATTAATCTTGTGGAAAAGGAAAATAGTAATTAAATCAAAACAGGAGGACATAAATAATAAGATAAAAATAGACTGTTTGAACATGTATAACACTGATGGACACGAGTTTGCAGGGGGTAGTGTTTAATTTGCAAATAGTATTTTCAAGTTATTAAAATCCAAATAACTATAGTTACAATTATTGTGCAGTGAATACAGTCATGAATTGATAAACACTGTCGGTATATGCATTTCTGAATGGGAATAGTGGATGAAAATGTAAATATATTTTAATCGACCGTATTTTTGTGTACTGCAAACACTAGTGTCTGACATTATCCTTGATTTATCAAATTGTTTGTCACACTTACAAGATGCCCCTACACTGCATGAATTTAATTTATTTTCAGTATTATAAAAAAACATTGACTTGCAGGTGAGTAAATGTGGTAATACAAAATAAATGGAAGACTGAATCAGCTTTTATTTTAATAGAGACCGCTTCAATGGCCTAATGGATAATGGATAATGTGACTGGGTGGAACATCATGCTACATGTCAGCTGTATGATGCCCCATTGCTAGACATCACTATAAATTGCCACACTGCAGACATCATAGCGATATGACTGAAAAATTGCTAAAGCTTCATTAAGAATGCAAATCAGTCTTAGCAGTAATGGAGAGACAATCATTAGCAAAAGAAGAGAAGGTCAAACAGTGTCTAACAGTGTCAGTTTCAACTTGTTTAGATTCATATGGCCGCAAAACCCTCATTTCCAAATGCAGTTAATAGAGGGTATAGGAAACTCCACATGTCCTAACAATTGCCAGTGACCTGCTGGTATCCCCATGCCCCCAACATCATCCTGCCTTTAGTCATTTCTTGTGGGCTTGGATCAACCTTTCTCCACATAATGAATTGGACAGTCTTAAGTGATTTTGGAAGGACTGAAGTTACTGAAGAAGACAATCTGTTTCCACACAATATCTTGTTCTACATTGCACTTGGGGTAACGAAAAATCTTTTGGGATCAAAAATCAAATTCACTTTAACTGAAGGCAAAAAAGTGGATGATGTACACATTTGGTAAGAAAAAAACATTTTGATTTGGGGATTCATAGGTCAAAGTCAGTGACTGAAAGAAGTTTACTTTTGCATAACTTTGGACCAAGTACCTGGATCACTAAGATTGTGTAGAGCTTGCAATCAAGATATGAAATATACATATTGATTTTCTAGTGAAAAGAGCAATAGCAAAGGTTATTGTTGCTCAGAGAAAAAAAGGGGTTTTGCAGAATAATGTTTGTTTTGTAGCAAGTACTTGACCAACCTTTATAAGACCCATGATGGTTTCATCGTAGAGCATGATGCTCGTAATGAATATGTGGTTGGTTAGAATCATGGCTACACCAGCCAGTTTAACTGCTGCTGCCACAGTGTGTCCTTAGTAAATGTACATATCCTCCATATAATGGTCTGCCTTAACAGAAGTTGTCATTGAATCTTGTTATCGATGTAATGACTGATCAAAGTGTCCTTATCATCATGTGAGCAATTGTAGTTTGATAGAGACAGATAGACAGACAGACATAGAGAGACCTGGTCACAATGGCCATTTTAATTTCCCCCTGGCAAATGAATGGTCATCTGCTTTCCACGATGAGGTTTCAAGAGTATTTCAACTGTTACAGTAATTGCTTGATGGATACAAATTTAAAATCATTGTTTGATGGGAAGATATTGTTTGGATAAAGCAGCAGGTGAATCAGTGTAAACATTTCATATCTGGTTTGGACTCAAAATATACTGTCACAGCTAATGTGATTCAGAGGTGTAAATTTTTGAAATTCAAAACTGTGATTGATTCTTTTCATTAGAATGAGAGGGTCAAAGCAATTACATAGCTAGATGGTTTGTAAAGATGTTGTATTGTCACAGCAGAAATGAGTCAACTGTTGTAATTGTGAGTTATTCCTCAAAATCTTTCTATTTTGTGTATTAATTGAAGCTATATTAAATAGAAAAAGTTGATCTATATGGAGATATACCAATGTGTCCAATTTCATTGTGATCTGGAGTCGTCAAATGTTTACAAAACGTTTGCTCAAGACATGGGTGAAATTGTAGTTTATGTGTTGATAATAATGGCCTATTAAGCTTCAATTCATTCCCCATTTATCAAATGCCTCCCACATAACAGACTAATTGATAATGGTGAGCCAACAACAGGTTAATCCAGATATTGTATTAAGTGTGAACATATGTTGCTAAGCTTAATATTACAGTTTGATCAAACAATGGTGAGATACTGGCATATTTGTTGTTACAAAAAACAAACTTATAGCATTGTTATTTTTGTTTTCAGATGATGGATATGTTTACAAGATTTTACCGGATAACACAGCCGCAGGCAGCCCACCTAAATCTGTGGTGTTAACACAGTATGAAGTCTATCCAGACCGCAGGCCAATATGGAATATAAAACTTGTAGTAAGTATAGGTTGATCAAATCCATCCATCAAATTAATTGTCTTCAGGTATGTCCATTCATCTTTAAAGTGGTACATGCTCATACACTGAGTTTACAAGTAGATGCCAATTATTTCCCTTAAAATACATGCTTGAGTATCAAGTTTATCAGAAAAAAAAGATCAACTAGGACTTTTTTCTTCACAGTGCATCAGAAATGGCCTGCATTAAGGAATTTTGTGTTCATATCAGGGCACAAGGTGTTAAGTGGTTTAATGTGCTGGTCTTTACCGATCACTGCCATCTCACCTGTCTCTATCCATATGGGTTTGAGTCATTCGGTTGGCCATTGTGGTTAGCTTGCCAGTAGCTTTCTGGGGGTCATTGGTTCTTACCAGGATTTTCCCATATTCTTCCTCAACCAGATATATTGGTCTCCATGTATGGCCTTTCTTATGCTGTGAAATGTTATTAAATCCAAAACAACAGCAACAAAGTGTATCAGAAAAGGGTTACACTTAAGAATTTTGTCATCATAATTTATCAGAATAGTTTTGCTCTAAGAAATGTTGTGTTCCTAGTTGATAAAAAAGGTCTGCACTATGCAATTATGACTTCACATTATCAGATAAGGGCTGCACTATAGAGTTGTGTTCACAATATCGGATAAGAGTGCACTATATAATTGTGTTCACAGTATTAGAAAGGGCTGTACTATAGAATTGTGTTCACAGTATCAGTATCAGAAAGGGCTGCACTATAAAATCATGACTTCACATTATCAGATAAGGGCTGCATCATAGAATTGTGTTCACAGTATTAGAAAGGGCTGCACTATGGAGTTGTGTATTTATAATATCAGAAAACTATTCCGGTGGCCTTGTGGTTAGTGTCCACCTTGGATGCCGGAGGTCAAGGGTTCGATCCCTGGCTGAGTCATACCAAAGACTTTATAAAAATGGCACTAACAGCTGCCTTGCTTGGTGCTCAGCATTAAGAGGTTAATGTTAGGTCTGGTCAGCCTGGTGTCAGGATAATGTGACTTGGTGGGACATAATGTAACATATCTGCGGCATGATACCCCACTGCTTGACATCACTATAAATTGCCACACTGCAGACACTGTAGCGATATGATGGTAAAATTGTTAAAGCTATGTTAAAAATCTAAATCACACAAACTAATGTACTACATTTTCTCCACTGTGTATCTTTCAAGAGTCTGTTTTGGATTATCAGCAGGTATGCAGGTAAAAGTGTGTTCACATCATAGGATGCTAGGTTTTTCCTTGGCTTCCAAATCTTTAATTTTCTGACAAAATCTGCATTTTTTTTGTGAGATATAGCATAACCAACTAAAGGACCCAACACTTCCGCTAGGTATTGCAAACACAGAATAGGTAATAGAACCCACCCCTACCTAATACAGTAGGATGCAGGAATATTTCCTTGGCTTCCAAATCTTTAATTATCTGACAGAATCTGCACTTTTTTGTGAAATATACCATAACCAATTAAAGAACCCAGCACTTCTGCTAGGTATTGCAAACACAGAATAGGTAATAAAACCCACCCCTACCTAATACAGTAGGATGCAGGAATATTTCCTTGGCTTCCAAATCTTTAATTATCTGACAAAATCTGCACTTTTTGTGAAATATACCATAACCAATTAAAGAACCCAGCACTTCTGCTAGGTATTGCAAACACAGAATAGGTAATAGAACCCACCCCTACCTAATACAGTAGGATGCAGGAATATTTCCTTGGCTTCCAAATCTTTAATTATCTGACAAAATATGCACTTTTTGTGTGAGATATCAGTAGAGGGTAGCACTAAGGAATATTGGGTTCATTGTTTATTAAAAAAGGCTCTACTATGGAATTTTGTATTCAGAGTGTGTCATCAAAGGGCTGAACTTTGGAAATTTTTATTCCTTGCTTAACAAAAAATGGCTGCACTAAGGAACTTTATGTTTAGGATTATTTTGTTGTCATGGAAGTTAGCAAGTTTCCATTCTGCAATGGTGATAATGAACTTTGCTAGAGATTTGTCCAGCCAAAGGGTTTTTGGAGGTTTGTTCTATCAGAAAGTTGTCAATTACTTACCAGCTGAACACTTGGGCCAAACCAAATTCCAAATGTATCCTACAGTCATGTCATGAATGTGTTTGTAGCATCTTTACAAGCATAGTTCTTTTACAAGATACTGCATGCCAGAGTTTTGTTATTTATTAAAATTTTCATTCTATTAGTAAAACATTTGAGAATACCAATCAGAACATCTTTAGCCTTTTCCATCAAATCCAGAAAGGAACCTCATCCCTAATTCACTGCCATTGAGAACTATATTTGGAGCTGCATTTTATTTCCCCTGATACGATATGATTGTGGAATAACAAAGACTTGTAATTGGAATATTGTCTGCCTTTTCTGTCGCAACATTTATGGTGCACATTTCCAGGGATGAATCTCCAGAGATGTTGCCATGTTCCTTGATGGTATGAATCATGCAATATTTGTATTAATTTGTCCATTAGAAGACCAGTGATACAAGATTGCTTCCTTAAAATTAGTTTGAAGCTGCTCATTTCAGCTATTCACCCTTGACACGAATGGTTGTTAAACAAACTCTGGTAATACTGGCTGATGATAATATAAAGGCAGTTTATTTTTAAAGTCATGAAGTATATCAGATTATTGGAGATTCAAAAA
The DNA here is from genome assembly GCA_029339505.1 of Unio delphinus. Lineage (NCBI taxonomy): Eukaryota > Metazoa > Mollusca > Bivalvia > Unionida > Unionidae > Unio > Unio delphinus. The sequence goes on along the minus strand of JAQISU010000106.1, from coordinate 8,055,395 downwards.
TGTTAATGTACATACCAGTAGATGATTTTGAACCTAAAGTTGGTGTTAAATAAGAGTACATGTATAATATTCATACTGGTTGAAAAAAAAACCAGACAGCATACCAATCAATGCCCCATTTCAAAAGTGTTTTGAACTTAAAGTCAGAATACCAAGCTGAATTAAAATGGAGACAAGTTAAAAGAAGAGTGTATATTTATTTGATCAAAATAGCTCTCAGAGCAAGCAGACTATACCTACCTTTAATTTAGCCAGTAAAGCACTGGGTCAGAAATGTGAAACTTTAGCATGGCAGAGTCAATGATAATGCTTGTGCAACTCGACTGACATTCTGTAATGTTTTTAATTTCATTAGGGTTCAAATAGAGTGAAACAGGAAGAAAGAGGGATGGATATTAAAATGTTAAGTAAATAATGAACTGCCAGGAGGTATTTCCTTGACCCCCTTTCTTTGGTTCTGTTTCCCCCATATTTTTAGCAACCATTACTAATATGTAATGTTTACTATCCATTGCAAGCAGCTAGTCAACAGAAATTTTCAATATGGAAATGGGGAACTCTCTACCCAATGGCATGTGACAGCTATGTTGGAGAACTTCAGTACATACAGGGTCCATGCTAGGGTGTGATTTAGTCACGTTAAAGTCTGTCATTTCAACTTTTATTTCATAACATTAGCACCGTGTATATTTTTTCTCTCAGTACAGTGCATTAGTAATTAAAGTAAATGTTCTGTTAAGCAGGATGTAATTATCTTCAATTTGGATATTTCAAAACAAATTTCTGAGGTCACAACAAAAATAGTGCCACCAGGCAGCTGTATTTAATATGGCAGAATCATCCCTGCATTATAAATACACCACTTCTTCCCATACGTCATTTCCTTGGATGGGCCGTGAGGTTTAATGTGTAGAAGACTTCCGAGTTCAGGTTTTGATTCCGAATTCTGAGTTCAGGTTTTGATTCCATCTCTTACTGCCTCATTGGTGACTTGGGGATCACTTTTCTAATGGCATTGCTGTTCCCATCATTATTGATGCTGTTGGTGGTTTACTCAGTTTTCTAACAGCTGTAAAATTGCTTGGTATCTACTTATGACAGACATAAGTAGCTCACAGTGACATTTTGTGTTCAAGTGAGTATGTTAGGTTTTGGATTTAGCTTCCACTGGTAAATGTAGGTCACTTGCTTTAACCTAAGTTTAGTTTTCAATATGACATCATCACATCTACTGGTACATTCAGCTTTAATCAATGTTTAACAGTTACTTGATGTTGCTGCCACAATAAAAAACAGATATCTGTGTGTCCTCCAAAGCTATCCTTTAGTGGTCACTTCATGCATCCTTCATTAAAGAAAGCTGACTACAATCTTCAATAAAATACAAATAACTTTTCATAAAAGGAAGTCGGCACCAATCTTAAAGAAAAGGAATGGAATTTGACAGATTGTTGCATTTTCCAAAGTGACTGAAACACATTTATTGTGCCATGAAAGTCTCATTTCTGTTGGGAAAAAAATTATGCTTATGATTGATACCAATGGCAGCATAAAATACAAATTAAATTTCCAATCTTTTGAAATGTTAAATATATAGCCATCAAGTTAACTAAAACTGTGGTATTTTGCATTTGATGATTGTTAAACATTTTAATTTGTTCCAGTTTTCATTTCCCTGTCAGTTGCCTCATCCCCTGGGTAGCCACAGCAAAATGATTTCTCTCTCTCTCTCTCTCTCTCTCTCTCTCTCTCTCTCTCTCTCTCTCTCTCTCCAGCTGAACAAAATCTAGGTCATTTTAAGTAAAATGTACATATAGCATGTAAACAGCTAATGCCATGTGCTGTGTGCCACAACTATAGTGAATTGTTAAGTGATAATCAGATACAGATCATAATGAAGACGACCATGTCTTAAAATAAATACACATTATGTGTTTTCCAGTGGGATGTGAATCATACTTGAAGTTTGTAATAGGTGATCTGTACTTGAATTCTTGTATTTATTATATACAAGTACTGTACTTGATGGATTATAGATTGTACTACACAAATGTAAGTTGTCAATATACAAGTGTTTTCCTGACTAGTATGTCTTCATTAATCAAAAGCAAGTAATTTACACCTGTCTGTGTGCGCTTCAGACTGATCTGCCATAGATCTGAGGTCATAAAGTCTAAATTCTGGACACAAAATCGAATTCCGACCATGGCGAAGTTTGGATGAAAAGAAAAAACAGGTCTAAAAAATTAGGTTTTTTCCCTCAGTATATTGTAGTGCAACTTAAATGTCCAGATTATTTGGTATCATTGTAGAGTTAAATCTGTCTACCTTTCTATAATACCACCCACTTTAGTGTAATATGCATGACCTTGAAGCTACAGACCTTGGAAGAAGGCTACTACCTCATGCCCCGTAAACTCGTCACTAGGGGTTAATGTGTTAAGACAGGTAGTCTTATAACAGTGGTCTTTGAAGACAGGTTTTACTAAACCAAACACATGTAGCTCTACTGCTGATGACCCCAATTCAGAGGGAGATGGACAGATTTATCACCAGGCCATCAAGGTGTCGTTAGCTATAATATTGTATATCTCAAATGCATAGCATTCTGATTAGGAGGGACACTCAGCTTTAACCACCATAGTCGCATTATAATGCCTCAGAATGGAAACATGCTATAACAACCAAATCTAAACTCTGCAAACATACAGAAATGCAGGTAGGCATTGAACACCTATTGTCCATGCTCTATAATGCTCTTGTGTGTGATAGTTGGTATGGTTACTAACACCAAATGCATGTTGTTACATAATCCGCTCTGGACTCACTGCTGCTGTATTAGTGACGTGGAATTAATTATTTTTTCTCCATCTTTTAAGATTACCTTTATGATGGAAATAAAGGTATGTGAATATATTAATTAATACTAATTTTCTTTATTTCCATATTAAGGGTAAAGTAATTGGAAATGACTAAGAACTCTTATTTCTATTTACAAAACAAGCTTCAATCTTCAAAACAGCACACTGAGCAATTTTATTTCCATCTTCAAAAGAGCATACTGTACGGTCTTATTTCCATGTGCAAAACAGCACACTGTAGGTTTATTTCCATCTTCAATACAGCACACTGCACAGTCTTATTTCTATCTTCAACACAGTACACTGTGTAGTCTTATTTCCATCTTCAACACAGCACACTTTAATGTCTTACATCTTCATCACAGCACACTGTGGTCTTATTTCTATCTTCAACACAGCACATTGCGCAGTCTTATTTACATCTTCAACACAGCACACTGTGGTCTAATTCTATCTTCAACACAGCACATTGCGCAGTTTTATTTACATCTTCAACACAGCACACTTCAATGTCTTCAACACAGCACACTGTGGTCTTATTTCCATCTTCAACACAGCACACTGCACAGTCTTATTTCCACTTGCAAGACAAGCACACTATAATATTTTATTTTCTTCTTCAGAATAGTACACTGTATGTGGGCTCTGACAAATCAGTGGACCAGTTTAAATTGGATCATTGTGACTATACCACCATAGATGCATGTGGAGAGGATCCCTACTGTGTTTGGTGTAATGTCAGTTTTGGAAGCTGTGTTCCAGCTGCAGAGGCTTCTAAGTTAGACATTTATTTATGCATAATATGCATCTATTGCAGACAGTACAGATCCAAATCTCCTTTTAAAGGCACAATAGCGCAGAGTGTCTGTAATTTTGTGAATGTCACAGATCATGTAACTAATGAATGTGCCGACTTATAAGCTGAAATAATTCACAAAAATGTAGAGTTTGTGAAGATTCAATTAGGGAATTGATAAATAAACGAGAGAAAATTAATTTTTGTGGGGGCCTGCTTTTATTGAAACTTGTATTTCACGAAATGTTATGGAAGCTGCACGTGACCACAAAAACAGATTAGTCATCTTTATCCAGTAGGCGGGTTATGAGTCATGTGATTGTAATTTATCTAAATTTAAATATCTACTATAAACAAAAATGGCGGACACATGAGAGAGTCAAAAACGCTTTCCGAGAAGAAACGTCAAAAAACTGTCAGAGAGACCGAACGGTACTTATCAAGGATTCGTCATGTTGACCAGTTTGTTCGATGATGAGCATTGATGGAAGAGTTAGGACTGGCATCAGACACTGAAATTTCGAAATTATTGTTGGACAGGTAGGCCAATGTCTGTTTTATATGTTGATACACATTAGCTTCCCCAGAATCAAGTGCCTGTGATGTCTTTGTATGTGTTCTCCATTTTTCAATATCTTGTTCCTACTGTATGTTTCAAAGCACACTGTTTTATTAATACAATGTTTGCACAAGGACTTGATTTGCTTTGTAATATTCCCAAAATAGATGTGATCAGCTGATCAATAAAAGACAATATTTCACTCCATGACTGTATTGTGTGTATTGTATGTTGGGATGGAATATATTTTTATAACAGCGTGCTCATAAGGTCATTCTGTACACATGTCAGTTATCTTCGTGAGACAGGTTTTTTAAATTCGGCGAGGGAACTTAGATACATTTTACAAGCGTTATCAGTATTTATATCATCTCTCCCTCACACACACACACCTTAGGCTAATGTGACATGCACATTACTTGCATACAAGTTTAACAACCTTTTCGTGTAAACATTTGAACAAATAATACATGTTTAATGTTGAACTGATCCAATAAAATGTTGATCTCATGCCTATGATAGGCTGAATGCTAAGATTTTATTGTACAACTACTTACTAGTAAATTTATTTTAAAGTATTGTATTGACTACAATTACAAAAGGATCTCTAGTCATGATAGAAAAGGATATTATAATGCGACCAGAATATATGGCTGGCAGGTTGTTACTGGATCAGTTATAATTATGAGCTGCAATCAAGTAGGTTTTATTTGTGTCAATTTTTTTTAGATCTGTTATTATGTATCCTTGCTAAAATTAAGTATTTCAGTTCTATGTGTTTAGCACAAATCACAAAGAAACATATTTAAAATATAATTATAATACAAATGAATATTTATTACATATTTTTAGTTACGAAGTTACAAAGAATGTAACAATGGGTTATCCAAAGCATGCAGAATCACTGAGCAGTACATCTTCATGCTTCATATCAACACCTGGCCAAGTGCTTTTACGACATACAGAGTGAATGAAGACACCTTCAATAACTGCTATTGAGTCAGGAAGGTAAAAATTAAAAATTTCTTGCAGAATTTTCTTTTGGAGGGAGTGGTTGCTATAGTTGTCATGTTACTGAAAACAATAATGTAACAAATACAATGCTGATAGAAGGACATTTTAAAACTTTTGCAGCAGGTTGAGTCCCCACTTCATAGTTTGAGCTAGAATTAAAAAAATACCATGGATTTTACTTTCTCAGAAGTGAGATAGGATGCCTCAAGTTCAACTGCCACCTGATGCGTGGAAAAAGGCAATTTTTACTGTAATTGTTTTGGTTAGGCAAAAATGTTCCAGTATACTGTGCTGGCTAACCCAGCTGTTTTTCCTCCACCGTCCACTTCCCTCACTACAGGTAAATGAATACTGTGAGAACCAGTGATTGTATAGTTTGAAATTGTGATTACACATCACATATACTTTCTTTATGCTGTTTCCCATTTATAGCTATGTCCCACATGCAGTTTTTGCTAACACCCTCTTCGCATCAATCCACTTAGCTCATGCTGAATACACATATGACATTTAATTTAAATTAAAACAAAATATTGAGATAATTATAAGATGCCATATCTCGATAACTGATTTTAATTGTAAGTATATGAAGTAAATTTCCTCTATGATCAAATGAGCCACATGTATCTGGTATACAAATGATGGGAGCTGATATCAGTAATTTTGAAGACAATGGGCAAATATAGTTAATATACGTTTTTAATAGCTTCTTAAAATTCAGTAATCTATTGCAATGAATATAATTAAATAACTCCTTATGAATAGGTGTTTATTATACCTAGAAATTATTGTATTCACCTTTTTTATTCTTAGAATATGGTGTATAGTTGTAATTGTTTTTTTTTTAGCTTAATAACGAAGTCCTTAAAAAAATGACATTAAAGTTTATACATATTAAAAGGCTGCCCTGGTGTCTCCTTGGAAAGAGCACTAAGCTTGGATTTCCTCAGAAGCATAGAGATAACAGAGTGTTGACAGTGCTATAAAAATAGCAAAAGAAAACCCTTGACAAGAAACTGAAAGCAAACAAGAAAAAGAAACAATACATGGCCCTCAACAAATATGTTAGAAAGTCATTAGCTGAATATTACTTAAGCTGGACATCACAGACTATACATTTTTATTTCAGATGCCAATTATTTTTCCATCTAAAATTTTGGACGGAAAGTCTATCACAGTCATATTAAATAATTTCTATGTTTTTATGTGTGTTTGAGAGAGAAATGTAGATTCATAATTCACCAGTGAAATTTAACTTTAAATTTATTTTCCAAATATGTTTTATCGTATATAGCAGTGGTTCACAAAGTGGGGGATATGAGGGGTGGGATTACTGAGGGGGTGCTAATGCTGAATAATGCTGTCTCAAGTAGTACTTTGGAGATAGAACAAATAAGGACAAAAACAACCCCTCCTTAGAAATTGGTCATGAGGCTCAAATATTGGGTGAAAACTCGATATAGTTTAACATATGGAAATGCTTGTCACACAAGTTAAGAAAATAAAATTTTCTTTAAAACAGGTATCATTGCTGTTACAAGAAAAAAAAGTGGCAGATGGTCCGTCTACCCTTGCAAAGAAAAGAAAACATATCCCCACATCAGGGAGTGTGTTCAGAAAGCCCTCATCTGTTGACTTGAGGACACACAGGGTATGAGGAGAAGAGAACTTAAGGAAGATGATCCCAGGAGAATTAGCAGAAACCTGACACCTCAAGAACCACCATCATCACAAGTTTTGGTGAAGGAGAAGATCTCTCGATTTTAGCTATGTAATTAATGAAAGGTGCTTGATATATGGATGTATCTGCTAAGATTACAGTAATGTAAGTGTCAGTAGTTGAAAACAATGTATAATATATCTGCAAGTGCGAAAATTTTTTATATTGATAATGTATGACCTTACCCAGAATAGACTGGTGTTTAAAAAATATCAGAATGGAAGCATTATTGTTTGATGGGATATTATGTGCAGTTACAACAAAACAAAGAATGAAGTCAAATGATTATGTATTCATTTATATATAAATTTGTTTCTGTAAGAAATGTTTAAAAAAAATTCAGGCAAGGAAGGAGGGAGGGGACCAGTGTATTGTCCAAAAGCATCTGGATATTTGTCGCGTATCCGCCAGACACAGCAAGAGGGAATAACACATCTCTGTCCAGACCCTAGTCTTCCAAGCTGCTAGTATGAACTGCCTATAGGCAGCATGCCTGTTCGCGCTCATCAAGTCAACTTCATCGTCAAGCACAAGAACATCATGTCGTTATATCCATGCTAACGTATGTACAGCCTCATTTAAGAATTAGAACTTTAGAAATTTATTTTCTTCTTGATTTACAAACTAATCTCACCATTTTCTTTGTTTCGTCGTACATGCATTACCTGGGGTGAATAAGTGGTTTTCTCCAAGGTAAGCGGCGTGTAACGATTTGCATGTGCCTGATTTTTATTTACATGAAGTCCGGAACATTAGTTTCACGTGGTGCACGGTAATCTTGCTGTGATTTATGCTTACCTATTTGAGGGTATATAAGGCAGAATATTTATGATCAATTTTACGGGATCTAAAGTATCTAATCACAGGATAGATAAGCTCGTCTTTCAATCTCCAGCCAAAGGGGTGAGTGTTAAATTTATATTTCGTTTTATTGTGAATTTTATTCAGTTTATCATTTCATATAATGATGCCTTTATTGCAATGCAGATTTTAAACGTGGAATATTTGGAATTACTAGTCACTATTAGACTTTAAATGCAATAGCGTGATCTTAGGTTTAGATTATTTTTTGAGACCACTATTATTAGTCTGGTTTTGTTTATTGTAGCTGATAACGTCGGCTGATAGCGCATTTGATAACGTCTGATAACATCGTTGATAACGCATCTGATAACACATCTGAAAACATCTCTGATAACGTCGGCTGATAACATCTCTGATATCGTAGCTGAAATTGTTGCTGATTTATTGTGCAATCGAATTGAAGTATCTGTCTGTCTGTCGAACTGTCTGTTCGTCTACATCTGTCGTGACGTGTAAATATCCGGAAAGCTAGAAGTCCGAGTGTCGGAGCTGTCTAAAGTTGTAAACATCCGGGGCGACATCTAGGGTATTGAGGAACGTTGGTTCTAGTAGATGTTGTATGCTGTCTGTACGTATAACTGTGGTGGATCCGTGAAGGGCAAACAGCCGATAAAAGTATTGGTCAACCCTAGGTCTTCGGGGAAACTGGGCGGCTATTCAACTGTTAGTGAATCGTACGGTTATACTGGGTCCAGACACATGTGTGTTGCAATTGTAGTACAATTGAATACATTGTTGTATTTACATGGTTATTTCAGATCATAATAGTATTTCAAGGGATTGCATGAATCTCAATAAAAGCTAGCAACTTGATTGAATACATGTATATGTTCATGCTAGTTGTCGCAATCATACGTGCGATAGTATAGTTTGATGTTTTGTGTTTGTATCGTAATTTATACTTGCGGTAATATAACTTTCATAAAGGTTCCTTGGATCTGTGTATAGTCCAAGAGATCCCTTTATATCTGTGTTTTATTTTCTATTGATATTTCATTTATTCATGTATTGTGAATGGTTGTGAGTGTAATTGTGGGTTGAGCGCATGAGTTATTGTGTTGATACATCATTATTTTTCTTTAATAATTTATTTCATAAATTTATATTTTCTTTCACATATTGTGTTTGTGTTGTTCATTTAATCCATCATCCTCTCGGTAACAATTCTGTTACAATACTGAATCTCCATATGTATGTGGTACAACAAGCTTGAAAACTAAAATCACGATACCATGGAAATTTCAACATTTACAACAATCATGTATTTACATAAGGTATCAATCTTTGCAAGTCCACCTTGGAAATGGAAATGACTGTAAATGTTGTATTGTAAGAGTAACTACCAAAGTTTTAATTATGTGTATACATGGATGTAGTATTTGATTTTATCAGTACAAAGTGCAAGTTACATTTTCGTAGTCAATTGTTACACATATCATGTATAGTGAAAGAGGTTTGCTGTAATGTAGCCCACATACCTGTCAAGTTATTCACACCTTTTGTGATATATAATTTGTACATCCAATAACATGCTCAAGAAATACATAAAGAATAAAGAATTTAAAGTTTCAAACCCCATTACATCAAAATGTGTTATTTTAGAAATCATTTACAGTATTCACCAAAACCTGAATGCAAATCAGACAGGGCAATTAAAATTTGTACCCAAAAGATTATATCAAAGATGAAACAAAAATTCTTTTTTCTTGCATGCCTTCATGTCATTCTAAAGTTTTTATGTTTATAATGATAGTGCATACATAATATTATCTTTATATATTTTGGCATGCATCATATTGAAAACAGAAGAATTAAAGTGTAGTCATTAATTTACTAGGCTTAAATAGATATATGAATTTTCACAGGTCTAATTTATTTTTAGAAAACTGCAATGTAGTCAGGTCTAATTGCTGAAGATCTCATAGACTTTTTGTCATTACATGTATTTTTAATTTTTTGAAAATAAAAATTATAAATTTATCACTTAAATTGGAAAAGGGGCAGGTTGACCTTGACAGTATCAAATATTTGTTGTGTATGCGACTAGTATAGATCACTTCTACCTATATATGAAATGATTTTAGCTCATTTATATTTTGATTATCACAGGAATTTAAATCTGTACCACAAGCATTTATTTACTTCCATTAAAGTATTTTGCTACCTATGGTTACTTGAACTCCTAAACAAATAGCCCTATATCAGTAAGTATAGTGACTATCATAGACAAAACAGATGACATGTATTATATAAGGAGGCTTCTGTATTTTCAATGGTATAGGTTTTCCGTATCAAATGATATTGGGATGGGGTGGTGAGTAGCAACAATACATAAAACAGTTTAAACATACATTGTTTGGTAAAATAATCCTTCAATAGAAGTATGTATTTTCTAAGTTGTGCAAAACACTTCTCACTTGTATATATTAGAGTTTTTGCTCAGTACCAAACATTTTTCAGTGTGGATCAATACCTGTTTTGCAAGGTATAAATAAACAATTACCCTCATTCTTGTCTGCCTTGTCTGATCAATGTGTAGAGCTTGGTCAGCTCTGTTTTCAGGCTGCACTGCACGTCTTCTTCCTCTTCCCCCTCTGACTTTTGCTCCATGCATACATACTTATCAACTTATAGGAATCTAGTACTATTTGAGAATCAGAAATTAATACATGAGAGTTTGTGATTTGATAGATGTTTTTTTGTGCTGAATCAAGCCATGGCTTTTTTTCTTCTTTTCTTCCAAAAGTCCTAGATGAGCACCAAAGTTAAATCTCTGTGTATATTTTCTCTGGGTGCATACTACCATATAAACATGTGCAAGGATAAAACCAGTCTATCCCCTAGGTGTACAAGTTTTAGAGCCAAAAATCTTCTTGGTGTCAAAACTGTTATAAAAAAGAACTTTGGTATCAAAACGGGGATCAAATAAAAAAGTTAAGGGTCTCTGAAGTGCTAATGAAGGTAAAGGGAAACACTGAAAACGGTGGTCAGACTTTAAGTGACAATGTGACTGTACGTTTGTGCATGTGTATTTTTTTATGATCTGTCCCGGATTCCATACTCAAGTTGCAAATTTTAATAAAACTTATATAATGATATTTATGTAAGGTATAACTTGGAGAAGCATACCATGAATTAATTCGTTTCCGCATTGTTTGAAACGCCAGAAAGATGAATGTTAGGGTCCACTAGTGAGAATCATTCTCGTACCACAAAAGTTATTTAAATATAACCATAAGAGTAGTTCAAAATAAATTTCAACGTTTCCTCTTAAAACTAAAAGTAGAAAGGAAATGATATGGAGAAAAGAACGAGATCTAAAAAAGATCATACTCACTGTTGTTGACATTTTGTGGCTTCTTGTAGCGTGATTGTGTTTTACGTCATCAGCATCAGTGTACAGAATTTTGCATATAATTATGCAAATTTCGGTCAATGGAATGATATGTGTTATTCATTCGGGATCTGCCGATCACTGCCGAGCGCGATTTCAATATGGAGACGATAGATTCGTTACGCTTCGTACGAAGATTTCAGAGAGCTTGTATTTCATAAAAAGAACATCTATGTACTTAATATTACCCTAGAATTGCCTTTTAAATAGTATTTAATCAGTTGATATACATAAATGTCCAAACATTTTTGTAAGCAAATTCACCCTCAGCTGCACTATTGTGCCTTTAAATGCAGTTTTCAAGTGGGCATGTACCATTCATTATCAACATGTTTTTAAATGTACAATTTGGATAATTGACATATTAAGTAAAAAATAAGCTCATACAGGTTTTCCATTCTCTTTGTAGCAAAAGTAAGCATATAAAAAGGTTAAACCTTAAACTGACAAATTCTATCTGTACATAATTATTCTTTAGAACTTAGAATAACAATTATCTTTTTACTCCACATATCTCTGCTACCTTTTGCCTTCTTGCTTTCATTCCATTTGTAAATCAGTTGTTTTGATATACATTGTAAAATTTGGTTTGTAATTATAGAAATGTGACCAATAGTTATATATTTGTGCATTCATTATTGATAAATGCTTGCAAACATTATGCTCATACACAGTCCATAATTTAAAAAATAAATGTATATATCACTCATTGTAATGCACATCATTATAACATGATTCTAGATACAACACATTACTGCTATGGCCATGATGACCAAAATAAACATTTAATGTTTTTTTTAGATGTTCATCATCTATTACTGGAAAACTTTGTGTGGAAAAATTGGACTTGAAATGGTTTGTCAAATGTTTGACAGAATATGGGCTGAGAGAAAGTAACCATGAAGCTTAATAATGACAAAGTTTGATGCACAGATTCTATGAAAAATTATTGCTATACATTTGACTTATTTTTGTTTATTACCACCACCACCCCAACCCCCATGAAATACACTTTCAACAACACTTTAATCATCCATGCGAAAGTATGGTTAGGTAAATACTTACAGCATTTATGGAACCCAAATAATACATTATAATGAGGTAGAATTTATTGTCTGGATGCTACAGCATGCTGTGAAAAGATCATATATTGACAGGCTGTGTACTATTTATCAAAACTATATATTTATCCACTGTCTTCCATCTTCCATATGGATTCAGGTTTAAGTCAGGTTCAGCTTAAACTGCATAGACCCATATCTGATGTCACATAATGCACTGGAAGATCTGGCTGTATGTAGTGCTTGGCCAAGATCATGGGTACCTCTGCAACTGACTGACTTTATAGTGAAATAATGAAACACTTTTATCTTAGAGCAGCCAGATGTAAATATATATTATGGCAGTAATAATCAAAATACTTCAAGCATGTACAATCAGCTATCATAAATTTAAATCCATTATTGAGAGCAAAATAATTTGAAAATTTGAGCTTTTTTTACACCGCCATTTTGTTACATCATTATTTATCATCACTTTCATTGAAACAGCTCTCTGCAATTTAAGCAAAGTTAAGAGCAACTAAATATATACTTATAAAGTTACTAAAGATAAAATAACATAATCAAAGACCAGGAAAACGTATTTTAAAAATTTTGCAAACTTGAGACCTGGAAATATTGGTAACCCATATAAGTCACTGTGTCCACCAAACTAACAAACAAAAATTATCTTTCTGTTATTTCATGTTAAATGCAGAACCACTTGATATAAATACATATTTTTTCTCCACCCATTTATTTAGTTTGCATCTATTTTCATTTGTTTACGGAGTTAAGATTTTCAGATATTACATGTATTGTTTAACTTTAATTTATTTGAATATTTATAGATTATTTGTGGTGTTAGTTTGGGATTTGGTGTCCAAGTTGTATGCATAACAAATGTTGTTTTTTAACAGAATATCTTTAATTAACATATAATATTGTATTTTGTATTTTCACTTGTGTATTCATGACCACTGAATACTGGCAAAAAGCGCATCAGATTAAATAAAACTATTTTTTTCAGTGTATGTTCTGCAGATAATGGTGTCCAATTATACATCTTCATTTTCTGTAAAGTTAGTTCTTAAGTTGCACAGAAAACTTCAATTACAAATGCTGTGAAATAAGATATTCTGTATTGTTATGATTTTTTGTGTCGATATTCATTATATTTTTTCCTCTTTAGTTGTACAGATTCATTTAGGATCAGTGATGTTCCACAAGGCACAAAAGTTCATCATTATCTTGAAGGAAAAAATTGCAAATTATACAGTGAGTATATTTTAAATTGTTTCATTTTTACATGTTTGACATAGAAATAACGCTCAGTTTGCTATAGTCTCCTCATTAGCTTTCATAGCTTTATTATAATAACAGTACTTTATGTGTTTGATTTTACTATAGAAATTGGCAAAAGCAACCAGTTCCTGATACAGAATATGTTGGGTATTTATGTCCAAAAAATGTATTCCAAACACTATGTAAACTATCATCATCATCATCATCATCATCATCATCATCATCATCATCATCATCATCATCATCATCATCATCATCATCATCTTGACCTCTCCCCATGTGGTTCATGTGATTTGTATCTCTTCCTTAGTGGAATGTTTGTTTTAGCCTCAATTATATGTTTTTAGTTCCCACTCCCTCCCTCACCCCACAGCCCCCCCCCCCACTTATCTTTCTTTGAGGATTCCACTCTTATGCATGTTGAGTGATGTTGTCTGCATGTCCTATCCATCTTCATTTTCTTTCTAAGCTATTTCAATGGTGATAGGTTGCTGGTAGATTAGTTCCCAGAGATTGTTTTGAAGCTGATAGTTTCTGATGATTGAATTTTAGTATATGTCAAAAACATTTGTCAGCTAATAACTGCAGTCTTTTTGATGTCGTTGAGTCAATTCTTCATGCTTCCAACCTCTATAGCAGTATTAATTTGACACTGCTGTTGAATATCCTATGTTCCTTGTAGTGAGTAAGGTAGAAACCCTGACAGATTTGATGGTTGTAAAAGGCATGCCTGGCTTTTCCTATCCTAATTTGTACATATTCCGTTTCTCCATTTAATTTTGTCACCTCTTTCATTTATTTCCATAGAGTTTATTGCCTCATATTGCTTGTTAATTCCTGCTTTTCTTTTATAGTCATATCATTATAGATTTTGTAAAGCGCTCAGAGCTTCTTAAGATTGTGTGCTATATAAAGTCCTCATTATCCACCATACTTTGCCTTGTCTAACAATCCCCTACTGTTCACAGTTCCCACCTCATGGCAAGGTTAGAATGGTTGATAGACCTGTCAACCCATAAGATTTGTGTGTGTGTGATTTGGATTTTTAATGTAACTTAAACAGTTTTTCAGTCATATTGCTGCAGTGTCTGCAGTCTGGCTGATTATAGTGATGTCTAACACTGCGGCACCATGCCACAGACATGTAGGATCATGTCATGCCAAATCATATTATCCTGACACCAGGCTGACCAGTCCTAAAACTAACCTTTTAATGCTGATCACTTAGTGAGGCAGCTGTTAGTTCCATTTTTATAAGACTTTAGTAAGACTCGGCTGGGTTTTGAACCTGCATCCAAAGTGGATGCTTTAACCACTAGACCTCATAAGATATGACTTTAAGTCTTATGAAATGACCATTAAATTAAGGAAATTTGGAGTCGATGCAATTTTATGGAACAATGATTGTTGCAGTAATATCAGATTACTTGCTTGATTGTATTTGATTTGAATATAAGTTTCATGTTAGATTCGGTGGAATTGGTGATGAATATAGACTCTCATATAGACTACCATTAACACCATGTTTTCATGTTAGATTCGGTGGAATTGGTGATGAATATAGACTCTCATATAGACTACCATTAACACCATGTGCCTGAATGACATCACTAGAAGAAATGGGAGATAATTCAGTTTAGCAGGGAGTATTTGTACATCATTGCACAACCCTGTGACAATTCAGTTTCATCCTGTGTCTTGTCCATATATATCATTAACCATTCTTTAAGAGTTGGTACACAGATTTAGAATTTAATGAGAATTATTGTAATAATAATAACAATTTGGAGAGTAGTTGTTGTAGGGTTTAACGCTATTTTTCAGCACACGATAGGCTATACGTGGTGGCCAGTATTATTAGTGGAGGAAGAACCGGGGAAAACCCTCGGAAAGAACCACTGACCAACGAGAAGCTACTGGCAAGCTTTCTCAAATAACTACGTTAGCCAAATCTTAGATTCAAACACACGCAGACAGAGGTGATATGGCAGTGAAACGTAATGGAAAGCGCTTTAGACCACTCGGGGGCCCCCAGTTGGAGAGTAAGTTTTCTCTTTAATAAAGACTGAATAATTTGTGTGATAAAATTAAGAACCATACATTGATGCTTTTTTTATTCAAAATTTATGAATCCAATGAAATTGTTTCAATCATTTCTTTCCGTTAAACACTTGCTTAATATTTTCTGTATTTATTGCAGGTAATCGAACACAAATTGCTATCAATGACACATACAGTGTTCTGAAAATACAATATAGACTTACAGTATGTGGATCTGTTCAGTGGCAGTTAAATAATACCACTGTTGAAATTGGAGATGAATTTTTGCTGTCCACAGATAATAGTTTGGTGATTAAAAATTTAATCAAATCAAAAGCAGGCATATATACAGCGTTGGAGGTTTCAGAAGATGGAACAGACCGTCAAATTGCATCTTACAATGTATTGGTTGGTAAGTAATTTCTTAGTATATTAATCTCACTTACCTTGCAATGAATGCATCTTAATGTGATGCATGGTTGTCTAATTGCAGTACAGTTTGGACAATCGGCACGTGCATGACAACATGCTGATAATGAAATATAAGCCTGTACAGGACTTCAGATATCCTTATAATAAAATAATTACATATACCGTATTTTGGTGTGTATAACGCGCACTTTTTTTACCTAATTTTCTTATCTTAAGTCGGGGGCGCTTGTATACAAGAACTAAAAAAAAAAAAGATTTTTTCCAGGTCGATCTGAAGAGGATGAAGGCACTACAGCCGGATACATGTATCACATTCACTACTTGTGAAATATTAAACCCATTGTACATTGCATTGTAACTAAAATGTTTACCGGTACTAGCCGTATTAAAGAAATAAATAATGCTTAGAAATGGTCTTGTTCTTTGATTGCTTATGTTAATAAACTGGTTTCATTTCACATCACTGTGTCAAGTTTTGTTCTGTGCCTCGGCCGGAAATACATGTACATAACGACTGACAACTTGTTCAAAAGCTGTGCAAAGTGCCACATTGGAGCGGAACAAATACCACTGTGTGGATTACCGTACTCATTCCGTAAATGTTCAGTACCGTATTCCATAACTGTTGATCTAATCAAATTTTTCTTCATTTATTATTGGTTGAATTGAAATATATGTGTAGAATTCAACTAGTGTTAATGTTTTCATCAGAGCATCTGTAGGGGACATATTTTTTGCGACTACGGGTTCTTTCTTACGGGAACACTGATATGTTTTGGAACAAAATAATCAATGTATGATGTCGGAAAACATTTTTTTCCTCTTTGGAAAATAAGCTTGTTACTAAGTTTTTTTTCTCATCTTAAATCATAGTATTTGACATCTTTGCGATTATACAGTGATCAATGGCTTCAATGCTTCATTGACTCAGGGTGGTCTTTTCATGGTAATCGGCGCCAGGTAAGCTTTGATGCGCTCAACATAGTTACAATGCTTTGTCTCGGTGAGCAGTATTTAATTGATTCAGCTCGGTGTTTTTAATGGTGATCAGTGCTTCATTGACTCTGTGTGGTCTTTTCAAGGTATTTGGTACCGACTAAAGCTTTGATGTGCTTAACTTTTTCTTTGTTTTATTTCTCATTTTAAATAACAGTATCTAAAATGACCAACTGTTGTTGCACTATGAAAACGGAGCGAAACACCGGTAATCACAATTTTAAAATGCATTATATCGCATGCGCGTTATATGGCAGAACTACGTTTTTTCCACTTATTTTGGGTCGAAAATCGGGGTGCGCGTTATACATCAGTGCGCATTATACACACTAAAATACGGTATGCTGTGTGCAAAAGGAAACCATGTTTAGGACCATATAACTTGATTGACCTAATGCTTTTTTTTGTTTCTAATTAGATTATTAGCATGACTGTATCTCTGTTCTGATTCTAGCTTTGAGTCTTCTCTTTAATCAACCAGGGATCAAAGTAGACTTGTAGTAAAAGTGACTGGTTTGGACAGTACAGATAGAAGTGAGAGTTGAACTGGGAAAATTGGGAACAAGGAAACACCTTATATGGGTCACTTATTTTAACTGTGTCCTTAATTATCTTATCATCCATAGTGGGTTTTTTTTTTTTTTAGCAGTAATTTATATTCAGGTAGAAAATTACTGTGTTGCATATGTATCATAAACACATTTTGTAAGTGTATGAATGTGTCAGTCAGTTAACATACCTCGGCTCTGCCATCACCAATAACCTATCGGGTGATGCTGAGCTCAACAAGCAGATTGGAAAGGCATCAACAACTCTCCAGGTTGTCACAGAGAGTGTGGACAACTCTATGTTGACCCAGAACAATATGATCTCTCTGTTCTGTGCCTGCGTGCTAAGCACTCAACTGTATGCCAGTGAAACCTGGACTCTGTACATCTCACAAAAGAAAAGACTGAGCACCTTTCACATGCAATGTCTCTGATGCATACTCGGGATCACCTGGAGTGATTTAGTAATAAACAACAAGGTGTTTGAACATGCCAGGATTCCCAGCACGGTCACACCACACTCTTTCTCCACAGTCAAATCAGATGGCTGGGCTAGTACATCGGATGTATGATGGACGGATCCCAAAAGACCTATTTTCGGAACTTGCCTTTGGCAGAAGGTTAATCGGACAGCCATACCTCTGCTTCAAAAATGCAGGTGTGACATAAAATCCCTTGACATCGATGTCAACACCTGGGAAGAGCTTGCGCTAGACAGACCCAGCTGGCAACACGCTCTGATCACTGGTTTGAAAGCCAGCATAGCAACGCTTGCTAGCTAATGAAAAGCGATCTTGGAGGAAGAAGAAGCAGCTCCAACATTCACCAGACTCAACTTTCAAGTGCAGCAAGGACTGCTACTCCCATGTTTGGCTACATAGCCACTAAAGATACTGCACAAGCAGCAACTGAGACCTCTCTCATGGGTACACTTCCATCATCTTTTGAGACTAATGGATGCCAATGGGTGTTCAGGTTATTTTCAAATCCAACACATGCCTGACCAGTTCATTGCCATGGCTGACATATTTTCTAGTTTTAGTTACAAAATTGTCCCTCCAGAAGCCTTTTATAAAATCTGTGTCCTTTGGGGCCATTCTGTGCTTGACTTTATTTTTTGATGGATCATACATATTTAATCTATTGGGAGGTTATGTGGTCATATGCCTTCCCAGCATTAGTTGCAGAATTGATCATTTAGATGCTTGCCATAAATACATTTGTCGAGTCAATCCAAACATTTCAGTGGATTAGATTCGACTAGTAGACTGGTTGTTGCACAGACAGCTCTATATCAGCATCCTTTATTAAATTTAAGTTTGAGAACCAGTCTTTCATCACTTGAAGCCAACATGGTGTCGGTAAACAGTACTGCTTACCAGGTGTCCTTGCAAACTTGAATGTTGTCACATCGTGTCATATCTGCTTGAAATCATATTGCAGATTATTTATTTTCTCAGAAATTTGACATCGTTATGTCTTTAACCTGCTTATGGACGAGATGAAACTATTGCATTGATGAAATTTGACCCAGTACTCACAATTTGTATTGCTAGATGCATGAGTAGACAGATTTCGCAACGCACATGTTCAGTAGTCAAGTGATATCAATAATAACCCATGTGAAATGTTATAGATTGAAGAAAAAGAAATATATTCAGTAAAAGTCATAAACTGCTTGTAACAATAGAGAACAAAATGAAAAAAACAAGTTTCGTTATATATTTTTTAAAAAAAACAAGTACACTGGGTTTGTTATATCACGAGACTAACAGGTTGACTGACATGTGCTCTATGCTTGATGCATATGTCTGTCCAGATTCCTGCTACAGCAACATGTTTCTGGTCATTGTTCTTCAAATAAATATTTTGAGAATTGTATGTTTTTTCTGGGTTTTACGAAAGGCATCCGACTTTCATTTATTTTAATTTTTGTACAACATAAGATGTTTGCTGTAATATCACATGACTGTCAGCTGTAGAAGTCATGTGACTAGTACAGTAAAACCTGTCATGAGCGACCACCTATCATTTCCGACCACAATAGTAATGCACGGATCCATTTTACTATATAAACGCTCTGTTATGAACGACCACCTGCTGAATGCGACCAGCGACTGCGATTTCTTGGCAAAATATGCATTTTGACACTGCTATGAATGACCGTATCACCAAAGATAAAAGCTAGATTGTTACCACTGACCGTAACTTAATCCTTTGTAAACACTAGAGCACGGGATAAATGTAGTATGAAAACAAAGTGCACATTAAATAACACTATTGATGAACAACTATATATCAAGATAAAACACCTCTAGCCATCATTTAATCC
Source organism: Unio delphinus (assembly GCA_029339505.1). Taxonomy (NCBI): domain Eukaryota; kingdom Metazoa; phylum Mollusca; class Bivalvia; order Unionida; family Unionidae; genus Unio; species Unio delphinus. Next base: position 8,035,494 of record JAQISU010000106.1, on the reverse strand, counting down.
TTTGTAACAAAGACTGCATAAATAGTAAAGATTGCTCTTATAAAGTATTATAAAGAATTTGTCTTGCGACCAGTTTTGTGAAATTCACAGCTCCAGTGCATGATGTCAATTGTAATCTGCAGTAAACCAGACTAAAGTACGTCACTAACCGCCATTGTAGTGCCAAAGCCATGTGAATAGCCAGTAAGAGTAACATTAAAGGGAGTAATTATGGATATACGCAGTCAATTTGGAGGTGTGTGATTTTTCTTTATCTTTATGAAAACTCACAAAATGCCGGTAGTCCTTATGTCCCAGTGAGAAATCGTTTGAAAGGGCTTCAGTGTAGGTTTTTTTACATCGTTTGTCTTTCCAGTTAATCCATAATGCCTGGAGGGTGAATGAGCTCATTGTCTTTAATACTAGTAAGTGATAATCATTTCCGGATTTTTTAAAAAAAAATTTTTATTTCTTTTGTTAGTGTTTCAACAAGCCACCATCTGTTTACCTGGATGCAGATGATCGCAACCTTTGTTTATCGAGCTATAACGCTGTTGATTTAATCTTTGTCTCAGAATAAATGTACTGTATTGTTTATTTCTTTTGGTTTCATTCATTGGTACATAATATATATTTATTTCCCCAAAACCTGATCAAAACTGATAGTCTTTATAACATCAACACTGATAACAATGGCAGAGCCTCCGTTGAAAAAAAAGAAAAATTTTAACATTGGAAGTAAGGAATAATGGTATTGAAAGAAAAAAAAATCGGGTGACCGCATCGCAAAATAGCAGTCAGCTTAAGCGCCAGTAAAACGCAAGTTCAAAATGTAATCAAAGACAAAATGTTGCTTCTTTGCTCAGAAATGGAGATACATGTTCAGACCAAACAGCTGAGTAAAACATATCAACAAGGAAGTATAATGGATTTCTTAAAAAAACATGTGAATAAGTATATAAAATAAGATATATACGTCATATCTAACTGTTCATTTTTTGTATATATTAATGTGATGTTGAAATATACATTTTATTCTCATTGTTTGATAGATGTATATCTTTATTATATAAAGATATTTTGTGAGGAATGCATGCAACATTTAACAAGATTTATGAATAAAGGATATGATACATGTACAGTGAGTATGGGTATTATTTATTTTTAAACAGAGAAAACTATTGACCCTGAAAACCAGTCCAGTTTCATTCACCTCTTATGAGAGACCACCTGTCTTGAGAGACCGCTTTTGGTTGGCAGAAGGGTCAGTCACTCGTAACAGGTTTTACTGTACTGCAAATGGCAAATACTTAGCCAGGTTTCATCTATGCTGTAGTTTTGTCTAGTCTGTCAGTGGATTAAAGATATAACGAATACTTGCCATTTCTGAAAGATAAATCATTCTTACTTTTGATTTCATACAGGTATGATTTTATGTAACATCATTTTAGTTTGCTAGGCCCACTGGTGAGCTACTACCATATGCATATACAGAATTGTGACAGCAAATTCCAATTAATTAATGATAATTAATTAATTATCAAAAGCTCTTACTAATGCTAAATTCCTTGTACACTGTTGTGTTTTTTTTTGCAGAAGAAGATATTCTTACAGCCTGGAAGAATAGCTTTGCGATGTGGTCACTCAAGTTTATGGAGTATAAGAATTGTTTAGAACAGTTGGTAGGTACTTCATTAGTACAGTAATTGTGTATGTTGAGCTTTGGTAGACTGTTTTATAAATTTGGTAAGTAAAGATTTGAAATTGTCACAGTAAGATGTGATATTGACATCTGGCAAGGTGTATTATGATGTAATTATTATTTTAGTTGACTCGTTTACTATAACAAAGTTCATAATGATGTTTATAGCACATCACAATAGTGTGCACCAAATGAATCAACAGTTGCAACAGACATAACAGTAGAGTTAAATTGGCATTAAATAGTATAAATAGAATAATTTAAATACAAGTATAAGGCAGTGGGATTAATTATCTGCTAAGTGCGAATGTTAATAAAGATTAAATTTAAAAATGCTGTCACAAATGGAATGGACGTGTTGTAGTCATTAATTTTGTTGAAGATATGAACAGCAGAAAGTTTGGACTGTTTATTTCCATTTTCCATGCTGTTTTTCTGGTTCTGGTATGAAACTTATAATAATGACTTTATTTAAAGAGGGTAAAATAACTAGATGAAAAACTAATCTACCTTGAGGCCTTCATACAAAGGAACATAAATGCACACATATAAACACATATGCATACATATACATGCCATATTTTCTGTCCTGTAAATTGATACATTTTTTACTTGAAAGTCAGGTCTTCGTCTTATACTCCGAATCAACTTACATATGGATTATGTCACTGAAATTGCATGAACTTGTATATGGGACTACAGCACTTGGTATGATGTTAAAATTTCTCTGTAATTGGCATAATCGAAAATGGGTCACATAAAAGTAAAAATTCATGTTAACTTACTATGTCAATAAATTGTTATAAACTAATATTTATATTTATAAGTTTTGTCATTATTTAGTTTGCTTTCTGTGTGTATTTTCTTATTTCTCAAACATGAAATAAAAGAAAACAATTACCAGTAAAAAATTCACCGGGCCACATAGCACACTCATGGTCTGTACTCAATAGTGTACTTGACTAATTCAGAGCCAATTGTGTGTTCCTAACAAATATGAAATAATTCTGTTTGATTCATCCTTTTTAACCACACCTCATTCTTCCTGATCACATTTTAGCAGTTGGTTCATTGTAATTTGATTTTCCAGGATGCTGTTGGACACACGCAAGCTCTCTTAAAACATGTCATTTTGGTGTCTGTCTTTGATTATACCAGTAGTTAATAAATTTTACTTTGGTTTCCACCAACAATCAAAGCCAGTTGTCGCAAGTGTTGAAACCCTGATATTGGCTTCGGCTGCCAATGCTAGTTATTGTATTGACGGTACCCCATTATATTTTACCACATTAATCCACATCAATTACGCTTTTGTTTTTAATATCAAGTGGATTAAGAGCCACTGTAAATGAAGCCCACTTCTTTCGATGTAAATAATGAATTGAGCTGTGGGCATTGTTTTCATTGTTATAGTACTGGCACATTTTAACGAGTTAGGTATGTTTTGGTCAATCTTTTCAGTCATTATTATTCATGTAAATATCCATGTAAACAACTTATCTCACCGTGCCTCCCGTCAAATCACGCAAGTTTTACACAGCAGCTTTTAAGCTGGAAGTGGTAAACTTCGCGGAAGAAAAAGGTGGGAATATGTCTGGGTTCGGCATAAAACTAAGGTTGCATCATGAGCTATAAGAAAAACAAAGAAAGCAAATCGTAGCTGCGTGGTTGATATTGAGAATAAATTAGAAGAATATGTCTTGACACAACACGCCGCATGTTGTGGAACAAACTCTGTTGATCTCAAGACTCAAGGCAAAGGAAATCACAACTGAATTAGGAATTGAAAGTTTTGGTGGAAGTTTGTCATGGTGTTCTAGGTATTTAATATATTGACAACACACTACTATGACACAGAATATACAGTAGACTTTCAGGATGAAGACTGACAATTTGGAAATGACCACCATTTTTCATTCTGATACTGAAGACGAAGACTTCAAGAGTTTTCATATAATGAGATGATTAAGTGAACTCTTCTTCATTATTTTCTTAATTAGAATAATTATGTAACAGTTCTACTACAGGTAATTAAATTACAACATCGATGTGCTTTCAATTATAATTGACAAGTTAAATATATATATTATAAAACTGTTGATGTGAGTAAATTTGATACTGAATTTCACAAGTATGTTACAGTAAAATAAAAAGATTTTTTTTGGTAACTTTTCTGTTTTCTGTTAATTAATTTTCTTCACATATCTGATTTCCCTATGGATAACCTCATTTTTGTATTGTTAGCCTCACTGAGTTGATCTCATCTATTGAATTTTGGTTATAACGGGTAATATTTTTAACTATCAAACTAAGATTTCCCAGCTTTCTGTTTGGATTAATATTAGCCCAAATATTCTTTTTTAAACATGTTCCTGGTTCGCTATATTTTTTATCATTTGAATTACCCCATACTGTATTACAGTAATCTAAATCTTGTTGTGTGTAACATAAACTGTTATAAAATAGTATTTTGTCCTACTGAGATGCCATAGCCATGGATTAACTTATTTACTGATATATTTTATACATTGAGTCCATGACAATTTATTATTTATAAACACACCAAGTAGACTATCATGACATACCATTTACAAATTTATATCCTTCCATGTTAGACAGTGTTCATCAACATTCAGTTTAAATAACAGCATAGATCACATGCATTCCACAAAATTGTGGCTACTATGTTTATGGCATCGACTGAGATCCAGAATGAAATTATAAATAAATTTTTTGTTTGATAATAATGAAGATGGCATATTAGTCAAGTATGTTGATTCATATTTTCTTTCTTCATGAAATTTGATTGATTGCAACAATATATAAATGTGGATTTGTTTACTTATATCATTTGACTGCAAGTCTTAATGACATGGCACTTATGATTTGTCTGTATGTTTTACTGACATGACCCTTAAGATTTGTCTATGTTTTACTGACATGACCCTTAAGATTTGTCTGTATGTTTTACTGACATGACCCTTAAGATTTGTATGTAGGTCTTGCTGACATGATCCTTAAAATTTGTATGTAGGTCTTACTGACATGACCCTTAAGATTTATCTGTAGTTCTTTCTGACATAACCCTTAAGATTTGTATGTAGGTCTTACTGACATGAGCCTTAAGATTTGTATGTAGGTCTTACAGACATGATCCTTAAGATTTATCTGTAGTTCTTTCTGACATAACCCTTAAGATTTGTATGTAGGTCTTCCTGACATGAGCCTTAAGATTTGTATGTAGGTCTTACTGACATGACCCTGAAGATTTATCTGTAGGTCTTGTTGACATGATCCTTAAGATTTGTATGTACGTCTTACAGACATGATCCTTAAGATTTATCTGTTGGTCTTTCTGACATAACCCTTAAGATTTGTATGTAGGTCTTTCTGACATAACCCTTAAGATTTGTATGTAGGTCTTCCTGACATGAGCCTTAAGATTTGTATGTAGGTCTTACTGACATGACCCTGAAGATTTATCTGTAGGTCTTGTTGACATGATCCTTAAGATTTGTATGTACGTCTTACAGACATGATCCTTAAGATTTATCTGTTGGTCTTTCTGACATAACCCTTAAGATTTGTATGTAGGTCTTACTGACATGATCCTTAAGATTTGTATGTAGGTCTTACTGACATGATCCTTAAGATTTATCTGTGTTTAACTGACATGTTAAGGGTTTATCTATATATTTTACTGACATGTTAAGGGTTTTTCTGTATATTTTACTGACATGACCCTTAAGATTAATCTATAGGTCTTACAGACATGACCCTTAAGATTTGACTGGACGTCTTACTGACATGACCCTTAAGATTTGACTGGACGTCTTACTGACATGACCCTTAAGATTTGACTGGACGTCTTACTGACATGACCCTTAAGATTTGTATGTAGGTCCTACTGACATGACCCTTACGATTTGACCAAGTCTTACTGACATGACCCTTAAGATTTGACTGGAGGTCTAACTACAATGACCCTTATGTATTTACTTCAAGTCTTACTGATATGAACCTTAGTTACTGACTTGTAGAATAATAGAGACCTACCCGTTTATCTCGACATCCTCGGGCCCGAGGAAATATTGTCAACATAGGCGGATGTCGAGATAAGTGTTGGGGGGGGGGGCTGAAAAAAGATAAAATTTAAAATTCGTCAGTGAATAACATTTACACTTTGAGGGAAAAAAATGGAAATTTTGAGTACATGAAGACAGAATCAGTGTGAAATACACTTGTATATTGACAAATTACATTTTGGTTACCTTTGTGTAATAAAATCCAAATAAAAATATTGCATTGATCACATCCTGATTACAATATTCAACGTCGGCAGTAACACGTGGTTGAGAAAAGTTGTCAGTTACATGCTTCATGTACTTAAATTGGCCTCGAGTTTGGTCAGTCTGTTCCCATCTTATTGAGGCTACCAAGGGGATAGGGATATTCACAAGGAAATGAAAGGAAATGAAAAACTGTCAACAATACATGTATTCTCCACAAATACTTTTGGATCCGATGTTATGACGAACATTAAAGCGACTGCACCAATCAATTGTTGCAACGAAGTTCTCTGCTATTTCAATAATGCTTCATTGAACCGTTTAGATGCTTCCTCCACGTCTTCAAATGTAGCAGTCTTTCTTCTTCCTTTGGGGGAGCGCAGTTACATTCAACTTAGTCTTTCTTTATAGACTCTGCAGCTTTCATCCTTCCTGGATGTGTTATTTTTAAATGAAAAAGTTTCACAGACCTCTTTGCGAGATGTTCATCCCTTAACTTCATTGACAGCCAGATATTTAGTTTCCAAAGACTGTAAATTTAATTTGCGTTTTATCCTTCTGTCGGTAGCCATCGTAAATGTAAATAAAGTTAAAAACTAAACTTTCACAGCGAAAATCACCGATCACTTTCAAAGGTCTCGGAAACACATAATCCATATTTTCATGCAATTTTTATATATGGGATTCAGAAAATCACATATACAGGAGTCCTCTGTACGCATCAATTTCCTGGACGGCAAATTTAAGGGTTAGCTACTCCTGCTTCGACCACCTGTTGATTGGGAAATTGTGTTCATCAATTGATCCTTTTCACTGTGCTGATATATTTACAATCAGAAAATTCAGTGGCTGAAAGACCCACAAATGTACATGCTGTCATTGTAAGAGTACATTTGAAGAACATGACCCACAAGCTAAGCGGCAAGATCAAAGACTTAACTAGCTACAGAGTGGTGAGAAAATGTGCTGCTATGGGTTTGTTTGTTTTTTTATCCGACCGCGACATTAAAGCCTGGTGGCAAGATCAACTAATTGTTGAACAAAGTATTGGTCTTAATTGGCAGCTTGTCGACATAAACGTTTTGAAAACAAAGGATTTGTTCAAGCTGGGACCAAGGGCTTCTGTCGACATATACGTTTTTCTTTTATCTCGACGTCAACATAGGCATGACAATTTGATAGTAATAGTAGACCATGAGACCGGGACTTTGCTTTTTTGTCGACATAGGCGGCTTGTCGAGATAAGCGATGTCGATATAAATGGGTAGGACTGTAGTAACACTTTTTAAAAATACAATCATGTTGGCTGAATTCGGATAGTGACTTCCACTGCTTTGGACTGGATCTGGGTTTTCATATTAGATTCAATGGAAATGGGCAGGGAACCAGACTAACTTTATCTGGTTACCTCAAATGCTTTAAATAGCTGATGCTTTTCATACAGAAATGCCTACTTGATCAAACTCGCACCTGAATAATTGATGAACACATTTATTATATAGGTCTGGCATGCATCTTTTTTTTTTTATATAGAAAATACTACAAGAATTGACTCCTATTTGTTGAACACAAAGAAAATTGTGATCAAAATTAATGCACAGAACTTTATATGCCACTCATTTTATCATAAAAAACTAAGTGTCCAGAAATCTGATTCAACATTAAAAAAATGTGAAAATTTTAATAAAATATCATATATGATGTAAGTTTCACAAATATTTGATACAATACACTAAGTTTTGAGCAATACATATGTTGAAACCTGCTCGAGTAATGTTTTAAATGATCTTTCAAATATTGGTTATTAAAAATATACAGAAGAGTGAACAACTTCATTTGAAAATATTCTTCTTTGACAGTTATTCCCAATGCAATTCTAAAATGTTTATTAAACCAGTTAACAGCCAAACACCCACTCCATACACACACACATACATAGATCAACTTCTCATTGTTGATGTGTCCACCCGGAATGTCATCCCATTCTTAAAACTTCAGAGGTCTCCTTGGTAAATCATGCCCCCCCCCCAATATACTGTGGTCTGTAATTTTGGACCTTTTTGTGCATGAGTTGACAAAAGCGAGTTATATCAAGAAATGTCCAACAATTGAAAACATGTTGAAGTAATCAGCAGAACATTAGGAAAGTTCAGGCAAAGAAAAGTAGGAAACACAGCAGTTGCTTCTGGCAGGGTTAATGGTAGCAACCACCACTTGAAATTTAGAAAAGCAAATCAAAGATTGCTTCAATGTTGAGAATTAGCATGGACCATTGAACTTTATGGGGTATGGAACTGCAGGTTTTGAAACTGAACTTGAGATTATTAAGTAATTGTCTTACAAATTGTTTTAGTTTAACAGAATGTTGCCTTTCCTACATCAGCTCACACTTTTCAACTTCTCAAATTCATGTTTTCAATGTTGACAATAGCAGTACATAGTTTGTTAAACAGTTGGTTTTATTGAACAATTGTTGCTTCCTTCCATGGTGTTGCACTCTATGGCCTTAAATAAAATAACAGAATAAGCAAGATCAACAAGTCTTGTAAAATTCAATAAATAATTTATTTCCCTGGAATACAAAGTGAAAATTGAAAAGGAACTTAACAGTATTGTGGATTAAGTCTGAAATAATCCCAAACGTTTGACAACAAATCAAAACGTTTATAGTGTTTTTACGAGTTCCATGTTTTGAATATGCTGATAAACCAGTAGTTGGTGTGCCAACAGTCTTGATATATCCAAATGATATAATCCATAATGTCTTTGAATGAATTTCAAATAACCACACCAGTGTTTTAGTCCAAACAGTCAATGCACATTGCAATAAAAATTAAAGTAAGTGATTCCTCTCAAAATCTATCAGAACACAACAGTAAATGGTTCCAGAGTGATATTAAAAGGACGAATGACTAATCTTGTTGATATCAAACTTGAATACATCACACTTGACCTATGTCACAATAACCTTTCCCAAGAAAAGTCATTGATGGAAAGTTTTACCCCAGAATGAAACCAAATTTGTTTTCTAGAATCTTCAAAGGTCATTATCAAGGCTAAGTCTTAAACTCAAAGCTGAGAAAACAGCCTATTTTTAGCTTGCTAATAAGACAAAGGGTCACACACTAAAACTCAATCTTCAATCATGGAAAAAGGTCAAGCACACAAAACAGAATAAATTTGCATAAGTCAGCAAATAACAGCACACAGCAGAGTAATATCTTGGTAAATAAAAAGCAAACATATATAACCATTAATTAAACTTTATTGCAAACTAAATTACTGCATTGCAGTTAGATGCATTCATGAATAGATCAGGGTCTTCTGTTTCAACAAATGCACACAGGCTTGCCATATGTTCATCTTTCACTGAAGTGTCATTAAGTCATTGGCTCAAGTGCTTTGTTTTCATGATTATTTGCAGCACTACTATTGCCTCAGCTAATGTATTCTCTTTCTTAAGTTATGCTTAAAAATGGTTTATGCAGTCTAACTTTTCACTCAAAATTGCAGTACTTATATTTTTTAAATTAGTGAATGGTTTATTTTTCAATGTTCATTAAATATGAATAACAATGAAATTGTTTTAATGTATCAAATTTGATTAGAATGTAACAATGCATACATTTGTATAGTATGACTCATGCCTCTCAAAAATATTTAGGAAAATATTGTATAAAAGAAACAGAAAGAAAGAAGGAAATAACAATATTAGATTAAGAATACAGGTAACATTGTAACACAAATCATCAAATAAGGTATAGAATTATCATTAGGAATATAGTCACTTAGACTTTGTCTCACTTTCATACATATGTATGCTTATTTTTGGTTTCAAAAAAATAATAAACTGAGGACTATTGTGTTTTTCATTTCTGTATTTGTTAACCATAAAGTTATTTACTTATTATTCCAATTTCTTGTTTTGATATTATGAGAAAACAAGTATCAATTGTCCCCATTGAGTGTCATACCTATATTCACCTAAACAGTACAATATCATGTGGAAACCATTATAAGATGCCTGCGTTCTATATTGTACCTTTGATCACATTGAAAGTTTGAGATTATAACAAGATAAGTACGAAATGCCCAAATGCTGTGTTGTGACAGTTTATCAGACAAGTAAAAGATGCCGACATTCTCTGTAATATTGTACCTGCATCGTTTTTTACAGTGTGCATTTATTAAACAAGTACAAAATACCCACATGCTGTGTAGTAACTGCAGTCATGTCCACAGTGTGAGTTTATGGGTGAGAAGTATAAAGCACCCACATGCAGTGTATTAGTACCTATATTCACATAGGATGGAATCATTAATAGCCAGGTAATATGCAGGCCTATAGTCTATGTGGTACCTGCAGTTTTAAGTCATAATGCTCATAGCTGTCTGATCTATGATAAATGCTCATAGCTGTCTGATCTATGATAAATGCTCATAGCTGTCTGATCTATGATAAATGCTCATAGCTGTCTGATCTATGATAAATGCTCATAACTGTCTAATCTATGATAAATGCTCATAACTGTCTGATCTATGATAAATGCTCATAGCTATCTGATCTATGATAAATGCTCATAGCTGTCTGATCTATGATAAATGCTCATAGCTGTCTGATCTGATATATGCTCATAGTTGTCTGATCTATGATAAATGCTCATAGCTGTCTGATCTATGATAAATGCTCATAGCCGTCTGATCTATGATAAATGCTCATAGCTGTCTGATCTATGATACATGCTCATAGCTGTCTAATCTATGATAAATGCTCATAGCTGTCTGATCTATACAGCAGCGTTATAAGCCCTACATTCATTTGGTTCAAAATTGCAGAGTGGCTGTATGTTTTTCTTCCCCATTTATAAAATGTTATATATATCTGATTTAACTTGTATTTATTTTAATTGAATTGTTTGATTGTCAGTTTTATTGTTTTTAAATTCTATTACTTGCTATTATAATAAAATCTTGTTTACGTGTTTTGGAAATTTTTCCAGAAAATCAGTTAACCTGACTCTTTCTTTGTAAACACCTAAAGCTGTCCTAGTTCCTGACTTTAATTCCAAATTAGTAACTGTCACGTAAACAAGGTCTTTTTTTAATTTATTTTTATTGTGAGAATATTAAGAGCAAGATCAAGGCTGTATTAAATACCTGACCCGAGACTTGTAAATAATTTTGGTGAAGTAAAGAACTTTTTAAAAAAAAATTAAAAATGTAAAATGATTGGTTTTGTCAGGGGTCATTTTAGAGTACATGATTTTAACATGATTATGTGAACCTCGTACAGGTACCTATTTTGCGTTTCCAATTACTGTATATCTTTTGTTTTAGAGAAATAATCTCAGTCTGGGCACAAAACACTTGATGTGACATTTTCTGTTGTGTCTAGATGAATTTTACTGTAATTTTTCATCAGATTATTTGGATTTTAAAAGATTAATTTGTTTCTCTGGAAATATTTGAGTGCTCATACAGAATTCTTGAACAAAGACAGTTCTTAAAATTTGTATTCGTATTTCAAACACATTGTAGATACAACACTATACAGAATACAACATGTCATTGTCGTTCATATTGGATTTTTATTTAGACTATAACTTGAATTCATTAGAACATTACATCACTATAACTTTTAAAATTTAATTTGTGGATTATTTTTGGATTTGATTCTTAAAACCATAAGTTCATTGTTCCATTTTTATATTGTTTTTCGAGTTAAATGCATTATTTGTAAAATTTTACAAAGCTTGTTGTTTTCACTTTTTCTGTGTTACTGTTTATTAAAACCATAACATGTAACAAGGTAAATTAAGTTTCATAATACTTAAGGAAAAACAACCCTTGATTCTCATAAAGCTGTGTGGTTTATGATCATATGTTATGAAGAGTTGTTGGGATTATTTTATTTTTTTATTTTGCAGGGATATTGTCCGAGTAAGGTATAAGTGATATATGGATCACAATATGGTGCCTGGAGCAACTCGGAACCACTGCATACAGAAAACTGTAAATGCAGACAGAATGTGGCATTATTGTCATAGCAACATCCAAGATTTTCCAAAGAAATTTTTAATTCCAAGTCTGTTAATAAAATCTTGCTTGGGCTCACTTTTTTGCACCATCATGTAAAAAATAATGTGAGGGATGCCATAAATGTCTTTCTGTCTGACCGACTGTCCATCACCCTTCTGTTTCCACTCTATAATTTGAAAGCTGGTTGTGTTTATAAATTATTAATTTTGTTTTTTGGGGTGCATTTTTATTAATAGGTGTGATTTATGCCGCATTTTGGGTGTTCTTTTGAAAGTCAGTTTCTTAGTATAATATTCTGTATTGTTCTCTTTCACACTTGAACATTAAAACCATTTGAAATTTGCCACATTTTGGGTCTTCTTTTGAAATTCAATTTCTTAGTATAATATTCTGTATTGTTCCCTTTCACACTTGAACATTAAAGCCATTTGAAATTAAGCGGTGAAACTTTTTTACATATATATACAAAAGGTTATCATTGGCAGGTGTGGCATGTAAAATGTTGGGGCTACTATCTTCACAATCACAGCTCGGTATTCTAACTTTCCTGTCACATTTCTCCATCTGCTCTATAACTTTAGAGCCATTTGACATCAATAGATAAAACTGCTTTAAATTGTAAAAACTATTGGAGGTACGGGGATGAACCATTATTCACTTGTGCTTCTCATTTTCATGGCTTCTAATGTATCACAGTCAACAATATTATATATCTGGTCACTAATATATTTGTTTATTTCATGTCTGGAGTTTTCAGCTAATGCTATTTGAGATTTGCAATGAAACTTGATTACGTTAAATATCTGTTAAGAAACATTACAATTCCATCCTAAAGGTCAAGGTCCTGTTTTATTGTTGTCCATTTTTCTGACCTATCTTGGTGGGTTGGTGACACATAATTTGCTTGTTTAGGTATGAACTGGTGTTTCATTGCTTTGTGGAAGCCTCAACTCACCCAGCAAAAAGGCATAAGCTTTAATGTCCCTTGACCCATGTTAATCAAACTTGGCATGCAAGCTTAGGATCCTCAACATCTCAGGCAGGAGTGAAATTAACATAAATTAATGAGATCTTATATATGATTGGCTTGGTAAGAACTCTTGTAGACCATATTTCTGGGTTGATTTTGACCAGACTTGGAATCTAAGCTTATATCAATTATCTCGGCATATTAATGGACTTATCTTGCCTCCGATTGACCGTGGGTTTTTAGCATTCTTTGAAGTATTATATTTGAACCAGTTTAGATTAGACATGGAAAATGGGCCTATATCAACGTAATCTAACAAAGGATTCAATATTGATAGAGATCTGTGGATATCAATAATTTAATTTTCAATATGATTAGTTGAGCTTGTTACCACTTGAGAGACCATATGTGTCACAGAATTTGATCACACTTGAGAATATGGTCTTGTATCATTATGACCTTGAAGAATTCTGAAAATGAGCAAGATCAATGTATACTAATGAGGATGTCTACCAATCTTGCAGACAAAGATAGTTCCCACTCAGTAGGGAGATCTAGGCTCTGACTGACAGACTGTTGCCACTCTGGAGTGAGGTCTAGCATCAGACTAACAGAGATGGTTGCCACTCAGGAGTGAGGTCTGGCATCTGAATGCGAGACTTGCCACTCTGGAGTGAGGTCTGGCATCTGAATGCGAGACTGTTGCCACTCTGGAGTGAGTTCTAGCATCTGACTAACAGAGACGGTTGCCACTCAGGAGTGAGGTCTGGCATCTGAATGCGAGACTGTTGCCACTCTGGAGTGAGGTCTAGCATCTGACAGAGACGGTTGCCACTCAGGAGTGAGGTCTAGCATCTCACTGAAAGAGACTGTTGCCATTCTTGAGTGAGGTCTAGCATCTGACTAAAAGAGTCTGTTCTCACTCTGTAGGCTTTTTTTCTAGTCTGATTTTAAGGTAATATAAAATAATTGCAGGTTCATGAATTAGTTCAGTTAGAGGCATTACAGTATCTCTAAAAATCCACTCTTAGACTAATCAGTGTTGAAACAATTGCTAAAACATTTTACCCTGCTTAAAATAACCCTGCTTAAAATAAGGTTTCATCAAACCATTTATTATTGATGGTATTTGCAACCTAAATTTGGTTCTGTTTTTTTTTTTCTTTAAAGAAGTTATATTTTGACATTTGTAAGACCAGATGGAAGTAATTACAAATTAAGACTTGTCCACTCTCGTTGGTAAGGGTTTACTGGTATTGAAGATTGAGAGCAAAGTGTGGATTTCATTGAATTAAGCAATATTCTGTTTAGAACATTCCTTTTCTTTTGTGACATGTTTGTTTATGTGTAGCATCTGGTTCATCAAACTGTTCATTAAAACAATTTCAAAAATGGCAGCCAGAAAGCAGAACATGTTTAACACATTAACCCTAGCGCAGAGTTTATGGGACATGAGGTAGTACTACTTAGATGGTCTGTAGTGTCGAGGTCATGCATGATACTCTAAAGTGGGAGGTATTATAGAAAGGTAGACTTATTTAGCTCTACAAAGATACCAAATAATATGGACATTAGATGCACTACAAAAATCAGGGAAAACATTTTTTTCTCTCCTCTAAAATTTGCCCATGATCGGAATCCTATTTTGTGTCCAGATTTTAGACTGTATGGCCTCAGATCTACTAATCAGACCAGTCTGAAGTGCACCCAGACAGGTGAACCAGTGCAAAAAGTAGGATAAGGTTGACATTTTGATAAGATTCTCTTCCATGCGATACATTTGAGTCCATTAAGCAAAAAAAAAAAAAAAAGAACTCCAACTTTTCACCTTCTGCTCATGCACCATCAAACTAATCGATGGAAAACTCTTTTTTTTTTTTTTAGCACAACTAGGCATTGGGGTAATGGAAAATTGCTTGGAAGTCTATGTATTAGGATGTATTCAGAAATAGTCCCTAAAATGTGTTTTCTACTCGCATTTCATGTGAAAACAGCAAAAACCACCAGGGGTTAATGTGTTAAGAGGAAAAAGAAAATAAGCTTTTAAAAAAAAAAAGTATTCAGATTCTTTTGAATACAAGGTGGAAAGGACACAATTATGTTTATTGGAAATCACATGGCAATTTGACTATGTCTCATAAAAGGAGATGTGATTGCTGTCACTTTTTGAAATGGAAAGGAATTTCCAAGAATTATGTCTGGTTGAGAGATAGCAACAAGCTATTGAGCTGCATAGGGTTTGGAACTAAAGTTTGTGCAACTGTACTTGTGGTAAAAAAAAAATCGATGTGTATTTTACAAGCTTTTAAATTGAACATAATGTGTATCGTTGATGCATCAAACATTTCCAGCTATTATAAATATTTTGTTACACCTTACTAAAAACTGGTCAATCTTACAGAAAAAAAATCAACTGCCTTACTGAGACGGACTTGTCGGGGCTGGCTGGACTGCTTCAGCCGTTCAAACTCTGGTATTATTTGAACTTTTCTTATTGTTACATTTAGCTTTTTTGTTTAATGGTGGAGAAATTTCAGTGATTAAATAGTCATAGATTGAAAATGCACCAACCAGTAAATATATTTTCAAAAATCCACTAAAAAAATGCATCCCCATGTTCTGTTATTTCATGAAAGTAGAAAAAGTGACCAGTTAGATAAAACTTTAGTATCCTTAATTTATTGTTAATATTTTTGTGCAAAGTATTCAAGTAAATATTTTCTTACTTTCTGGCACATGTTTGGTACCAGTATCATCATGACAAATGAGTAAAATCCCTGGTCAATACTTATATTCCATGGAAACTTAGAATAACAGTCCAGGAGACCACAGTGTGTCATGTTCATGTTATGTGGACAATGTCAAGGACAGTTCCAGATGTATGCCATGATTTTTTACAAGCACTTAATAACATCGCAGCCAATTACGCAAAGACAATCTTGTTTTCAAATTCCTTCGAAGTTGTCAGCTCCATTTTACATCATTGTACTATTTTTGCTCATAATTCAACCAACAAACATCACAATTAATGAAATGTGATGTCTTTGTGCTTGTTGGTCATATTCACTTTTAGACCCGTTTCATAATAAAACATGTCAGGAGACTTGTCATATGGGTGGTTGGTCAGATAAACTAGACTGATCTATAGTTGGTATTAATTAATTCATTGTGAAAGATTTTTCATGATAATTGTTTTTTGATGCTATTTTTAAAATGACAAGCATGACACCTGAATACAATCTATTTACAAGGGAGAGCACTCCATTGAGAATATCTGAATGTTTCAGCTCTTGCTAGTTAAAAAGAAGAAATGGTACACTGCTGGAAATTCATTTAAGCCAGTAGATCATGAGAAATTCAATGGACTCTTTTATTAAAAGGCAAGCTTTTTTTCGGACAAAGTCAAAATCATTTCTTCAGTTGGAGTTTTTTTAGGTTTTGGTAACAGGACAGTTCAAGTTTTTACAGAGCATGGGCATAATTTAATTGTATTTGGCTAAACATGTCATTGTAAATGTTGTGCAGTGTATGTGGCCCAACATGTCATTGTAAATGTTGTGCAGTGTATGTGGCTAAACATGTATATACTGTGGTGCAGTGTATTTAACTGAATTTGTAGCTGTGTAGTTCATTTTACAGCTTTTAAGACTAAAACAGCTTTACTGTTATGAATTCTTTTGTAAATTTCAAACTTCATTTTTTGAACAGAAGATAAGAAGATGAATCAAAACGTTATCACAAAATATATCTACTGTTCTTTTTTTGTTGTTATAAAGTTCAGTCTGAAGCATTTTCCTATAGATTGGAAAAATAATCTACAAGTTGTTGAATGTTTTGTAGTTTAGGGTCGTGGAATAGGAGCGAATTATTTCATAATTTGTCAAGCACTACTGTCTTCAAAATAAGCAATGACATTCATTATTAACCTGTACACCCTAGTGAAATAAGTAGTAAGCATTGACACCAAAAAGTTTATTATTAAAGACATTTTCATTGGTTGTATTCTTAATTTAAATGCTTCTGGTCAAAGCAAGTCAATTTCTTTAGCAGTTATTAACACACACCGAGTCATTTTTTCAAAGAAATATCTTCTTATTCTTCTACCATTATGTTTCTCCTTTGAATACGTTCCCCGATCACATTACTTTAGGATATTAGCCTGCTACCTTGCGAATCCAGCCCTACCAAAAGACCAAAATTCGTCTTTCCTGTCTATGTCATATAGACAAAGGGCAATAACTCTTGCCCCTTACCTCCCCTTGCTACCCGCTAGGTGTCGCTTCTTTAGTTTTTTAGCTTCGCTGTACGTGAAAACACGTACAATTAGACCTCCAATGAATCCAAGCCATCTTAGTGTAAATCCTGACCATCCGAAGTTAAATTTGGAATTACTGTGTTGGATAATCATTCCTCTACAGGTTGTATACATTATTTTACAATATTTTCCAATTTGAGTGACTTTGTCACCTTTTCTAGACTTCGGACCAGGTTGCAACGTGGTCAAAAAGCACGCTTATGGCGGTACTAGCATGTAATACATGTAGCACTCAATAATTTCGCTTATTCCGTATGTAACGTTTACGATATTAGCGACTAATAACGTGCTGCATTGATAATTTGTGCTTTATTTATCTTCTTTGACGTTTCAGTAGACTTAAAAAAAAGTCTTTGAACGACCAAGTTGCGGCTATTTAATGGCGGACTTCGTGTTGTAGTCACGAGTTCACGCGACACTTAATCATTTCGCTTCCTCCGTTAGTTACGGTTATGGAATAGCGACTTAATAGCGTGCTGAATTGTTAATTTGTGCATTGTTTATCTTCTTTTCCGTTTCAGTAGACTTCGTCTCTGAACGACCAGTTGCGACTATTTAATGGCGGAATTCGTGTTGTAGTCACGAGTTCACGCGACACTAAATCATTTCGCTTCCTCCGTTAGTTACGGTTATGGTAATAGCGACTTAATAGCGTGCTGAATTGCTAAATGTGCTTTGTTTATCATCTTTTTCGTTTCAGTAGACTGTCTTGAACGACCCATTGCAACACGCTCACGGCGATAACTAGTGTGGTCATTAAGAGTTAACATGGCACGGAATAATTTGACTACTCCATTAGTAACGGTTATAGTATTATCGAATTAATAATATGCTGAATTTTTTAATTTGCGCTTTGTTCTCTTCTTTTGTCGTTTCAGTAGCAAAGTCGACAACGAAGGCATGAATGGCAAAATGGGTGTTGGCAATGTGGAAATGGAGGAAATTATGTTGACATGGTTTAGGCTGCCCAGTGGGTGTAAATTTCACCGCAGGTCCGTGCATGGCATTCGGGCCTGTAAGTCCGGACGCATGGAGTCTATGCTGAATCAATTGGATCCATTTTATTATGCACTTTCGCTGGCCGTCCAGCCGTCCGTCCAGCCGACACCGTCAGTTCAGCCTGCACTTCAGCAGGCACCAACCGGCACTAGCCGTACATCCGGCACCGTCCGTTCAGTCCAAATGGCACCGGACGGCCAGCCGACCTTCCAGCCCAAATGGCACCGGACAGCCAGCCGACCTTCCAGCTTGCATCAACAGGCACCGGCCGTTCAGCCCAAATGGCACCGGCTGGCCAGCCGACCTTCCAGCCTGCATCAACAGGCACTGGCCGTCCACCCGGCAACGACCGTTCAGCCCAAATGGCACCGGTCGTCCAGCCGACCTTCCAGCCGGCATCAACCAGCACCGGCCGTCCATCCAGCAATGACCGTTCAGCCCAAATGGCACCGGTCGTCCAGCCGACCTTCCAGCCGGCATCAAACGGCACCGGCCGTCCATCCGGCAACGACCGTTCAGCCCAACTGGCACCGGTCATCCAGCCAACCTTCCAGCCGGCATCAAACTGCACCGGCCGTCCATCCGGCAACGACCGTTCAGCCCAAATGGCACCGGTCTTCCAGCCGGCATCAACCTGCACAGGCTGTACATAGGATTTACGGAGATTATAGTGATGTACCTGTCAGTCAATCTGTACTACTGGTTACATATCACTACCATGAGTGAGAGAGATGTTATAGATGAATCTCCTTCCAATCAGACCATTCGAGAGGCAGGTGCCGGTCATAGCCGGACCTTCGCCGACATTCCGGCCGACCATATACCAGACAAATCAGTCGGTATTGCCGGTGTACACCTCCCGTCACTTCAAATACGTGACGGTGTGATCTTAAAACAAGGGAGAATAGTGACATTATCAGAGATGACGGAATTGAGTTATCTATGCCACTTGGTATGCGCTACCCAGATATGGCAGCTTTACCAGAACAGGACTTTCAGGCCGACCATTCGCCAGTTCAATCAGCCGTTAGTGCCGGCCGTCCATATCTTCACGGCTTCTCCACAAGGGAGATTAGTGAAAGTGTCAATTATGACAGAATTGCGTCATCTAGGTCACCTGGTATGCTGTACAGATATGCAAGCTGTACCAGAACCAACATTCCCTCTGAGCGAATGGTAGATGGGCGCGCAGTGCTGGCCGCACTACAAAAGCATTATGGAGATTTATATTAAAAATGATGACAATTCCGCTGCGAATGGATGCTTGAGTTGACCAGAACACGACTCAGCACACAGTGAGTGTGACGAAACACTTTCAGCCGTGCACAGATCAGGTCATGGACCGGACTGAGCTTAGTGCCACGGCCGCAGAATAAAAGATTTATAGGTTGTTGGAAACTTCAGAATGCCCAAAACCTCCTACTGCCACTCAAGACTACACAATTCAGGCACCTGTAGATCTTGAATGAGGAGGAAGAGACGATGTCCTTCCTGCTTCTTCGCCAATCGGGGAAAAAAAAAAAATTCAGGAAGCTTAACTTCCAGCGACGTTCTAGTGTAGCTGGTACGAAAACTCCATCAGACGCCTTCAGTACTGATCTCAAATGCCACGTCAAAGCTAGTCCGAAACGTAGTCGATACGTCTTCATTGTTAGACTTGACTTCACTAGCCATTTTTTCTTCCAACTCCCTAGGCAAATCCAGCCATGACCACGCTTGTGAAGTGAAGGCCTGGATTGCTAGAGTCGTTAACAGGGCAGCTCACCATTCTATGACCAATGCGTTGACTGCTTCTGCCAACTTCGACCTGATACGATGTGACGTCTGTTGGTGGTCCACGTCGCGCAGGCCCCATCGTACTCGGATTTTACGGATGTCTCAGTTTGGGACACCTTTACACTTTGGGGGAAAATTGAAAAAGTTTGGAGGCAGGCAGCTCAGGAACTACCCCTCCAACTCGTCGCCCAACTTTCGCAGGCGTTTGGAAACAATCATCCCCTGACACAGCGGAGGGATGATGGGCGGACCGGGGAAAAGGGATCCTTATAATCAAATGTGTAATATAGATCCCAACCCAATGCTGGGAGTCAACAGTCTAATCAAGCTAGACGGCAACCATACAGAGGCGGTAAGAACCAAAGTTTCTCCGCCTTCACGCCTCCTAACTCTAGACGTTGACATACCCTGCCCACCGCCAGTGGACTGCCTACCTGTGGGCAGCCGCCACCTGCAATTTCAGGACCACTGGACCACTTTATTACCTTAAAACATTTGGGTGATTCAGGTCATTTCGGAGGGACTTGGGACTTCATTTATCCATCCCCTCCTCTGTCCTCCTCTCCCCTCTTCATGGATGTATCGTCAGACCGGGAGAAGGATGCCTATATATATATATATATATATATATATATATATATATATATATATATATATATATATATATATATATATATATATATATATCTTAATAAACCTGCAATAGCTGGGGTTTTATTCATGGCTGTTTCTTATCCAGAGGCCGTTCATCGACCTGATCCGCCTCAACCACCCTGAAAGTCAATGTGGCGATGGCGTGATCAAACCATCCAACGGGTATGCTGTCAGTCTAGATATGACCGACGCACATTTCACGTCCCTATCCCACGAGTAGCGGACATTTCTCCGTTGTGCTTGTCGGGACTCGGTTTATCAGTTCCAGGTCATACCTTTTGGCCTCAACTTAAGCCCTTGGGCTAGTACCAAGGTTATGGATTACGTCGTCACCCTGTTCCGCTCGACTTCATCTATGGCGTCGGCAGTATATTTGGACGACATCCTCCAGAAACATCTGTCAAGTTCTACTCTGCTCAAAGGCAGAAACGATCTTATATCACTTTACATCATATAGGCTTTCTCGTGAACTGGATAAAGTCTGATCTCTGTCCAATCCGGATTTTTGGTCCATCTGGGTGTGGAGTTTCTCCCGATCTGAATCTGGTAAGGCTTCCTCGAGTTTGCAATCATCCAGATAATTGCACTCGTAGAGTCCGTTTCCAACAGGATGCGCATTTAGCAAGAGAGTTTCAGATCCTCGGATTATTCAATGCGGCAGCAGACTTGATTCCGCTCAGCCGTCCTTTTATGCGCCCTTTACAAAGGACGTTGCTAGCGTAATTTCGCCCTTTTCAAGTCCCTCCGATCCCACAGTCATGCTCACGCCAGAGATACGATCATTCTTGAGTCAGTGGCACAACCCCTGTGGGCTGTCCACAAGGATTACTCTGGAGATACCCCAAGCGGGGATAACGGTATGTTCCGCCACTAGTACCTACGGTTGGGGTGCCCACCTGTTGCCGGACTTCGATACTGTCAGCGGCACGTGGGTGCCAGGGGCGAGCCCTTTCCACATCAACCTTTCAGAAATAACGGCTGTCATCAACACCTTTCATTTTGGGCAGGATCAATTCTTATTACAAACTGCCCTCATTATGTCAGACAACTTTGTGGTGGTGCCTTGCCTCAAAACATGGGGACACCAATCACCAGACCTGTGCAATCTGAGCTGGCAGTTTATACATTGGTTCGACAATCTCCACCTCAATGTACAATTCCGACACATTCTTGGCAGACTCAATGTCTTGGCTGACACTCTATCTAGTCATCCACACAGAATGGTCACTCCATCAATCGGACTTTCTTCCAATTGACACACTTTGGGGACGTCCGATGATTGATCTTTTGCAACAAGGTGGAATCGCAAGTTGTCCACCTTTCATCTCACAGGTTCCAGACCCAGAAGCTTGGGTCGTGGATGCTCGATCAATCAGCTGGGAAGGGTTGTGGTCATTCTCCTACCCTAACACGGTCTTGGTACTGAAATTAATCCAGAAGTTAAGGGGTCAGAACTGTCAGATGGTTCTGATTGCCCCTCTCAGATGGAACAATTCCTGGGTCTCCGATCTACTAAATCTAGGCGATAGATCTACCCAGGAAGATTACAGTCAGCACAAGTATTCGCAAGCAACCGCGGCCAGGGGTGTTCCACCCCTGTCCGGACCGTCTTTATGTTCAAGCTTGGCTCTTGTCCAGACAGCCTTGCAAGACAAACAATTTAAATCTTTGATTGCGGAGAGAATCTCGAGAGCAAGAAGGCCCTCTACTCTAAAGGTTTACGAGGGCAAGTGGCATGTTTTCAGGGACTGGTACCATATCATTAACATTGTTCCTCTGAGTGTCACAATCCCTCAACTGGCCAACTTTTCTCTGGCTTTTCGAGGAGAAACAGCTGGCTCCAGTTATTATCAAATGCTACCGCTCCATGATATCAGACACATTCCGCCATTCTGGTACATGTGCTATCAGCCATGACAAAGATTTGTCAGATCTTTTAGACACTTTAAAAATTCAATCGACTTATATCCCTCACCCTGTTTCCAAATGGAATCTGTCCTGGGTTTTAACATGACTCAATTCAGACAGTATTGAGTCTTTAACCCACGATTAGTTAAAGCTACTATCATACAAATTGGGTTTCTTGATAGTCTTAGCTTCAGCATGCAGGGTGAGCGAGTTACATGTCCTTTCTAGTGACCCGAACTCTCTTCCGTTCCGATCAGAGGGTTTGATGGTCCTCTTGACGCAGCCAGGCTTCGTAGTCCAAAATAGATTACCATACATTGGCGATCAACGAGTCGTCATTAGCTCGCTTTCTTTATAGATAAGTCAGGATCAACAGCCATATAAGATCCTGTTTGTGCACTCTAGTACCATTTCAATGCATAGAGGTGAGTCAGGTCACATACAAGCACCTCTTTCTTCTGGTGATAGCTGGGACATGAGATATCACCATTCAAGCCCTTGCTTCATGGCTGAAGTGGGTTATACGCTCGGCGTACTCTGAGGATTCGCAAATCAGTCACCTTATAGAAGCTGTTGGCTGACATGCAGAGTCAACCTTCTACAGTTTTATCTTCAAGTTTGTACTCGCAGAGACAAACATTGATTCTAGTAGGTCCGGTGTGGGCAGCCCAGACGCCCACCAGACCCATGTGCAACAATCAGCACAGCCTATTAGCTTCGCTGGATTCGCCAGATAAATTTTCGTAGGTAAGAAGATTTCAATAACTATCTTCTTAACCGTATAAAAGGGTCACATATCACGTGACCCTGGGCTGTGTTGCTGATTGAAAATTAGGAGACCGGGTTATCATTCACATGGGGAATCCAGCCATCATTCCCTAGAGGATACCCGGGGTGGAGGTCGGATGCTCCGCATTCCCTCCTCCTATTACTTATACCGCTCAGCTTAAAAACTAAAGAAGCGACACCTAGCGGGTAGCAAGGGGAGGTAAGGGGCAAGAGTTATTGCCCTTTGTCTATATGACATAGACAGGAAAGACGGATTTTCGTCTTTTGGTAGGGCTGGATTCGCGAGGTAGCAGGCTAATATCCTAAAGTAATGTGATCGGGTAAGTATTCTCGGAGAAACATAATTTACTAAAAAAATTTGCTTTCCATTGTTAGTGGCAGGTCCGCACAATAATGGCCATATGGTGTCTACATTATTATGTAATAGCAAAACATGTACTTATTCTAAATGGATAGCCCTATCAGTTTTGTTTTCAAAAGAAAACTTCTTCCAATGTCTACTTTGGCAAGAAATTAAAATAGCATTGATCTGACATGATCCCCATAATATCAGCCATCTTGAGCATCCTGACGCTGCTATGCTACCAAAATGGAATGTCGTATCACTATTTAGTTTTAACCAGAAGTCTTATTATGATATCTAGCTGTTCCCAAATCAAAATGGTTCTGATCTGACTTCAAATAAGACTGCCACATCATAAATATATTAAAAATATTGCCACTAATTGTCTTTACTTTAATTATAGTATACTTTATTTGATGGTATTCTATTGTAAGGTAGTATACTTTACATGTCCAGTTGATGGTACTCCATTTTAAGGTGGTATACTTTACATGTCCAGTTGATGGTACTCCATTATAATGTAGTATACTGTACATATCCCGTTGATGGTACTCCATTATAAGGTAATATAATTTATATGTCCAGTTAATAGTACTCCATTATAAGGTAGTATACTTTACATGTCCAGTTGATGGTACTCCATTTATAAGGTAATATAATTTACATGTCCAGTTGATAGTACTCCATTATAAGGTAGTATACTTTTCATGTCCAGTTGATGGTACTCCATTATAAGATAGTATATTTTACATGTCCAGTTGATGGTACTCCATTATAATGTAGTATATACTTTACATGTCCAGTTGATTTTACTCCATTTTAAGGTGGTATACTTTACATGTCCAGTTGATGGTACTCCATTATAATGTATACTGTACATATCCCGTTGATGGTACTCCATTATAAGGTAATATACTTTATATGTCCAGTTAATAGTACTCCATTATAAGGTAGTATACTTTACATGTCCAGTTAATGGTACTCCATTATAAGGTAATATACTTTACATGTCCAGTTGATGGTACTCCATTTTAAGGTGGTATATTTTATATGTCCAGTTGATGGTACTCCATTATAAGGTAATATACTTTATATGTCCAGTTAATAGTACTCCATTATAAGGTAGGATACTTTACATGTCCAGTTGATGGTACTCCATTATAAGTTAATATAAAAAAACATGCTGAAAACATATAAAATACAAAACATGATTAGGTCGCTAAGTTTGTCCCTGCAGTCGAAACAGGTGAGTCTTAAAAGCACTCTTAAAATGGACCACTGTGTCTTTGTGTCTAATTTGAATGGGCAATTCGTTCGTCGCTGGGCCCTGGTGTGCAAATGAACGTTGTCCATATGACTTTGTTTGCACCTTGGGAACAATGAGTATACGTTTGTCAGAAGAAGAGCATAAGGATCTAGCTGGTGTATACACATGGGTGAGGCTGGATAGGTATGTTGGACTGGAATCTGTCATTGAAACATAGCACAGAGAACAAATTTTGTGTTTGATTCTGTATCGAATTGATAGCCAATGTACGGTACAGAGTAGTGGTGAGGTGTGCTCTGATCGAGGTACTCTAAAGATGATCCATGCAGCTGTGTTTTGAACTTTTTGAAGTTTCTGGAGTAAATATTGTGTCGAACCAGACAGAATTGAGTTACAATAGTCCAGTCTTGAAAGTACTAATGAACACACAAGTGTTTTAGTGGCATCAACTGAAAGATATTCACGAATGGAACTGATGCATCTCAATTCAGGATAGGCAGCCTTGCATATGTTCATGACATGTTGGTGCAATTCACGTGAGAGTACTTTTCTAGAGTAACGCCTAGGTTTTGTACTGACTGTGAGAATTTAATGTTAGTGTTGCTAATATTTATTGTCTGAGGTAAAGGATGTGAATGAGAAAGTCTTTGTGTTGTGATCAGTATGGCCTCAGTTTATGATCATTAAACTGTAGCTTGCTACATGTCATCCACGATTTCACATCAGCAATGTGCCTCTCTACTCCTTGGATGGTAGCATCAACTTCAGTTGGGTGGCTAGACTTGTATATTTGGGTGTCATCAGCATATAATTGGTGCGACACTGGGTGATGATCTATGACACTTGAGAGCGTTACAGGCTGAGTAAACAGAATGAAGAGAACAAGTCCAAGAACAGATCCCTGTGGAACAACACAACATAGGTCAACTGAGCTGGAGTGTATTCCATTTGCAGATATAATTTGTGTCCTGTTAACTAAGTAGGACTTGAACCACTGTAAGGCTATATTCTGAATGCCAAATACATGCTGGAGACGGTGGAGTAATATATCATGATCTTTTGTGTCAAATGCTGCAGATAAATCTAGGAGAGTGAGGACTGTAATCTTTTAACTATCCAAAGCAGAGAGAATGTCACTAAATACTTTCCGAAGAGGAGTTTCCGTACTGTGGCAAGGGCGATATGCAGACTGTACATTGCTAAAAAGACTGTTTGAATTCAAATGAGATACAAGTTGAGTTAGAACAACCTTTTATAAGATTTTTTTATGAATGGGAGATTAGAAACTGGGCGGTAGTTCTTTAAATCATTATGGTTCAGTGTTGGTTTCTTCAGCAGTGGCTTTACAATGGCAGTTTTGAAAAATGATGGGAATTCCCCTGATGAGAGAGATATTAATAACATAAGTTAGTGAAGGCAATATTGGGTCTAAGCACTCAAGCAGCAGTGATGTCGGAATTGGATCAAGTTCACAAGACTTTGGTGCACTTTTCATCACGATTGTCCGTATTAAATCAAGAGAAACAGGTTCAAATGCTCCTAAAGGTTGTCACTGAAATTCTGAAAAATAACGGTATGGTGACGAATCAGTTGAAATTGTGCTGTCAAGCGAATCTCTAATGGTTTGTACTTTGTCATCAAAGAAATTTGCAAATTGGTCTGGTAGGTCTAGTGGAGAGAAGGTTGTTTGAAGTGGTGTACATGTGTTCCTTGACATTAGTTTGTTAGTTATCATTATAAGGTAGTATACTTTTCATGTCCAGTTGATGGTACTCCCATTTTTAAGGTAATGTACTTTACATGTCCAGTTGATGGTACTCCATTATAAGGTAGGATACTTTCATGTCCTGTTGATGGTACTCCATATAAGATAGTATACTTTTCATGTCCTGTTGATGGTACTCCATATCAGTAGTATACTTTACATGTCCTGTTCATGATACTCCATTATAAAGTAATATAATTTACATGTCCAGTTGATGGTACTCCATTTTAAGGTAATATACTTTACATGTCCCATTGATGATACTCCATTATAAGGTAGTATACTTTACATGTCCCGTTGATGGTACTCCATTATAAGGTAGTATACTTAACATGTCCCGTTGATGGTACTCCATTATAAGGTAGTATACTTAAAATGTCCCATTGATGGTACTCCATTATAAGGTAGTATACTTAACATGTCCCTTTGATGGTACTCCATTATGAAGTAATATAATTTAAATGTCCAGTTAAAATCATTATAATGGAGTCATACAATAATTTTTTAAAGCTAGCATTCATAAGAATATGCTATGTTTTAATCGCCTGTGATGAAAACCATGATGATGTACCACTTACCTGTTGGACGTAGTCATAAAATTAGGGGGCATCATTCTAGTTGAACCATGTATACCATCATGTGTTCTTAGTCTCGTGCAACCAACTGGAAGTTAGAAGTTACTACCTGATGTGCCCGCCATTTTTAAGCTGGAACCCATCAGATCAATTTTCTCAGGTTATAGATTAGAAATGATGTGCCTGTTTGATTTAAGTCTTTTTTTTTTAATTTTTGTTTATCAAAGACTTGCATGGCATGCATTTTTGTCTTTTAATTGAATGTGAAATATTACAATCAGTTAGACTGAGGTATGTCAATAACATGTAAACAAATGAATTTCACAATTCTAAAACAACTTTACATTATTTCAACTTCAGTAAAAGAAAATGTAATATTTCATTCTTACCATATTTGGAATTAATTAATAAAATCTAGATAATAATTGTATGTGTTTTTTGTTGACCTCTCTCAAGTAAGAAGTTAAACACTAATTGGTTGCATGCAGAAGTTGTAAGCAGACGTCAGCAAGTTTGAATCCTACCATTAGATCAGCCCTCAACAACAACTGTGATACGTTCTTCGACAAGACACTGTACCTCAGTACCAACTTAGTAGTGTTCCTTTGCCACCAATGTTCCAAACCAGATCATTTAGCGCCTGACTTTCTATTAATTTAATGTCGCCATAAAGGCATAAGCATCTGTTAGATATAAAAATGTACAACATCACTGTATCTCAACTATTCTCTCCCCCTAGGGTGAAGGCATCAGTTTGGAGAGGTGGGATCATAGTGCTTACCTACCCACAGGGGAGATGGCAATGATAGCTAACTTTTATGTATCTAGTACATTAGTTTACATGCATGTTTAAGATTTTGCATTTCGCACAGGTATTTTGCTGTTTTTGTAATTTAATTAAAGTGATTGCACTTATTTTGAGCATTATCAAGGCTTTTTGCACAATGTATACGTGCTACATGTATTATACCTGGAATGATGAAACTTGGTGAGGAGGATGCATCATGATGAGTAAATGCACCATTATCACAAACTGTTGCAGTACACCACCATCACATAGTTGCAGCCAGTCATTTTTTATTAATCGGGTGTAGTAAGGGCAATTTTTACCAGAAGGGCAATTTTTTCTGAGATTGGACCTTTGTTGAGAACCATACTGTCATTCTAGTTTCTAATAGTTAATAATTTCCGATCATAATGTAATCAAACAAGAAGAAGAAGAAAATTAATTAAAATGTAAAAATGTGGGCAGGCACATTAAAAAAAATGAAGAATAAAGTTAGAAAGAGAAAGTTAACTTTAAGTTTGTATAGTGGGCATATTGAAGAATATATTATCATCAACATTATCATCAATCTCTTGAATTAGTGTGGTCGTTGAAGCACTGTGCTGATGAACAGCTGACCAGTTGCCTACACTTGTTTTTGATCGTGTGCCAATGAATAGAAATATATTCTAGTTTTCATTAAATTACTACCACCACCAATTTATGTAACTTGATTTAAAGATCCAAATTTCAATATAAATTACCATATTATCCCAAGAAGCACAACCTGCTGTAGGAATGCATTAGCTCACGTTCCGACTCTAAGCACTCGAGCACCCTACATTGCACTGTTCAGGTTTCATTGGAGTTTTTTTTTTGTTGAAAATGTTCAGGCAGTGAAATAAATGTACATCCTAAAGAATGTACTTCACAATATACATTAGTAGATTTCTTCCGATTTTCATATTTTCTCCGTTTCAGATCATTCAAAAATAAAGAAAAGAGTAAAGGTGATAAAACAACCTTGGTGTACGCCCTAAGGGCAATTAAACACATTGGTAATGAGATAGTGTAACTTAACACGTGCATTTACATCATAGTGAATTGCCTTAATGATTCATAACATTTTAACATTAACATTTTCACTAACTACCTTTTGGTACAGTAAATCTGTCTTTATCATTCCAAAAGTTTTTTCATAGTCAATACACACTGAATTGGATCAGCCCTATGTTTCCTTAAATATTTACAAATTAATGTATATAAGTATATTGTTTGCTTTAGAATAACCTGTTCTAAATCATGGTTACTCTTCGCCAAGTAATTTGCTTTCCTCCATTTAATATTTAAAATCGATGTAAACTTGTTGATTGATACAGGTACATGTACATGTAATAGACTAATGCTTCTGTAATTGGAAGTTTCATTTGCATTCTCTTTCTTTATAATTGGTATGATTACAGCCGTTGACCAATATTCTTGATACTATCCAACATCGAAAAGTGTATTAAATACTATTGTTAATGTTGGTGCTATAATGATGTCGCTGGACCCATGCTTTGTCATTTTTCACATTACTCAATGGTAGGCTAACCTCCACTTTAGTGATTGTTTCATCTTAAGTCTCATGAATTAATTCAATGTTTTCATTTTCCTATATCTGCTCAACACAATTGGAAAAATTAAGAAATTCTGAAGAAAAATTAATCATATCAAGTTGCAGACGGATTACTGTTTTGTGTACCAGTACTTTGGTTCTTTACAAGGCCCCGTAAAAGAGTATAATGCAGATTAAAGGTTATTTTTAAAAAAATCGTATTACTTTTGCTCGCTTTTTGCAAGATGTTTATTTATACTTGTATATAAAAAATTTATAAACTTTAAGTGATTTTTTTTTATCTGAACTGTCTGATATATCTTAAGGTTTTGCTTTTGATGGTTATGCGAACTGTGTCCAACCAAGGCTGTCATTTAACAATTCTTATTGGAGATGTCACCGTTATGTTATAGCCAGTAAGATATTTTTTTTATATTGCAGAGTACTGTAAGTAAAATCCGTGAGATTAAATCACGTTTGGCAGATCTTTTATAGCCAGTGAGATTTTATTGTATCGCTCAGCTCAGCTATAAAACTGTCTGGCTTTCTACTCTCGCACAATTTGTAAAGACCTTTTAAAGATACAGCTGAATTTTAGATACTACTTTCGGTCATGTTATTCAGTTCGACATTTTACGTGCTCTGCGAAGACAAAATGCACATTCATTCACTTGATTAATAGATATGGTCATTTAAATGTCACCAAAATTCAATCTCTACGGAAACAGCAGAGCAGTTTATTTCTCCTCCTCCTCCCCCCTCCCCCCAAAAACAAAATATACGTACGGGATAGATGACACGTCACAAGACGAACCCGAGTATTTAGCAGCATGGCTAGTCGTTCTTACGGTTAGATCAAATCTGAAATTATTTGTCCTCTTCCATTGATGATGTTGAATATTACCTATGAAATAAAGAGTTTGGAGCAGAAGTAGATGAAGTAATTGTACCAGATAGCGGCAATAGATTGAAACATAACAACATACATTTCAATAGATCCAAGTCTTGCCTCATTTCGAATGTACTTGTTATATATCCTCGCATCGGCTGATTTTATGCACGTACCATCCAAGAAAATGACCATGGACAACGTTTTAAATGTCGAACTTGTCTAAAAATATTGGATGATTATAAAGCAAAAATAACCTTTCAAAATGGTTTGGCCATTCT
The DNA here is from genome assembly GCA_029339505.1 of Unio delphinus. Lineage (NCBI taxonomy): Eukaryota > Metazoa > Mollusca > Bivalvia > Unionida > Unionidae > Unio > Unio delphinus. The sequence continues at coordinate 8,004,591 of JAQISU010000106.1, read as the reverse complement.
ATAATGGAAAGTGGTAGCATAAATTATGTCTTGATTCATGAATTTTTTTAACAATAGGTATTGCAAATTCCATTTTACCCCTGTCAATGATTTGGAAAGTTGTTACGGCTATTCAATAGTGATTTACTAGTCATCACAAACCTTTATAGACTGATCATTTGTATCCGTTGGAACATTGGATCACTCAATTTCGGCTGATTAAATACAATGTTGGACAACCATAGCCGCCCAACACTTTCACAATCCCACCATAAACTCTAAATATGTCAACATATATCAGGATCTCTCTCTCTCTCTCTCTCTCTCTTTCTCTCTCTCTCTCTCTCTCTCTCGTCATGTTCCAAGTTTAAAATCATTTACAACTAATGAGATCCACAACGTATGATCGTACGTGAACGTAATGGACTTGAAAAGGTGAACTCATCGATGTTGTATTGTACTGTTTCATCGCCTTGGACTTGATCTTAGGGGCTTTTATTTTAGAGGTTGTTAGAAGGATGAAAATAGATGCATGTTTTACGAAAGTAACACTATTTCACACAATGTCATCATGACAGCATTTGTAAATATATCATGCTTAATAGTGATAATACAAATATACAAACATTATTCATGTGTCGTGATAAATAGTTCAGTATATCCAGCTTCCTGTATACTCAACGTGCATTATCAGTGGATTCGGCTTATTGTCAGCGACCAAACCAACTGGGACGCGACATTTATCGTTCTTGCTGATAAAACAAACCTCATCCGGTCAAAACATGAAAGACAGTCCTGCTAAATATATTATTGTAGCTGTGCAAAACCGGCCATCAATATTTTTTGTGTGATAATCATTTTTCGCTCTAACTTAATTTTACTGGGACAGTCTTTACATGACGCTTACCTTCTGATTACGATCTTCGCTTAAGAAATAGCGGAAGGTACAGTCCACTTCGACTTAAATTAAAGCCATATTTTTAATGGTCTGTTAACTGATCTAAAATTCTGATGCTTCTGTAGACTTCGAACTGTCTTTTTTCATTAGAAGCTGAACCATGCGTGGCGATATCCAATATAATTTGCAAAAGCAATGGTTGTTTCCCTTCGAAGTTTGGTTGACAATATCTGACCCTGATACCCAGTTTTTAACGCAATTCAGTATTTTCTTCCTAGAAAGCAGTTTTCATTTTTTTTAAATCCCTTACTTTGTGGGATATTTATTGATCATCAATCTTTCTCTTTAGTTTCTTCTCCAACTCAGTTTTTCTTTTTTGTTTTTCTTTTATGTCCACGTTCTGCTCATTTGAAAGTAGTAGTCATTTTGTTTCTGAAGATTATACAAACCAAAGAGGTAAAAATTCATAAGATCAATATGGGACTTAGAATGTTATTGAACAGTAGCATCTTTCGGATTAGCCAAATGACTTGTATATGACAATGTTTCAGACGTAATGATATTCAAGACATCAGTCGGTTGTTTACTTGGCTCTAAATAATCTTGAGTAGAAATCTTTTATATATAAAACTGATGGTGCCTGGATTGTCCAAAATTAAAGAGGTGATCCTCTTTTCGTAACGGAGTTTGCCTTGAACTCTTGCAACAAATGGTCAACTTTTTCAGTCAATTCTGTGACATTCTTGATACTATTCCACTTCAAAATATGTTCATCTAGGTACATCACATCGTTTTGGCCTTTCTTAAATATGCTAGCACATAAGCGTGAAATAAATACTGATCTAATTTGTTTTTATCCTCTGCTATGGGTTGCCAAAAAGTCATGCAATTAAAATTAACGTAACACTGGACTCTTTACTTTGTATGGTTTCTATAACGTAAATGTTACTATTTATTTGTGATGACACTATTATTGTTTCCTTTTGCATTTCATTGTACTGTAGCGAAGAGAACCCATCCCTTAGGCAATATGATTAAATATAAATCGCTCTATATGTCTTTCTTGCATACGAGATTATAAAAGAAACACCACGAAATGAACATACACGTTTGATATGCCAACTCAAATCTAACAATCATGCCACAAATATATTTAGATCCTGAATGCAATGTTTGGAGGCTGCGAAAAGCAAAATTAGCATCATTCAACTGACATATAAAGAATTTATGTAGTGGTTTGAACCAAGACAAGAGAATCCCTGTCAAGGGTTTATATTATTTGTCTCCCCATGAGGCTTGCCGAGGAACCCTGCGACTGGGATTTCCTTGCTTCGGTGAAAACCCCAACGTAGATTATTTGTTTCTCACCCACAATTTAACTTATATTTTTAAAAAAAGCTCTTCACTGGTGTAATATAGTTCACGTCCAAATGTTTACATACAAATCATTAAAACAAATATGTCACCATTTCAATGAGGGCTTTGGTGTGACCGTTGCATCCGAAGTACATAGGTTATACGCGTGAGCAAACAAAACAACAACCTGAAACGTCGCACAGTTCTGATGTAATATCACATTTAATATGTGGATGTTATAAGAAATTACCAATACAAAATTAATATTTATTACTAGAAAATGTTTCATTTTGAACACTTTCTTTTTTGAACAGTTATATTGTATATAAGGAAACGATACCGGTACACATCTCTACTGTAGTTATGCTTATTACAAGCTCCAACGAAGAGTAACATGTTGCATTAGATTCTTCATGGCTAATTAGAGATCTGTGTCACTATCGATTACATCTCTCCTTTGCTTTGGAGGAGGTGAAACTGTTTTGTGAAATACTTGTGTTGTAATTAATATTGATTGAAAATTACCCCTGTGTATGAAAGACCCTCCAAATAGGGACCCTAGCGGATAACAATGTGCTGAACTTTCAAGTTCACGGTTTCTGTGAAATTACTTTGTAAGTGCATTATTTGTCAATAAACATTGTAGGTATATGTTTGATTCAACTGTGACACAAATTCAGTTGCTGAACATAATTAGTGGAAAGTATGTTTGGCATTTAAAAAAAACTCTGGCTGTTAATAAGTTTTCTGTAGTTGTTGAGTGTTGAGATTTAATGGATATTGCCTGAGTGTCCCTTGGTTAATATACCATTTGCTGGGCTTTCGGACCAAGACAAGGAAATTCCAGTTTATGGGTTATATTATTTCTCTCTCCACGAGAAAATGAAGTGTGTAGACCTAGTCCATGTGCATGGATCAGTGTTTTGTACATATAAGATAAAATCGAAAACTAACTAGAAAAATACCAAATAGCTCGACATGAAATGACTAGACTGAGATACAAAAAGTAAGGTTAGTAAAACAGCTAGATTTTTTTGTCGCATGAGTGAGCAATCATTGTATTCAACAAATCACGGTACAAAAAAATCATCTCCTGTAACACTTCAAACTTTTCTTGTACAACGTATAGTCCACATAATTAGGTTTTATCTTTCATTCAATTACTCGTTTTTTTATTGCATAGAACCTATTTTTTGCAGCTGGCATTAATTTTCGAGGAGTTGGTAGTTAATCTAAATCGATACTTTACATGTAAATTACCCACCAAGCTAATGTCACTTTCCATTGAGCAACGAACATTGAATATAACGAAACATGAAAATTAAAAAAATTTAAAACCTTCTACGGCAGAATTAATACAATAAAGATTAATTATTTACAATGAGTGGGATTGGTTTTAATGATCAGTAAAAAAAAACTTCCATAGTAAATTCTAAATTTGAATGATAAAATAACCCATTTATTACCAGATGCTTTTGTAGCGAATACTGTTGTTTTTACTCTGAGAAAACATCCACACTTACAACATGCAGGTTCTTCTTTCATCGGCTTAACTTGGGTACCTCGTCACTAGGCTCACTCCACACTGGAGTATTTTCATCTACAGTTATTAACTGTGGAATTTTTACTTATGCTGTATATATATTTATTTTTAAAAAAAATATCATATAAACAGATATAATTATAGCAAGGTACTATCGTCATGTACGAAAAGCATGAACGAACAAGACCATAAGCATTAAACATCCAGAATGTTCTCGATGAAGAGATTGGCAGGTACACTATGATCTTTTTGTTTCAATGACCAGCTGTATGCCAATTCTAGATGATATCCATGTCGCAGAGTCTGGCCATGAGACATTTTGAAGTTATAGTCAGCAAAACTTTGCTTTCATTATGTTTTAAAGCAATTCACATAACATTTAATGGAATCGTCATCATAACATCGAGAAGTCATCATGGTTCTGTGGAATCGTCATCATAACATCAAGAAGTCATCATGGTCCTGTGGAATCGTCATCATAACATCAAGAAGTTATCATGGTCCTGTGGAATCGTCATCATAACATCGAGAAGTCATCATGGTCCTGTGGAATCGTCATCATAACATCAAGAAGTCATCATGGTCCTGTGGAATCGTCATCATAACATCGAGAAGTCATCATGGTCCTGTGGAATCGTCATCATAACATCAAGAAGTCATCATGGTTCTATGGAATCGTCATCATAACATCGAGAAGTCATCATGGTTCTGTGGAATCGTCATCATAACATCAAGAAGTCATCATGGTCCTGAACCACATTATTCCTGCTCCCTTAAATAGCAGTAAGAGTAATGCATTATTACTTGGCTAGGGTATCATGTTTCCGGGGTTCATTGTGCATAGATTACTTCTACTGGCGACGTCATACTCTTCCTCACTTATTAATTATTGACGTCATGAGTAATTTGATTAGTACGCCATTTACTTAGAGGCACAGCTTCCAAGTATCAAGGAATGTCACTTTTATCAATGTGAATTTTATGTTGTATTGTGAGAGAGATCGTGAGGTATAACCTTGGTAGCCGCAAGTCATTAAATAGTATTACATGTATATCTAAAACGAGAAAGCTTCGTGTGAGAAGTCTACCTAGAAGAGTGAACCCTTACTGGTACAGAATACACGGCTAAAACTTGTGATAAGATTTAAAAGAGATACTTAGAGGATTTTAATAAGATATAAATCCTGCACTATCTCTTATTAACATTTTCAAACAATTACATATTCTCGTCTAGATCTACCCTTTCAGTTTTTTTTTTGTGGTATATTAGGACATTTGGTGCATTATACCGAGTTTGGAATAAACATGATAGTCATTTTACGTTTCAACATGTTATGTTGAAGTACAATGTTAATGCAGTGTGTACTTAAATGATATCTTGCAATAATTATCAGTGAATTTCTTTATATTGTGGATTTTATTTTGGTTTATTATATTTTAAGGTGAGACTTTGTTATTCAAAGGAGCAGACTTGTGTAAATCACACTCGGAGCTTTTGCAGTCTACTATCAAACGTTTTAAAACCATTCCTCAGAATAACTGAAAGAAATTAAATATAACTCGTACTTACTACCAGAAATGCAGCATATCATTGTAGAAATACGTGAAAACTGTCGTTTGACTTCTTTATCCGATATTTGCTTTTGAATAGTCCACCATATTAGTTCAACTGATAACTAACTTAGTTTTCAGCCTCGATTGTATGTGCTATAAAAATCATGGATCTTTTATTTGGAAACGTAAACAGAGCGTAGCAAATATGGCATGCATTGAATAATGTATTGTAGAAACCCAATATGGCATAACAAGTCTTTTTTTGGAAAGCGTGTAACCCCGAGAACTTCGAGTTATCTGTTATGGTGGACAAGGTTCATTGGAGTAAACATTTACATCTAACTTACCTGATAAAAGTTTTATAACTTGAACGTTAGCAAAAACTTTCTGAGAAAAAAATATCTACTCAGTTAATTACATTCATCATTTGTCTTTGAAAATAATTTTATTTTCTTCATTTTTAGGTACCGATCGTAGCCTCAAATACGTTGCCAGCAGTATTACAGCACAGCTGGCAAATGGCAATGTAGCTGAGGGCATGGCCGCAGAGTAGCAAAAAGGGCAACGTGAGTTGCACCATAGCCTGTTACACGGCAACAGGGCAAGATTGTTGAAAATAAGGCAAGATAGTAAGAAATTCGGCAACATAGTTGGCAACATGGCAATGTGGTTGACAACATAGCGACGTGGCCGGAAAGAGCACGAAGCCCAATGCTAGTTAGTTGAAAGATGCGAATTGTAACTGAGTATGTAGAGTTGTATTGTGAATTTTGAATGTTGACATTACAAATGCTTATACGAACCACACGCACCTTTTTATTAATATCGTATTCACGTTATGGTGAATGCAAACTCCATTAGTTGTATACAACAACGTCAGTATCATATTGAACGAAATGTTATGCGTATTTATTGGAGGATATAGGTTCAAATATATCGTAATGCCATGTTGTGTAAATCAATGGATACATATCCTAGTTTTAAGTCTTACAAGAGTATTAGTATATGTATTTTCATTATCGCTTTTCTTTATTTCAATGCTGCGTTAGTATTTTCCCGAGAGTTTTTAGAGGCTTTCATACTACCTTTTTCAAGAACTTTTCATTCGCATACATTGCGTTCGGTATTTTTACTTAATCCATGCCAGTTCTGTTTAAAACGTGTTACGTTTGACATGTATTATGTCAAAATAAAAACTGAATGATAGTTAGGCAGCCTACATTCGCTCAGTTGTGGAATATAGATCTTAAATAGGGTCTTTCTGTAATAACGCAACTGCCGAATTTTAACCAAACATTAGAGATTGAAGTAGTCCAATAAATCAACCGAACAAATATGTGTTGATACTAATGGACGATGTTGTGGGTCTCATGTCACCAGTTCATTAACATGTGCAATTTTGTTCCATGCAAATCATTCTGGAACAAATCCGCGTACACTTTAGACACATACAGGTAATTGGTAACAGGCGAATTATGTACGATATTCAAGATGGCCATATGACAGATAGTTGTGCTATCCCAGGTGGATTTACAAGTTACCAAACATATGATTTGCTCAGACAATATAATCTATATGTCACCAAAGAACCCTTCAGCTGACTCTAGCTGCACAGCCACGATAAATACAGGTAAGTGTATAAAATATACACCGATGTGTGCAGACATTATCATCACGGGTGAATGGCTGATTATCGGCCTAAGCATGAAGCAGCTAGAGTAATTTGTGGACCAACAAATGTTGCTAGCAGAAACGTTTACAACCTGGCTAGCATTCTCACTCACTCAGGCAAATTGTAAAATGTTTCTGTAGAGTTTTTAACAATTATCACCAAACAGTATATGGATAATAACTATGATTTACTCTCATATATTTTTCCAGACGCAGCGCCTTAATATCAATGAAAATCGAGCACTATTGTTAACTCTTGATGTAGACACTGTTTGTTAACAAAACCTCATATACCATCACTTGTCAGCTTTTCAAAGGTAAAGTTAACATATGTTAACTTTAAATATGATTTCGTAGAGCAAAGCAATTCAGCGCCAAGAGCTTTAAGCATTTGGAAACTATGGAAACTTTCTTTATCCGATCAAGATGAATTAATTTATAGAGGTGTAATCTTTTCATCGATTCTTTGTGTTGTCGTGGACTAAAAAAATTAACTTTGCACATATTTTCAATAATGAAAATTAATATTGATTTTGATACTTTTTTTGGAAGCAACATTACACAGCAGAAAGAAAAATATTTTCTTAGAAATATTTTATTAAAACATCACAAGCATGTTATTACAATGTGTTGCATTCTTAATACAGCTAGAAAGTGAAAATAACGGATCACAGCATGCATAATCCCTCTATTCTTATCCTTTCTTCGACCCTCTCATTTCACTGTATGTATCAACGTCACCTGCCCTAACCATTTCCACAGCTCTTGATTTGCATGCTAGTTAATTCTTTGGTTACACTGGAGTAAAACTTGTTTCTAGTCGTTTTGCCCTGTATACTCAAATGTGACTTTCTTGTAAACAAAACATGTTTGAACTAAAAACACTGGCAATTAGAAAACTTTGAATCAATAGTGTATGTTGCCAAACTCGTATATTTCAACTATGTGTTGTGCCACAATAATTGTTGTTTTGCTCAGAGGCGTAACTAGAGTGTTTGGAGCCTGGGAACAAGATTCATTTTTACCCCCCCCCCCCCGAACTCTGAAACCCATTATTTGCATGAATAAAATCACCATCACCCAATGTAACGCCAACGGCTATTAAGGAGAAGAACAACTAATGCATAGCTGCATATTTGCAGCAAAACGTCCGCATACAACCTATTTCAAAACCCATTTTGGCGCCCCCACTAGTCTGGCGCCTGGGAACATCTGTCCTCCTCTGACCCCCCCCCCCCCCCCATCCCCACATCTGTGCCTCTGATTTTTCTACTTTTTTGCAATATGTTAAATTTCAAAAGCTATTACTATTTATTATGTAACTGACTGCAACTAAATATTAACACAAACGCTAAGTACTATTTTTTATGCAGCAATAACAATCTTACAAGATAGTTGGTTTCTACTAATATTAAGTAAACAGGGGTCTTAAATTACACATCCGCAAGAGATCAAGAGATCACGTATTGCATCAAAACAAGAAAAATCCCTCTACCGTGAAATGGTTATGGAAGCTGGTTTGCTTCTGTTGATTTTATCTGCATCATACGATGTTACTGAGCTATATCATCCCAAAGAAATCGAAACTAAGTGCCCTTCCTACTTTATGAGGTTGGAATTAATATTTTTTGTCTTGTAATAACTACTTAAAACATTTTCACCAAATATGATGCTATAGTTATCAGAGTCAATGTTGCCTTCAACTGTGGTCCGATTATTATAACGAAATTAGGCTGTGTGCCACCAATACATTGCCAAAGATGTTTGAATGGCGAGTGTACATGGTACGGACTTAAACACACATGTATGTCAGTTAATAGTGCTGCCTTATGCAACAGAAGAAAGAAATAGTTACATGTGCTTTTATAGATTATGCTTTATAAGATAATATATGTTGAAGGTCTGCATAATCGGTTTTCGCTATGACTATAAACTACAACACGAACATGCTTCTGTCTATCGAAATGATAGAAAGCACACATTGTTTAGAAAATTAATCTATCGTCTTAGACAACATGATTGAAATTGACATTATCAATGAAAACCATTATTAATGTGTTGAATATACATATTCAACACATTACATTACAGGAAACTGATAATTACAGTGTAAGTGGTAAGTTCTACTACTAGCGAACGATATCAAAGTTATTGGCTGTGTTGGAGCTGTCCAAATTATAATACGGGTAGAGCGGGATACGGTCACCATACCGGACGATTCCATACTGCCTGAAATTTCGTTGAGCTAGAAAACAGAAAAAAGAAAACAGTCCAAGTAGGAATGATTCATGAGTAGAAATATGTGTTGAACTGAGAACAGAAAAGCCACTTCCGAGTCATAGGAGAAATCAACATTGAAAATGACACTTCCTGGTCATACGAGAAATTAACATGGGAAATGCCACTTCCGAGTCATAGAAGAAATTAACATGGAAAATGCCACTTCCGAGTCATAGAAGAAATTAACATGGAAAATGCCACTTCCGAGTCATAGAAGAAATTAACATGGAAAATGCCACTTGACGGTTAGGAATGACACTTGAGTGTCCGACATTAAACGTGACGGTTAGAATTGGCACGTGATGGTCAGAGATGCCACTTTGTGATCAAAAGTATTTATAGGGTAAAATACATTGTACTTGGAGGTCAAAGGTATTTGTAAGGACACAGAGGAATGGTAAGGTACCAGATTTTCATTTTGAGACGAAAACATAAACAAACACACAAACACCAATACAACAAAACACCTATTGCAATATTGAAAGATTATCTTACCTAGGTATTTAAGCGGCCGCTGCGGTTTGCTAATCAAATCGAATTACCATAACGCCACCTCAACAGTCTTCTCTTTCTTACAATTCGCGTCGCGGCAGGCCCGTACATCAAGAATCTATTCAGACAGCCTTGTCTCTCTCCACATGAATTCTTCTTTTCATACTGCTGTACAGTGATTATCGTAATGACCCATGATACATTGAACAATCCACACTGAACAGCATCCCAGAAACGATAGTGGAGGATTCAATGTTATTCAAATCTTCTCGACACAAGTATGTATAGTCTAAGGTCTGATCAAACAGATTGAAATAATGCACCAATCCAATATCTCTACAAAATTTAGAGCAAGGAGTTTCTCATCCAATCAAAAGAAAGCAATGCGTGACGTCATATGCTATACAAATATGCGCCAACGTTCGTGCGCAGTGAATTGCTATGACATATTATGATCATGGCTAAAGCTAGTAAGATATCGTACTAAGGTAAGCCTGCCACGGAGACGAAGATATTGCTAACTCAAGTAAAATGTAAATAATTTTGACTCTTAAATCATGAGAGCTGAATGAATACTCTTAGGGTAAGATTAAACCAATATATAGGACCCATCTGCGTATAAAACCAAGTCAACCGATAGTTTACAATTAAAATGAGATGAGCGCGCCATTCACTGAAAAAGGAGAGCAAGTAAGAGCAACGAAGTGATATATTGTCTAACACACAGAAGGAAGTTTTGGCTCAAATACATGACAGCGATTTTGACATGAACAACACTAAATTAACACCTTCCACGTCTGCCCCACCAGTACTATTTAGCATCTGAACTCGCATTCCCGAGTGAAGGAACCAATTCATTGCTCTTCTTGCAAGCGAACCTTTGTCAGTTCTACACGCTGAGAACAACATTCCTTGACGCAAGGTCAAAAGTGCATGCTAATTATTAATATTGAACTCTACATGCGAACATCTAATTAGTTCCAACAAACCTTGGGAACACGATTGTAAAGGGAAGAATCGATGAAGTTTTTGTTGCCAAACAGTTGAATTGAACATAAATGTTACATCCAAAATTACAATCCTGAACAAGAGGATGAAATAAAGAAAAAGGCAACTGGATTATATATATATATATATATATATATATATATATATATATATATATATATATATATATATATATATATATATATATATATATATATGTCTGAATATATGCAGAATGCCGATCGCATCTACTTTCCTAATTTCTGCGTCGCTCATCAGGTGCATATGAACCCATCTTCTTCATTGTCCCCATTGTAGCAATATTTCACGCGGACGTAATGACTCTTTCGAGGACCCAATACCCTTCCCGAGTTTGTTAAATGGATCTTAAATCCTATCGACGACAATTGGAGCAAGCCGGACATTCAACGTTACGGAAACTTTAATCACTACGCGACGGTGGTAACTCACCATTTCTCGGGATACACTGGGTAATTTCTTCAAAGACACTATTCAGAACAAAGTATCAAATTCCGCAAAAAATGGATTCAAAGTCATCAACATGGGACAAGTACAGTTTAAAGACTTCATGAGTTATTGGTCATGCCTAAACTGTTTGGAATGACAGAACTAGCGAAATGGTATTTTCCACACTTTTTAAAATACCAAAGCTAATCCACACGAGGTTCTTCCTCATTTGCCTGACGTTATTTAAACACAAGCAATATGTGTACCAAACAACGAGTGTGTCTTGCCACTAACACACTTCTAACCCCTTCTGCGTTCGTGACATTTTACATTGTCGTTGTTGGACAGTTTCTTCGATTTGTTCTGGAGCATGCAGAGATTGATCCTTTGCAGAAACCATCTACCATTCTCAGAGTGTGCTGCTTAGTGTGCCGCAATAATTACATGCCTGAGAACACATTGACCTTCGTACGCTCTGACTTCCAAGTCCATAACCGTCGATTCTCGGCTAAAGTTCTGATGTTGCTTCCATCTTCAACAGAATCCAACGGGCCAGAAATGGAGTCGAAAAGAAATTTGGAAATCATTTAGTGGTTGGTTGGATAATACAATAACTCGAGAACATCAACAAATTTCATGGATTCGTGTATCACGAATGCCTTTTCTGTGACCCTCAACAGCACACAAAAAATATATTCTAAACCTTTCCAGTCGATGAATTGTACGACAACACCTACCAACGACGCATGTACATGTGATCACGACTAAGTTGACGTTTCAGAACAGTTTAGACGCATTGACAAAAGTTCGGGCATGCTGAGCGTGGAGTCTCCGGATCATCGTGAATGTTTGGAGAGAGAACAAATACCACACTGTTGGAGCACAACATGAACAAATCTCAAGGAGAAAAAAAAATCAAATACATCCAAATGTGTTGCTTGTATCCCAACAAAGAACTTTTCTTGGGCTACGTCAACACAATTGTTGAAACTAAAAGAAACAGCTAGTGACTATCCCTCCAGCTGTCACACTACCGAAGACCAAGGAAAACTCACTGAACATTACCGTTGCATTGAAGGCATCACTTTAGACCAAGTAGAAAATAACGAAGGAAGAATCTCTTATGCCAAAAGTCATGTTGAAAAGCACGTGGGAAGTATGTCAAAACGGCCGTACTTACGGAGTACTTAGTGTACCTTCTCTAACTTTCCTCTTAATACAGCCTCATTGACAGTAAATAATAATTACCAAATACGTATCAAATTCTAAAGTCAGAAGGCCAAAATTTAAATATAAGTAGATGGTCTGAGACAGACTATCATAACATTTTTTCCCGATATTATAGTTCCAATTTAGACAGTATAAGATAGTCTAAAAGCACAAGACTACCAGGCCCCCAGAACAAGGCTGCAATTAAAATATTTTTTATCTAAATTTAGGCATACAGACCCCCAACTCAACTATAAGGGCTGGGGCGCATGGGCTGTATATTCTATTAACTCAAAACAGCACAGAGTTCATCCAATTTAGGGAGGGGGAGAGAGTTTGGATAAAGGGACATCACCGCTGGACCAAACCCGGAAAAAACATCAGGAGAGGAAGACTTCAAAGACCCCAAGACAAAAAAAAAATTATGGCTGGTCCGAGGGAACAACCATATACTGGGACATCATGAGAACAATATGTCAGCCTGATATTATGGGCTATTCAAACAGACAAGAAAAAGCAACTCAGAAAAGAATCCGATTGCTTTCATTGCCTGGTTAACAGGGTCCTCATTTGGTCCGAGAACCCTTTTCAAACAATCTATTTCGCGGAACCTGATTTGATTATTTTTGCACACCGTTCAAAATTAACAAGCTATTTTTACCAAACAGTGACTATATTTTTTTTTGTCGCATAGACATCTTAGTATTCAAACTTGTTAGGGACTTAATACATGTACACTTTGTACTAAAAATATTGGAAAGTTAAGATAGTTAAACAAATTGTACAACTTCATAAATTTGATTTAATTGCATAGGGGGCTCACACATTATTGGTATTTTCATGTCCGTTAGTAATAACTGGACCAGATGTGAATTAAGCACGGAATCACGATGTTGCGGGATGTACAACATCCTTGGACTTAATGGTACCTATCTTTTATTGCCACAATTCGGATCGCTCCAAAATGGCGGAGATGTGAAACTAATTTCCAATACCTCCACTTGTGCCATTGCACACCATAAAAACACCTAATTGGTTGCTAGGGTTGAGTGTGTGTTGGGTCTGTTCCCACTTACCCAGGGTCCTCCATTCAGATCGATGGTTACTTAATAGCAACCCCGACCTGACGATCAAATTAAATAGTACTCCTTGAGTACATAAATGCCTGGGAAGCGGCACCATTCCTCTCCCCCAGGAGTAATTAAATATCCAGCTTTGCTGGAAACTTCCAACAGTGCTGTATGCCCCTAGTGGGCGATACAGCACTATAATTCAACTTCATCATCATGTTGTTCGTGAAGAGTTGATATTGGTCAGTTGCGAAGAAGAACCAGTTTGTACATCCCGACGAGTTTGAAAATGTCATCATTGTATCCTACGTAACACCCCATTCTCGCTTAAAATTGTACGAAGCCATATACCTTTTAAGAGTTCGTGTCCTGCACTTTAAAGCGGACAGTTGCATCTATATGCATCCGTTTGAGAAACCTTACGCAGATATCAAATAAGATCGTTTAGGAATAGGAAGGACGAACACCCCGACGACACGATTATGAGCTTTGTTCGCAGAGGTCCCATAAATTACTGATCATGAGACCCTCAGGGTGAAATGCATGTCAACTGCAAATTCAAAGGATTGACACTTAATTATTGAGAGTCAAGTGGTGAACTTTGACATCCTCAAAGAATCTATACAGTATGAAACAATCGACAGGTTTGCGTAACCACCTTCGAGACACATACACACTGTTAAAAAAAATCACCAAAGCGTCAGCCTACCTTTGTAAAAGAATCATGTACCAGAAATGAGTGCAGTTTCCAAACCACAGCACTTCATCTTACGGATACTCCTAGCTCCAAGATACAAAGGGGAAGAAGTACATAGCAGAACCTTCATTGTGATTACAAATAAAAGCAAGAAAGATGAATCAATCTACACAGCCACAAACGTTAGAGGGGTTCATGTTCGCGTGTGATGCCGTGCCTTGTGATCGCATCGATGTCGTACCCTGTAACATTATTAATGCCGCATTACATGGGCACTTCTATGCTACAACCACCAAAGAAAGTGATGTTGGGCGTGTACCATATTTCCGACGCGGAGTTCATTACCGTGTATGTTGTATTTCTACAAATGGAAGAGTGGCAACACAACCATTTTCTAATTTTCAAAGCCAACATGTAGTCATGAGTGTACCACCTTACGGATCTTATCCATATCTGCTGTGCAAACATCTTCAGGAAGAGTACACACTGTTGCGGCTTTGCCTGGCTACCGTGACTTTGAAAGTCGATTCACAACGTTCAAAGGGAATGAACTAAATATATATAACAATTAGCCAGAGCTGGATTTGTGTATTTGGGGAAGGATATAAGTTCAGTGCTTCAGTTTAGATGGGTCACTTCACGAATAGGAGGAGAAATACATGGTGTATCTAGACTCTGCTTTATGATCTCCGCAGTCACTACCTTTCTTGGGTGGGACTTAAGAATGAACCTTCTATATGGACACTCTGCAAGAGGATATTTGTGGTTTTTCTTTGGTGCTAGAACGCATTTACAAAGCGTGTGATAGGATACAAGTGAAACAAAAAATATAGCATCCGAAATATCACATGCTTCTCAATTACCCATGGTACTTAAATGCTATAATGAGGGTTGATCGCTGATAAATTGTACAAATCGTCAGACATTGCTCACATAGAGGCTGTGATTGTATTAATCTTGCCGACAATATTCAAACACTTTTTGGGTGCAATTCCATACGGTAAAGACTGCCATAAGAATCACCAAGAATGTTTAAATCACCATGGTGGTGATGGACATCACACTTTTTTGAAGTGCAGCATATACTCATCAGTTAGAAATATCCTTATATCCATGCAAAGATTTACCAGTAATTTTCGTATGTGTACAGACACACTATCACCTTTCATTTACTTCAGATCAGCTAGTCCTTCCAAAATTGAAAAGAATTTTTTTGATAGAAGTAAGGACATTCAGAACATGTGGTAATACAAGCGTATCACTATGTCACTAAATATGTATTTATTGTGTAGTTCATGGTTTATTTTTCAGAAATTCAGAACACCTTCGATATGGGTAAACCTTCATCCTCAACGTTTCAACGTTGCTTTCAACGTCATTGGCGAAAATTATTTGGTCCACCATTTATTTAATATGTTGATTGTTGTATCAGGTTGGTCAGAAAACCGAATGTTTCAAAGTCCACCCAGCGCATCGTGTGGTATTTCAATGAAAGGCAATTTAAATTAATTCTCCATCAAGAAAGTCAAGGAGAATAGATTATCTCTGTGGAAGGCTTTCTTGCTAGGACGACGGGATTGCGTCCGACACATCTGGTCATCTTAGATATCCTGCCAGGAGAAGACGAAGAATAAAACTTTGAATTACAGGCGTCATTTAATGCCAGAATCGTTATCATTGCCCTAGAATGGTTTCAACAAATTTGTTTGAAGAAAGTAAAGCCCGACGTACTTTTAGTGTCAATGACCATTACGTAGTCTTGCCAGTCTGAAAGAAGTCTTTCGATGCTTTAATGTGTCAGAATTTAAATTTTTTAAGGCATCTGTCACATTCCTGATTAAACAAAACACTTTTTTACAACCATAGAATGGCTTTTTCACAAATGGCAGATACCATAATTGACACTCAAACCAGACAAACAAATAAGTTTGAAACTGGATGGCAAGGTCCTCTAGGCAATGTTATGACTTGGTCCCTCTTAAAATACGATCATAATGTGCAAGCAGTCGCCAAAAAGAGATTTCTACCTAACGATATTCAAAGAAGAAAATATGTGATGTCACAGCAAGGATGCACACAAAGAAACAGAAAAGTTCCAAGGAAGAGAGGCACTTTTTTTGCTCGGATGTAACCGTACTCAAAAACCGTGTCCCTCGTTGAACTTGTTTCCAGCCTCTTTTACTTCGTATTTGCACATGATGCCAGGCACACTTGATTTTAAAGGTCTATCCCATTTTGATGAAAAAATCCGTTTCTAATCGAACAGCTCTAGCTATGTCCTCTTCTTCTTTAATCGTAATGGTTGCCGCTATAAGGGTGCCCTTCCGAAAACCAAAGTCTACATGTGAACAGGACTATTACAAAGTTTACTGGATTTATCCAAAGAAAGTGTGTCATGATTTGTCTGTTGCGAATACCTCCGCGTCGAATTATGTCCATGATGATGGAATGGAGTACCGACCATTAGTGGAGACGAATCCAAGTATAAAACACGTCTGTCACCCACAGAAGAGCACACCACCAGTCTCCTCCCTTAAAGAAAATAATGCTACGTGTTGTCGGCATTGACAAAATCCAATCCACCAATGAGGGGCCCCGAGTGGCCGAGTGGTCAAAAGCGCTGTCCGTTACGGACCACTGCCATCTCACCTCTATCTGCGTGTGTTTGAGTCTAAGATTCGGCAAATGTAGTTATGTGAGAAAGCTTGCCAGTAGCTTCTCGTGGGTCGGTGGTTCTTTCCGGGGATTGTCCGGGTTCTCCTTCAACATTAATACTGGCCGCCATGTATAGCCTATATTGTGCTGAAAAATGGCGTTAAACCATAACAAACAAAATAACAAACAATCCACCAATGCAAAACACCTCATTCAAACAACCCCTATTTAAATCATGGATATAGAGTATTAATGTATCTTGAAAACCTTAAAGAAAAATATACTTTAGACAAGCACTTGAAGAAAGGCTCAGGAAATAGTTCGGAATGTTCTTCACTAAATGGTACCAAAAGCAAAGTACGCAAGATTCAAAGGAAAACGATTATGGTTCAGTTTATATCTATGCTGATATGACCCTTACTGAAAATGGTATAATTTACTTAGGATCGATTGCTAAGCCTCTTTTAGGAGACATTATGAGAATAAAAAAGGGCCTTTTTTCTGAAAAGACTTCATACGTGTACCTTGGAATGTAGTAAGAGGACGGAAGCTGACATGAGCGGCATACAAATGAGCGATCAGTTCCATCAAGAAACGGGCACCTATTTTAAATACCAATCCTAATTTCAGGGAGGTGAAAAAACAAGCATTACAAACGTTGCTGGATGGCTATGATTAGTAAGAAACGGAAAACGTATACGGTACGGCCAAACCTGTCAAAGTATTCACCGCTGTCACCAGAAAGTTTTAAAAGCAGCTAAACCGGCATTAAAAGATTTTATGCAAACTGATCTGTTCCCCCATAGACTACAACAGACGCAGCCACAGATGTATGATGAAGAAGGGGACGCACGAAAGGTCTTTCAAAGTGCATCTGCTCCCATACATAGTAGGATTGCAGCGTCCTTCTTAATCTCTTTGGCCACTTCCTTTGAGGAATTGAAAGCTTAAACATATGATGTCGACCCCCATCTTTCAGACAAACATTATGAAAGGGAAGCCAGAATAGAAAAAAGAATAAAGAAATCAAGAAAAACCTGACCTCTTTACCACCTCAATCAACATTATTTACTGCTTTCGTGCCTTGTCGGAAACGCCAAGAAGATTGCAAATCCCACCCATTCATTAGTAAGATCGGTTAACAGCGGGTGCGGAATTAAAGAGAGCCCTCGTAAAGAACCTTTTTGGTAACATTTATTACAATGTGTCTCATGCCATGGGTTACAAATGAGTTCAAAACTTGTATTGTGCTGAGAGAAGCAAACTTAAAAGTGTAACTTTACCCCAAGGATGACCATGTTTACAAGAACAAGCGCCGTACACATTACTAAAATCCAATCCACGAAAATTTTCGAAAAGTCAAATCAAAGCGCAGAGCATTGATCATCTATGGTAAGCCGAGTTAGCAGATGTCCCTCATTTGGTCACGTGCAAATATTTGATTTTTTATTATCGACGTCGTTTCCTAATTTGCCTGATTGACCTCAAAAAGTTAATGCAAGGTTGAAAACTGGTGTTGCGACAAAGTGGTCTTTACGATCTCCAAGGGCAACAAACTATGGTACCGAACCTCTGAACCAACCTTTGCAAAATGAATTGAAAACAATTGACACCCATGTTTTTACCACCTAGAATCGCGAAAACAAAGCCAGCGTCATGGAACGTTCTGATCACATTTCAAAGGAACGCAGGTGATACTATTTTCAGTTTGGAGATACTCTCAAGTACATCAACGTCTTATTGCATCTGGTCAAAGATTACACTCAATCTTACCATAGGAACATCAGATGCGCCCCCGCTGGAGTAACCGATGACAATGACGTTAGAGTGAAAATCTTTGATCGCTTGTTTTAAACGTCCCCTGAAACCCCTAATAAACATTTTTAATAAAAGGAGATTGGACGCGTATTGAAATAAGAATCGCACCTTCGTCAAAGGTTATTTACCTAACAGGACCACTAACCTATTTCGTGTCAATGGACGATTGTGTGGCCGTAATCTTATTGGAGTTACGCAGACACTCTTTGTGTGACATGGAAAGTGGCAGACCTAAAATGAGTTAGTTGACTTGGTAAAGACGTGGCGGAGAAAGAGATGGAGATGAAAGAGTTGTTAGTATTTGGAGATCGTAGAGCTGGCAAGCTGAAGGAGGCAATGAATTGGATTGTAGAAATGAGATATCTGTAAAGCAGATAGAGACCTGCACAGATTTGTGTTACCTACACATAAGAATTGTTTGAGGAGAGCAGCTGCTATAAACATGTCTGATAACCTTGTCAGATAAGTCATGAAGGAAGTGGTGAAAATCAATGCTAACTGAGCAACAGAGAGAAAGGATAAGGAGAAGCAAAAAATACGTTCTGAACGCCAAATTACATTTCTGACTCTCAAGTGCCATTTCCGACTTCCAATAGCATTTCTCATGTTAATCTTCATTATGACCCCCAAATGACATTTACGACTCCCCCTCTTAACTATTTTCAAACCAGGTACCAGTGATTCCAAATAATACAAATAATAGTGATTCATGCCAAATACAAGTATATCTGCGGCTGCTATATTGTTCCGATATGAGAGAGAGAGAGAGAGAGAGAGAGAGAGAGAGAGAGAGAGAGAGAGAGAGAGAGACAGACAGACAGACAGACAGACAGACAGACGTTGTTGTTGTTTTGGTTTGACTACAGTTCACGGCGCAAAATTGTTTTTATAATTGGCTGAGTAAGAACCCTTAAAACCCTAGCAAATACCTCTGATCCATGAGAAGCTACGGGCAACTTTCTCACATACATTGTCCGAACCTTGGACTTTAGTCCAAGCGCCAGATGGGATATAAGAAGGATTGGTACAGGCGAGAGATTTGTATAACTTTTTAACTGCGGTCCAAAGTAAAATCATTTTTCTAAGAGCAGTGATGATCTTGTCTAGTGGATATGTATATCTAACAATAAATATAGTAAGGATCTCTAAATTGTTTTTGGTTTTATAACTTAATAATTTCCTTTATTTTTGCACCAATACGTTACGTACGTAGAGTCTGCCCTTCCATCAAATTAGGAATAGTTCCGATGATCACTTCCACGGGCACAACTAGACTACAGGCGGGTCCCGCCGGAACTGCGGTAATCTGAAATGAAATAGGATTTGGGTCGTAGGGTTTAAGGAGTTTCTAGCAATCTATCTGACACGATGTGGACATGAGGAATTTCCAAACAATAGTTATCAGACTTGAATATGTAATCAATCTGTTATTTTATCGCTCTGGTTTCAATAATAATAATAATAATAATAATAATAATAATAATAATTATTATTATTATTATTAATATTATTAATAATAATAATAATAATAATAATAATAATAATAATAATAATAATAATAACTTAATACAGTGCCTAATCTTTAGAATCTCTAAGCGTTACAATGTTTTATAACACATAATACATATAGAACGACAACAATACAAAAAACAAATACCATGAAATTGTAGAACACAATGATGATGTTAGGTTTGCTTGTATCATGTATTAGTTGGGTTCTATTTATCAAACGGAAGTTTCTCGTAGTAGGAAACGGAGCTGGATGGTTACGTACTGGTGTGGTGAGATGGCATACGAAGAGATCTGCTGCAAGTCGTGGGACACCAATGAAGACTTTAGAATATTATAATCAGGTCTATCAAGCATCCTGTTTTGAATTTTACCATGTTTATGGGTGGGACGGTTAACTAACTGTTTGAGGTTGTAACGTTCAATAGAATCTATGAGTATATGGATTTCTATTACAAAGTAATATTGGAAATCACCAAGAATAATCCGTTTGCCACCTATCGAATTTCCAGAAGGTTAGAAAACTGCTCCAAGTGGAACGATCCAGTCAGCAAGTTTTTAGACTATGGAGAGGTCGACAGATGAAGAAAAAAATGTACTGACTTTTGTTTCATTGTGAGTCAGGCTTGGATTAGTACAAAATACCCATCAATATTATCTAGCTTTAGTTCCCTGAAATAACACATTACTATTACGTAATTTTCTATATGCTTTACAAGTTCAATTAGTTGGTTTGGTTTCATCGCATTGTGCTGGTTTTTACCCGCGTCGTATTGTAATTTTTTTCAGTGGAAGGGATGGAGCCAACACTGGACTGGACTGGATTTAGGATATGGACAACAAAATATGCCTCTCCAGATTAAAAGGAAATGATAACTAGCTGTCCATTATGTCGGTCGTGCTAATTGTTTGTTTGTTTGATCAGGATTTTTTTTAAACGTAGATTTAACAATTTTTCAGGTATATCGCTATGATGTCTGCTGTGAGGCAATTTATAGTGATTTCTAGCACTGGGGCACCATGCCGCAGACATGTAGCATGATGTCCCACCCAGTCACATTATCCTGACACCAGGCCGACCAGTCCTAACACTAGCCTCTTAATGTTGAGCGACAAGCGAGGCAGCTGTTAGTACCATTTTTGTAAGTCTTTGGTATGACCCGGCAGCCGATCGAACCCATGACCTCCCGCTTCTGCGGTGGACGCTCTAACCACTAGGTCACTGGAGCGGTCCGTGCCAATTGACTCTCGTCACATCTATTAAACTGAGCCTGATTTTGAAATAAAATACCATTTTATATATATATATTTTTTTTTTTTTTTTTTTTTTTTTTTTTTATGGTTTAACGCCATTTTTTCAGCACAATATAGGCTATACATGGCGGCCAGTATTAATGGTGGAGGAAGAAACCGGACAAACCCCGGAAAGAACCACCGACCCACGAGAAGCTACTGGCAAGCTTTCTCACATAACTACATTTGCCGAATCTTAGACTCGAACACACGCAGACAGAGGTGACATGGCAGTGGTCCGTAACGGACAGCGCTTTAGACCACTCGGCCACTCGGGGCCCCATATATATATATATATATATATATATATATATATATCATATTCAAATACATTGATTAAGGTATACCTCATACCAAAAGTGAACGTGACAGCATGGATATGACGTAAATGGGCAACTATATATATATATACAAAAAAAAGACAAAAAGTTCACTCTATTCAGACATTAAACAATGGTTTGAAATGCGAAAGTCTATTGATTATATTGAAATTTCAAACAAGCTTTAACTTTTGAGAGATTGTTGAGGAAACAAATCTTTCTCCTCACGAGAAGTAAAAAAATAAATATTTTCAATGTGGTTGCATATTTTGCTACTTGATAGTAATTGTTCATATGTGCGTGAATGTATAAATGCAGATAAAAGATAGGTCGAGTGTCTTGTACGGACTCTTACTTGAGACATAACGAATACTGAAGGAGAATGCGAAACATACAAGTTTATGAGAAATGCGGAACAAATTAAAAGAAAACAATCACATAACTGACTGAACCAATACACAATTCTGTAAGTATTCATTGATACCTCCTTATTACTGTGTAAAGTTTATATTTAAACACACATTTAATGAGAGATATGTTTAAACGAGAAATACTTATTAAAAATAAGATAAGAGATGAAGTAATACGTACTGAAACAAAATACCGTATGTTGATGATACTGCAGCCCGGCAGGTAAGATGGGGGAAGCGGTGGAACGCGCACTTGCTGTACAGGCCATGTATTGGTACTTCCAGGAGGTATGCTTTGCCCCTTAATTTTGTAAAGCTTGTGAATTTCTTTCGTTGTCGCTTCTTTGCAATGATAAACAACTTCCTAATAATATATATATATATATATATATATATATATATATATATATATATATATATATATATATATATATATATATATATATATATATATATATATATATATATATATATATATATATATATATATATATATATATATTCGCACAACATTGCTAAGAACTCTATATGCAACAACCAGCAACACTAAACGTTCGCACAATTTAATTTAACATGAAACAATTTAATATGAAGATAATGTAATATGAGACACAATTTAATATAAAATATAATTTAATGCAATAAGGGGACACAACATGAGAAATCAGAACTTTTTCCTCGTGTTTACTGATTCATATGGAAAAACATTGGTGACGAATGCCTTAAAGAAGTTTACTGCGGGGAGGGGACTATTTGTATAGTACTATTGAAGATTATTCAATGACTCCAATATGATTATATCTACGTATCTACTATGCACCAAACAGATGTATTTCTCCACCATTAAGTTATCTACTATCCGGAACTAATTGATATTCGTTTTACCAACTACGTATTCAGTATATGCAACAGATATCTACTTTACATCAACAAAATTATCTACTATCAAATCAAACTTATCTCTTACCCAGCACGGAGGGATTTACTGTCCAAACCAAATATCTACTATTCGGCAATCTACTAACAACCAGTCAGTTATCAACTATCAACGCACCATTATCTACTATTCAGAACATGTTGCTTAAAATCTAACCATACATCCGTTTTCATATATCTAGTTATCTAGAACTAGGACTAGATATATTTTCCACGAACCACTTACATGCACCCCTCAGCCACATACATACTGTCAACACAAATTAGTACAATATCAAGCATCCAGATATTCAGAATGCACAACCAAGCCACAAACCAATTATCTACTATCCAGTACCCAATTATCTTCTATCTCGTATCCAACTTTATACTAAAACACCCCACTCCGTTATAGTTAAAATATCGACTCTAAAATGTCCCAACCAATATATAAGATTCTTTTCGTTAAAATAATATATTCTTATCATTCTTATTATCAACATCCACTCATCTGCTTAGCACACGCTTTCATGCGGAAGGGAAACAGCATAAATGTAAAATTCTTGTCAAATAAACCAACTGATACCTATTTTTAAAATCAAAACGTCCATTATTTGAATACAATGATTAGAGATAAGGAGAGACAAAACAAAATAATGAACTCCTAAACCTCGGCACCATCTACAAACATATTATAAATAAAAGCTAAACATAACACAGTATTTTATAATGACCTAAATCATGAATGTGCGTTATAAACAGAGAGCAAGATGCTAAATAATAGATAACTATAATTTTTTTTGGCTTAGGACATCGGCTTTTTCTTCAGGTTGCAATTCCATTGCCGAGAAAACTCATGAGACTTTGCATTGACTGAAGATATTTTATCCTGGAAAACGTTCAAGTTGCTGCATTCTTTTTGCTTGAAAACAGTACTATCATGTTACTGCAAATTAGCATGTTTATCTGGAAAAAGATCTTTAATTATTATTATTATTATTATTATTATTATTATTATTATTATTATTATTATTATTATTATTGTTATTATTATTATTATTATTATTATTATTATTATTATTATGACGAGTCGAATTACGAATGCCTAAATTTCCATTGCTCTTTCCGTGAATGAAATTTGCCAGAATCTTTTCAAAAGGACATACATGGTGACATAGTTTGCATTTTTAATTTTGTCAATCATCGAGTCTTGACAATGGAAATGATTCTATTTCAGTCACTCATGTGGACAGTATTATCTGGTTCAGAAGAGGAATACATTGTAAACTCCAGTTACTTTTACCTGGTTCTGAGAACCTTTTCTCTAGCTAATAATAAATCTCTTAATTAAATCATTCCTGTTTGAGAGAATTTATTCTCTACCTATCCTGTGTCACAGATGTAGAATCTAGAATTTCACATTCTAGTTCTCATATTCAAATAATTGATGATTTACTTCATCCTTTATTCTTTCTGGCTGTAGATGTGACAGTTTATCGTCCAGGTTATTAAATAGGTCTGCAATTCCGAAGACTAGTTACCCGAAGGTCACCACCATCTGATTGCATTCCTTTGCTTGAGTCCTCAAAGTGTGGGGCAGATACAACTAACTTGTTTGCGTGATTTAACATGGATTGCTCCATCAGTTTACTCCTTTAACATACGTATATGGCAAAGTTGTTTTTACTGGCATCCTAGGGGTGGTATTGATATAATTTAAGTCACTTTCTTTTCAACTGGATAAGGAGCATCATTATTAGCTTGAAGCAGATTCTGAGGTATGAGAGAGCCAGAACTTTATCACCTTGCTGGAAACTCATTCCCTTTATATTTTTATTGTCATATCTTAATTTCATTGTGACTGAGTAAAGTGAAGATAAGTTCTTTCTACTTCGCATGCCTCTGTCAACTTATATCTGAATCAGAAACATAGTCAAGAAAATTAATATTTGAACCTTTGATGGAAAGAAGTTTCTCTTTTAAAAATTGTATCGTTCAAGGGAAATATGTTAAATACCAATTCAAGCGGTCTAACGCTTAATAATTCCCGAACCCATTCCTTAACACAAAACAGCAATACATGAACACCGTCGTCCTAATCTTGTCCGGATCGAATCAATATGCCCCGTGATTTATATCGTGATAGGGAGACGTTTCAAATGGTTGGGTGTCTAATTCATGAATAACTTGCTGGATACGTCCAGAATAAATTGTGACCCATGATCAGACTATTCAGAGTTTGGCATGCCAACGTGCTCTGACATCTGTAATGTGTTCTGTCTTCTTGCAATGGGTGACTACGAAGATATAATGATTTATGTTCAGTCTATTCAGAAATTTGATTCCTCAACGTTGTGCAGATAAAGATTTGGAGATTCTCGTATGAGACTGAGGTATCTCTCTTTTTTTAATATACTACTGAGAAGAAGATTTATTGACACACCACACTTTGCGATTCCAATTAAAAGCATCCGCCAAACGAGGCAACGTTTTATACATATTCGATCTTTTTTCTCATCAAGATGGATTTTAACATCATGTTGGACGCAGTTCTTGATCTCATTTATTAAAATGAGTTGTCTGATCCTAATGGAGCCTTGATCAACTTTCCTTGCTGAGCAACACATAAATAATTGCTCTTTTTCTTTTGCAAATGTGACATGAGTCTGTCCAGTTGATCTGTACAGTTTCTAAACATTTGTCGACATGCCTCTGATACCAACTCATAACACTTCGCAATAGTCATTAAGGTGGCGCTCTACAGTTTCGTACTTTGCATAGGGTTAGAATTTTAAAGAAAAATAATTTTCTGGGATTTCTTCACTGGTTATACTGGGAATATAATAAAGACTTTGTATATCTTAGGTGTTGGGAGAAGAACTTTCAATTCCCTTTATTTTGATGTATGATTGATGGGTGTACTTTAGGTTCTAGAGTATACAGCTTGGGCTAACATAAGATGTGCTCATGTAAACAAACTGCTAGCTCCGCATGGTCATTTTCACTCCCTGGACTTCAGAGGTAAATTGTAGAAAAATGGTACGATAACTTTTTTTACTTTTCAGATATTTTGTAATTTGTTCATTGCACTTTCAGAAGCTGCTATTGCCTACTTCAGCAAAATTCGTTTTCCCTAGTTTAATAACTGCTAAAGTTAGTGTACTTTTGATTAATTCTGGCTAATTTTTCAAGCACATGGGAGCATCCATTTTGTTATACCATGCGCTTAGATCATTTACAATTTCCACAAGTGCAGTATCCAAAGAAATATCAGCCACATTACATCAAAGTAGCATTGAGATATGCCAACATTATCTCCATTGTGCATGTTACAAATGTAAACAACTTCACCTCACATACGTCACTATCTGAAAAGTACATATTAACTGGTGAGCGCCCCCATAAAGAGCATTCGGGTGTATACCCATGGAGTTATATTTATTGCTGTTTGTATTAATATTGGCTCATTTAGTTTAAATTCACTGCAGTTTAGAACTTAAATGTCTTTACATTCCGAATTCTGCTTTAATTAAGCGGCTGCAGGTGGGCTTGAGAAGAGTTATGTCCCTTGCTATTGTACACAATACGACATAGACTAGTGGCAATTAGAAACCTCTGTGTGTCATTGTTTTTAAAAATGTTTCATTAATTTTCACATTTCTCAAGGAAGATGCTATCAGTTCTTCTATGAACTGGTAATAATTTGGATATTTTTCCCTGTTTTTTCATTGTCAAATTAAACTATTAACAAAATTTATTTTCTTGGTATTAAATAATTTTGTATTGACATATAAAAAAAATTCTTTAGTATCATATGGTCATGGTTTATTAAGCTAAGTCAGAAATATTTCAAACTAAATTAACAGTTCAAGATATAATGACATATAAAAGAGCTTCAACTCAACATACACAAGTCTGCAGCAAGTGTCACATTTGGACAGGCTCACATGAACAACATGGTTATGGAATAATTTATGTAACCTTTCGTGGGAAAAGAAAGATTGCTTTGGCTCACTGACTAAGGTTCTATGTTGAAACTATGGTAAATTCACTACCATATCAGTGTGACGTATCACATAGATGCCATACAAAAACATGATCATTCATCACTTGAACCAAAAAAGAGAAAATTTGGCTAGAAAATCATGTAAAGCCTATGGTGAATGCCAAGGCAATATGGGCTAGGGGGAGTGGTGTATACTGTGATAGTCAGGTACATTTAATAATTGTTACATGCATTCATTTAAAGGATTTAAAGTGTATGGATGTTCATTGGGTTCAAAATTATTTATTGAATTAGCAAACATTGAATTTTGTACAAGTTTTCTGTTGCTTTTTTGTTTGCGTTTGATGTAGCATATGTACTTGTACTGAAGACTTGATTTCCTCTTCCTATCTTTTACTGTTCTGTTCTCTGATCTCATTCTGCTATGAGCTGAAATACTGGATCAGACTGAGTAGAACAATTCCATGAGACTTGGTCAGTGGGAGTGTAAAGTTTCCTGTACCATACTCAGAGCTATGAGGGAATGAATGACATAATGCATCAAAATTTCTGCTCCATACTGATATTTTAGGTGCATAGGTAAAAATGATATTGTGCAAGCTCTCGCACTTATTTGTGTTTAGAAAGTGTGAAATTTTACTTAGCTTGACATCTAAGACAACATTTCTTAGTAAATATTCAAGCTTTTTAATATAAGAAAGATTTAAATGTTTCCCATATGGCAGAAATTTTGAGTAATAGGATGCTAAATGGGCAAGTCAGTCACTCCAACTTTGGCCTTGTAGCAAGAAAGTGCCAACATTGCATTTAAATTTCCTGTGCCTGGGCCTCACTTTCTATGTCCTTGGCACTTTTCTGGACAGGAAGCCTGTTCTGCTTCCTGCCGATTGCAGTTTGTACATTTAACTGTTAAAAAGGCACACAGTCCTTGAGTTTTGCTTTTAGACATCGGTGGATTATATCGCTTGCAATTTCCAGCTCAGTCATACATTATGCACAATGTTCCCAATATCCTAGTTAGTTTTGGTATGTTCATAATTACATTTCCATTGATGTTGACAACACACTGCAACATGTGACCCAACAATTAAGTTTTCTTCATTTCTTTCTTTCTTCAATTCAGGACAAAGCTTGGGTGCACTTTATTTGGGCCACAGGAAGATAGTGATTCTTCATATACATCAATTCTTGGGTGCTTTATTTGTGGAGATGTAGAACCAGATTGCAACCTGAATAGGTTGGTCACTCTTGGATACTCGTAATCCATAGTCCTATGGTTGACTGTGTTGTATGAACTCTTGTGGACAAATAGCTATTTTCTTAGCTCTTCCTTTAGCCATGTTTTCTTAGATAGTGGCTAATGTGGGTTGATGTAGTATTAGTGACATCATGGTTACCAGTTGTTCCTGGTTGTGATGGATCTTAGACAGTATGTAACATCATAATCAGGTTGGGGCTTGAAATTGTTGGGAAACACACCTACCCCCTTTTTTGACATACAAGTCTGCATGTTTTGGTTTTATAATTAGTTTTACCATATAAAGCAGTCAACATATTTGATTTTCATTGTAATCAATTATGTATGTAATCATCAATTACATTCCTGGTCCATGGAATGGTCTCACCAGGAGTTAATTCCCCTTGACTTTTCATTTCAATTCTTTGACATACAAGCATTAGTGCAGATTCAAATTAGATTACTAGTGCCAGGGAAAAAAGTAATTATTTACAAACAAAATATATTTTTATGTCTACTGTTATGAATTTATAGCATCAAGGACTTTTTTTCTTAATCCAATGCTGGACAATTTTTGCACTATTACCTCAAACTTTATGGAATTTACCTCACTTTTCTCACTTGATTTACATGTATACATGACCCAAGTATAGTTTGCAACTTTGGAAATGATCTAAATACATTATTTGATGTTTGGATTGAAAAATAAAACAAATACTTCATATGCATTTATTCTTGAATGTCTTTCTTTAATGTCAAAATAATAGCATTTCCCAGTGACGTTAAAATACAGTTTTGACGTCATGAAGCTACATTTAAGTTACTTCAGAGGGGTATAGTAAATTAACTATGTGTTTGTAATTTTGGAAGTAAATACCATGTATGATATATCAATATGTTTGAAATTGACTGCAGAATATGACAAGTTTTTCAATAAGTTGAAAACACATCTTCAGTGGTTCTTTAAGGTGGCGCTCTACAGTTTCGTACTTTGCATAGGGTTAGAATTTTAAAGAAAAATAATTTTCTGGGATTTCTTCACTGGTTATACTGGGAATATAATAAAGACTTTGTATATCTTAGGTGTTGGGAGAAGAACTTTCAATTCCCTTTATTTTGATGTATGATTGATGGGTGTACTTTAGGTTCTAGAGTATACAGCTTGGGCTAACATAAGATGTGCTCATGTAAACAAACTGCTAGCTCCGCATGGTCATTTTCACTCCCTGGACTTCAGAGGTAAATTGTAGAAAAATGGTACGATAACTTTTTTTACTTTTCAGATATTTTGTAATTTGTTCATTGCACTTTCAGAAGCTGCTATTGCCTACTTCAGCAAAATTCGTTTTCCCTAGTTTAATAACTGCTAAAGTTAGTGTACTTTTGATTAATTCTGGCTAATTTTTCAAGCACATGGGAGCATCCATTTTGTTATACCATGCGCTTAGATCATTTACAATTTCCACAAGTGCAGTATCCAAAGAAATATCAGCCACATTACATCAAAGTAGCATTGAGATATGCCAACATTATCTCCATTGTGCATGTTACAAATGTAAACAACTTCACCTCACATACGTCACTATCTGAAAAGTACATATTAACTGGTGAGCGCCCCCTAACCACACCGTAGTCAGCACGCTGTTGTGCTCATAGTGAAGTATTAACTTCACGACCGTTGCCAATAAGTTTGTTTGTTTGTTTGATTAGGATTTTTAACGTAGCTTTAACAATTTTTCAGTTATATCGCTACGATGTCTGCAGTGAGGTAGTTTATAGTGATGTCTAGCACTGAGACATCATGCCGCAGACATGTAGCATGATGTCTCACCCAGTCACATTATCCTGACACCAGGCCGACCAGTCCTAACACTAATCTCTTTATGCTGAGCGTCAAGCGAGGCAGCTGTTAGTACCATTTTTGTAAGTCTTTGGTATGACTCGGCCGGGGATCGAACCGACGACCTCCCGCTTCCGCGGCGGACACTCTAACGACTAGGCCACCGGAGCGGTTACCAATAAGTACACTTTGTAATAATATATTTCAATGTTGTCTTTGCCATTTGGAACTTTGTTTATATTTCTGTTTCTTGCAACGGTGGTCTCAACTTAATATTTCTAGTAACATCTAAAAATGAAATTGTGTATAGAGGTGGGGGTGCTTCTAATTTGCCAGTTCTAATATTTTAAGACTAAATTGCATCTTTCGTTCTTTATTTTTCACCTTATCTCGTTATCTCTATTTCAATCACTTCTTTGTTCATTTGCAGTTTCATTTGTCAGTGTCTTTCCTCTTTCTGCAACTACTTTTGCCAACTATTTTTCTCTCTTTCTTTCCTCTTTTTGCAACTTCAAGTGCATATGTATATATACATCCCTTTTATGCAACTACATTTCTCTTTCTTCTTTTTGCAGCTCTAGCTTTCTTAAATAGATTTTAATACAATGGTTAAATTTTGTCTGTATTACATTTATTTCAGATTCAGAAAGATACTTATTATTTAAACCCGAATATATTCAGAAATTCCTCTTCATCAAATATTGGACCACAATATTTGTAGTTTTCGCTTCCTTAAATATGCCGTAGCCTAAAAAAGATCATATTGTCTCGCAAGCTGGAGCGATTCTTCCTTTTTCACGAACACAAACCCTTCCTGGGTAGGATTTAAAAAAAATATATCCACTATAGATGACATTGCGTAAGCTTGTTGGTGTCACTGTAGATTTCCCAAATGGTGCAATTAAAATACAGGAGACTAAAATACATTTGAAACAAAATGAAATTCAATTTTAAAAGCAAGGTTTCTGAAATATTTCAGATAAATTCTTATCCTAGGACGAAACTTCAGTCATGAAACGATCATACCATTCCAAGGAAAAAAAACTCTCCGACGTCTCTCTATGTTGCAGAATACGATCGTAGAAGTATTAGCAGAAGTTCACTCTAGAGATATTATGTAAGATCTGCGTCATGCCGAGTCAAATTTACCGACATCCACTTGAATTTTAACTATATATTATATTCTTCCGTTTTTTCAAAATCTTGAATATAATATTTTCATCCAAACGCTCATTTATAATTTGTTAATGATCACCAAAGTTAATTTGTGACGTGAGTAATTGTCAGACGCAGAGGAAAACATAATTTTCACACTAGATTATAAGACATTAACACGGATTTAAAACCGAAGTGGAAAAAAGACTCGGTTCTTTGCAAATGAAACTGATTTTACTGAATAATGAAGTGGTATGCCGTAGATCCAAGCAGTATGAAATTCTCTTTGTCATTTTAGGAACACTGGCGGCAAACTCAAAATAAGCTACAACGATGTTATTGTGCCAAAAGCTCCTGAAACGGAGTCTTCAATGCTTGAAGGATACGCGAAACGCCGATTGATGCAGCTATACCAATTTTGTGTCGAAGTAAACAACTCGGTATTTATAGAGGGTTAATTTGGTTAAGAAGGCAGACATTTTGCATTCATCACGAGTTATTGTTTCTAATTTGATTAAGACAACGTTGACCACACAGTATGCATGGGTACTTATAGCAGGTTTAAGGCTCATCACGACTTTATGACTTGTAATATTAAACAACTACATATACAAATAATCTCATAATACCCCTATCGACTAAGAGAGACAGACGAGAATGGGAACAAATAATCTCATAATACCCCTATCGACTAAGAGAGACAGACGAGAATGAGATGGAAGTTATGTTTAAAATCGGAAAGGGATTGGTTTGGAATGTTGTAAATATTTTAAAAGTAGGCATCTGATGGTCATTTTAGAAGAGGCTAGATGATTTTTGTACTTAACCCATAAGAAAGCTTGTAGACAGTAAGGAAGAATGTGTCTTTGGGGGTTAATTATATTTGTTTATTCCCCTCCTTTTAATTCCAAACTTGAACTGTATATTCCTCTAAAAATAGGTGAGTAAGCGATGTTAGGGCTATTAACGGTTGCATTATGCCTTGACTTTATCATAGACCGCTCTAGGAAAGAGGGTAAACTACACAATGACGTGAGCCAGATGTCATATCAAGACAAGGTTGAGGAATTCATGCATGCCCGATTCAAGACGTTTGATTCAGAACCTCCCAGCGGCAGAGCCAAATAGAGACTGGGTCACATCAGAGAGACTGTGTACATCACTATCACATGGATATTTGGGTAAGAAGCAGTCAAAGAAAAACGACTGGTTTGAAGGTAACTCCGCCACACTCGCGCCAGCTATAGAAGAACGATGAAGAGCTCACCTGGAATACAAAAGATCCCCTTGTCAGAGGAATCTACATGCATACAGATCTATCAGAAGCAAAGTGCAGAGGCTAGCATGGCAGTGCCACATTGTGTACAGGCTACAGCTCTGTCAGAGCATCCAGTCAGCAGCATATATCGGAAACATCAGATGCATGTACGATGTCATAAAGAAAGCAATGGGTTCCATGAAGAAAGTGATAGCACTACTGAAATCTGATGCGGCGATACCATCCATGACAAGGGCAAGCAGATGGAATGTTGGGTGACCAAAGATGTCGTCAAAGCCTTTGAAAACCTCCCGCTCATGGCCGAACGGGACGCAAATCTACTGTGGCACAGCCAAAGAGAAACTGTCCTTATGTAAAGCCCCAGGGAAGGGTGGTATCATAGAAGAAGTCACCAAGTGCGGCTGGTACCGACACTTTTAAGTCTAGTGTTCTCCGCTTCGCTGACCTATGTTTTCAGAGACGGAGAGGATGGAGTAGGCATCAAGTACCGTACAGATGGAAAACTAATCACCTCAGGAGAAAGCAAGCGAAAACCATGGTTACTACAGACATCATCAGGGATTTCTTGTTTGCTGATGACTGCGGCCTCAGTGTTGGCTCAGAAGCCGACCTGCAATGCAGCGTCGACAAGTTACCCAGATATTGCACATCTTCGGTCTCACCATCAGTATCAGGAAAACCAAAGTTTAGGCCGGCCCCTGGAAAGCCCTATGGTGAACCCAACATCACCGTCAACGGCCAAAAATTCAATGTAGTGAACCGCTTCACCTACCTTGGCAGTACACGGTCACAATGCGTCACTATTGACAAACGAAGTGAACCTTCTCATTGTAAGTGCCAGCACAACTTTTAGAAGATTGCATTCCAATGTCTGGGAAAGAAAAAGCATCAGCATTCAGACCAAAATAAATACCTACCGGGCAGTTGTTCACAACACTACTTTACGCATGAGAAACGTAAACGGTGTACCAAGGGTAAGCCAGAGTGTTGAACCACATGCACATCACAAGTCTCAGGAAACTCCTCAACATTAAGTGGCAGGATAAGGTTCAAGACATTGAGGTACCCGCCCAAGCAGGTCTCCCTGGCATTCACACCATCCTGGTGCAGTCCCAGCTGCTCTAAGCGGGATATGTTGTTCATGCCAGTCCAGAGGTTGCCCAAGAAACGCTTTTATCGCAAGCTTCAGCTAAGACAGCGATCCCACGGAGGTTAGAATAAACGCTTCAAAGACAATCTGAAAGCTGCATTGAAAGTGTTCAACATACACCCTGAACCCTGGGAGCAAACATCAAGCGACTGAGTCACATGGAATTCCTCTGTGCACAAAGTCTTCAAGCTGTGCGAATCTAGCTGTACATCAGCTGCATACCTGAAGAGGCAATCCAGAAAAGCACGTGTCATCAACCCTGCTGTAGATGTCCCACTCATCCATTGCAACTTATTCAACCCAATAATGCAAACAAATATTTCGTGCAAGGGGTGGCCTTATCAGCCACCTGTGAACGCACAGAGCAAAACCAGATCATCCAACCCTCAAATGAATAGAGTGGTCCTCGTCGAATCCACGGACCAACACCATATACATTATAGATGAAAATATAGAATCGGGTTTTATTTCAACGAAAAAAGCCAGACATAAATGTGACAGTTGTTTTGAGACAGTTGTTTGTTTTAAAGATTTGAGAATATGGCCATTAAAGATGAATATATGGATCAAATTTAAAGTTATGGTACATAACTTTAAATAGCTTAAGATACATAACTTTAATATTTCTTTATGTTCCTGTCTTTCTCAAACAAACAGAAAATACCACCTATCATTTAGAGGGCAAACCATATTGGTGTTTCTCTTTAAAGTACATGAAACAGTGTTAAAACAGACAGATTAACCTGACGTCATACAATAACCGACATATTAACCTGATGTCATACAACAGACAGATTAACCTGACGTCATACAACAATAGACATATTAACCTGACGTCATACAACAACAGACAGATTAAACTGACGTCATACAACAACAGACATTAAACTGACGTCATAAAATAACAGACAGATTAACCTGACGTCCTACAACATTTATGTCACCTCATGAGATACACTGTCACAAAACATCTTTCAAAGTGACGCTTATGTTAAAGTTTTGTTTGGTTCTACGAATGTTTGAACGTACTAAAGACACTACCCACCCACTCTATTGGAGTCAAACATTTTTGTCCAGTACTGAGTCATTGGATGACATGCATCACAGACAAAACCTAAAAACTGAGACGTGTTAGTTGGTCTCCCTGAGACATCATAATTAAAGTTTATTATATGAACTGCTTAAATTGTCGATTCACACACACACACACACACACACACACACACACACACACACACGTGTGCTTTTTATTTACCATTATAAATTTTGCTTTGGTGTATTTTATATTTCTTCTGCTATCATTTCTAATCTCTGCCCAAAACTTGATTATTTCCCCTGGAGCGTAACCTTGATGTTCAGTAGTAATGGTAGCTGTGATTGTTCCAGATGTACACCATAGACAACACACTGTATGTTCGTTGGATTCAGTCGTTGGCATCTGAATATTAAATCATTTATGGATATTAAAGTGAAAATAATAAGCTTAATTTTATTTAATTATTATGCTTGTATTAGTGTAATGGTTAATTAATTGTTATAAACTGATTAAATAATAACCAAGCCTTTGTACAACTAAATAAATAAAATAATGAAATAAATTAACAAACAAACAAACAAACACATAATAAATAAATAAATGTGATGCAAACAGCATTGGTTACACATATTTTGAGTTCCCCTGCTGTTGCAACATCAGATATATCTCATTCAATTCTTTCAAAACAAATATCGGTTCCATTTTTGCATTTTACCAAAAATGGGGCAGAAATATCGAATTTAATTGACGACGATTATCACTCGACAGAATTGTGTTCTCGTCTAATAAGTCCAATGTAAAATAGCGACAATTATCGTTAGACAATCGAGACATAATTGTTCTCGACTTGATCGAATAGTAAAGTCTAAAATTTTGGCCAAAATCCATTTTGCCAACAGTTATTGTGAAGGACCGTCGGACATCATATATGTTTCATATCATAGACAAAACAGATAATACCAGACAGAGCTCATTCAAAAACAAATCTTATCTGAGGAACAGCCAGAAGCATAAAGATCATGTATGGCTACTGTTTAATGAAGGGGATAATAAGGTAAAACAACTTTGAAACAACACAGAATAATACTTAGGAATTTTTTTTTCTAAAGATATCAAAAAGTATTTGCTTTATAAAATGTCCCTTAATAATAATAATAATAATAATAATAATAATAATAATAATAATAATAATAAGAATAATAATAATAATAAGTTGTCCCTAAATACTACTACTACTACTACTACTACTACTACTAATAATAATAATAATAAAAATAATAATAATTATAATCATGCTAATAATAATGTTCATTTAGTACAGTGCTTAATCTTAATCTAGAGAAGCTCTAGGTGCTTTATAATATTAGATAATACAAAAATAAATACGACAAAATTATTAAAAAAATTATACAAATTAAACATGCTGTTGAAACTTGTTGGGACTGGATTAGTAAAGACAACTGAATGCAAAAGCTTTAATAAGATGTTTATTTATAAACGCAATTTAAATGTAAAACAAATCTGACACCATTATAAACAAAAAAATAAGGAAACTTATAAAGTTCCTAACATGGAACTATCAACAATAAGTAACTCGCTAGAAAAAACCCTCTAAGTATGATTTGAACGAAAGGCATTTGAAACTGACGTGAATAACGTCTTATCACCCAATCAACAAATACAAGTGCACGTTTGAATTTACAAATATATATAGCTCGTATAATTAGACAGATGTAAATGCCTGTAATTTTTGGTTATATCGTTTATATAACGACTTACCAAAGTAAAGACATGTATGTTATGATTTTATCGTTCAAAAAATGAAACTGCAATGTAAATATGAAATTATGAATTTATGAATTTATCGTTCAAATAACGAGACTGCGTTGTAAATACAAAATTATTTCGAATTTATCGTTCAAATAACGAAGTTAATACATAAATGTGAAATATTTGTTTAGATGGCAATAGCAATAATATGGAACACGTATTTTATAACTATCGTGGCGTCCATTAGACGTCCAAGATGTATCTCCTGTTCCACCCGCTCTAGTCAATGGTTGCAGAGTCGCCACGCATGGTCGAACTCCCCCCTGTCTTTTTGAAGGATCCCTCGAGAACCCTTACATTCAACACAGACCCGATGGTCGCGAAGCCTTGGTCCCTCGCATCGAGAACACCAGTACACTCTTATGAACCAACGTCACCAGACACAGCGTATACGTTACAAGAAACCACGTAGTTCTGCGACTTCACATCATCCGATTATATATAAATACATACATACACACACACACACACACACACACACACACACACACACACACATATATATATATATATATATAACGGAGCATACAGAAAGGCAGCATACACAAGTTACCATAGACACGGCACCACACACGACCACACACGGTCACCCACGGTCACTATACACACGGCACCACACACGAGCAAACACGGTCACCCAATGTCACTATACATATTGCACCACAACACGGCAACACACACGGACAGCATAGACAAGCCCCCCCCCCCCACACACACACGGTCAGCTAAAATTAAAACAATCAAATCGTGTAATACATATGACACGATCAAGTAGTTCTACTTTCATATATGTTGCGCATGATCGCAAATGAATTAGTTATCCATGTACATTAAACGTTCAATGCATGCAGCGTTTAATAAAATTTGTCTGTTCAGTTACAACAAAAAGCTACCTCGAAGAAGACTATAGTATTACTAATATAATGGTGCTGCATAACCTAGGTATTTACTCTGTGGAATTTAGAACAAATACTAAAACATCTGATATATGAAACAATTATGTCATATAAAACAAATAGCGATAAGAATATATATACCTCTTTAGCTGAAAGTTTTGCTTCCTTAAAGCGAGAAGCTTTCTGACAAGATTGAATTGTAATGTGATGTTTACTGAGAATTAGCACTATAATGTACCCGGACTGTGACCGATATGCGCAGCTAGGTACTTAAGACTTTTAAACTGCAGGCAATTCGCACATAAAGCATGAGCTGAACTGAGCTCACTATTTCCGAAATAACTAGAACCGATAATTAATAAACCACCCTCTGTGACGCTGTACGCGGCGGCGAAACCCGCGTACATTTTTGACTACATATACATATTGATACCGGTCATACACAATTCCGTGACACATGCAAACAATAGTTAAGGGAGTAAACATAAGTCTTTAAGTCTGTTCTCGTAGTCGAAACATGTGAGTTTTAAGAGCACACTTTAATGAGATCGTAGTGTTCTTGTGTCTACAATCAATGGAGAATTCGTTTCACGTAGATGGGACCTGGAACGCAAATGGATGTGCTTGGTATGATTTCGTATTAACAGTAGAAACAATAAAAATGCGAGTGCCCTAAGAGGGGCGTACATTTCTAGATGGAATATACGCATGAGTGAGGTCAGATAAGTATCTATATATGATACTTTAAAGCGACTGACTAAGTGTATAGAACGAGGATGCTAGGATAGACAACAGAGCTTTGAGGAGAAAAAAAATTACAACTAAACTGGAATGTTTTCAATTTGCCCGTACAATATATGTCCTGTTGATAAAGTAGGACTTGAACATAGTAAGGTTTAATCAGGAGTACCAAATACATTCTGGAGACGCTGAAGTAATAAATCATGATCTGTTGTGTAAAATGCAACTGACAAAAAAATGAGGGTGATGATCATTCCACTAAGAAGGTCGTTAATCTACTCTCAGAAGGATACTTTTAGTACTATGTCGAAGGATATATGCAGAATGTACATTGCTAAAGAGACTATTTGAATCCATATGCGATACGATCTGGGGCATAACATTTTGTAAGATTTTTTAAATGAACGAGAGGTCGGAAACAAGGCAGTAAGTAGTTCATTAAATGGTTACAATAATGTGTAGGTTTTTTTATCGGAAGCTTTACAATGGCAGCTTTGAAAAATAATGCGAATTTCCTGGATGGAAGAGAAGTTGATAGCATCGGTAAATGAAGGCAACATTGAATCACACAAACAGCAGTGAAGCGCTTTTAATCACAATGTATGCATTACATCCATAGAGACTGATTAAAAAATGTTAAAGGTTTTCGTTGATATTCTATATCACAAGGTTGGTGTAGATGAGTCAACTGAAATTTATTTGTCAAAGCTTATCTCTGAACAGACTGAACATTGTCACTGAAGAAATTTGCAAACTGGTCTGGAAGTTCGATTGTAGATAAACATCAGAACAAAATGTTTATAAAAAAATAGTTCAAGGACAGTATCCAAAATTTTATTTTCAAAAGTTGATTCTCTATAATTTCTGACGTGTTTTGTTTTCCTCCCCAGCTTGCAAAGAAATTACTATCGCGTTCATGCATTACCACATCCACCTCTTTTTCACTTTGAGCACGTCAATTAAGATATACAATGTGAATGGAGTCCAGAAGATCGCCAAGCGTCAAATATCAGGACAAAATAAATTAAAACAATATTCTTAGAACATTATAATAGGATCGAAAATGTTTGTTTTCATATGATTTTATTCTCTATGATCTCCATAGTGTTTTGTTTCAACGTTTTTCTTTCCCTGATTGCAAATAAATATTTGATCGCATTCTTGCATTTAGTTTATGCCACCCTACCCCTAAGATTGTCATTTTGGTGTATGTCAAGTCTAAATTCTGTCACATATGAACTTTGAAGTAGGTTCTCCAATTACATATACGGCGTAGTCATTCATTACATTTTACAATATGTCACTTTAACAATGTAATACCTGCTTCTTTGATGGCAATATGGACTTTAAATAAAAGACGACATCGGTTTCTTACCTGTTGGGACTTGACGGTAAATGCTAGGCTCGGTGTTGGGTACAAAACTCATGGGTATGGATTTGCTTTCTATTTATCATCACAATAATGAGACCTAGATTTTTAAATCATGTCATATTGTCAGCATAAAAAATTCAAATCATTACAAAACACATAGCATTGGGGCATGATCACGATTCTCTGATGCTAAGACTTGATCACTCAAATGAGGATTGACTTATTTGATAATGTCTTTTTTGTTATATGCCCATCAATTTTCAGATAAATTAATAAAATCCGAAAAGAAATTGAAATAAGATGCTTCATTCTCGACCTTTCTTATAAGATCTTTGTTTTTACCGTAATTCCAATTTCATTGATTTGAATAGCTGATGTGCTTGGTCATGAATGACGTTTTAATGAACGAAATGTTTTGAAATTTAACTACTGTTAATGTTACCAACATAAAATCTTCGATGCATTGTGTTTTAGAGCTAGTGTGTCGTTGCGATTGTCGCACCATAGAATGTATAACCGGGTGACTAATTTGGAATCGCCAACATTTGTACTGTGTGGAGGGACATTATGAGAGACTCCCTTGGGGACTTGTCAGTAGAATAACATTATTAGTGTGAATGATATTCACAGCGAGATTAAATGCTTTATTGAAACTTCATGATGCAGATTTGTTAAAGAGACTGCCTCTCATTTCCATTTGTAAGCCAAGTGACATCGAGTCATAGTTATTCACGCATGCTCAGTTGTAACTAAGAAACTTCGATTAATATGTACTTCCTGCCTCATTTGAGAGTATGTTAATATGGAATCAGAAACAACACTATCGTTTTCCTTTTAGAATTCGGAGGCAAAATTAAGTTAGATTTGTATATATAAAAAAGTTATTTGTATATAATAAGGTTAGATATGTTAATAATACTAAAAGCAGGCTAAAGTGATATGAAGTAACTTGCTGTAACATGTCTTAATAAAAAAGAAATATTTATGATTTAGCCACACATAAGTTATAGATAACGATACAGGGTCTAATTAATTTTAAACAGAGGTATATGAGCGGACTCAATCGATATTTATTCATGCTAAAACACTTCGAAAATTGGGACATTTGAATTCATTATGATTTAAATTTTGTTTGGTCATGTTGTCATTGCAGACACTTACGGAAACATTCGGAAGTTCATTCAAGTTCAGTTCGGATACAACTGTGAAGGGAACTATCCGAGAGATGTCGAAGGCCCAAGACCTAACTACAGTTACTTCCAATTCGTAGCGAACGTTTCCATGCAAACCTTCAAATGATACAGGGATTCTGTCAGGAAGTTGAAAGCAGAACGGATAAATGTACACATCTTTCTGGAACATAATGTCTTCTTTCTGCCCTTGTTCTAATGGAATCAGAAAATGTATGAAACAAACACATTATAGTTCTGATAACAAAATATAAACCTGTTATTTTGCATTCGTGTAGGTATTACCCGTATCTTATACTAACCAATGTAAGAGGTATCCAGACATGGTTCCAGGAGTTATCAAAATAATTCCGTTATGATAATATTTAGATACAAAATTAATAACATAATCATAGATTTAACCTTAAATAGCAGTACGAAACTATCGAATTCATATTCTAATTACTGAGCTAGTACATGTCATTCTACCCAAATACATTTTACCTCACATTCGTGCACCTGAAAGTTGCCAACAGGAATCTATGCAGGAGGATTGGTATGTCGCATTGATGAATTCAACGTAATCAGAAAAAATATAAAATTTCTATAATCCTAGTATTCAAGTCTCGGAGATTTTCACTCGAGCTGACAAGTACAAATGCAATCACAAGAATTATGACAAAATAAATAAAATATGCAAAAATAAGTGCAGATACAATGCGAGTATATCCGGTGACCTTTTCCAAGATTTGGAATAGAGACTGATCATTGTTATGGAATTATATTGAAGACATGACACTTTGCACGTGAGTGTAGCTCCAGATAGAAATACAGACACAAGTAAATACTAGAAGACAAATGTGAATATTTACGTGGGGATATTTACGACGACACGCGATTATACATTATTTATATTAATGCTGGCGTGCTAAACAAACTGATTGGGTACAACAAAATCAGTTCAACACCGGTCACGCCAACAAACTTTAAGTTGTTTATGTAGTCAGTTCTAGCAGCAGAGAGGGTGAACAGACCAAGTTTTCAAGCAAAAATAAGGCTTCTACGGAAACCGAAAATATCTAACAAAATGCAGAGGAGGTGAACAGACCAAGTTTTCAAGCAAAAATAAGGCTTCTACGGAAACCGAAAATATCTAACAAAATGCAGAGAGTGTGAACAGACCAACATTTACAGGCGTCGATTTAGCAAACTGAGGCTTCCTCAAAAATGCTTAATAGAAGCCTCCATTCAGCAAAATAGCAGTAAAAAAAAAGACGCCATTTAGTTGACGTTCACCTCCTCGGCTGCTAATGCGCTAACTAAATATTTGATCAAGTCCGATACGATATCTTGTCCGAGAGTCTGCTAAATTTATCGTTATAAATCCGTATGGGGCGGTTCTAGCCATACTAAAGAAATTTTTAAATTTATTAAAATCCATATCACCGTCACACCAGTAATTAAAAATATTTTGTAATGTGTATTTTCCAGTACCGTTAAATACGCATACTAAATTGCAATTTTCTCTTATTATACTTGGAATCTGTGCGTATTTTTGAGTAACATATATCACATCTATGTTTTTATGTCTGCCTCGGGAAAATATTCTAGCAGGATTTGTTTGTCTTTCCAACATAACATCATCATATACGACTAAATTGTTAATACTTCCATCAATATCATCAATACTAGGTGCCTCTTCGA
Source organism: Unio delphinus (assembly GCA_029339505.1). Classification (NCBI taxonomy): domain Eukaryota; kingdom Metazoa; phylum Mollusca; class Bivalvia; order Unionida; family Unionidae; genus Unio; species Unio delphinus. Next base: position 7,962,052 of record JAQISU010000106.1, on the reverse strand, counting down.
TATCGGTTATAAACTCAATGATATCATCACCGTTAATTTCTCGCGCGGCATCATTAAAATCCTTTAGCACTTCATAACATCGTTGATCGTCTACACTCGGAGCAATCATGTACAATTTATCCCACTTCATCCATCTCGTTATCAAATTAAGTAGCAATTGTGTTTTGCCACTTCCAGATGGTCCGATGATAATCGCGCGAATAGAATCTGGTAACATTGCATGATGTTTAATAGGTTTTCGTTGTCGAGTAGCTGAATAATCAATTACATTCATGCCGTTATATAATATAATTATGGATTTATATTGTGTGAAATGTAGGACGCGTACTGGCACAAATGACTTGACGACTATTACAACGAAAAATAATCGATCAGCGCTTTCTGGTAAATGCGTACAATGTAGTACAAAGAAATTTAGATTTACTTCCACGAAACCTTTAAAAAAAAACGAGGAGGTGATATTGCAGCCAAATTGACAAAACTCCCAGGAACACCGTGGGCAAAGTATCCAGGAGAAAAGCACCTTCCAGGATATAGCTACTGTGGACCGGGAACACGATTAGATATCAGACTTGATGATCAAAATCAGCCCCGACCCGGCGAATATCCAATAAACGCTATTGATAAGGCGTGTCATGTTCATGATGTCGCTTATAAAAGCAGCAATCTTCAACATAGACATCTCGCAGATGTAAAATTAATTCATGCGTTAAATGCTATTCCTGATAAATCCTTCAAAGAAAAATTGGCTTCGTGGTTGGTAAAATCTGCTATGAAGGGTAAATTGATGTTAGGTGCTGGTAATTGAAAATGCTAGCATTTTAATATGGAATCTATTTATTATTCTCCGAGAGGATACTGGAGAGGTTACGCAGCAATTAATAAACTCGCTAGTGCATCAAAGGTGAAAAAAACTACAGCGGCAAACTGGTTATCTAAACAAGCAATATGGCAAATTTATCTACCAGCGCCTAAACAAATTAACTATTCGCATTTTGATGTTACAACACCTAATGAAGTTCATCAAGCTGATATATTATTTCTGCCGCATGACAACGGTTACAAATACGCGTTAACGTTAGTTGATATTGCAAGTCGATACAAAGAAGCAGAACCGTTAAAAACAAAATCATCTACTGAAGTAGCTTCTGCATTTGAAAAAATTTATCGACGAGGTCCTCTGCGCTGGCCAAATCTGTTACAAGTTGATCCTGGCAAGGAATTTCAAGGTGTTGTTACATCTACGATGAAACATCATAATGTCGCCATCAGACGAGGACACACTGCGCTACATCGCGATCAGGCAATTGTTGAACGGTTTAATAAAACCCTTGCTGAGCGGTTATTCGGATATCAATACGCAAAAGAATTCATCCAGGATAAACGATCCCGTGAATGGGTCAAGAGATTACCAGCTGTGATTACCGCAATCAATAATGAGATTACTAGAACAATTAATATGAAACCTGTCAACGCTATTAAGAAGGCGTCTATCAAAATGGAAATCCAAGGAATTTCACAAAAAGAACCAATTCTTGGTAGTAATGTCATTGTAAGGTACTTATACGAACCAGGAGAGCTTGAGGGTGGTAAAAAAAGAGCTACTGATCCTATTTGGAGTGTCACTACGCATAAAATATCCGGCATAACACGATCAACTGGTAGACCTCCAGTCTATAAACTGGATTCAACTGCTCCTCAGCGAGGATTTACACGCGAACAATTACAAGTGATTCCCGAGGATACTCAATTGCCACCGCGTGGTCTTAACTAGCACCTAAGGTGCTGTCACCCCGGCGTCTGTTGCACTCAAGACAGGTCAACATCACATTGTTTCTGACATGACCGAGATTGTTATCTTTTCTATCTACGGTGAATTGGCGAGGATCTTTATCCGACCAATTCCAACTCATTATACAATTACAACTCGCGCAGTGATTGTTCTGTTGTTGCTTTAGTGTCTTAATTAATTCAGCATCAATGTCAAATTCTCTTTTATTTTTTGTATCCTGTTGTTTATAACCAGAGAGTTTTTTTCTGATTATATTATCATCGGTGTGTATATTACTTAATGTATTGTCATTATCATTAACCACAATTCTTCGAAGTTGGTTTATTCGCCGTACTCTGGATACTGCGAGATAAACTAAATTTGACCACTCAATATGATTATCTACTATCCAAAGAGTTGTATCGGATATAGTCAATCCCTGTGAAGAGTGTATTGTTGCTGCATAACCTAACGTCCATGGGGATTTATCAGCACCTAATGCATCTTTAACGACGCTGATATCAACCAGCACAATATCATTTAATACTAAATTCTGCTTTTGTTGTTGTCCAGGAATGTCAACGTCGATATTCTGCTTTCGTGTATCCTTAGGTCTATAACAGAGTGGTACTGGAAGTGTTGCAAATTTTTCTTTATGTAGCGCAAACAACTTCATCTGAAGTGCGTCTCTGACTATTTTTCTACTCGCGATTATTAAATCATTTGGCTTCCACATTTCCCAAAAATCATTCATGGGAGTTTCAGAGATTATTTCACGCGCTATTTCACATTGGATTTTATCCGGTTGCAATCTAATTAGCGCTTTGAATTCTCGTAATTGTTCATCAAGTGATCTATGGTCGGTATTAATCTCTTCATAATAATCTACAAATCCTTTTAACCATTCATGTGGAGATCCACCAACAAATGGCTGCGGTTGGCCGTGATCCCCGCACATGACGACTTTTGTATTTTTCAATAACAACCATTCAAGAAATATCTGTAATACTGTTAACGATACCGTGCATATTTCATCCCAGATTATTACATCAGGAATGAATTTATCGCCCATTCGATCAGGAGTCCATGTATCGCCTTTCCATCGAAAGAAGCTGTGATAAGTACAGGCTTTTACCCCCCGCGCTATCATCTCTCTGGCGAGTCTGTGAGTTGGTGTTAACACAATCATGTTAGAAACACTTGTGTTTCTATTACGAAATAATTCGATTGCACGAGTTGTCTTTCCTGATCCACCACAGCCGTTTAAATAAACTGTCTTGTATCTACAAATCGGATCGGATACGGGCGGTGCAGTAGAAAATTCTGATTTAATCTCTGAGATATTATGGTTACTTTTCAAGTATTTATCATCCATAGCAACGTCTGCGGATTTACAATATTCATGTAGTGTTTCTTTTTTAAACCTCCAATTTCCCCACGCTTCCTTAGGATCTGTGAATTTAGCTACATCTGATTTGTATTTTTCATGGATATACATCGAATCAGTAGCTACTCTAACCGCGGTATTAGGAAATCTATTTATCATCGAGAATAGATTAATACAAGAATAGGCTAGCATAGAACTTCTCAATTGTGTGTATTGACAACTTTTTCCATCACAGTAGGTAACAACCGTACCTAGTTTCTTACCATTTCGAAGGACATCATCTACCCAAACATTATTAGTTCCGCTCGCAGATTTGTAAGCTTCCTCATCTAATTCCCCTGATAGAAAAGCGTTCTTACGGGTTACAAATTTCCCTTTTTTTATTAAATCAGATATTATGAAATTGTATTCTTCATCGTCTATGATTAATCTCGAAGAATATTTTGCATTGTCAAATCTTCCACCTTGAGTGAATTTACCGATTATTTTTCGTCCGAGATCTTTAGCCTCTCTATTACTACCTTCGAATAATTTCTTAGACCAATCTATGATTTGTTCCTCGCTGAAATTCTTCGAATTTCCATCTAGAAATTGTTTTCGTTGTTCGTTAATTATTTTTTCGAGATCGGGTTTTGGTAACCAAACATCTTTCTGAGCGTTATAACAAATAATCGCTTCACTGACAATTAACGATATTAGCATACCACAATCGATCATATACCGCAATAGCACAATTGGCATCCACGCTTTTTCATACATATGTCTACCAAGCCAAAGATAACTACACGGATGTAACCCTGTAGCTAATTTGAATGATATCACACGAGCGAACCCGGTTAAATCAAAATTAGAACTGCTAGCAGTTCCAGGCAATGGACCATTAATCGCAACACGAGTCATTTCATGTGTAGGATGTCCAAATCGTTTGAAGTACTCAGAGCATTCTCCATATCCGAGAAAACTTCCAGGATAACACGCGGATATATCAATTGAAATCATACCATCACGTGAGTATTTCGTATTCCACAATCCTCCATGACCAAATTCGACGCAACTCAACTTCACATCCTCCAGAAAATCACTTCGTGTTGGACGCCATGAATTCTTTTCTCGTGCGAAGTGAGCTACCACTGATGGAATAGTAAAACTATCCGTAAGTAGTTTTTCTGTAGAAATGCTAGTGTTTTCCTCTGAAAATTCTTTAGAATTTTCTAAATACTCATTAGCGATTTTTCTCATTCTAGTATCTAATTCTTCAGTTCGATATAATTCACCATTTGGTTTTACAAACTGATCAAATCCTATTTCCGGATCCTCATTACTCCTGAGTAACCATACTGACACAGGGTCGTCTTTGGTTAACGCGTGAATAGCATCAAATAATTTCTCTTCATAGAAATCATCCCTAGAAAATTCTTTAGGGATATATCGAACAGTTCTTTCTCGTGGAAATATATTTACCGCTGGTGTCCACGCGTGTTTGTTATGATCAATAATTTCAATTGGAGCTCCTCGCGATTGATATTTCGGTTCGTATAATACTTCTCCGGTTATTGTCGCTACCGATATTGGAAATTTTAATAATGCTTCTAATTTAGCTATATCGGAAATCGTTGCCCCGCGCTGTTTCACTGTCAATTCCCATTCGGTTATTTTTTTTCTTCGTAGATCAGTTAATTTGTTTCCCCGGGATGCATTTGTAAAGTGTTCTATTAACCGTGTTGCTACACAATTAAGTGGCAAAGCCACTGATGATGAAAACATTGGAGCTAATTTTGTAATGTTAGGATTATTATTTATTGGATATAACCCATACACAACTGCTGTTACAGGGTAAGATTTCTCATAGTATGGTTTGTCAATTCCAGTTAGAATTCCTGGTTTGGAATCTCTACTCACAATAACAGTTTTTTTATCCTTAAGGATTGGGTCAAATTTATCTCTGATAATCCATTCACCTTCCTCTTCGATAATGAATTTTATTCTAAAAAAATACTTCAGTAGAGATTTCCCGCCAAGGTGTGAAAGTATCACAGCTGCTCTTATATCATTCATAGTAGCATCAATTACGGGTATATTGACATCTTCATCAATAATTCGAAATGTCGACCACGTATGAGATGCTCCATCACGCTTAAACTCATTAAAACAGTCGCTGATTTTACTCAATAGTGATTTATCATCTACTAGACTTTTAGGTATATCAGAGATTCTATCGAGATTAAATCTAACATTTTTCCAAGGCTTAATTTTCGATAATCTCTTGAATCCTTTCATATTAATAATTAAAACAAGTATTTAAATAGAAAATTTTTATATAATGAATCATTGCAAATGGCTTATGATTGGATCAAAGACTCCGTGTAACAAATCATGTAGAAATGAATTCTGTGGGTATCATATGCAGAGTGTGAGAAACGGTTCGGAGGGACCTCTACCATGCTTGCATTGTGGGGTAGGTGTAAGAGGCAAGTCGCAGTTATGTATTAATTGCGGGGGTAAGCGTTATAGAGAGTTAAAACGTTATTATGACAAGCGAAGAATCAAAAATCCTGACGACGTCAATAGCAAAATCATAAAAACTGCTCAAGATTACTTAGGCAGATTTTCCAATGTTATAATTCAGCCAATTAATGAATTAGACAAATAGATATATTATATATAATGAACCAAGAATTTCAAAGACATTCTGTTATTGAAAACTACGAAGCTTCTCGTGATGGTGTTGTTAGACATTGTAAAAATAGGAAATCTATTGGGTGGGATAATGGTATGGGGTATTTGACGTTTACTACTGGAGGGAAGAAGTATTATAATCACCGTTTCGTCTTCGAAGTGTATAATGGATTAATCAAGGATGGTCTTGTTATTGATCATATTGATGGTATTAGGACTAATAATTCTTTGAATAATTTACGAGCTGTTACACAAAGTGAGAATACTGCATCTGGAAATACTGGTACTTATAAATCAATTGGGAAAAGACCTGTAAGATCGTTTAATACTGAAGATAACACGGAGATGGTATTTCAATCAATGACAGAAGCTGGTAGGTATTTCGATATTTATCCGTATTCTATTCAATGCGTTGCTGAGAATAAAACCAAGACCGCTTTTTCAAAGCGTTTTAAAAATAAAATTCGGTTTATTTATGTATAATACGTAAATAGAAATCCTACGGATTTTACGGGAGATAACTCCGTTAGGTATAACTCGTGTGACAAATCATCAATGACAGAGTTACGGATTTTAAACATGGAAATATTAATGTTTCTAACATTGATTGGAAAATCTTCGATTTTTCATTGGCTGTTATAATTAAATAAATCCGAACAAAACACAATCAATTTTGTCTTTTTCAAGTCTAAAATTCTTCGAATTTCAAGAACTGTTTTATAAACACGTCGTATTTAAACATTTTTTTTAATGTCTGTTTCAAGTATTATATGTGTTTTCAACGTTGTCAGTGATCGCTAATAAACAAACAAATAATTACAATCACTACACCTATTTTATATCACCTCGTCGTAATGAGTGTATATATACAAATTCGTCTTTATTATAATTGGGCATTAGCCGAAATTCAAGTGTAAACAAAACCACACCGTCACACGTGGTAAAGAAACACTAGTGTTTCTAACGTTATTATTGACATTCAAAACCAAAGTTTCGATTTTGTGGTTTTGTTTACACTTGAATGTAGAATAGCCCGCGTCATCCATTGTCATTGAAATCAATTCATTGTTCACCTATAATCTATTGTTGTACCGTCGTCATTGTCATTGAAATCAATTCATTCCATTGTTCACCTATAATCTATTGTTGTACCGTCGTCATTGTCATTGAAATCAATTCATTCATTGTTCACCTATAATCTATTGTTATGTGTTTGTCGGTTAACCGTTGAGCGCGCTGCTTGATGTATAAAACACCAAGGGGGTTTAAAACGGTAAATGTGCCGTCGTCATTCATTATATATAATCATAATCACCTATAATCGCATTAAGCTTCTGGGTATACTAAGATGATCAACACCTTAGTGTATCCAGAATTCATTTTGAAATACTTTGTATTTTTAATACTTTTAAAGAATTTTCATACTTTGTATTTAAAATATTTTGCATTTAAACAAATATATTTTTATATATATATGAATCTTGAAAATCTCAAATTGATTATTATTGAAATCAATAAGTTGAAGGATCAAAATGTAAAATTATGTTCAGGTTTGGATTGTGATCAAATTATGACCAATTTCGAGGATATACAATTTGCAGAACAGACAGGAAAATATGTTATATCTAAGAAATATTTTTTAATCAAAAATATCCAAAAGCTTATACGTGAGAGTTTAGTAAATACTGAAGATGTTAATGTCTTCGTACCATTATGTAGCATCGTTGAACGTGTACGTAAGCAATTAGGATTAGAATATGAACAAAAGAGACTTATTAATTGTAAAGTGAGACAATTAAAAATGTTAATGGAAAACTCTGAAGGTGATGAACCCCACGCGTAGAGAGCCTCCTTTGTTTGTATAACCAGTACGGTATGAGGAAGTAAAATTATGTGTGTAAGGGGGAAGTATTAAAATGATTTGCATTTTTTAGTTAGTGATTTCTTTCGAAATGATTTGCAAAGAAATGCTTTGCAAAGAAATGCTTTGCATTTGACAATTAGTGATACTCTTTTAATAATGATAGGACAATCATTAACTACACGGAACACTAAAGAAAGACTTGAAGCTCTTAAGAAAATATTACCCCTTCGTGATAGAATCCGTGAAAAACTTCAACAACGGCAATCAATGGCCACCGACTTCACAGAGGATACAGAACAACTCTTCAAACCGGTTGTCAAGGCAACTACAGATGTGAAAACAGCAACTGAACGGGCGATATACGGAGATGTCCCTAAAGAAGGTCCTAGAACAGAGAAGCCTCTTCTCCCTGTGTTGGAGAAAATAGCAAAACGAACTAAACAAACGAAACAAGCTGTACAAATACTTCCAGGTGAAATCGCAGAGGAGATGGAACTACAACGACAGCAAGAACAAGCAGAACTACAACGACAGCAAGAACAAGAAGAAGAAGAAGAACAAGAAGGCGCAGTTTCCACTTCTCGTGGTGTTTCCTTTATAGACAAATTCACTCCGACGGGTATAATAGAAATAAAACAATTTCAATTAATGAAACCCAACGATTATATCGCCTTTGGTGATTTTGCTGTCCAAAGCTATTATTCAAGAGAACGTTTTTTGAAGGAGGAGTATAAAAAGAGTAAAATATCACGACCTGACTGGGTTGATTGGTTGTTTAAAGTGAATCAAAGTATTGATCGTTTAAAAAAGGAAAAACTAGAGTATAAAATGTTTATGAGAGGAATTGAAGATTATGACATACAACAACAAGAAGAAGAAAAGCAACAAGAACAACAAAGAAAAAGAGAAGAAAAAACTAAGAAAAAAACCGGAAAGGGATATTCACCTATGGATTTTCACTCTAGCGTTGAAAACTCTAGTGTTGGAAATTCTAGTGTTGGAAACTCTTCGAGTGGAAATATAAGTATTTCTTGCCCTGGTAATATTCTCGGTGATATAGCACGATTAGAAATACTTGTAGGAGGAAAACGAGCCGGAAATAACTCACCAGAAATAATCAATGAAGCAGCTGATATCTGTAGGAGGTTATTTCAAGGTGGTATCATGGATATTGCAACATATAGAGATTTCATTGAAGAGTTAGCCGAAAATTCTTCGAATTTCTACGGTTATCATAGCGATTAGATATTGGAAATGCTAGCATTTGAAAAAACATTAGTGTTTTTGTATAGAAGAATGATCATACACTACAACCATGATAAACCAACTAGTGTCTACGTGGTAAACTCACGATTGCCAAAATACCGAGTATACTATGGAGATGGTCTCGGTAATACTATAATGGGATTATTTTCAAGAATGGCTCCAAAAGTGGCTCCATTTGCAAAACAGGCAGCAATGAAAGCAATTGATGTTATCCGAGATAAGGGTATTAACACTGTTGGTGATCTTGCTAGTAAGGCATTTTCAGCCGCTCGGGATAAACTAACAGCGCTAGTGAAATCACGAAGTGATTTTCGTAGAAATTTTTCAAAACCTGGAAACACTAGTGTTTCTGGAATGACTTCACTGCCATCTACTGCAGTAATGCCTACACAGGTTAGTAAAATAATAAATAACGCCGTGGATAAAAAACTACAGTCGTTAATGACTAACGCCCAAGATAATATAACAGCAAATATGATAGCCGGAAGTGGGCTTCCGGGAAGTGGTTTTAAGAAGATTCGCCGGAAACGTTAGAAATATTTATTTGAACAGGATTTCCAATTATGATAGTTATTGTAGAAATATTTGTGTTTCTAATACTAGCATTAGAAATATTTGTGTCAGAATCACTTGTGATTCTATTTATTTGAATAGGATGTTCAGTTGTTATGGTTATTGTAGAAACACTAGTGTTTCTAATATTTATGTCAGAATCACTTGTATCAGAAACATTAATGTCAGAATCACTTGTGATTCTACTAACGCTATCTTCATTATCAGATATTTTCATCATCATTATTAAAATACACCCAACTAAATATTTATTTTAAAAATTATTTTCAAAATTCTTTAGAATTTTTATATTATAAAATATTTATAATTTGCTAATTTTGTTAGATTTTTTACTTTTTTTACTCATTTTTCTAGTGTTTTTACTCATTTTTCTAGTGTTTTTATGCAATTCATCGACAAAATTTCATGAAAATCGAGGATGAAAACCCCAGGAATTCATTTAGAGAAAATCGATTTTGTATTGTTTTTTGGCTAATCCGTCGACAAAATTTCATGAAAATCGATTTTCTCTAAATGAATTCCTTGGGTTTTCATATGAAACTATTTTAAAATAATTTCAAAATTCTTCAGAATTTTTGATTTAGACCATCGGATATATAATAAAAATGTTCAAACAAAACCCTGATGTTGCATTTGACATGGAAGCCCCAGTGCTTAAAGATACTTCTGTACGTGATTATCAATTTTTTGCTTATCACGCAGTGCAACCTAATCTTCGAGGAAGAATTGAACTTCAAGTTCATGATACCAGTAAATACTTTTTACCTGCAGAAGCCTTTATTGAAGTCGAAGGTGAACTCGTAACAGCTGCTGATACTCCTGTGGTACCAGCGCCATATCCAGCTGATATACAAGTTGGTTTTGTCAATAATGGTATCATGGCATTATTTGAAAGTGCTAGATATCTCATTGATGGAAAAGAAATAGAATCTATTGAACGTGAAGTTGATGTAGCAACAACAATACTAGGGCTAGCAAGATACTCTGACGATTATACAAGATCGGCCGGTCCATCTATGATGTTTGCAAAGGATGTTAAAAATACAGCAGGTAAAAATCCATTTGTTATAAGAAGACCAAATGATCGTGGTGTTGGTGCTGCTGCTGCTGCTTTTGTTGGTCCTGGTGCTGGTGTTGCTGCTGGTATCGAGGATATGATTATAAATAATGATGAGAATTTCAATCTAGGAGCTGCAACAAGAATAGCAATGTTGCAAGGAGAGCGTCGACGATTTTCATGTGCGATTCCGCTCCATCATATATTTGGATTTTGTAGAAACGTCAGAAAAGTTATTTATGGAGTAAAGCATACTGTAGCACTAGTGAGAAAGGGTGATGATAATAATGCAATCTGGCGTATTGGTGGTGCTGCGGGTAAAGTCATTTTAACAAAACTATCACTGTGGATGCCAGTGTTGACTCCATCATTGTCAGTAGAACCGCGGTTGCTATCATTTATGGATCAAGGGGGAAAGAGATTATTAAGCTGGTTGACAACGTCCACAGATACCATGGATTCTAATATTGATGGTATATTTACATGGCATTTGGCAGCACGACAGGGTGTTTCAGCTCCACGGCATATATTTGTTGCTCTACAGGATAGAACGCGATTGGATAATCAAGAAAGAAGTCATATGATATTTGATCAACTTGGGTGTATTGAAGTCTCGCTGAAAATAAACGGACAACAAGAACCAGCAGAGGATATACAACTTAACTATGGAAATAATCATATTGCACGAGTTTATCATCGATTGCTATCATTTATGGGACGTGATCAAAATGTAGATACTGGTCTACAAATATCACAATTTGATTTTAAAGGTCTGTATCCGATTTATTACTTTTCCCTAGAACATCTTGACTTGATGAAACAGTCCGTAGTTGATATACACTTCCGAGCTCGTGTACATCCTGCTGGTATTGCTAATTATAGAGCGGTTGCTGTTATTCTCAGTGATAAATCAATGATACTCGAAGGTGTTGGTGGACGAATGAGACTAGTAGATGCACCAGTGGAAAATCTGTAAGATTTTCTTAATCCAAAATTCTTTAAAAATGACTCGCGATTTAGAATCAACCTGTTTTGTATAATGTCGTATAGTAATATCAATGTCACATTGACACCTGGTCAAATAAAAAAATTACAATCCAAATCAGCTAAGCAATGTGGAACCACAATAACGCTGAAACCTAATCAAATGAATGGCGGAGGAAATAAACTATCGCTGACGAAAACTCAAACTAATCATTTTAATAAAGCGCTGAAAGAAAAAAAGGGAGTTCAGGTTACTCTTTCTACAAGTGCGATCCGTAATATGGAAAAGACTGGTGGTATATTCCCGTTGTTAGGGTTGATTCCAGGGTTGATTGCCGCAGCAGCCCCAGCGGTAGCGAAGGCAGCAGCATTAGGAGCTATTGGTACCGCAGCAGGAATGGCGTTGAAAAAGGCAACTGGAAGGGGGTATAAAAAAAAAGGAAAGGGTCTAAGACTACCAGGAACCCCGAGTTCATGGTACAGCGGAAAGGGTCTTCGAATTCCAGGAACGATATAGTTCAGGAACCGATGGTTCCCATGTCCAATTTTGATTTAATTGATACCGCTAAAAAATTAAAAATAAAAAATTTCAGAGGGGTTTTTATGAGAGATCAGTTACCGGCACAACCAAATGATGTTGAAACCGGTATTATTAATTTAGATAACAGCTCCGGACCTGGAACTCACTGGGTTTGTTACGCAATTGATCCACGTGGGATTATTTATTTTGACTCATATGGATTAGCGCCGCCGAAAGAATTTATGCGTTATATTAAAACCCTTGCATTTTACACAACAGATCATGATTTATTACTTCAGCGTCTCCAGAATGTATTTGGTACTCCTGATTAAACCTTACTATGTTCAAGTCCTACTTTATCAACAGGACATATATTGTACGGGCAAATTGAAAACATTCCAGTTTAGTTGTAATTTTTTTTCTCCTCAAAGCTCTGTTGTCTATCCTAGCATCCTCGTTCTATACACTTAGTCAGTCGCTTTAAAGTATCATATATAGATACTTATCTGACCTCACTCATGCGTATATTCCATCTAGAAATGTACGCTCCTCTTAGGGCACTCGCATTTTTATTGTTTCTACTGTTAATACGAAATCATACCAAGCACATCCATTTGCGTTCCAGGTCCCATCTACGTGAAACGAATTCTCCATTGATTGTAGACACAAGAACACTACGATCTCATTAAAGTGTGCTCTTAAAACTCACATGTTTCGACTACGAGAACAGACTTAAAGACTTATGTTTACTCCCTTAACTATTGTTTGCATGTGTCACGGAATTGTGTATGACCGGTATCAATATGTATATGTAGTCAAAAATGTACGCGGGTTTCGCCGCCGCGTACAGCGTCACAGAGGGTGGTTTATTAATTATCGGTTCTAGTTATTTCGGAAATAGTGAGCTCAGTTCAGCTCATGCTGTATGTGCGAATTGCCTGCAGTTTAAAAGTCTTAAGTACCTAGCTGCGCATATCGGTCACAGTCCGGGTACATTATAGTGCTAATTCTCAGTAAACATCACATTACAATTCAATCTTGTCAGAAAGCTTCTCGCTTTAAGGAAGCAAAACTTTCAGCTAAAGAGGTATATATATTCTTATCGCTATTTGTTTTATATGACATAATTGTTTCATATATAACAAAATATAAACCTGTTATTTTGCATTCGTGTAGGTATTACCCGTATCTTATACTAACCAATGTAAGAGGTATCCAGACATGGTTCCAGGAGTTATCAAAATAATTCCGTTATGATAATATTTAGATACAAAATTAATAACATAATCATAGATTTAACCTTAAATAGCAGTACGAAACTATCGAATTCATATTCTAATTACTGAGCTAGTACATGTCATTCTACCCAAATACATTTTACCTCACATTCGTGCACCTGAAAGTTGCCAACAGGAATCTATGCAGGAGGATTGGTATGTCGCATTGATGAATTCAACGTAATCAGAAAAAATATAAAATTTCTATAATCCTAGTATTCAAGTCTCGGAGATTTTCACTCGAGCTGACAAGTACAAATGCAATCACAAGAATTATGACAAAATAAATAAAATATGCAAAAATAAGTGCAGATACAATGCGAGTATATCCGGTGACCTTTTCCAAGATTTGGAATAGAGACTGATCATTGTTATGGAATTATATTGAAGACATGACACTTTGCACGTGAGTGTAGCTCCAGATAGAAATACAGACACAAGTAAATACTAGAAGACAAATGTGAATATTTACGTGGGGATATTTACGACGACACGCGATTATACATTATTTATATTAATGCTGGCGTGCTAAACAAACTGATTGGGTACAACAAAATCAGTTCAACACCGGTCACGCCAACAAACTTTAAGTTGTTTATGTAGTCAGTTCTTCCTCGATCTTTTTTTGTTCGATGTCACGTAATAATTCTTTTGTCCACCGTTGGCATTTTTTGCATCGTTATTTCATAAAATTATCTATGAATCTAGTACTACCTCTGAAAGCATTACCAGTGTTAAGAGTTTTTAGTTTTGATTGTCTATCTTAGGTGTTCTATTAATATTGTTTTACTAATTGGTCAACAGGCTGAACTTGTACAGATGAAATATAAGTACTGATTTCCTACCAAGCGGCTTTCTTCACCTGTGCAACCGTCACGAAAACTAGAAAATATTTTCCAGAGAAATATTTAAATTCCCATCAAATGTGCGTTCATGGAATTTGACATCAGGTTCGTTCATATAATCAAAGATTACGCATTTACTTTTGCGTTCTACTATTAAGTTCACCATAAAATCTTTACGCGGATTAGTGCATCTATATTAAATAACAGTCGAGATACGTACTCTTTGTTAAGATCAATTATTATTTTTTAAAATATTCGTTCGGAAAGTTATTTGGAGTAGATTCAGTAACCAGCGTGGGTTCAGTTGTGAATTTATCTTCCTCATTACAGAAACATTTTTTGGCTGATTTTTTTTACGTCTATTGGTTATGTCTCTCTTGTTTGATGTTTTCACATTATAATATGACACTAAGATGTTCTCGAGTTGATAGTGTGACATCAAGGTTGTCGCAACAGTCGATATCTATCTATCTATCTATCTATCTATCTATCTATCTATCTATCTATCTATCTATCTATCTGTCTGTCTGTCTGTCTGTCTGTCTGTCTGTCTGTCTATCTATCTATCTATCTATCTATCGATCGATCGATCGATCGATTGATCTATCGTAACTGAAGGTCTAGTAACATTGTTTTAAATTTGATACTCGTCGACAAATGAAACAAAATTTCTATGAATGGTTACAATCTTTGTGTCTCCATCTACCACACGGTCTGCCTGTTAAATAACCTCATCATCCTGCCCAGATCCATTATATGTATACAAAGATAAATCTAATCTTAATCATAAACCCCAGGATAGATAAGTATCAGTCAGGAAAAAAGGGTGATTATTTAAAATTGATCTTTTTACTGTTGATTACACATATTGATAATCGATCTAAATGCAAAAAATTCTGCATGATTGGCAATGCTGATTTTGCTGACTTGTGTTATTTGTGACAGCAAATTACGAATCCATCCATGAACGTCTCTAGCTGTCTCATTTCGTCATTTTTTCTGGTGATGATAGAGAAGTATGATCCGGAATTGTGCACTTTTAATATATGGCCTTTGTGTTTTATAACAACCACTGTTAAGAGAATTGACAACAAGTGGGAGATTTACTAGTGTAATCGTATTAGTTTTGTTGTTTCCTTGAATTTGGCTCCATAATGTTACTACACATAGTGGTGGGAGTATTTTTGCGTTCTTTATTCCACGCATTGTTTCATTTTTGTATTGGCGGCATCGATGCGATATTTATTACGTAACCAAAACAACAAGCGTCATTTATTCCCCCGATTTCATTCATTTCAGTCAGGTTCCTTGCTAAGGTGCCTCGAAGCGTCAAAACATCTTGAATGTCCACCTTTGATGTGTGCAGTTTTCCATGGCGTCAATCGCTTGAACTTCGGTAGATTTTAATATGCAGTTTGCATACAATTTGACGGAATTTCTATCTGACAATGAAAATCATAAGCATTTGCGACGTAGGTGAACACTCAAATGCATTCAACGCTTTAACGTTAAGATGTCCACGAGTTTGCAATAGCAGGGCAAAAATAAAACAGTGGTTGTCGTCCACCCCATTAGTTAAATAATCAGCACATTTACGTGGCTGTGCAAACCCGTACTAACCAAAGTATAACAAATGTCGAAGCGTTACCGAGTACGCTGTCTAATACCATCCCAGCCCTGTTGTTGAATCCATGTTAACTATTCAAGATTCTCTTGTGCGCGGAATCAACGATGGAAGTTCATCCTGCATAATGACACTTCGAACATGTTTAACTGATTAATTCATCGTAGTAAAACATTTGTTTATGAACGCGTCAGCGGCAAAGCCACCAACAGTGGTCACTTCTGCTGGGAAACCTTAGATTTACACGCCTTGATACATGAAGACATTTTTTTTTCATTTTATTTAAGTTGCAACGCTTCGTCCAACAGTCTTTTTATAAGCCATCCAGGATGCCAATCAGACGGTCCATAGCGCAGCCTCTTTTGCAACCTCGCAAGCCGCAGAAATGAATAACACCGGACTTACTTTGAGGAATGAAAATATTCCACGTACAGGTTTGATCGCTGTAACACTGGTTGCTGACAAATTAATAGTTACCCCCATATCACTGACTGTTAGCAGTTTTAAGTATTGAGCCTGCATCGTTGTCAACATTAGTGGGGTAGTCCCAAAGACCTTGTCTTTTACGACTTGATGATCAGAAACTCAGTAACAAAAACAAGTAAAACCACAAAAAAATTTAAACTTAAAAAAAACATTAATTGGTGAAACGTATAATGAAAATATTAGAAGAATTCGCAGTAATGTGAAGTGAATCAAAACTAATCCTTATATAGGTCTATGTAAGTCCTAAATGAATTAAAGGCTTCTTGTAAATTTCAACAACGGAAATGTACTGACCCGACAAAACCCGTGAAGTTGTTAAAATTGTGCTGTCTTGAATTCCTTCAAATGAGTCACAACAGTTGTAGAATAATATATTAAAACAATGTCTTTTTCCAATGAAGAGTTCAAAAAAACGTTATTCCTCTAATATATCAGCACAATAGGAACACGTGAACTATGAATGACTCCAACATTTGAATGAAACTAAAGGCTCGGGTCTCTTATGATATACACCGTCTATTGCGACCATATTCCGCAAAATATTCCACGTGATAGACCTGGTTCAACGAATGGTAAGTTACTGAATCTTTTAAAAACGTTAAAACCCCATCCGCCAACGAAAAAGTAGGCTATAAACGCCATGTAGGTCTTATTATTAAAATTATTATTAATAATTGTCAACACATACGTAAGCATCTTTATGGATCCTATTCAAAATTGTTCTCTTAACAGATTCATGTCATGTATGTAACACTTACTAAAGGTATTCTGTACAATTTGCAGTCAGGAATACAATTTATAGATATACTCATGTACAAGGAGTTACTAAATTATTGATAGGCATAACATGTCCCAAGAAAGTTTCAATGAACTTCGGTTTGTTTGTTTGTTTTATATAGTTTTGAGATTAACATTGCCTCAACATGGAATGTTTCAGCAGATGTGACATGTTATTAAAAACATTAGCGACATATTTTTCTCGAAATGGTGCTTTTGGTGTAGTATCATCACTAGGTCTTCGTTTTATAAATAGTAAATGATCAGCCTTGATGTTTGAGTCCTTAAAAAACTTCATAGTCTGTTTTTCATAATCGTCGTTGTAGATGGCGAGTCTGAGAACGGTTGTAACATGTCAACTTTCTCCAACCATGTTTCGATTCCTGTTCCATCAAGTAGACAACGTTTGCTGTTAAAAAACGTTATGATGTGGTCGGGTAGCAAATATAACTTTTTCATTGTCACATTTTACGGTGTTCTTATGTCTGTGTACAGGTATTCCTTTGTCTTCCAAGAATGGTTCAAACGGAAAAAATATTGAGATGTATCCTGAATCAGAACTTATATTGGGTCTTCGTGGCCTGACATCATAGCTTTGTAAGCCCATAATCTGGAACTCTTGTCTTTGTCGAAAACATGAGCTGGCTATTAATGAGGAAGGGTTAAACAGCCGCAATATATTTTTATATTATTATTTCAACTATTGTTACGAATATCTGATTATATATATATATATATATATATATATATATATATATATATATATATATATTATTTAATACTGTTGTCAGTTTTAAAATCGTTTTATTTTTCATTACATGCTATTGCAATGTAAATTTATTTCTTCACTAGAGATGATGTTTCTTCAGAAAACTGGTTGGCAAGAATTATTATTTTGTAAACAAAGAAATGTTGACCTAGACGCTGACCTTGATTCAAGGTTAGATGAAATTCTGTATACAGATTTTAAGTTTGTTTTAAGATATTGGTTTTCAAGATGGGGCTAGTAGAGAAGTAGACAACGTTTTATTCTTAAAGTAAAAATTATTGGTTTTCGTCAACATCATGTTGGGAGTATGTGATATAAACGATCACATGACTCCCTCGCCCCCATTCGTGATTTCGCCATTTGGAACTTATTCCGAAACTGCGTATTAGAATACGATATAATATTTGTTTTAGTGAAATATAGTTAGTTTTTGGCTTTAGTATCTGACGCTAAGTAATAATATTTTAATGCATTCAGTTTTTGGATGTTATTTGGATGTTAAATAATTAATTCATATCTCCGGAAATATTTGATGTTCCCCTACATAATTCTTAGAGAAATAAAGTTATCAAGATCTTCTTCGGATTTCTAACACCTGAGTGTTTCTACAAGGAACTGTGGATAAGCACAAAACAGACTTCAGCATACATCATCGTATTCCATCTTGGTTTTCAAACAGAACCCGAATTCTAATCTATTAGAACATTCTATTACTAGGACGTTTGTAATTTTATTCCATGATTATTCTTGGAATTTGTTTAGATTTGATTCTCAAACCTAAAAACTAAATTATTTGTTTTTCATTTTTACCATCTTTTTCTAGGAAAAACAATTATTTGTTAAATTTTATAAAGCTTGTTGTTTCTACTGCGATCTCGATTGTACCAGATTTTCCAGCGGTGTCAGGAGACTTATGTCCTATTATGCTTTTATTGATGAGATAATAAAAATCGATGTGTAGATGAGATGATGTATTTGCAACAGCACTCTACATTGCAACATTTATATCGCGTAACACGTATTGCGTTCATCATCGGTGTGGTTCTTTAGACAAGTCAAACGATTAAATAGAATAAATCACCTAGGTCATGGGTGACCGACGCGAATATCCAACTAATAATCGAGAGCACACCACATCCAACGGATGTTTGCGAGACCATGCACGTAAATACCACGAAACATTTTTACAGTTTTGACAGACGACTCAGTTTAACTGGAAAACGTAAACACTTGTTTGGCTGCGCGGCGATGACATATCTGCTGGTGTAGCAAACACTATAGTAGAAAGTATATTTGGTTCGCTTCGGGACCTAGATACAATTATTGTTGATATATGGCACCGCTGTATTTGCGACTTGATTCAAGCAGCGAACCAGAGGCATGATAATGCAATGCACCCGGAGAAAGAATCACTTGATTTATCATCCAAGGAGTCATGAAAGATAAGATGGCAATCAGAGATCAAGCACATTGATAAAATAAACATGGATAGAGATAGTAAGACAAAGCTGCTTTGGAGAGATTAGGGTGCGCTTTAAATATTTCATCTGTGGTTAATTGAGCATGGCTGGCCGATTAAGGGCGTTGACCAATTTACCTACTCAAACGAAGAGAGATGTTTTGTGGATGTTTTATTCTGAGAAACCCAGCGAAGTTCACCAAGCTGATTTTGTTTTTCTTCCATGTTATCGGGCACAAAGACGCATATACAAGCCAGTATATCGATTGTCGAATCGGCTGCGGACATTTATTCCAAATAAACATTATAGCAGTTATGTCAGGATAAGTCGCTTAAAGTTAATCATATAAGTAATAATTTTCTCTGAATTCAGTCTTGCCAATCGATCGTCATCTTTTATGTCACACTGATTACTATTCGCGTTTAAATACATGCCGGTGTTGGAATATAAATCGCTTGTGGAGAATATTTAACGGGGAGTTATGCCTTTTATTTCAGCATGTGGTGAGTAGGAATTTTGATATGATACTGCACCGCCATTTCACAAAAGTGCCTCACATTGAACCGTATCACGTCTGGAGAACATCCACACATTAAAAATATATCATCGTTTTCCTTAAGCTTGATATTCGTGTCCCACACTTTCGTTCGATTGGCCTTAGTGGAATCAGAGATGACCTGCCTATATATGATGTGATTATTATCTAACTGACAACTTTTGTATTATTGTGTTTACTTAACCAGCGTTATACGTTGCAATCACTTCAATCCTGAATATCAGTGTCAACGCTGCTGACATCGAGTGTTTTTGGAATCATAGGTGATAACACTACTTTAAGTCGATACCACATTTAACATATGGTGGAGGAATGATACCCACACATAGCGGTATTAAACGTAATCAACATTATTTATACTGGCATCGTAAATGGTACTTTCAATGTTGTCTTAATTCCGTTAAACTTCTTATATATGCAAAACGTGTTTCACAGTTGGCAAGATCACAGTGCTATATCAACATGTATAGTAATCTGAAATTCTGTACGATGGTCTTATACATTAAATTAAGAGGTGAAATCAGCAATTAATCAACCATTCTCCCCATAACACATCTCTTCATTCCATATGGTTGCTGATTTGTATAGGTTTATATGTGTTTCCTAAAATATTCCAAATATTTATTTACTGTAATCTTTATCAAGCCAATTAAAGCCAAGGCCAATACGTACGCTTTTGCACTATTTTGACTACGCTGTTACAATATTCTTGCTGGCTCGTGTATATTATTTTGCCATCTTCCCATTTTACGTTGGCCAATCCACGCAATTTGAGAAGTATTTCTGTAAAAAAAGCAAAGGAATATCACATGCATACCTACTTACCTACTTATCTACCTATCGACCAACCTACCGACCTATTCCATACCTACGTACTTACCTACGTACGTTATTACATACATACATACATACATACATACATACATACATACATACATACATACATACATACATACATACATACATACATACATACATACATACATACATTGCAATGCAATGCATCGCAACGCAATATCATACCATACCATACCATACCATACCATACCATACAATACAATACAATACAATACAATACAATACAATACAATACAATGTAACAATAGATCAAAATCTCCTCTAGCGGACGCCTAATAGCATTCTAAAATTGCAGAGATTCACTAATAACATTGAAAGTGTCGACTTGAATAGAGGGTTTGGAAATAATGAATGAACCCACCGTTCGCATACGTTTGTGTGGATATTATATTTGTGGCTTTTGTCAACTTCCTGTGTACGGATAGTATATTTGGAGTTTGTATGCGTGCGCGTACATTGTGTGGATATTATATTTCGGGTTTTGTGGATAGCAGAGTGCGTGTTTTTATGGGTGGGTGTAGGTTTGTGTCGATAGCATATTTGTTTTATTCTACTTCCCGTTTGTGAATAGAATATTTGGAGTTTGTATGCGAACATGTATGTTCATATGGATAGTAGAATGTGTGTTTGTGTGGATAGTAGAATTTGTGTTTGTATGCGTGCGCGTACGTTTGTGTTAATAGCAGATATTGTAGTTGTATGAAAATATATTTAAAAAAACACAGGTCCTTTTTAAGGACCACTCATATGCATCGAAAAGATTTTATTTTTTGCCTAAAATTGTTTTATTAGATTTATAGATTAGGTGTATATGTTTCATATGTCTATGCATATCCACTCGCTGAGCTATTTAAACTTATCCGCCTCGAATAGCGTTATAGCCTTTCACCATGATATAGCGACAAAGGAAATGGGATAGGTCTTGTGACGTAACGGTACTAGCTAGTTCAGCGGGTAAAGAAAAGCGGGTGGTGGGTAAGTTCAGCTAGTTCAGTGATTGGCGGGTTGTGTAAGCTCAGCTAGTTCAATGAGTGGTGGTTCAGTTCAGTTAGTTGATTGAGTGGCCGTTAAGTTCATCTAGTTCATGAACTATACGAATAAAACAATGCATGGCGGGGCGGGAGACATAACTAGATAGAGCGATTGGCGGATTGTTATTGACCACCAAGTGGACATCATTGCCAATGTCCAGTATCATGACGTCACCACACCTGTTCCATTCCTATTGTCTCTATAGCAATGATAAGTCCCATTATGCATATAAATCGTGGCCCTATACAGGCTCACGACCTTTTGACTGAGATTGTCATAGACAGTCTTTGTCTTATATAGCCCCAAGGTGTTTTTGCCTATGTGGCCTCATACATCATATATCACCCTCTTTACTGCTTGATCCTCAAAAAAATGACCCTATAAAGTGCTGCATCCAGACAATGTAGCCCAACCATATTAAGCTTAGGAGAAAAAAGCTAACCGAGTTCATTGAATTGAATATCTTGATATAAAAATTATATATAACAAATATCAAAGTAAATTAATTTAACTCTTGCAGTTTTATTTTTTAAACTCTAGATGATTCGAATTTCTGTAGAAAAGATAAAGATTGAGAGGGGTAGACGTAAAAAGACATATAAGCATAGTTGATACCTTTGACTTTTATTGGATCCACCACGGTAAGCTTCACATTTCCATTCAATGTTTTACCGCTATGGCCTATCGGGATGGGATCGTTGAAAATGATGTCCACAGAGTTCTTTTCCATGCTGTCAAGAATTTCGGTATGACGCCGATTCTACTGTATCACTTGTATTCCTTCCTCTGATAGACAGGTTGTAGTTCTGTCTTAGCAAATATCAAGATGAAATAAATTTACCTTCTTCATATTTACAATTTGTCTTGCATGCTTACATCCCATCACAATTAATGGAAGAGTGAACCCTCTGGTGTACATTTTATGAAATGAAGATGAGCATTCTAGTTGATAATGGGGAACTGTATTTTCTATAATTTGTTCTTAGATTAGGTATTTTGGATGTCAATGATTAAATGTGTATAAATATTATGAAACTGGAATCAAGAATAATCGCTTTGACTGTGCAAAATTGATTTAAATGATTATAATTACAACGGCTCCGATATATGAACTGGACAATAAGCAACAGGGAAAGGCTATCTAAAACACTGAGAAAAAATAACGAATTCAGGTAGCAAGAGTGACAATTTATAAGGAAGATGCGATCGAACTTTTCCTCAGTTAATACCATGACAATTTATAACAGCGTGCGATTTGAACTTGCCCCTGTCAAGATCTTTATAGTAACGACTTGAAGCATTGATATCTCATATATCGTACTTATCTAACTGACTGTTTGCACACAAGGAATCAAACAAATTTGAGTTTTAATAATGGGGCCTACTGTTTGAGATTTTCGATAACGGAATCTACTTTCAGCAAAATAAATCAAGAACGGTTATGTCTCAGGACCAAAATTATGTGGCAATTGAAAAATAAAATCACCTCGTACAGCGTCTGTTCGAGCCTGTTTTTAGTTCGATCAGTGAACAAGACAGGCCTTTCTTTGTGTTTTATATTTATACAGACTATTGCCACGTTGAAGTTTGTTTCAAAATTTAATTATTCTACCAGTTTACATGCGCATATGTCATGAAAGGGTTTAATATATTCAAAACGAAACGTTTCATCGCAATTCTTAGTTGTGCACATCTATGCGATCCAAGAAGTAAATATAAATAACCTAATTACTAGCATTTAAAGCAATCAAGCGCTTACTACTAAAGTGACACTTTTGATACATTTTGGAAATGCGCATGAAGGTCATTCGCGTTTCGAAATTTAAGAGAACACCGTCTATAAGAATACAGGGGTCCGATAAGATTCACCAAAACCCATCTGCAAATGACAGAAAAAAGTTTAAAATTGTACGTGGAAAACAAACTTACGTTGTCAACCTTCAGCTCAAGAATGTATCAGCAAACTGTGTCCAGTGGTTCCCATAGAAAATATGACTTCCTGTTCCACTAGCGAAACACGTTATATCATAAATTGCTGATTGCTTTCTTTTTACACCGACTAAAATTTGATTTTATTTTTTCAAAAGTTTCAATCTCGAAGTTAATGATTTGCATATAGGATGCACACGGTTTGTTACAATCAAACTCGTTAAAATACCTGTCTGTTTTCTGTATGGGTCACAACGTACGAAAATCTATCCGAATTGTATTTCTTTTTTTTTGTTTCCAACAAAAGATCGATATAAATAGGAGTGCTTGCTAATAGTACAGTGTCATATTTCCAATCGATTACACAAACAAATTGGAGACATGCCTTATATGGAATGTTTGACAGTATTATTATTCATCAGGATGTTTACCGGTCTCCAAGACATACAAGCTGGGTAAGACACTATGCATGAATTTCTTCCTCATTGAATGTCAATTGTTCGGACTCAGTCGCAGTTAGCATCTTGATATGACCATTGTAATTAAAATCAGCCTGAAATCCTTGCGAAACATGAATAAAGTGTAATCCAGTTTGAACAAGGAAGCAGTATTAACCAATATAATCTTAAAATGAAATGATTGATAAATGAGTCTAGAATGCCTGGTAAGATTTCAGTGGATATGTGCACCAAAAAAGCATGTGCAAAGAGTGATACTATTCCAGTTGTTACTATTCGTTAAGAGCAAGCCTTACAGAACCATACCCTATTATTTATCCAGAGTGAGATTTAAGTACGTTAAATGCAGTATTGATTATATCGTGCCGATAAAATGAGAGTCCAATGCCTTTTCCAATGAAATGCCGAGGTAGCAGAGTGGGCTGGCCTAGTCGGTTATCAAACTCGTATCTCTTGCATGACAAGTCCTACGAATTATCAGCTGCTTTGCAACGGTTCGGAAGATAAACAAATGAAAAAAGAAGAGAATGCAAATATTGATAAAAATGTTTCACCTATTATATGGTCAAGTTGTCATTGTTAAAACTGCATTAAAAGTTAACGATATTATCAATGACGTAACTTTGTCTAGTACTTGGGATTTGCTTTGTAATGATCTATTATATAAGGAGGTGGTCTATGATGAGTTCATGTGCTTTAAAGTTAGTACATTTCACTTCTAGATGAATGCACCGGCAAAGGTTTTGAACAGTAAACACTGAGTCTGTCTGACATAACCCATTGCTGGAAAGAAAATTACACAAAAGTTGAGAGTATCTTTCAATTTATATAGCACTATAACATTACAAGAATAAATCATTTTAAATCTCTACATGTTATCGTTCAATAAATAAATCTAACTTACAAAACTATGCAACTATGTTAATATCTATGGTAAGAAAAGTCTTTTAAACATGTTAAAACCGGCCTGAGTCATGTAGATTTATTTAGTCTTCCTTGTCAAAAAATTTGTATATCCCTATATAGTGTCTTAAAGCAGGTACCATAAAATATAAATCGATCGATATCATATGTCGCAATTGCACTTCCTCGTTCACGAAGCAATGTTTTCTCGTAATGAAACTCTTTGTGCGCCCCAGATATATTTTCTACCCTAATACACGTGCTCTCGTAGGATGATAACAAATACAGAAACACTAGGTTTACCTTAAATATTTTTGTATCAATTGATTATTAAGGGTAAACAGGTACAGGGTTAACTATGATGTCTCATATAGGTTTGGGAGCCCTAAGACCTCCTACGTGTGTGGTTTTGGTGCTAAGACCTCTTGCGTCTGTGGTTTTGGTGCCCGAAGACCTCCTACGTCTGTGGTTTTGGTGCCCTAAGACCTCTTGCGTCTGTGGTTTTGGTGCCCGAAGACCTCTTGCGTCTGTGGTTTTGGCACTCTTAGACCTCTTTCGTCTGTCATTTTGGCGCTCTAAGACCTCTTGCATATACTGTACATTAGGATCAACTTATAATCTTTCGCGTACAAGTAGAATTGGTTTGTAGGAAGAAGGTTCGTATGAAGTTTGTTCATAAGTAAACAGATTAAAACTTCAATTTTAATATGCACCAGTGTGTGTACCATTACCGATAACTCTGCACCCAATTTATAGCGTTGACACAATTAAAACAGTCTTAATTATGTGGAGAATTTTTTTTTTAGGAATTTTCCAGGAAATAATTGTATTTTCCATTTGATACAAATTAATTACACTTATTGATTTGATGCTATTCATAATTAGGTGTTACAAAAGTTGATATCACCTTTAAATCATTACTACTGAGAGAGACAGAACCACAGACATAGACATTCATTGAACATAAAAATTTCTTCTTTGATTACAAGTGCATGAATTGCATTCATTAATATTGTTTTAAATGGTATAGTATCTTTTCTATGACTGCTGGACAACTGAAATTCCGATATTAATTAAAGATATTTATTTTATCTAAAACGAGTTGAATTTTTTTATTAATGAATCAGCACGTAAATATCATGACAGATAAATCTGGTTCAACCTATCATGTATATATAAAGTATTAGCGTTGTAATAAAGATTGGGTTGTGTTTACTCGTGTTGCCTTTAACGGACCTTTTAATATATTAATGGCTATATGATGACTGGAAAATGGAGTTTACCGCCTTTCACAAAGGCTCACAGATCTGGTTTGGGTGGGTAACGTGGTTTTGATATAACTAATATTATGCTTCAAGTGCCTTAAAACAGAATTATAACTATTTTCTAGTATTTGTCGCATTAAAAATGTTGGTACAAGGATTTGAATCTGGTTCTACCATGTGGATACCAAATGCCTTACCACAGTTCAACATACATATTTGTTTGCACCATCTAACTCGAAATCGACTTGTAGTTCTATTTTTCTGAACTGACCATTCTAATTTAGTGATACATTCAACATGTTTTTGCATTGCTTTGGAGTAAGGTAAGAATATTATGCATATTTGCTATGCGGCAGATTCAATGTCTACTTTGTAGCTCGTTCGAAAAACAACCCTTTTCCTGCCAGGAAGCACTGTACAGCGGATACCCTTACTTTTCAACGTTAATAATGTTAATACTAGAATAAATATGGACTAAATTGCATTGTATTGGAAGTAATTTGGTTTTAACCTTACTCTGCAGATAACAACAAGATGTGGTGTTCGTGCGTGTGTGTGTCCAAGAAATGCACTGCAGCAGTCAATCATATGTTATCAAGTTTCCCGACATAATGGATTGTCTCGTAACGTAACTGAATATTAAATGTTACATCCTTTAATTATACTTCATTTGTATGCACCAATAATATAGGTATGTTACTGTTAGGTATGACATCCATTATGTGATAGAATGGCCATGTCCAGGTACGTTATACAATAAAATGCTACGCATTATATACATCGCACAATTTATGTTGATTTTTTTTCTTGTATTCCATCTGGTGCATATACAAAACTTTAAGCCATGTCCATGAAAGGATAAATATGTAAGCAAAAATGAAAATGACTGTTACGTTTTTTTTAAAAATAAACAATTAAACAATAAAGGGTTTGCACTGAAATTCTTTTCAGTATTGTTATGAATTCTTTTCTTAGAAGGTTGGGCATATCTTTATCGTGCTTCCACCAAAATAATTGTAATGTGTCTGAGTGGTCCAAAAATGAGAATCTAATTTTCAATAACACCACAATAGCAGCCATTTTTGAACATTATCGTATTGTTATATCTTCAAAAACGTGAACATAGTTTTTACACCAGAAGACCTCTTTTGTTGTCTGGTTGGTCCTCAATGATGTCTTGCTGGTACTAACTGAATATTGTGCAAATCTTACATAGACAGCAGCGAAATTGAAAATAGTATTTTTCTGAGGAATATGAAAGATGGATTCAACACTCAGCAGTTAAAAGGAAATAGTCTTCCTGGAAATGTGTTAGACCCACTGAGCATCAATGTATTCAAGGGACTTGTTTGTGTAATGAAGTTATTCCGTGTTACTTAGTGAAACGATGTGCTATAACTCTCACTCTCTATTTTGTTCCTTAGTTATATAGGATTACAATTCCTTTATCAAAATACACGAGGCACTCTTTATCGCTACTTTGTCCGTTTAATAGACACAGTTAAGAGTTTAATGTTGTTTGTTTCTGAGTTGATCGTTTTAAAAACTGTCAGTTTCCCGAATGGCATTATGAAAGCTATGAGTAGACAACTGATAGCTTATGCAACGGTAAACTCAGAAAAACATTATTATTAAAACAGTATTATTATTCATCAGGATGTTTACCGGTCTCCAAGACATACAAGCTGGGTAAGACACTATGCATGAATTTCTTCCTCATTGAATGTCAATTGTTCGGACTCAGTCGCAGTTAGCATCTTGATATGACCATTGTAATTAAAATCAGCCTGAAATCCTTGCGAAACATGAATAAAGTGTAATCCAGTTTGAACAAGGAAGCAGTATTAACCAATATAATCTTAAAATGAAATGATTGATAAATGAGTCT
The DNA here is from genome assembly GCA_029339505.1 of Unio delphinus. Taxonomy (NCBI): domain Eukaryota; kingdom Metazoa; phylum Mollusca; class Bivalvia; order Unionida; family Unionidae; genus Unio; species Unio delphinus. Next base: position 7,933,827 of record JAQISU010000106.1, on the reverse strand, counting down.
AGAATGCCTGGTAAGATTTCAGTGGATATGTGCACCAAAAAAGCATGTGCAAAGAGTGATACTATTCCAGTTGTTACTATTCGTTAAGAGCGAGCCTTACAGAACCATACCCTATTATTTATCCAGAGTGAGATTTAAGTACGTTAAATGCAGTATTGATTATATCGTGCCGATAAAATGAGAGTCCAATGCCTTTTCCAATGAAATGCCGAGATAGCAGAGTGGGCTGGCCTAGTCGGTTATCAAACTCGTATCTCTTGCATGACAAGTCCTACGCTTTATCAGCTGCTTTGCAAAGGTTCAGAAGATAAACAAATGAAAAAAGAAGAGAATGCAAATATTGATAAAAATGTTTCACCTATTATATGGTCAAGTTGTCATTGTTAAAACTGCATTAAAAGTTAACGATATTATCAATGACGTAACTTTGTCTAGTACTTGGGATTTGCTTTGTAATGATATATTATATAAGGAGGTGGTCTATGATGAGTTCATGTGCTTTAAAGCTAGTACATTTCACTTCTAGATGAATGCACCGGCAAAGGTTTTGAACAGTAAATGGAAAAACTACAAACATTTTGTTCTTTAAGAGCCATAGTAAGGTTGAATGACACCATTACGTACGGTTGGTGTTTTGTGTGATAGTTACGGTGCTTTTACTTGCATACATATACAAAAAATATTTGTGAACATCTTGTTATGTTAGGTCAGTCTTATTTTGGCATTGTATTAGCAACGTTTAGTGTGGGGAAGGTGTGTCAATGCTTGCATGTTCACGACAAATGATTTATTTGTGAGCTGGTATGTCATAGCTTACAAATAGGAGACAAATTGAGTTGCTGGTGGGCTGTTGTGACATAGCTTATATGTACACTACAAAACACTCGTACATATACTCATGAATACGGGTGCAAGACCTATTTAGATCAGAAATACTAAGATTTCTTTTCAGCCAAAATAGTTTTATTGTCTAATTATTCAGAAACATTGAGTCTGTCTGACATAACCCATTGCTGGAAAGAAAATTACACAAAAGTTGAGAGTATCTTTCAATTTATATAGCACTATAACATTACAAGAATAAATCATTTTAAATCTCTACATGTTATCGTTCAATAAATAAATCTAACTTACAAAACTATGCAACTATGTTAATATCTATGGTAAGAAAAGTCTTTTAAATATGTTAAAAACCGGCCTGAGTCATGTAGATTTATTTAGTCTTCCTTGTCCAAACTTTGTATATCCCTATATAGTGTCTTAAAGCAGGTACCATAAAATATAAATCGATCGATATCATATGTCGCAATTGCACTTCCTCGTTCACGAAGCAATGTTTTCTTGTAATGAAGCTCTTTGTGCGCCCCAGATATATTTTCTACCCTAATACACGTGCTCTCGTAGGATGATAACAAATACAGAAACACTAGGTTTACCTTAAATATTTTTGTATCAATTGATTATTAAGGGTAAACAGGTACAGGGTTAACTATGATGTGTCAGATGGGTTTGGGAACCCTAAGACCTCCTACGTGTGTGGTTTTGGTGCTAAGACCTCTTGCGTCTGTGGTTTTGGTGCCTGAAGACCTCTTGCGTCTGTGGTTTTGGCACTCTTAGACCTCTTTCGTCTGTCATTTTGGCGCCCTAAGACCTCTTGCGTATACTGTACATTAGGATCAACTTATAATCTTTCGCGTGCAAGTAGAATTGGTTTGTAGGAAGAAGGTTCGTATGAAGTTTGTTCATAAGTAAACAGATTAAAACTTCAATTTTAATATGCGCCAGTGTGTGTACCATTACCGATAACTCTGCACCCAATTTATAGTGTTGACACAATTAAAACAGTCTTAATTTTGTGGACAAAAGTTTAGGAATTTTCCAGAAAATAATTGTATTTTCCATTTTATACAAAATAATTACACTTATTGACTTGATGCTATTCATAATTAGTGTTATAAAAGTTGATATCACCTTTAAATCATTACTACTGAGAGAGACAGAACCACAGACATAGACATTCATTGAACATAAAAATTTATTCTTTGATTACAAGTGCATGAATTGCATTCATTAATATTGTTTTAAATGGTATAGTATCTTTTCTATGACTGCTGGACAACTGAAATTCCGATATTAATTAAAGATATTTATTTTATCTAAAACGAGTTGAATTTTTTTTATTAATGAACCAGCACGTAAATATCATGACAGATAAATCTGGTTCAACCTATCATGTATATATAAAGTATTAGCGTTGTAATAAAGATTGGGTTGTGTTTACTCGTGTTGCCTTTAACGGACCTTTTAATATATTAATGGCTATATGATGACTGGAAAATGGAGTTTACCGCCTTTCACAAAGGCTCACAGATCTGATTTGGGTGGGTAACGTGGTTTTGATATAACTAATATTATGCTTCAAGTGCCTTAAAACAGAATTATAACTATTTTCTAGTATTTGTCGCATTAAAAATGTTGGTACAAGGATTTGAATCTGGTTCTACCATGTGGATACCAAATGCCTTACCACAGTTCAACATACATATTTGTTTGCACCATCTAACTCGAAATCGACTTGTAGTTCTATTTTTCTGAACTGACCATTCTAATTTAGTGATACATTTAACATGTTTTTGCATTGCTTTGGAGTAAGGTAAGAATATTATGCATATTTGCTATGCGGCAGATTCAATGTCTACTTTGTAGCTCGTTCGAAAAACAACCCTTTTCCTGCCAGGAAGCACTGTACAGCGGATACCCTTACTTTTCAACGTTAATAATGTTAATACATGAATAAATATGGACTAAATTGCATTGTATTGGAAGTAATTTGGTTTTAACCTTACTCTGCAGATAACAACAAGATGTGGTGTTCGTGCGTGTGTGTGTCCAAGAAATGCACTGCAGCAGTCAATCATATGTTATCAAGTTTCCCGACATAATGGATTGTCTCGTAACGTAACTGAATATTAAATGTTACATCCTTTAATTATACTTCATTTGTATGCACCAATAATATAGGTATGTTACTGTTAGGTATGACATCCATTATGTGATAGAATGGCCATGTCCAGGTACGTTATACAATAAAATGCTACGCATTATATACATCGCACAATTTATGTTGATTTTTTTTCTTGTATTCCATCTGGTGCATATACAAAACTTTAAGCCATGTCCATGAAAGGATAAATATGTAAGCAAAAATGAAAATGACTTACGTTTTTTTTAAAAAAAAACAATTAAACAATAAAGGGTTTGCACTGAAATTCTTTTCAGTATTGTTATGAATTCTTTTCTTAGAAGGTTGGGCATATCTTTATCGTGCTTCCACCAAAATAATTATAATGTGTCTGAGTGGTCCAAAAATGAGAATCTAATTTTCAATAACACCACAATAGCAGCCATTTTTGAACATTATCGTATTGTTATATCTTCAAAAACGTGAACATAGTTTTTACACCAGAAGACCTCTTTTGTTGTCTGGTTGGTCCTCAATGATGTCTTGCTGGTACTAGCTGAATATTGTGCAAATCTTACATAGACAGCAGCTAAATTGAAAATAGTATTTTTCTGAGGAATATGAAAGATGGATTCAACACTCAGCAGTTAAAAGGAAATAGTCTTCCTGGAAATGTGTTAGACCCACTGAGCATCAATGTATTCAAGGGACTTGTTTGTGTAATGAAGTTATTCCGTGTTACTTAGTGAAACGATGTGCTATAACTCTCACTCTCTATTTTGTTCCTTAGTTATATAGGATTACAATTCCTTTATCAAAATACACGAGGCACTCTTTATCGCTACTTTGTCCGTTTAATAGACACAATTAAGAGTTTAATGTTGTTTGTTTCTGAGTTGATCGTTTTAAAAACTGTCAGTTTCCCGAATGGCGTTATGAAAGCTATGAGTAGACAACTGATAGCTTATGCAACGGTAAACTCAGAAAAACATTATTATTAAAACAGTATTATTATTCATCAGGATGTTTACCGGTCTCCAAGACATACAAGCTGGGTAAGACACTATGCATGAATTTCTTCCTCATTGAATGTCAATTGTTCGGACTCAGTCGCAGTTAGCATCTTGATATGACCATTGTAATTAAAATCAGCCTGAAATCCTTGCGAAACATGAATAAAGTGTAATCCAGTTTGAACAAGGAAGCAGTATTAACCAATATAATCTTAAAATGAAATGATTGATAAATGAGTCTAGAATGCCTGGTAAGATTTCAGTGGATATGTGCACCAAAAAAGCATGTGCAAAGAGTGATACTATTCCAGTTGTTACTATTCGTTAAGAGCGAGCCTTACAGAACCATACCCTATTATTTATCCAGAGTGAGATTTAAGTACGTTAAATGCAGTATTGATTATATCGTGCCGATAAAATGAGAGTCCAATGCCTTTTCCAATGAAATGCCGAGATAGCAGAGTGGGCTGGCCTAGTCGGTTATCAAACTCGTATCTCTTGCATGACAAGTCCTACGCTTTATCAGCTGCTTTGCAAAGGCTCAGAAGATAAACAAATGAAAAAAGAAGAGAATGCAAATATTGATAAAAATGTTTCACCTATTATATGGTCAAGTTGTCATTGTTAAAACTGCATTAAAAGTTAACGATATTATCAATGACGTAACTTTGTCTAGTACTTGGGATTTGCTTTGTAATGATATATTATATAAGGAGGTGATCTATGATGAGTTCATGTGCTTTAAAGCTAGTACATTTCACTTCTAGATGAATGCACCGGCAAAGGTTTTGAACAGTAAATGGAAAAACTACAAACATTTTGTTCTTTAAGAGCCATAGTAAGGTTGAATGACACCATTACGTACGGTTGGTGTTTTGTGTGATAGTTACGGTGCTTTTACTTGCATACATATACAAAAAATATTTGTGAACATCTTGTTATGTTAGGTCAGTCTTATTTTGGCATTGTATTAGCAACGTTTAGTGTGGGGAAGGTGTGTCAATGCTTGCATGTTCACGACAAATGATTTATTTGTGAGCTGGTATGTCATAGCTTACAAATAGGAGACAAATTGAGTTGCTGGTGGGCTGTTGTGACATAGCTTATATGTACACTACAAAACACTCGTACATATACTCATGAATACGGGTGCAAGACCTATTTAGATCAGAAATACTAAGATTTCTTTTCAGCCAAAATAGTTTTATTGTCTAATTATTCAGAAACATTGAGTCTGTCTGACATAACCCATTGCTGGAAAGAAAATTACACAAAAGTTGAGAGTATCTTTCAATTTATATAGCACTATAACATTACAAGAATAAATCATTTTAAATCTCTACATGTTATCGTTCAATAAATAAATCTAACTTACAAAACTATGCAACTATGTTAATATCTATGGTAAGAAAAGTCTTTTAAATATGTTAAAAACCGGCCTGAGTCATGTAGATTTATTTAGTCTTCCTTGTCCAAACTTTGTATATCCCTATATAGTGTCTTAAAGCAGGTACCATAAAATATAAATCGATCGATATCATATGTCGCAATTGCACTTCCTCGTTCACGAAGCAATGTTTTCTCGTAATGAAGCTCTTTGTGCGCCCCAGATATATTTTCTACCCTAATACACGTGCTCTCGTAGGATGATAACAAATACAGAAACACTAGGTTTACCTTAAATATTTTTGTATCAATTGATTATTAAGGGTAAACAGGTACAGGGTTAACTATGATGTGTCAGATGGGTTTGGGAACCCTAAGACCTCCTACGTCTGTGGTTTTGGTGCTAAGACCTCTTGCGTCTGTGGTTTTGGTGCCTGAAGACCTCTTGCGTCTGTGGTTTTGGCACTCTTAGACCTCTTTCGTCTGTCATTTTGGCGCCCTAAGACCTCTTGCGTATACTGTACATTAGGATCAACTTATAATCTTTCGCGTGCAAGTAGAATTGGTTTGTAGGAAGAAGGTTCATATGAAGTTTGTTCATAAGTAAACAGATTAAAACTTCAGTTTTAATATGCACCAGTGTGTGTACCATTACCGATAACTCTGCACCCAATTTATAGCGTTGACACAATTAAAACAGTCTTAATTATGTGGAGAATTTTTTTTTTAGGAATTTTCCAGGAAATAATTGTATTTTCCATTTGATACAAATTAATTACACTTATTGATTTGATGCTATTCATAATTAGGTGTTACAAAAGTTGATATCACCTTTAAATCATTACTACTGAGAGAGACAGAACCACAGACATAGACATTCATTGAACATAAAAATTTCTTCTTTGATTACAAGTGCATGAATTGCATTCATTAATATTGTTTTAAATGGTATAGTATCTTTTCTATGACTTCTGGACAACTGAAATTCCGATATTAATTAAAGGTATTTATTTTATCTAAAACGAGTTGAATTCTTTTTATTAATGAATCAGCACGTAAATATCATGACAGATAAATCTGGTTCAACCTATCATGTATATATAAAGTATTAGCGTTGTAATAAAGATTGGGTTGTGTTTACTCGTGTTGCCTTTAACGGACCTTTTAATATATTAATGGCTATATGATGACTGGAAAATGGAGTTTACCGCCTTTCACAAAGGCTCACAGATCTGGTTTGGGTGGGTAACGTGGTTTTGATATAACTAATATTATGCTTCAAGTGCCTTAAAACAGAATTATAACTATTTTCTAGTATTTGTCGCATTAAAAATGTTGGTACAAGGATTTGAATCTGGTTCTACCATGTGGATACCAAATGCCTTACCACAGTTCAACATACATATTTGTTTGCACCATCTAACTCGAAATCGACTTGTAGTTCTATTTTTCTGAACTGACCATTCTAATTTAGTGATACATTCAACATGTTTTTGCATTGCTTTGGAGTAAGGTAAGAATATTATGCATATTTGCTATGCGGCAGATTCAATGTCTACTTTGTAGCTCGTTCGAAAAACAACCCTTTTCCTGCCAGGAAGCACTGTACAGCGGATACCCTTACTTTTCAACGTTAATAATGTTAATACTAGAATAAATATGGACTAAATTGCATTGTATTGGAAGTAATTTGGTTTTAACCTTACTCTGCAGATAACAACAAGATGTGGTGTTCGTGCGTGTGTGTGTCCAAGAAATGCACTGCAGCAGTCAATCATATGTTATCAAGTTTCCCGACATAATGGATTGTCTCGTAACGTAACTGAATATTAAATGTTACATCCTTTAATTATACTTCATTTGTATGCACCAATAATATAGGTATGTTACTGTTAGGTATGGCATCCATTATGTGATAGAATGGCCATGTCCAGGTACGTTATACAATAAAATGCTACGCATTATATACATCGCACAATTTATGTTGATTTTTTTTCTTGTATTCCATCTGGTGCATATACAAAACTTTAAGCCATGTCCATGAAAGGATAAATATGTAAGCAAAAATGAAAATGACTGTTACGTTTTTTTAAAAATAAACAATTAAACAATAAAGGGTTTGCACTGAAATTCTTTTCAGTATTGTTATGAATTCTTTTCTTAGAAGGTTGGGCATATCTTTATCGTGCTTCCACCAAAATAATTGTAATGTGTCTGAGTGGTCCAAAAATGAGAATCTAATTTTCAATAACACCACAATAGCAGCCATTTTTGAACATTATCGTATTGTTATATCTTCAAAAACGTGAACATAGTTTTTACACCAGAAGACCTCTTTTGTTGTCTGGTTGGTCCTCAATGATGTCTTGCTGGTACTAACTGAATATTGTGCAAATCTTACATAGACAGCAGCGAAATTGAAAATAGTATTTTTCTGAGGAATATGAAAGATGGATTCAACACTCAGCAGTTAAAAGGAAATAGTCTTCCTGGAAATGTGTTAGACCCACTGAGCATCAATGTATTCAAGGGACTTGTTTGTGTAATGAAGTTATTCCGTGTTACTTAGTGAAACGATGTGCTATAACTCTCACTCTCTATTTTGTTCCTTAGTTATATAGGATTACAATTCCTTTATCAAATTACACGAGGCACTCTTTATCGCTACTTTGTCCGTTTAATAGACACAGTTAAGAGTTTAATGTTGTTTGTTTCTGAGTTGATCGTTTTAAAAACTGTCAGTTTCCCGAATGGCATTATGAAAGCTATGAGTAGACAACTGATAGCTTATGCAACGGTAAACTCAGAAAAACATTATTATTAAAACAGTATTATTATTCATCAGGATGTTTACCGGTCTCCAAGACATACAAGCTGGGTAAGACACTATGCATGAATTTCTTCCTCATTGAATGTCAATTGTTCGGACTCAGTCGCAGTTAGCATCTTGATATGACCATTGTAATTAAAATCAGCCTGAAATCCTTGCGAAACATGAATAAAGTGTAATCCAGTTTGAACAAGGAAGCAGTATTAACCAATATAATCTTAAAATGAAATGATTGATAAATGAGTCTAGAATGCCTGGTAAGATTTCAGTGGATATGTGCACCAAAAAAGCATGTGCAAAGAGTGATACTATTCCAGTTGTTACTATTCGTTAAGAGCGAGCCTTACAGAACCATACCCTATTATTTATCCAGAGTGAGATTTAAGTACGTTAAATGCAGTATTGATTATATCGTGCCGATAAAATGAGAGTCCAATGCCTTTTCCAATGAAATGCCGAGATAGCAGAGTGGGCTGGCCTAGTCGGTTATCAAACTCGTATCTCTTGCATGACAAGTCATACGCTTTATCAGCTGCTTTGCAAAGGTTCAGAAGATAAACAAATGAAAAAAGAAGAGAATGCAAATATTGATAAAAATGTTTCACCTATTATATGGTCAAGTTGTCATTGTTAAAACTGCATTAAAAGTTAACGATATTATCAATGACGTAACTTTGTCTAGTACTTGGGATTTGCTTTGTAATGATATATTATATAAGGAGGTGGTCTATGATGAGTTCGTGTGCTTTAAAGCTAGTACATTTCACTTCTAGATGAATGCACCGGCAAAGGTTTTGAACAGTAAATGGAAAAACTACAAACATTTTGTTCTTTAAGAGCCATAGTAAGGTTGAATGACACCATTACGTACGGTTGGTGTTTTGTGTGATAGTTACGGTGCTTTTACTTGCATACATATACAAAAAATATTTGTGAACATCTTGTTATGTTAGGTCAGTCTTATTTTGGCATTGTATTAGCAACGTTTAGTGTGGGGAAGGTGTGTCAATGCTTGCATGTTCACGACAAATGATTTATTTGTGAGCTGGTATGTCATAGCTTACAAATAGGAGACAAATTGAGTTGCTGGTGGGCTGTTGTGACATAGCTTATATGTACACTACAAAACACTCGTACATATACTCATGAATACGGGTGCAAGACCTATTTAGATCAGAAATACTAAGATTTCTTTTCAGCCAAAATAGTTTTATTGTCTAATTATTCAGAAACATTGAGTCTGTCTGACATAACCCATTGCTGGAAAGAAAATTACACAAAAGTTGAGAGTATCTTTCAATTTATATAGCACTATAACATTACAAGAATAAATCATTTTAAATCTCTACATGTTATCGTTCAATAAATAAATCTAACTTACAAAACTATGCAACTATGTTAATATCTATGGTAAGAAAAGTCTTTTAAATATGTTAAAAACCGGCCTGAGTCATGTAGATTTATTTAGTCTTCCTTGTCCAAACTTTGTATATCCCTATATAGTGTCTTAAAGCAGGTACCATAAAATATAAATCGATCGATATCATATGTCGCAATTGCACTTCCTCGTTCACGAAGCAATGTTTTCTCGTAATGAAGCTCTTTGTGCGCCCCAGATATATTTTCTACCCTAATACACGTGCTCTCGTAGGATGATAACAAATACAGAAACACTAGGTTTACCTTAAATATTTTTGTATCAATTGATTATTAAGGGTAAACAGGTACAGGGTTAACTATGATGTGTCAGATGGGTTTGGGAACCCTAAGACCTCCTACGTGTGTGGTTTTGGTGCTAAGACCTCTTGCGTCTGTGGTTTTGGTGCCTGAAGACCTCTTGCGTCTGTGGTTTTGGCACTCTTAGACCTCTTTCGTCTGTCATTTTGGCGCCCTAAGACCTCTTGCGTATACTGTACATTAGGATCAACTTATAATCTTTCGCGTGCAAGTAGAATTGGTTTGTAGGAAGAAGGTTCGTATGAAGTTTGTTCATAAGTAAACAGATTAAAACTTCAATTTTAATATGCGCCAGTGTGTGTACCATTACCGATAACTCTGCACCCAATTTATAGTGTTGACACAATTAAAACAGTCTTAATTTTGTGGACAAAAGTTTAGGAATTTTCCAGAAAATAATTGTATTTTCCATTTTATACAAAATAATTACACTTATTGACTTGATGCTATTCATAATTAGTGTTATAAAAGTTGATATCACCTTTAAATCATTACTACTGAGAGAGACAGAACCACAGACATAGACATTCATTGAACATAAAAATTTATTCTTTGATTACAAGTGCATGAATTGCATTCGTTAATATTGTTTTAAATGGTATAGTATCTTTTCTATGACTGCTGGACAACTGAAATTCCGATATTAATTAAAGATATTTATTTTATCTAAAACGAGTTGAATTTTTTTTATTAATGAACCAGCACGTAAATATCATGACAGATAAATCTGGTTCAACCTATCATGTATATATAAAGTATTAGCGTTGTAATAAAGATTGGGTTGTGTTTACTCGTGTTGCCTTTAACGGACCTTTTAATATATTAATGGCTATATGATGACTGGAAAATGGAGTTTACCGCCTTTCACAAAGGCTCACAGATCTGGTTTGGGTGGGTAACGTGGTTTTGGTATAACTAATATTATGCTTCAAGTGCCTTAAAACAGAATTATAACTATTTTCTAGTATTTGTCGCATTAAAAATGTTGGTACAAGGATTTGAATCTGGTTCTACCATGTGGATACCAAATGCCTTACCACAGTTCAACATACATATTTGTTTGCACCATCTAACTCGAAATCGACTTGTAGTTCTATTTTTCTGAACTGACCATTCTAATTTAGTGATACATTTAACATGTTTTTGCATTGCTTTGGAGTAAGGTAAGAATATTATGCATATTTGCTATGCGGCAGATTCAATGTCTACTTTGTAGCTCGTTCGAAAAACAACCCTTTTCCTGCCAGGAAGCACTGTACAGCGGATACCCTTACTTTTCAACGTTAATAATGTTAATACATGAATAAATATGGACTAAATTGCATTGTATTGGAAGTAATTTGGTTTTAACCTTACTCTGCAGATAACAACAAGATGTGGTGTTCGTGCGTGTGTGTGTCCAAGAAATGCACTGCAGCAGTCAATCATATGTTATCAAGTTTCCCGACATAATGGATTGTCTCGTAACGTAACTGAATATTAAATGTTACATCCTTTAATTATACTTCATTTGTATGCACCAATAATATAGGTATGTTACTGTTAGGTATGACATCCATTATGTGATAGAATGGCCATGTCCAGGTACGTTATACAATAAAATGCTACGCATTATATACATCGCACAATTTATGTTGATTTTTTTTCTTGTATTCCATCTGGTGCATATACAAAACTTTAAGCCATGTCCATGAAAGGATAAATATGTAAGCAAAAATGAAAATGACTGTTACGTTTTTTTAAAAAAAAAAACAATTAAACAATAAAGGGTTTGCACTGAAATTCTTTTCAGTATTGTTATGAATTCTTTTCTTAGAAGGTTGGGCATATCTTTATCGTGCTTCCACCAAAATAATTATAATGTGTCTGAGTGGTCCAAAAATGAGAATCTAATTTTCAATAAAACCACAATAGCAGCCATTTTTGAACATTATCGTATTGTTATATCTTCAAAAACGTGAACATAGTTTTTACACCAGAAGACCTCTTTTGTTGTCTGGTTGGTCCTCAATGATGTCTTGCTGGTACTAGCTGAATATTGTGCAAATCTTACATAGACAGCAGCTAAATTGAAAATAGTATTTTTCTGAGGAATATGAAAGATGGATTCAACACTCAGCAGTTAAAAGGAAATAGTCTTCCTGGAAATGTGTTAGACCCACTGAGCATCAATGTATTCAAGGGACTTGTTTGTGTAATGAAGTTATTCCGTGTTACCTAGTGAAACGATGTGCTATAACTCTCACTCTCTATTTTGTTCCTTAGTTATATAGGATTACAATTCCTTTATCAAAATACACGAGGCACTCTTTATCGCTACTTTGTCCGTTTAATAGACACAGTTAAGAGTTTAATGTTGTTTGTTTCTGAGTTGATCGTTTTAAAAACTGTCAGTTACCCGAATGGCGTTATGAAAGCTATGAGTAGACAACTGATAGCTTATGCAACGGTAAACTCAGAAAAACATTATTATTAAAACAGTATTATTATTCATCAGGATGTTTACCGGTCTCCAAGACATACAAGCTGGGTAAGACACTATGCATGAATTTCTTCCTCATTGAATGTCAATTGTTCGGACTCAGTCGCAGTTAGCATCTTGATATGACCATTGTAATTAAAATCAGCCTGAAATCCTTGCGAAACATGAATAAAGTGTAATCCAGTTTGAACAAGGAAGCAGTATTAACCAATATAATCTTAAAATGAAATGATTGATAAATGAGTCTAGAATGCCTGGTAAGATTTCAGTGGATATGTGCACCAAAAAAGCATGTGCAAAGAGTGATACTATTCCAGTTGTTACTATTCGTTAAGAGCGAGCCTTACAGAACCATACCCTATTATTTATCCAGAGTGAGATTTAAGTACGTTAAATGCAGTATTGATTATATCGTGCCGATAAAATGAGAGCCCAATGCCTTTTCCAATGAAATGCCGAGGTAGCAGAGTGGGCTGGCCTAGTCGGTTATCAAACTCGTATCTCTTGCATGACAAGTCCTACGCTTTATCAGCTGCTTTGCAACGGTTCAGAAGATAAACAAATGAAAAAAGAAGAGAATGCAAATATTGATAAAAATGTTACACCTATTATATGGTCAAGTTGTCATTGTTAAAACTGCATTGAAAGTTAACGATATTATCAATGACGTAACTTTGTCTAGTACTTGGGATTTGCTTTGTAATGATATATTATATAAGGAGGTGGTCTATGATGAGTTCATGTGCTTTAAAGCTAGCACATTTCACTTCTAGATGAATGCACCGGCAAAGGTTTTGAACAGTAAATGGAAAAACTACAAACATTTTGTTCTTTAAGAGCCATAGTAAGGTTGAATGACACCATTACGTACGGTTGGTGTTTTGTGTGATAGTTACGGTGCTTTTACTTGCATACATATACAAAAAATATTTGTGAACATCTTGTTATGTTAGGTCAGTCTTATTTTGGCATTGTATTAGCAACGTTTAGTGTGGGGAAGGTGTGTCAATGCTTGCATGTTCACGACAAATGATTTATTTGTGAGCTGGTATGTCATAGCTTACAAATAGGAGACAAATTGAGTTGCTGGTGGGCTGTTGTGACATAGCTTATATGTACACTACAAAACACTCGTACATATACTCATGAATACGGGTGCAAGACCTATTTAGATCAAAAATACTAAGATTTCTTTTCAGCCAAAATAGTTTTATTGTCTAATTATTCAGAAACATTGAGTCTGTCTGACATAACCCATTGCTGGAAAGAAAATTACACAAAAGTTGAGAGTATCTTTCAATTTATATAGCACTATAACATTACAAGAATAAATCATTTTAAATCTCTACATGTTATCGTTCAATAAATAAATCTAACTTACAAAACTATGCAACTATGTTAATATCTATGGTAAGAAAAGTCTTTTAAATATGTTAAAAACCGGCCTGAGTCATGTAGATTTATTTAGTCTTCCTTGTCCAAACTTTGTATATCCCTATATAGTGTCTTAAAGCAGGTACCATAAAATATAAATCGATCGATATCATATGTCGCAATTGCACTTCCTCGTTCACGAAGCAATGTTTTCTCGTAATGAAGCTCTTTGTGCGCCCCAGATATATTTTCTACCCTAATACACGTGCTCTCGTAGGATGATAACAAATACAGAAACACTAGGTTTACCTTAAATATTTTTGTATCAATTGATTATTAAGGGTAAACAGGTACAGGGTTAACTATGATGTCTCATATAGGTTTGGGAGCCCTAAGACCTCATACGTCTGTGGTTTTGGTGCCCTAAGACCTCTTGCGTCTGTGGTTTTGGTGCCTGAAGACCTCTTGCGTCTGTGGTTTTGGCACTCTTAGACCTCTTTCGTCTGTCATTTTGGCGCTCTAAGACCTCTTGCATATACTGTACATTATGATCAACTTATAATCTTTCGCGTACAAGTAGAATTGGTTTGTAGGAAGAAGGTTCGTATGAAGTTTGTTCATAAGTAAACAGATTAAAACTTCAATTTTAATATGCGCCAGTGTGTGTACCATTACCGATAACTCTGCACCCAATTTATAGTGTTGACACAATTAAAACAGTCTTAATTTTGTGGACAAAAGTTTAGGAATTTTCCAGAAAATAATTGTATTTTCCATTTTATACAAAATAATTACACTTATTGACTTGATGCTATTCATAATTAGTGTTATAAAAGTTGATATCACCTTTAAATCATTACTACTGAGAGAGACAGAACCACAGACATAGACATTCATTGAACATAAAAATTTATTCTTTGATTACAAGTGCATGAATTGCATTCATTAATATTGTTTTAAATGGTATAGTATCTTTTCTATGACTGCTGGACAACTGAAATTCCGATATTAATTAAAGATATTTATTTTATCTAAAACGAGTTGAATTTTTTTTATTAATGAACCAGCACGTAAATATCATGACAGATAAATCTGGTTCAACCTATCATGTATATATAAAGTATTAGCGTTGTAATAAAGATTGGGTTGTGTTTACTCGTGTTGCCTTTAACGGACCTTTTAATATATTAATGGCTATATGATGACTGGAAAATGGAGTTTACCGCCTTTCACAAAGGCTCACAGATCTGGTTTGGGTGGGTAACGTGGTTTTGATATAACTAATATTATGCTTCAAGTGCCTTAAAACAGAATTATAACTATTTTCTAGTATTTTTTGCATTAAAAATGTTGGTACAAGGATTTGAATCTGGTTCTACCATGTGGATACCAAATGCCTTACCGCAGTTCAACATACATATTTGTTTGCACCATCTAACTCGAAATCGACTTGTAGTTCTATTTTTCTGAACTGACCATTCTAATTTAGTGATACATTTAACATGTTTTTGCATTGCTTTGGAGTAAGGTAAGAATATTATGCATATTTGCTATGCGGCAGATTCAATGTCTACTTTGTAGCTCGTTCGAAAAACAACCCTTTTCCTGCCAGGAAGCACTGTACAGCGGATACCCTTACTTTTCAACGTTAATTGTGTTAATACTAGAATAAATATGGACTAAATTGCATTGTATTGGAAGTAATTTGGTTTTAACCTTACTCTGCAGATAACAACAAGATGTGGTGTTCGTGCGTGTGTGTGTCCAAGAAATGCACTGCAGCAGTCAATCATATGTTATCAAGTTTCCCGACATAATGGATTGTCTCGTAACGTAACTGAATATTAAATGTTACATCCTTTAATTATACTTCATTTGTATGCACCAATAATATAGGTATGTTACTGTTAGGTATGACATCCATTATGTGATAGAATGGCCATGTCCAGGTACGTTATACAATAAAATGCTACGCATTATATACATCGCACAATTTATGTTGATTTTTTTTCTTGTATTCCATCTGGTGCATATACAAAACTTTAAGCCATGTCCATGAAAGGATAAATATGTAAGCAAAAATGAAAATGACTGTTACGTTTTTTTTATAAAAAAAAACAATTAAACAATAAAGGGTTTGCACTGAAATTCTTTTCAGTATTGTTATGAATTCTTTTCTTAGATGGTTGGGCATATCTTTATCGTGCTTCCACCAAAATAATTATAATGTGTCTGAGTGGTCCAAAAATGAGAATCTAATTTTCAATAACACCACAATAGCAGCCATTTTTGAACATTATCGTATTGTTATATCTTCAAAAATAGTTAACATAGTTTTTACACCAGAAGACCTCTTTTGTTGTCTGGTTGGTCCTCAATGATGTCTTGCTGGTACTAACTGAATATTGTGCAAATCTGATATACACAGCAGCTGAATTGAAAATAGTATTTTGCTGAGGAATATGGAAGATGGATTCAACGCTCAGCAGTTGAAAGGAAATAGTCTTCCTGGAAATGTGTTAGACCCACTGAGCATCAATGTATTCAAGGGACTTGTTTGTGTAATGAAGTTATTCCGTGTTACCTAGTTAAACGTTGTGTTATAACTCTCACTCTCTGTTTTGTTCCTTAGTTATATAGGATTACAATTCCTTTATCAAGGCACACGAGACACTCCTTATCGCTACTTTGTCCGTTTAATAGACACAGTTAAGAGTTTAATGTTGTTTGGTTCTGAGTTGATCGTTTTAAAAACTGTCAGTTTCCCGAAGGGCGTTATGAAAGCTGTGAGTAGACAACTGATAGCTTATGCAACGGTAAACTCAGAAAAACAAAGTTGAACGCTTATAATTGCAATTATTTATAATGTTTGTTTTTTTAAAGAAAAGATAGTTCGTGCATGTCTTCCATTTCAGTGTTTACATTAGTTACTTTGCACGTTACTCTATTTATAAAAGTTAGTGAAAAGTAGTTCTCTGTAAAGTTTATACAGAAATAAACACAACTGATCATATAATTACATTATGAACAATTGAAATTATCCCTTCATTTATCAGCTGATGCAAAGGCAATTATTTTCATGTATGGTCGTGGAAAACCATGCAAATCACTTACATGAACACTTATTAAAAGTTAATTTGCTATGGTAATAGTTAGGGCATAACCTATGAGCATTTTTCTACCGATTTCCGATTCCGGATTTTGGGCATGAAATGTTTCCGATTCCGGATACGATTCAATTAATCGGAAATAGTAAATCCGTATTTTTTTTCTAAAAAATTTCATCTTCCGTTTCCGGGTTTCTGGTAACTGGTTTTACCGTGTCTGGCATGTTACTTAGTACTTTACTATATCCGGCTTCATTTCCGGTTTTCACCCGTCCGTTCAAATAGATTGTCTCACAGCGTGGTTGCGTTGACCATATTGAAATTTTCTGACTTCTTATTTAACTTTATTAACGCACTATCGAATGACACGCAGTGTTAGACACGGTGCTATAAAACTTCAACTTTTTATTTTTATTATCCGAATCGGTCGTTCCTGCCTTGTCCGACTCCGATTAATCGGAAGTTCATACTATCCGGTGGAATCCGATTTCCGGATCAAAAGTCGTTTATGCCCTAGTAATAGTATCATCATCAACATCATCAAGTGCCGATGCCTGTGTCTCCGCATAACTTTTCCTGGTCCATTCTATGATGTCGTCAGTCCACTGTTTTCGCTGTCTACCTCTTCGTCTGCCACTCTGGACGCGGCCCTGCTGTACTGTTGTGGATAGACTGTTGGCTCAAGTGACATAATCATACCATTGCAGATTTCTTGTTTTGACAGTGGGGAGGATGTCTTCATAATTACGTACTTTGTGCCTGATGGTGTTACGAACTTCTTCATTTGTGCTCTGGTCCATGTAAAAGATGTCAAGGATGGTTCCTTAACATCTCATTATATTGCTTGGATTCTTCGTTGTAATTCTGCTGTCAGGGTCAAATCCTCACATGAATACAAAAAGACTGAGATGACTAGATGATAATATTATTGTCATATCTGTAAAGCCATTTGATCATTTCCAGGATAGGTACAATGATCGTAGTCGATCTTCATCATGAATTTCATGTACAATGCTGCATAAGATACACAAGAAAATGTTTGATTTTTGTGGTTTTAGTATTAAAGGTAATATTCACTGTTGCCAATAAAAACAAAGCTATTTCCCTGCGAATACTGATTCATATAAATTCCCCTAATATATCCTAAATAAGGTATCCGGTATAATAGACTGAAGGTTGAATTACTGTTTCGCAATCTTTCAGTGTCGTTTCACCTTGTATTATTAAAACATACCTGCGATGCATAGTAAAATTTCCGATTTCAAGCAGTTGGGTTTAAGAAATGCTTAGCTCTTTAAGATACAAATAAATGCGATGGTTTGAGTGTTAATGTCCCATTTCAAGGTCACAAGATATACCAGAAATACCTTTTCTAGAGTTTGCACAGTGTTGTATTTAATATTTGATTCCAGGTAATCAATAAACCAAAATATTACGGTCAAGATCACATAGCTCGTTTCAAGTTAGTCTGACGGCTTGATATGATCGTCACATGCGCTATTTTATTTGACAGTTACTTTATTCAATAATGTTAAGCAAGTAATATTGTGGCTGCTGTATATCTGAGTATCTGATATAATTTGTCTTCTTCAGCACATTTAGGCACAAGATGCCTAAACCACATCAGAGTTATCATCAAGTGGTCTAGAGAAAGGTAACTGGTATGCGCTACAGGAGCATATAACTAAATTAAATATGAATTCAATGTGAGTTAATACTTTTGTTTCTGAGCGTTAAATTACATTTGTTTCCTCCAAAATGCAGTAAAAAGTACGAACTTGCAGTCCAATTGGTGTCTGTGCCGGCCTTTTAGCAAAAATGTCGAATTACTCTTCCTAAACTAAGGGGATAATTTTCATTAAACACGGTTTTTCTCAGACCCTACAAAGTGCCCCTGATACATTCAGCATGACCGCAGTGATGACGAGCTTGAACATGATATATTTGCATCTCCAGAACCAATTTTTCATATTGAGAAAGGGTTTTCACTATACTACTTTGTATGATATTTCCAAAATTATAACTGGACAACGTGGTACAGCCATACTCAGCAAATCAAGGTATTGCAATCTCTTTGATGGAATGTGCATGTAAATTTGTAGAGTTATCTAAAAAGACATAAAACCCATATAGCAGGTTCTGACATAAATGTGGTGCTGATGTCACTTCCAACATAGACATCTCTTAATTGTTACTCCTAATTAACAGATAGTGACAATATCATGAACCTTCCACCAAAAGACTTATTATGATATCTATGTTACCCGCTTTACCTATCTGAAGGGATGGTCACATCGATTCAGGCTTTTCACTAAAAGTCATCACCGTTCATCTAGTTGGTTCTCTTTAAATACGTTACCAAATTATAAAACCATAGAGGTACTACTACTATCTCGCAAATCCAACCCTCCTAGTTATTACCTACACCTAAAAGGAGCTAAACGTTGTCTGCCCACCTATGTGATTGTCTGACAGAGTGATCTCCCCTTAGGTATTTGGATTGGCGGCAAAGTCTAAGAAAGTGTTATTTACTACTTCCTTACGTGCCAAAAAAGCCAGAATCTACTTCGAAGAGATACCACCACAAGTTAGAGTTTTTTTTTTTACTTCTAAGGAAAGTATATCCCATCCATATTTCGTACTTTTCTCTTCAAATGACGAGAAAATTCTACCTTTACAGTTTACAGTTTGCAAAGACTTTGTCGTCATCACACGCTTACTAGGTAGATGCAGGGAAGCCTAAGATACCTTACATTTAGATCGGGATATAATTATTGTATATGCGTGCACTTCTCTAGCGCTTATAAATATAAATATTCCCAATATGTGTGTAATGCCATTGCGAACGGGTAAATATGCAGCCAATTCCATAAATGCGTGATGTCTGTCAGCAAAAATATTCTTTCATATTTAAAGAGAAACTTAGTCATTCACAGGGGTAGCTAATCCGACTTGGCCAGATAGGTTCGGACTTCACTTATTTTTTTTGCGTGTCTTTATGCCGTATATATGTAGAGTTGTGTCATTATGGATATCGCTTCGCATTCCCTCTACGCTCTGCCACGTGAAGAAACTCTTCACTAGCTAATGTCGTGAAACTACGGTTTCTAATTCAGGATTCGTAAGGAGGATGCCTTAACCTCACGTCATGTAACCAAGACGCTGTTGTTTGTTCTCAAGTGATGTCTGTATTCTACATACACCGATGATACGGAGAGATTAGGCCTTCCGCACAACCTGTAAGTATGTTTTCCGCCTTTGATCTATGAAGTTGTGTCATCCTAGCACCACTCTATCGACAACCGTGACCTGAGCTTCAATATCTTTTGATTTCACGACGAAACTGAAGTGTGCGACTTTAATTACTTCCACAGTCTCGGGGAGTTACAAGCATCATCAGTTCCTCTGTGTTTCTACCTTGCCACACACCAGTCTTTAATTTGGAAAACTCAGCAGTTGACAGTGATATCGCCGATTTTGGGGATGACAAACCCAAGCACCTTCATATTATGTATTGGAAAGTTTTTTTTGATACTCGGAAAGTTAGTACGCAATATCGTTTCCGTAGCTTGGATGTTGAAATTTTTTCTCTATTGCTATTTTACAACAGGCGAAGCAGAGGTTATTTTCTCCTACTCCAAATTAACTGAAGGCATTTATGAGAGTCCGTTACCATGAATGACCCGAATACTTAACAGAGCCATTCATCACACTCTGGCCGATGCCGTAACAGAAGCTACAAATGTACAATTGGCGGAACGCAAGTTAGTGCTCTCTGTCTGTACTCTTCTGAAGGACATCCATAAGACCAAGCTACTAGCACAACCTTTACCCTCTAACCTTCTGATTCACAGCCATGTTGGAGAAGTACAACAATGCAGCCAATGACACAAATGTATCTCTACTACAACCATAGCGTCAATACAGAGATAGTTAGGAAAATCAACAAAATAACCCAAGGACCCACGAGCCTCTCATAGGACACAAACCTTCAAAACCCTCAATGAAAGCTCCACCCGAAAACAACAATCCTTGTATACCATAGCGGATATAACACCGATAGGGTCATATCCGTTATTCCAGAGTTCTAAAGTCAAACGTTCATTGACCTATGCGCCCTCAATCAATTCATTTACGCCTGTGATTCTCAATGGAAACACCACATTACTCTTTGAATGCCATCTATGAGGGAGGGTTTCCGTCAGCTTGGACTTAAATAGCGAATACCTTTATGTTCCGATTCGCAAGGCTTCCAGGCCGTTTCTACGATTTTCCTACTACATCAGATACCAATTCAAAATGATGACACTGGGCCTCAAAATCAACCCTTGTGTCTTCAATCATCAGATGAATCGATTAATGGCGCATGTCTGAACCATTTCTACGGTGGTAACATTAAGATACCTGGACGTTATCCTGCCGAAACACGACATTATATTCATTTATGTTATCCACTGGAATTATCTTAAACTTGGAAAAATCCGACCTAGTAGCATTATATCAATATGTTCACTTAGATATGGAATTAAATACGCAGGCATCTTAATCGGTTTCCTCAAGATCAGGCATGGTGATTCAAATCATGCTAGCACATTACTTTCGAGGAAAATGTCCCCATGATAACTGCTTTGCTTACTTTCCCTGCTTAATGCGGCAGTGGACTTAATAGTCATTGGTTGCCATCTCATACGCGCATTGCCCGAATTGAGTCCTAAAATTTGCCCACTGGACCATCCACTTACAATCTGCACATAAGTGAGGCAGCATCTCCTGAATTGGGGAAAACGAAGTTGGCTCACTGCGGATATACAATTACCAGTACAACTGCCAGAGATTACCGTCTGTACCGATGTAAGTTAGGAAGCTTGAGAAGCTCGCCTACAATCATCCTTCCTGGAAAATAGATGTACATACTTTCCCCAGGAACGACATCGTTATATCAATTATTTCTAGAGATGACAATCATTGTGAAAGTATTTCAACGGTGACAGGAATATTTGCATTTCAAGGAATTCCCATTATATCTGACAACTCTACAGTGGTGACTTATCTCAAATGACTTTGCCTTCTGGTGTTGGACGTTCTAACGTGGTGTTTTAAAAAACAAATTCAAGTACATATCATTGGACTCATAACGTACCAGACTAATCTTTGCCCCATAGCAACGAAGTTATACAGTCAGAATGGTCTCTTTAACCCTCGGTTTTCATTGAGATATATACCCGAAGGGAAAGACTGTGGATGGCCTTGTTTACGAAAGGGTGGAACTCCCAACCTACGTATCTCTGGTTCAGCATTCGAAGTCTGAGCAGTCAACTGTCAATAGGCTGGAAACGATCCGGATGCATACGCCAGCCCTGCAACCTCTCCGATTTCAAACATAACACAGAAATCAAGATAATCAGAGTGAAAATTTATTATCATTGCACTGCGAAGCTGGGTGAAGTCGTGCATCTATTTTCTCATCAATGTCGTAACGGGAACTCCTCAGAGGATTCGATTTCTTCTCATGTACTAAAACAACAACTACCGCAATTGTTTGAATTCTACTCAGAGCCACGGAATATGCACGTCTGAATAATAAGAAACATGGATATCCCACACAAATACACAATTATCACAACCAGTCGTTCAGAGAATCTCTCTTGTAAGATAGCCATCCACTCTTCAGAGATACGAAGTCAAATGGCAGGTTTTCACGTAGTTGTGCGAAAACAAACACATCATACCTCTCCTTTTATTTATACCGCAAAAAGCTAACATCCTCTGAGTCTAAGGAGAAAGAAAGTTGACGACGCCGAGTGCGATAAATGATTAACGTTCCAATGTCTCAGACACTGCGTCATCACGACAGAGAAGATATAGAATAAGACAAGGACTTATCCGGCTTCACTCTCTCTTTGAGTATACACGACCATAAACGTTAACCTTGTGCCCAATTCGGAACCTATCGTCGGTATTAAGTGCCAGACCAAGACATATTTAAACCACTTTGAAGGGTATTTCTGACCTACCTTTTTCAAGACATGTCTCATGGCGTTAACGACTGCATTCAGAATTAGCAAAATACATACCGTACTAGCAGTCCCGATTTAATTCTCTTTCATCGCCAACATCCGGCTACCTTCCACGGGTAACCAGACTAACGCATGAAACATCTGTGTAGTTTGGACACATCAGCTGAAGGCCACATGCAAGACCGAGATCAGGCTTTCAAGTGGTACCTCAATAAAACAGATCTTTTGCGTCGTTAGAGACCACACATTTTTCTAAGTCTCAGATAGTTATAGAATAGTGTCTCGTCCTGGATTAATTGGGTTATTTGCTAATCGTATAGATAAATAACCCCAGCATAAATTAATATATTTCGCATCTCGACTCTCAAGGTTAAAGCATCTGACAAAGGCTTAGTATTCGACCAGATCAGTTCGCTAAGCGACATCATTGAGGCTGTGAGATGGAGATTGGAATGAACATTATCTTGCTCTTATCTCCGAGATCTGTTATCCGAATGCACCCAGTTTGATCTAGCAGGACCTATATTCACAGCACAACCTTCCTCGTCGATCAACAGCTTCTTAGGACACTGATTCACTGTGTCCGCTTTTAGTCTGCGCACCGACTGATAGATATTCTCTAAATAGGGCTACGAGGAAGCTGTATACATATCGTAGGATACGGAAAATGGTATATTTATGGTAAAGGAATGTAATTCCCTCCACCTCTTACCTATTTTCATACGGTATTACAATTCGGTAACGTATTTAAAGAAGACACCAATTTGTTCTAGCAACAAAATGTTTTTTCGAGAATACTTACCAAGTCATAAAACATATACCAACCCGGCCTCCCGCAGTTGCATCCAACCAGATTGAGCATTCCGTTAAAGTAGTAATTGGCACATCCTTAGACTTTGAAGCCAATCCTCACACCTAATGGGGAGATCACTCTGCCCGACTGCCACATATGTCGGCAGAAAACATTTACCTCTCTTTAGCTTAACGTTCTATCTGGGTGGACTACATTGTCCAAGTAGTAGTAGTAGTTTTCTTTAAGCTATTACGATTGTATAAGTATTCCTCGAAGAAACATTTTACTTGGAAAAAATGTTTGCTAAATAACAATTGTGTTTATCTGACATCCAACATGGCCAGAGTGGCAACCATCTTTTAAATCATGATATTTCTACTCCTCATGATGGATTATGTTATTGGATGTCATTTTCATACACATGACACCTTATGATATGTGGTTGGTGCCAGAGATGCCAACAAATATTAATGATTTTCGATAATAGTTGCAAACTTTTCGCAAAGATTACACATTCAAATCTGATATCCAGGAACATTTAGATGTTATGGGATTTTAATTTGAACAGGCACTTTTTATCATCTAGACTCATGTATGGATAAAGTACTATAACACCGATACTGCAGACTGTTTACAAAACGTACAGTGTTATAGGAAGACAAAACTAGTATTGCATGGGATGGTCACAAACATGGTATCTATTCTGGACAAATTGTATGGTGGGACTCTGTAAGCATGCCCAGGGATTATCATCTCTGCTGAATGAAATGACTTCATTGTTTATATTAACATGGATTTTGTATTCAAACACTATACACAATATGTAGTTATTTTATTTATATAACGCCGAGATCTTACTACCAATTTTTTTAGCATTGGCAGCAATATGTTTGTATGTCTACTTCTGAACGAGAATTACTATTTATACTGGGTTTCTAATAGTGCTATACATATAAATATCTAGTCTTGAATGAAAATTGTGCTAACCCTAACTCCGTGATTGCAGATATGGTTGCAATGATTTGAACCTTTCACTAAAACATGTGACTCAACATGTAATGTTACGTATATTTAATTTGCATTGTAATATTGACCATTTTGCAAAATTAAGAGTTTGACATTATACGTGATTAATGTGTCTTCATTTTGGAATCAATGCATGAAATATCTAATATTTGTCTATTATTGCAGAGTATATTTTAAGATAATTGTTACTGGTAGATAAAAAAGTTTAATTTGACTTGAGATCATGACATTGGTTGTCCTCTCAGGAAAACCTTAATAACTGATGTTTGCCATGTTCTATATTAAAAATTTAGAAATAGATATCATCTTTGCAGCGTAGAATGTTCTAGCAAAGATCGTTTGACTCAAAACCCTGTCCACCTAGTGTGTATTAAATTTCGTTTTAATTCATGTTGTTTATTTGTATTCCTGTTTTACTAGCAATACTAGCGCATGCTGGTTTGAATATTCCAACAAGACTTGTGGGTTTTGTGGGTATTTTGGGTTTTGTGGGTATTGTGTGTTTTGTGGGCGTTGTGGGTATTGTGGGTTTTGTGGGTTTTGTCAGGAGTATATAAAGCTTTGTGGGCTGCTTGAGGGAGTTCAGTCAGTTAGCAGCCATCAAACTAGGAACATCACAGTTATTGTGAGTTTTATTTTAATATTTTTTTGTTGTTGTTTTGTTTAGTTTATTAGAGAATGATGTAACTTTAGGCACTATTTTGGACAGTAAATATTTTATAAAGTTTACTTAAGTACAAATCAATTTTTCATTTAAGTTATATTTTTAATTATTTTTAATTCCTTTCTCTCTTCCAAATTATACACATTCTAGTCATTTCTAATATATTTTGCAAGCAAAATATATATTGTTTAATCATTTGTTATTTAAAATTCAGTTATATGGTCAAGTGAGTGTTGTCCTCACAATACTTTTATTGATTTCTTTATTTATTTTCTTATTTAATTAGTTTTATAAAGCTAAATACATGCAGAAAAGTTTTGCTACACTACAAATATATAATTCCTTTTCTTAAATCATAGGTCCAACAAAGTTTTTAGGGAAATAAAATGTCTAAGTCATTGTGAGTGTTTTCCTCACCGACTTGACATGCTAAATTCAATTCAACAATACTTGATTATTCTAGCAATTTATACAATGTACGTTATGTATCTATCTTACTTCCATTTAAACCAATTCACTTCAAATAAGTATTAAGTGAAGCTGAAGTGTAAAGTCAAGCAAGTGTTTTTCCTTGCAGATTTTTACATTTCACAATTACAATCAAGTCAAAGTTTCTCTTCTGTAGTAAACTTTATTGCAACTATATCCAAATATGGTAACTCTGATATAATCTTTACTCATCAGAAGAAATAATGTAATAAATTAATAGTATAGTGCTAATGTTTATTCTGACCTTGCATGAAATTATCATACTATACCTTCACACAATGATACTGTTTTGAGTTAGGACAAAAACAACACTACTGTCATGGGCATGAACTGCCTTTATTCACTGTTTCTTAATAAATGAATCATCTTGTGTTATGGTTGAAAAGAAATCAAGAGTTTGAGTTTACTCCATTCTTCCCCTCTTTAGTCAGCTGATAAGAAGCTAACCCATCCCTGGTGCCATACTCCAATGTAATATTACTTAGGACCTGGCTTGGCCGTTACAAAGTCTGGTGTCAGAAGTGGGATCTGCCATTTTGAAAGACAGATCCTGAGATTCGAACCCAGGTCCAAGGAGGTTCCATTGGAGATATCTTGCTGATACAGAGCTCTAAACAAGCAATTCTGGGTATACTACACCTTAATTTGGGCTGGTGTATCTATCATGGGTAAACGGAGGAAACAAAAAGCTCAGGGGATGAGTCAACTGACTGTCGAGCGGGACCAGATCAAAGACAAAGGGTCCTCATGTGAAGTAGAAACGGATGCTGGATGCAGATTTCCAGTGGAATCAGCAGCTGAAGATCACAGTGAATTTTGTGAGGATGTCATCTCTGAAAAAGACGTCAGGACACAAATGAGAAATGAAGATTTAAACGATAATAGGGCAACTGATATTGATTATAATGCAGGGCCAAGCAGGTCATGTGAAGCTACTGAGAGAAGGTCAAGACGATTAAATGCATCTGTCCAGGTGTTGCCAGCCACCAGAGAGTGGCAGAGGAATCTACATGGTGTTGACCAAGTTGATGTTATTGGAGAAAATGCTGAAATGGCCAAGAAAAATTCTGCAGATCTGACTGGAAGCGTTGTATCTGCAGTAAGTACTGCAATGCAAGGGTTTATGACAGAGGTATCTGGGACAATGCGGAGTATAGAGAATGTATTACAAGGGTTGATGGCTAGGGCCCAGTCACCATCCTGTGGAAATACTCCAGCTGGGGAGTCTCGAGATTCAGTTATTGAAACAAGAAGAAGTAATAGAAAAGTGCATTTGACAAGGACACGAATGTCACAGGATAGTGAAGGTAATGCTGATGATATTATGAGTTCATCATATGGGAGTTATGTTGAAGTTGAAGGGTATAGTTCAGGCATTTCTAGATCTAGTCTGAATATGGGACAGGCCACAAGTTTTAGAACTGCAAGGAGTCATAGTGTGCGACTTCCTGCATTTACAGGGAAAGAACCATGGAATGTATGGATCAACAGGTTTACAGCAATAGCTGATAGGCAACACTGGACCGATGAGCAGAAACTGGATGAGTTATTACCACGCCTGCATGGACAGGCTGGGGACTTTGTATTCAGTCAGCTTCCTAGAAAGACCTTAGGAAATTTTAAAGTACTAGTGAATGAGCTTAACAATCGCTATCGTATTGTGGAGACGACAAAGACTTACGCTGGGCAATTCAGCAGAAGGAAGCAAAAACCAGGAGAGCTTGCAGAGGAGTATGCTGCAGAGTTAAAGCGGCTGTATGACAAGGCACATCCTAACAGAGACACAAGAACCAGAAGAGAAGATTTACTTAGAAGATTTTTAGATGGTCTGTATGATGACAGAGCTCGTTTCCAGGTAGAATATGTCAAGGATCCAAATGACATTGATGAAGCATTGTATCATGTAGTGAATTTTATGCAAACCAAGACACGTCACAATGTCCATGAATCTGCGCAAGATAGAACATTTAAAAAGATGACCAGAAGGACCACACCGCAGGGAGTTGAGTCAGATTTAGATGATGATTGCGAATTAATTGAGGAAGGTGAGTGCAGAACAGGTGAGCATGTATACCGGATACCAGTAAAAAATGATGGTGTGAAGAAAACACAGAATACAGTAAAGGGTGGACCCGCCACTCTAAAGACAAGAAAAGAAGACACGATAGAAAGTGAGAAATCTAGCGGGAATAAATCCCAAGACCAAGAAATTCTACAACAAGTAGTTGATAAAATAAAGAAAATTGAAGATGGGTTGAAGAGAATACAGCAAAGCAATATGTCCACATTGCTACACAAGGGAGGCAGGCAACCAATGCAAACGTATCAGAGGAGAACTGAGGGGAATGGTCACAATCTAACCTGTTTTAGTTGTGGGCAGCAGGGACATTTTTCAAGAGACTGCCCATTTAAGCATACAAAACTCTATGCTGATGGACCGAGGTCAAATATGCAAACTGGAGAACCCATTCTTCAAGGGAAATCAGTCACCAATCCGACTGCTTGTAACTCTGATGCTTTAAACGAGATAGGGCTGGCACCCCGGGCCTAAATGCAGCCCCATATGGCAAGGGCCCACGTATGGAAGATAATGTTCAAATAAATCCAGAATTTATCAGACGACGCATCCCAAAGTATGATGGAATTTACATTAAGGGTTCCATAGAAGGGGTGAAACTGATGTTTACTGCAGATACGGGTGCAACAAAGACCATTATTGCTGACAGAGTTTATAATCAAATACCTGAGGAGAAACGTCCACCGTTAAAGAAATCTGTAACTTTGGCTGGAGCGGGTGGGACACTGTTAAAAGAATCGGGAAAAGCCATATTTCATCTAGAATTGGGACCACTGAAACTAAACAGGGAGGTTATAGTTGCAGAAATTGAAGACGAAGGACTTCTTGGAATAGACATACTGCAAAATGAGAATGATGGACCTGCCGATATTTTGCTAAGCAAAGGGGTAATTAAACTTCATGGAGTATCACTACCATGCATACAGATTGGACTTAATGATGATACAGTGAGAAATGTAAGAGCAACAGACGATTTCATCATACCAGGAAATAGTGAAGCAGTAATAGATGTTTTTGTGGACAGGAAGGAAGAAGATGGAATTGTTAAACAAAATGAGTTTCTGATTGAACCATGTGAAAATTTTACAGATAAATATTTCTTGATTGTGGCTCCTGCCCTAGTGGACGCAAAAGATAAAGTCACTCAGAAACTTAGAGTACTCAATCTATACCCAACAGCTCTATCTATCAAACAGGATACGCGCATAGGACAAGCAGACAGACATGACGGCATTCAAATAACACTCTTTGACACTGAAGATACTGAAGAAACTAGAAATTTTAGTCAAATCCGGAGAATAAAAAATCAGAAGTCAGAAAGACAACGTCTTAGTGGGATGAAGAGTAAATTTGAAAGAGTGGATGTGAAAAGAGATATCCGTGCTCGGATTGAAAACTGCATTGTACCAGAACACTTACAAGATTTGTATGAGAGTACTGTTGCAAGAAA
Source organism: Unio delphinus (assembly GCA_029339505.1). NCBI lineage: Eukaryota > Metazoa > Mollusca > Bivalvia > Unionida > Unionidae > Unio > Unio delphinus. The sequence goes on along the minus strand of JAQISU010000106.1, from coordinate 7,904,420 downwards.
AGGCCCACAAGAATCAAAAGTGATAGCAAATTTACTTAATAAGTTTGCAAATACATTCTCCAGAGATGACAATGATCTAGGATTGACAACACTAATTGAGCACAGCATTGATACTAACTATGCAAAACCAGTCAAACAACCCCCAAGACGAATGCCATTGGCCTTTGCTGCAGAAGAAAAGAAAGCAATACAAGAACTGGAGGATAAAGGAGTAATACAGAAATCAACTTCACCTTGGGCATCACCCATTGTGCTGGTTAGAAAGAAGAATGGCCAGGTTAGACCTGGCGTTGATTACAGACGACTGAATGCAGTAAATGTTAAAGATGCTTTTCCTTTACCCCGTGTGCAAGATTGCTTGGATGCAGTTGCTGGAGCAGAGTCCTTCTCAACACTGGATCTTACCTCAGGGTATCACCAAATTCCAGTAAGGTGTGAAGACATTCCAAAGACAGCTTTCGTCACCAGGTATGGACTTTTTTAATACAAGACTATGCCCATGGGACTTACTGGTGCCCCAGGTACTTTTCAACGCTTAGTTGAGTTAGTACTTCAAGGACTTCAATGGCAAACCTGTCTAATTTACATTGATGAGCAGCAGGGAGGGTGAACAGACCAAGTTTTCAAGCAAAAATAAGGCTTCTACGGAAACCGAAAATATCTAACAAAATGCAGAGAATGTGAACAGACCAACTTTTACAGGTGTCGATTTAGCAAACTGAGGCTTTCTCGAAAATGCTTAATATAAGCCTCCATTCATCAAAATAAAATTAAAAAAAAAAGACGCCATTTAGTTGACGTTCACCTCCTCGGCTGCTAATGCGCTAACTAAATATTTGATCAAGTCCGATACGATATCTTGTCCGAGAGTCTGCTAAATTTATCGTTATAAATCCGTATGGGGCGGTTCTAGCCATACTAAAGAAATTTTTAAATTTATTAAAATCCATATCACCGTCACACCAGTAATTAAAAATATTTTGTAATGTGTATTTTCCAGTACCGTTAAATACGCATACTAAATTGCAATTTTCTCTTATTATACTTGGAATCTGTGCGTATTTTTGAGTAACATATATCACATCTATGTTTTTATGTCTGCCTCGGGAAAATATTCTAGCAGGATTTGTTTGTCTTTCCAACATAACATCATCATATACGACTAAATTGTTAATACTTCCATCAATATCATCAATGTTCGGTGCCTCTTCGATATCGGTTATAAACTCAATGATATCATCACCGTTAATTTCTCGCGCGGCATCATTAAAATCCTTTAGCACTTCATAACATCGTTGATCGTCTACACTCGGAGCAATCATGTACAATTTATCCCACTTCATCCATCTCGTTATCAAATTAAGTAGTAATTGTGTTTTGCCACTTCCAGATGGTCCGATGATAATCGCGCGAATAGAATCTGGTAACATTGCATGATGTTTAATAGGTTTTTGTTGTCGAGTAGCTGAATAATCAATTACATTCATAACTGTTATATATAAATTATGGATCTATATTGTGTGAAGTGTAGGACACGTACTGGCACAAATGACTTGACGACGATTACAACGAAAAATAATCGATCAGCGCTTTCTGGTAAATGCGTACAGTGTAGTACAAAGAAATTTAGATTTACTTCCACGAAACCTTTAAAAAAAAACGAGGAGGTGATATTGCAGCCAAATTGACAAAACTCCCAGGAACACCGTGGGCAAAGTATCCAGGAGAAAAGCACCTTCCAGGATATAGCTACTGTGGACCGGGGACACGATTAGATATCAGACTTGATGATCAAAATCAGCCCCGACCCGGCGAGTATCCAATAAACGCTATTGATAAGGCGTGTCATGTTCATGATGTCGCTTATAAAAGCAGTAATCTTCAACATAGACATCTCGCAGATGTAAAATTAATTCATGCGTTAAATGCTATTCCTGATAAATCCTTCAAAGAAAAATTGGCTTCTTGGTTGGTAAAATCTGCTATGAAGGGTAAATTGATGTTAGGTGCTGGTAATTGAAAATGCTAGCATTTTAATATGGAATCTATTTATTATTCTCCGAGAGGATACTGGAGAGGTTACGCAGCAATTAATAAACTCGCTAGTGCATCAAAGGTGAAAAAAACTACAGCGGCAAACTGGTTATCTAAACAGGCAATATGGCAAATTTATCTACCAGCGCCTAAACAAATTAACTATTCGCATTTTGATGTTACAACACCTAATGAAGTTCATCAAGCTGATATACTATTTCTGCCGCATGACAACGGTTACAAATACGCGTTAACGTTAGTTGATATTGCAAGTCGATACAAAGAAGCAGAACCGTCAAAAACAAAATCATCTACTGAAGTAGCTTCTGCATTTGAAAAAATTTATCGACGAGGTCCTCTGCGCTGGCCAAATCTGTTACAAGTTGATCCTGGCAAGGAATTTCAAGGTGTTGTTACATCTACGATGAAACATCATAATGTCGCCATCAGACGAGGACACACTGCGCTACATCGCGATCAGGCAATTGTTGAACGGTTTAATAAAACCCTTGCTGAGCGGTTATTCGGATATCAGTACGCAAAAGAATTCATCCAGGATAAACGATCCCGTGAATGGGTCAAGAGATTACCAGCTGTGATTACCGCAATCAATAATGAGATTACTAGAATAATTAATATGAAACCTGTCAACGCTATTAAGAAGGCGTCTATCAAAATGGAAATCCAAGGAATTTCACAAAAAGAACCAATTCTTGGTAGTAATGTCATTGTAAGGTACTTATACGAACCAGGAGAGCTTGAGGGTGGTAAAAAAAGAGCTACTGATCCTATTTGGAGTGTCACTACGCATAAAATATCCGGTATAACACGATCAACTGGTAGACCTCCAATCTATAAACTGGATTCAACTGCTCCTCAGCGAGGATTTACACGCGAACAATTACAAGTGATTCCTGAGGATACTCAATTACCACCGCGTGGTCTTAACTAGCACCTAAGGTGCTGTCACCCCGGCGTCTGTTGCACTCAAGACAAGTCAACCTCACATTGTTTCTGACATGACCGAGATTGTTATCTTTTCTATCTACGGTGAATTGGCGAGGATCTTTATCCGACCAATTCCAACTCATTATACAATTACAACTCGCGCAGTGATTGTTCTGTTGTTGCTTTAGTGTCTTAATTAATTCAGTATCAATGTCAAATTCTCTTTTATTTTTTTTATCCTGTTGTTTATAACCAGAGAGTTTTTTTCTGATTATATTATCATCGGTGTGTATATTACTTATTGTATTGTCATTATCGTCAACAACAATTCTTCGAAGTTGGTTTATTCGCCGTACTCTGGATACTGCGAGATAAACTAAATTTGACCACTCAATATGATTATCTACTATCCAAAGAGTTGTATCGGATATAGTCAATCCCTGTGAAGAGTGTATTGTTGCTGCATAACCTAACGTCCATGGGGATTTATCAGCACCTAATGCATCTTTAACGACGCTGATATCAACCAGCACAATATCATTTAATACTAAATTCTGTTTTTGTTGTTGTCCAGGAATGTCAACGTCGATATTCTGCTTTCGTGTATCCTTAGGTCTATAACAGAGTGGTACTGGAAGCGTTGCAAATTTTTCTTTATGTAGCGCAAACAACTTCATCTGAAGTGCGTCTCTGACTATTTTTCTACTCGCGATTATTAAATCATTTGGCTTCCACATTTCCCAAAAATCATTCATGGGAGTTTCTGAAATTATTTCACGCGCTATTTCACATTGGATTTTATCCGGTTGTAATCTAATTAGCGCTTTGAATTCTCGTAATTGTTCATCAAGTGATCTATGGTCGGTATTAATCTCTTCATAATAATCTACAAATCCTTTTAGCCATTCATGTGGAGATCCACCAACAAATGGCTGCGGTTGGCCGTGATCCCCGCACATGACGACTTTTTTATTTTTCAATAACAACCATTCAAGAAATATCTGTAATACTGTCAATGATACCGTGCATATTTCATCCCAGATTATTACATCAGGAATGAATTTATCTCCCATTCGATCAGGAGTCCAATTATCGCCTTTCCATCGAAAGAAGCTGTGATAAGTACAAGCTTTTACCCCCCGCGCTATCATCTCTCTGGCGAGTCTATGAGTTGGTGTTAACACAATCATGTTAGAAACGCTAGCGTTTCTACGGAATAATTCGATTGCACGAGTTGTCTTTCCTGATCCACCACAGCCGTTTAAATAAACTGTCTTGTATCTACAAATCGGATCGGATACGGGCGGTGCAGTAGAAAATTCTTCAGAAATATTATCTATATTTCTACAAATATATTTATCATCCATAGCAACATCTGCGGATTTACAATACTCATGTAGTGTTTCTTTTTTAAACCTCCAATTCCCCCACGCTTCCTTAGGATCTGTGAATTTAGCTACATCTGATTTGTATTTCTCATGGATATACATCGAATCAGTAGCTACTCTAACCGCGGTATTAGGAAATCTATTTATCATCGAGAATAGATTAATACAAGAATAGGCTAGCATAGAACTTCTCAATTGTGTGTATTGACAACTTTTTCCATCACAGTAGGTAACAACCGTACCTAGTTTCTTACCATTTCGAAGGACATCATCTACCCAAACATTATTAGTTCCGCTCGCAGATTTGTAAGCTTCCTCATCTAATTCCCCTGATAGAAAAGCGTTCTTACGGGTTACAAATTTCCCTTTTTTTATTAAATCAGATATTATGAAATTGTATTCTTCATCGTCTATGATTAATCTCGAAGAGTATTTTGCATTATCAAATCTTCCACCTTGAGTAAATTTACCGATTATTTTTCGTCCGAGATCTTTAGCCTCTCTATTACTACCTTCGAATAATTTCTTAGACCAATCTATGATTTGTTCCTCGCTGAAATTCTTCGAATTTCCATCTAGAAATTGTTTTCGTTGTTCGTTAATTATTTTTTCTAGATCAGGTTTTGGTAACCAAACATCTTTCTGAGCGTTATAACAAATAATCGCTTCACTGACAATTAACGATATTAGCATACCACAATCGATCATATACCGCAATAGCACAATTGGCATCCACGCTTTTTCATACATATGTCTACCAAGCCAAAGATAACTACACGGATGTAACCCTGTAGCTAATTCGAATGATATCACACGAGCGAACCCGGTTAAATCAAAATCAGGCAATGGACCATTAATCGCAACACGAGTCATTTCATGTGTGGGATGTCCAAATCGTTTAAAATATTCAGAGCATTCTCCATATCCGAGAAAACTTCCAGGATAACACGCGGATATATCAATTGAAATCATACCATCACGTGAGTATTTCGTATTCCACAATCCTCCATGACCAAATTCGACGCAACTCAACTTCACATCCTCCAGAAAATCACTTCGTGTTGGACGCCATGAATTCTTTTCTCGTGCGAAGTGAGCTACCACTGATGGAATAGTAAAACTATCCGTAAGTAGTTTTTCTGTAGAAATGCTAGTGTTTCCTTCTAAATACTCATTAGCGATTTTTCTCATTCTAGTATCTAATTCTTCAGTTCGATATAATTCACCATTTGGTTTTACAAACTGATCAAATCCTATTTCCGGATCCTCATTACTCCTGAGTAACCATACTGACACAGGGTCGTCTTTGGTTAACGCGTGAATAGCATCAAATAATTTCTCTTCATAGAAATCATCCCTAGAAAATTCTTTAGGGATATATCGAACAGTTCTTTCTCGTGGAAATATATTTACCGCTGGTGTCCACGCGTGTTTGTTATGATCAATAATTTCAATTGGAGCTCCTCGCGATTGATATTTCGGTTCGTATAATACTTCTCCGGTTATTGTCGCTACCGATATTGGAAATTTTAATAATGCTTCTAATTTAGCTATATCAGAAATCGTTGCCCCGCGCTGTTTCACTGTCAATTCCCATTCGGTTATTTTTTTTCTTCGTAGATCAGTTAATTTGTTTCCCCGGGATGCATTTTTGAAGTGTTCTATTAACCGTGTTGCTACACAATTAAGTGGCAAAGCCACTGATGATGAAAACATTGGAGCTAGTTTTGCAATACTTGGATTATTATTTATTGGATATAACCCATACACAACTGCTGTTACAGGGTAAGATTTCTCATAGTATGGTTTGTCAATTCCAGTTAGAATTCCTGGTTTGGAATCTCTACTCACAATAACAGTTTTTTTATCCTTAAGGATTGGGTCAAATTTATCTCTGATAATCCATTCACCTTCCTCTTCGATAATGAATTTTATTCTAAAAAAATACTTCAGTAGAGATTTCCCGCCAAGGTGTGAAAGTATCTCAGCTGCTCTTATATCATTCATAGTAGCATCAATTACAGGTACATTGACATCTTCATCAATAATTCGAAATGTCGACCACGTATGAGATGCTCCATCACGCTTAAACTCATTAAAACAGTCGCTGATTTTACTCAATAGTGGTTTATCATCTACTAGACTTTTAGGTATATCAGAGATTCTATCGAGATTAAATCTAACATTTTTCCAAGGCTTAATTTTCGATAATCTCTTGAATCCTTTCATATTAATAATTAAAACAAGTATTTAAATAGAAAATTTTTATATAATGAATCATTGCAAATGGCTTATGATTGGATCAAAGACTCCGTGTAACAAATCATGTAGAAATGAATTCTGTGGGTATCATATGCAGAGTGTGAGAAACGGTTCGGAGGGACCTCTACCATGCTTGCATTGTGGGGTAGGTGTAAGAGGCAAGTCGCAGTTATGCATTAATTGCGGGGGTAAGCGTTATAGAGAGTTAAAACGTTATTATGACAAGCGAAGAATCAAAAATCCTGACGACGTCAATAGCAAAATCATAAAAACTACGGATGACTATATAAAAAGATTTGTTAATGTTATAATTCAGCCAATTAATGAATTAGACAAATAGATATATTATATATAATGAGCCAAGAATTTCAAAGACATCCTGTTATTGAAAACTACGAAGCTTCTAGTGATGGTGTTGTTAGACACAGTAAAAATAAGAAATCTGTTGGGCGGGATAATGGTATGGGTTATTTGATGTTTAATGCTGGAGGGAAAATGTATCTCAATCACCGTTTCGTTTATGAAGTGCATAATGGATTAATCAAGGATGGTTTTGTTATTGATCATATTGATTCTAATCCCAAGAATAACAAATTGAACAACCTTCAAGCTATTTCTCAATGTGAAAACACAAAACGAGGAAGAACTGGGAAATACCCGAAAATTGCTAGACCTGTAAGATCGTTTAATACTGACACGGAGATGGTATTTCAATCAATGACAGAAGCTGGTAGGTATTTCGATATTTTCCCCCCCTCGGTACAAAAAGTAGCAGAAGGAATTTATAAGACCGCTTTTTCAAAGCGTTTTAAAAACAAAATTCAGTTTGTTTATGTATAATTTGCATTGGAAATTGCTTCGTGAAATGGTGAAAGAATTTCCATTGAAAATCTTCAATTTTGCAATTTCACATGGGAGATAACTCCGTTAGGTATAACGCGTGTGAAATCTATAGGATTTCCACCAATGACAGAGTTACGGATCTTAAACACGGAAACGCTAGTGTTGGAAAATCTTCGATTTTTCATTAGCTGTTATAATTAAATAAATCCGAACAAAACACAATCAATTTTGTCTTTTTTCAAGTATTAACAAAACTGTTTTATAAACACGTCGTATTTAAACATTTTTTTTAATGTCTGTTTCAAGTATTATGCGTGTTTTCAACGTTGTCAGTGATCGCTAATAAACAAACAAATAATTACAATCACTACACCTATTTTATATCACCTCGTCGTAATGAGTGTATATATACAAATTCGTCTTTATTATAATTGGGCATTAGCCGAAATTCAAGTGTAAACAAAACCACACCGTCACACGTGGTATGAACGTTATTATTGACATTCAAAACCAAAGTTTCGATTTTGTGGTTTTGTTTACACTTGAATGTAGAATAGCCCGCGTCATCCATTGTCATTGAAATCAATTCATTCATTGTTCACCTATAATCTATTGTTGTACCGTCGTCATTGTCATTGAAATCAATTCATTCCATTGTTCACCTATAATCTATTGTTGTACCGTCGTCATTGTCATTGAAATCAATTCATTCATTGTTCACCTATAATCTATTGTTATGTGTTTGTCGGTTAACCGTTGAGCGCGCTGCTTGATGTATAAAACACCAAGGGGGTTTAAAACGGTGAATTGTGCCGTCGTCATTCATTATATATAATCATAATCACCTATAATCGCATTAAGCTTCTGGGTATACTAAGATGATCAACACCTTAGTGTATCCAGAATTCATTTTGAAATACTTTGTATTTGAAATACTTTTAAAGAATTTTCATACTTTGTATTTAAAATACTTTGCATTTAAACAAATATATTTTTATATATATATATATATATATGAATCTTGAAAATCTCAAATTGATTATTATTGAAATCAACAAGTTGAAGGATGAAAATGTAAAATTATGTTCAGGTTTGGATTGTGATCAAATTATGACCAATTTCGAGGATATACAATTTGCAGAACAGACAGGAAAATATGTTCTATCTAAGAAATATTTTTTAATCAAAAATATACAAAAGCTTATACGTGAGAGCTTAGTAAATACTGAAGATGTTAATGTCTTCGTACCATTATGTAGCATCGTTGAACGTGTACGTAAGCAATTAGGATTAGAATATGAACAAAAGAGACTTATTAATTGTAAAGTGAGACAATTAAAAATGTTAATGGAAAACTCTGAAGGTGATGAGCCCCATGCGTAGAGAGCCTCCTTTGTTTGTATAACCAGTACGGTATGAGGAAGTAAAATTATGTGTGTAACAATAAGGAAGTATTAAAATGATTTGCATTTTTAGGTTAGTGATTTCTTTCGAAATGCTTTGGATTTTTTAATTAAAAATTGCAATGAAATGCTTTGCATTTCTAATTTAACAATTAGTGATACTCTTCTAATAATGGTAGGAGAATCATTAACAACGAGATTAGCTAGAGAAAGACTTGAAGCTCTTAAGAAAATATTACCCCTTCGTGATAGAATCCGCGAAAAACTTCAACAGCGGCAATCAATGGCCACCGACTTCACAGAGGATACAGAACAACTCTTCAAACCGGTTGTCAAGGCAACTACAGATGTGAAAACAGCAACTGAACGGGCGATATACGGAGATGTCCCTAAAGAAGGTCCTAGAACAGAGAAGCCTCTTCTCCCTGTGTTGGAGAAAATAGCAAAACGAACTAAACAAACGAAACAAGCTGTACAAATACTTCCAGGTGAAATCGCAGGGGAGATGGAACTACAACGACAGCAAGAACGAGAAGAACGAGAAGAACTACAACGACAGCAAGAACAAGAAGAACAAGAAGAACAAGAAGAAGAACAAGAACAACAACAAGAAGGCGCAGTTTCCACGAAGAGTCGTGTTGCCTTTATAGATAAAATCAAACCTAATATTGTATTACATATACAAGAATCTCAATTTGAAAAACCCAGCGATTACATCACCCTTGGTGAATTTGCTGTCAAGAGTTATAATATAAAAGGGGGAATTCTCAAAGAGGAGTATAAGGATAGTAAAATAAAAGAAGATATCTGGTATGATTGGATATATAAAACGAAGAAGAATATTAAGAATCTTACTGAGAAGAGGAAGGAAGAAGAGTCGTATGTAGACTTTCAGAATGGAATTAAGGAAGCAGTAAAAAAAGCTAAATCAGACCCTGAATTTCTTAGATTACCAAAACCCAGTTCAGAAATAAAAACACAAGATGCAACTGGTATCACTGAAAAAAAAGGCAGTGGTTTAGTTGGAAACTCTAACGTAACATGTCCCGGCAATATTCTCGGTGATATATCACGATTAGAAGTACTTGTAGGTGGAAAACGAGCCGGGAATAACTCAGCAGAAATAATCAATGAAGCAGCTGATATCTGTAGGAGATTATTTCAAGGTGGTATCATGGATATTGCAACATATAGAGATTTCATTGAAGAGTTAGCCGAAAATTCTTCGAATTTCTACGGTTATCATAGCGATTAATGTCACTGGAAATCCTACGGATTTTGCGATTAGATAATTGGAAACACTAGCATTTGGAAAAACACTAGTGTTTTTGTATATAGAAGAATGATCATACATTACAACCATGATAAACCAACTAACGTCTACGTGGTAAACTCACGATTACCAAAATACCGAGTATACTATGGAGATGGTCTCGGTAATACTATAATGGGATTATTTTCAAGAATGGCTCCAAAAGTGGCTCCGTTTGCAAAACAGGCAGCAATGAAAGCAATTGATGTTATCCGAGATAAGGGTATTAACACTGTTGGTGATCTTGCTAGTAAGGCATTTTCAGCCGCTCGGGATAAACTAACAGCGCTAGTGAAATCACGAAGTGATTTTCGACGTAGAAATTCTTCAAAACCTGGAAACACTAGTGTTTCTGGAATGACTTCACTGCCATCTACTGCAGTAATGCCTACACAGGTTAGTAAAATAATAAATAACGCCGTGGATAAAAAATTACAGTCGTTAATGACTAACGCCCAGGATAACATAACAGCAAATATGATAGCCGGAAGTGGTTTTAAGAAGATTCGCCGGAAACGTTAGAAATACAAGTATTTCCAGAAATATTTATTTGAACAGGATTTCCAATTATGATAGTTATTGTAGAAACACTAGTGTTTCTAATATTTGTGTCAGAATCACTTGTGATTCTATTTATTTGAATAGGATGCTCAGTTGTTATGGTTATTGTAGAAATACTAGCATTAGAAATATTTGTGTCAGAATCACTTGTATCAGAAACATTAATGTCAGAATCACTTGTGATTCTACTAACGCTATCTTCATTATCAGATATTTTCATCATCATTATTAAAATACACCCAACTAAATAATTATTTTTATATTATAAAATATTTATTTTTTGCTAATTTTGTTAGATTTTTTAGTGTTTTTATTCATTTTTCTAGTGTTTTTACTCATTTTTCTAGTGTTTTTATGCAATTCATCGACAAAATTTCATGAAAATCGAGGATGAAAACCCAAGGAATTCATTTAGAGAAAATCGATTTTGATCAGATTTTTTATCCTGTGAGGCTAAATATGTTGTTTCATCGAATTTTCGATGTTTTTTTTATTGATTTTGTATTGTTTTTTGGCTAATCCGTCGACATAATTTCATGAAAATCGATTTTCTCTAAATGAATTCCTTGGGTTTTCAATTCAAAATTCCTTCAGAATTCTTTCAGAATTTTTGATTTAGACCATCGGATATATAATAAAAAATGTTCAAACAGAACCCTGATGTTGCATTTGACATGGAAGCCCCAGTACTTAAAGATGAATCTGTACGTGATTATCAATTTTTTGCTTATCACGCAGTGCAACCTGATCTTCGGTCACGAATTGAACTTCAAGTTCATGATACTAGTAAATACTTTTTACCCGCTGAAGCTTTTATTGAAGTCGAAGGTGAACTCGTAAGAGCTGCTGATACTCCTGCGGTACCAGCGCCATATCCAGCTGGTACTCAAGTCGGTTTTGTCAATAATGGTATCATGGCGTTATTTGAAAGTGCAAGATATCTCATTGATGGAAAGGAAATTGAGTCGATAGAACGTGATGTTGATGTAGCAACAACAATAATAGGGCTAGCGAGATATTCCGACGATTATACAAGATCGGCCGGTCCCTCTATGATGTTTGCAAAGGATATTAAAAATACCACTGGGAAAAATCCATTTGTTGTAGGAAGACCAAATGATCGTGCTGGTGCTCCTGCTGGTATCGAGGATATGATTATAAACAATGATCCTAATTTCAATCTAGGAGCTGCAACACGTATGTCAATGTTGGAAGGGGGACGCAGATCATTTTCATGCGCAATTCCACTACATCATATATTTGGATTCTGTAGAAATATCCGAAAAGTTATCTATGGAGCGAAACATACTATAGCGGTTGTGCGAAAGGGTACTGACAATGATGCAATTTGGAGGATTCCAGCAGATGCTGCAAACCCAAATGCTGATGCCGGTAAAGTCGTTTTAACAAAACTATCACTCTGGATGCCAGTGCTGACTCCATCGTTGTCAACAGAACCACGTTTACTATCATTTATGGATCAAGGGGGGAAGAGATTATTAAGTTGGCTAACAATGAGTACAGATGTTGTACAATCAACTGTTAACGGCATATTTACGTGGAACCTGGCATCAAAACAGGGTATTTCAGCTCCACGTCATATATTTATTGCGTTACAGGATACGACGAGAATTGGAAATCAACTCTCCTCCCATATGATATTTGATCGATTAGGTGTTAATGAAGTCTCGCTGAGAATAAACGGACAACAAGAACCATCCGAGGATATACAACTTAATTACGGTCAAAACCATATTGCACGAGTTTATCATCGATTGCTGTCGTATATGGGACGTGATCAAAATGTCGATACTGGTCTACAAATATCACAGTTGGATTTTAGTACTCTTTATCCAATTTATTACTTTTCGTTGGAACATCTTGACTTAATGAGACAGTCCGTCGTTGATATACATTTCCGAGCTCGTGTACTTCGTGGTGCTATCCCTGAATATAGAGCTATTGCTGTTATTCTCAGTGATAAATCAATGCTACTCGAAGGTGTTGGTGGACGAATGAGACTTATTGATGCACCAGTGGAAAATCTTTAATTGAATTTAGAAATGCTTGCATTTCCGATTTAGAATCAATCTGTTTTGTATAATGTCGTATAGTAATATCAATGTTACGTTGACACCTGGTCAGCTAAAAAAATTACAATCCAAATCAGCTAAGCAATGTGGAACCACAATAACGCTGAAACCTAATCAAATGAATGGCGGAGGAAATAAACTATCGCTGACGAAAACTCAAACTAATCATTTTAATAAAGCGCTGAAAGAAAAAAAAGGAGTTCAGGTTACTCTTTCTACGAGCGCGATTAAAAACATGGAAAAGACTGGTGGTATATTCCCGTTGTTAGGGTTGATTCCAGGGTTGATTGCCGCAGCAGCCCCAGCGGTAGCGAAGGCAGCAGCATTAGGAGCTATTGGTACCGCAGCAGGAATGGCGTTGAAAAAGGCAACTGGAAAGGGGTATAAAAAAAAAGGAAAGGGTCTAAGACTACCAGGAACCCCGAGTTCATGGTACAGCGGAAAGGGTCTTCGAATTCCAGGAACGATATAGTTCGGGAATCTGCGATTCCTATGTCCAATTTTGATTTAATTGATACCGCTAAAAAATTAAAAATAAAAAATTTCAGAGGGGTTTTTATGAGAGATCAGTTACCGACACAACCAAATGATGTTGAAACCGGTATTATTAATTTAGATAACAGCGATGGACCTGGAACACATTGGGTTGCTTACGCGATTGATCCACGTGGGATTATTTATTTTGACTCATATGGATTAGCGCCGCCGAAAGAATTTATGCGTTATATTAAAACCCTTCCAATGAAGACTTGGTATTCTACGTTACCAACACAAACAATGCTTGATCCACCAATATGTGGTAATGAAGTATTAAACGTACTTGATGCTATATCCAAAAGATTTTCGAAACCACCTCATATAGTAGTAAATGAGTATACTAGCGGTAGAAACGCTAGCGTTTCTCGGATTAGAAATCCATAAGATTTGAATAATAAAAAGATTTCTATAATAATGATTGATATTTGGGGACGACCTTTATCATCGCTGAAGAAACCTGATAGTGGAGTTGAAACCGTTGATAACAAGGATGTTAAAAAATTAATCGAAGATGAAATATCCGAAATATTAAACCTAGCAAATGTTGATCCTGGTGAAATAGTTGTTTTTCAAGATCGTCAGGGTAAGTTGAAAAGTAGTAATATCTCTCTTAATGATATTTTGGTTAAACAACGAGACGCAGCAGAGGATACTATCGCGTTATTTTCTGATGAGGGTAAACTCAAACCAGGTGTACTTGTTTCAACAATTACGGATAAATTAACAACATACGATAACACGGTGAATTCATTAAAATCGCTTAATGATAAGTATGACGATCATATAGTTGCATTTGATCAGTTTACTGCATTACAAAGAAATATAGTTGACAAAATTGACAAACCCCTGCTAGAATTTTTTGGAAATCCACCAGTAACCACACCAAAACTCACCGTAATAAAAGATTCTATGTTAGAACTAGCAACTCTTCAATCCGAATATGAAAAACACACGAAACTATTTATGACGTTTCGTAAAAACCTCATGGATAAGTTTATTGGGAGCCCATTTGATAAAATTGAAATAACACTTCCCGATATTAAAAAATCCATCGATGAACTTAAAACATTCAACAACGCAATAAGGGATGATGCAATGAGAATGATAAACGTTGTTGAAAAAGTAAAAATTCCTCATAATAAATCTACTGTCATCAACGTAGTATACATGATTCAACACGGATCATATACGTGGACACCTACAGATAACATTTTAAACATAACCGCAACCGTAAAGGGTATTTATCGATTAACAATAATATCACCGATTAAATTTAATATATCATCGTCGAGTTCATCTGAAGTTAACAATAATACGGTATCAACGATAATCGACAAGGATACAATTGAACAATTCAAGATAACAAATGATGATAAAAATCTAGCCAAGGTTTCAGTAACGTGGTACGTAGAATTCGTAGCGGATTTAAGTAAACAGTTAAATTGAAAATACTAGCGCTTTTAAAATAAAATGACTCCATCATCGAATCAGTATCGCTATGATCAAGTCAAAGAGTTTCAAACTAAACTCAGTTCTCTCTGTGAGGAGTATCAAATAAAAATCAAAAAATACAAACGAAGAATAACCACAGTTGATATCACCGTGTACTCGGTGTCAGGAGTAATCACTGCTGCTGGAATAATACTATCTTCGGTTACAATGATTGCTCCGGTCGTAGTTCCAATCGCTATTTCCGCAGTGGCTACAATTGCTGGTATATTAACTGGGATCACAAAAAAACTATCATCGTGTAGCCAGAGTAAACTACATGATTATTTAATTAAATATCATATTGCATCTACCGGTTACTCGCAATTATCCTCGTTGATATCATCGTCGTTGGATGACACAACAATATCAGATAGCGAATTTTCAACTATGGCTCAATTGTATAAATCAACAATGCTGAAATTAGAGCAGAATAATAATAATAATGTTGTCGCAAGAACTACTTCAACAAATAGTAACAAATACAACACCAGTGAAAACAAGCACGATATCAATAACCTCAACACGTCCCGAATTTAGTGTTAATTTTCCAATTCCTGTTCCCGTGAGCGAGATCGCACTAGCAAAACTACGAGTGTATCATAGCTGGCCTAATATTAGATCGGTAGCATTTGGTGGTCAACAACCGAATAATTCCTTGGTATTTGCAAACAAGAATCGTGAAGACGGAACACCAGATTGGCAGGTTGTTTCTATACCAACTGGGTCATATCAAATCGAACAGATCAATGCTGAATTTCAACGCAGAATAAAATCTCTCACCGGAAAAGAATCAAAAATCGCTATAACAGTTCACGAACCAACATTATCATCCGCTATCGAGATAAATACAGAAGGATACGTTGTAGATATTTATCAGAGTTCTATAAGATCAGTGTTAGGATGGCCTGAATTACCACCGGATAACTCGCGAGAAAATTCGAAGGATTTTCCACCCGAACCTAAGAAATCCGATTATATCACCAACAAAATAAAACCCGTCAATGAAGCCAAAAATTATCAAGATTATACCCCCGATAAGTTCATAAATAAAAAAGTTTTTGAATCAATTTATGTTCCTCTCATTAACGGAAATTTCACAGTAATGAATAATGATTTTTCACGACTGCTAATATCTATTAAATCCGGCTCTCTCACCAAGGATGAATTTATCAACGTCGTAGAAACGGGTAATAAAATCATCGACGATATGAAAATATTTCACTCGAAAATTATTCAAGAAGTATTAAATGAAGAGATATTACATGATAAGTTTGCGGATCTATATAAGATTAATAAAACGGAGATTAAAGATTTTAAAATCCCTGGATATAATCCGGATAAACTAAAGAAACAACTTGACGATGCTATTGATATTGGGTTCAAAAGAATCCACGATAATTGGAAAAAATCGAAGAATCCCCCAGCAAATATTCTGAAATATAATAATGATCCAGAAGGCGGCGGTAGACATATTGCTCCGAACAATGTGAATATTTCAACGGTGATTGCACTCAATTTAGTATGTGACGTTATCGAAGGAAATTATCAAATAAATCTCGAACAATCAAATCAAGCTCAGCAAGGATATATTTTATATTCATTTGCACCAACGGCTCCTCCAGGATTTCTAATTATTGAAGACCCAACTAATCTAGTCTATATGCGATGTCATAATAATTTGTTAACGAGAATTAATTTCAAACTCACTGACCAATCTAATAATCTGATTGATTTACGAGGTGAGGTTTTACAAATTAGTTTATTTGTGAAATCTTAAGGACTTGATCAAATATTTAGTTAGCGCATTAGCAGCCGAGGAGGTGAACGTCAACTAAATGGCGTCTTTTTTTTTTAATTTTATTTTGATGAATGGAGGCTTATATTAAGCATTTTCGAGAAAGCCTCAGTTTGCTAAATCGACACCTGTAAAAGTTGGTCTGTTCACATTCTCTGCATTTTGTTAGATATTTTCGGTTTCCGTAGAAGCCTTATTTTTGCTTGAAAACTTGGTCTGTTCACCCTCCCTGCTGCTTGATGACATCATTGTTTTTGGGAAAAACTTTGAGGAACACAATACAAAATGCTGGATTAAAATTGAAGCCAGATAAATGTCATGTACTACAAAAGGAGGTGGCATTTTTGGGCCATATTGTTAGCAAGGAAGGAGTAAAACCATGCCCTAGGAACATCATGAAAATACTAGAATGGCCAACACCTGCAAATGTAACAGAGGTACGACAAATATTAGGGATGGGAAGTTATTATCGGCGTTTTGTGAAACATTTTTCCAAGATTGTACACCCTTTGGTGGAATTGACACGCAAGGGGAAATCTTTTCAGTGGACACCATTATGTGATGAAGCATTTGAACATCTAAAGACAGTTCTTACAAGTCCAGATATCATGGCTTATCCTTTATCTCCTTGTGAGTTTATTCTTGACACCGATGCCAGTAATGTGGGAATAGGTGCTGTTTTCAGTCAGTACCAAGATGGCAAGGAACGAGTGATAGTCTTTGCCAGTCGATCTTTAAACAGAGCAGAGAAAAACGACTGTGCAACTGACAAGGAACTATTAGCAGTACATTGTTTTGTTGAATATTTTAGACAATACCTTTTGGGCAGAACCTTCAGAATCAGGACAGACCATCAAGCTTTAGTTTGGCTGTTCAAACTGAAAGAACCGAAGGGACGGATAGCTAGATGGATTGAAATCCTATCAGCATATAACTTTACAGTGGAATACCGTCGTGGCACCAAGCATGGCAATGCGGATGCTCTCAGCAGGTGTCCTAATCCACGTGATTGCAACTGTGATGATGTTGATATGATGGAACCTTTGCGCTGTGGACCATGTAGGAAATGTAGGAAAAGAGAAGACAACATGATGGGATATTTCTCAGCAACAAACAGATTGGGTTCTAAACAGGCAGAGGGTCTTCAGATTGTTAATTTAGAAGCAACTACCGATGACCAACAGGTAGCTGACAGCCCGTTCGTTAATGATGTAGAACAAGGGATGGGTTCCAATCAGGCAGAGGGCCCCACTGTCAGGACTGAACAAGAGAGTGAGAATTTAAGAACTGTGAAAACCAGAGCTCAATACAGAATGGATTCACAGGCAAAGTTAGTCCCTGAAAAGGAGAAAGAAGTTCAGTGCAGAAAAGAGAATAAGTCAGATAGTTGGATACCTTGGGCTGGAAACTACAGCATGATGAAACTCCAACAGCTACAAGAAGAAGATGAAGATATAGGTCCTATCATGAAAGCAAAACAAGAAAATAAGCAACAGTCAAGTGCAGCAGTTACTGCTTTGAGTCCAGCAACTCGACATTATTGGTTATTATGGGATATCTTAGAACTGCAGGATGGGGTTCTGTTTAAGAAGTTCATTAAGAAAGATGGCACTGGAGAACATTTACAGTTAATTGTTCCTTGGGTACTGAGGAAGGATATAATGTTTCAGATGCATGACTCTGTGTTATCTGGACACTTAGGAATAAAGAAGACGCGTGAGAAAACCCTTCAAAGATTCTACTGGTTTGAAATGCGGGAAGACAAATGTGATATTTGTGCTGCAAATAAAAAGCCCAACAAGAACCCAAGAGCACCAATGGGTAACATGGCAGTTGGAGCACCCTTGGATAGGTTGGCAACATATATTTTGGGGCCTTTACCTCAGACACCTAGGAGAAACCAGTACATTTTGGTTGCAACTGATCATTTTACCAAATGGGTCGAAATATTTGCGGTACCTGACCAGACTGCTGAAACATGTGCACAGAAAATACTGGAGGAGGTTAATAGCAGATTTGGATGCCCTTTGACCATACATTCTGATCAAGGTCGGAACTATGAAAGTGAAATGTTCATAAAGTTATGCCAGATGTTAGAAATACGGAAAACTAGAACAAGTGTTAGAAATCCAAGATGTAATGGCCTAGTAGAGAGGTTCAACCATACTCTTCTAAATATGATTAAAGCCTATTTAAAGGGAGAGCAAGAGAACTGGGATTTGCACCTAGGTTGTTTAACGGCTGCTTATCGAGCAACACCACACGAGTCCACAAGCTTAACAACAAACTTACTGATGCTAGGAAGTGAAGTAAGGTTGCCTGTAGAACTTGCATTTGTATATGTGCAGTACCAGACAAGAGGAAATTTCACAAGTTATGGTGAGTATGTTGATCTGATTAGAGATAGGATACATTATGCTCATCAGGTAGCCAGAAAACATTTACAGTCTGCAGCAAGACACCAGAAAGACTTGTATGATGCCAAGTTGTCACAGAGTTCTTACCAGCCAGGAGATTTAGTGTGGTTAATAGCTGATGGTAGGAAGATAGATGTGTCACCCAAATTGCAGAACATGTTTGATGGACCATATGTTGTCAAGCGGAATATAAGTTGTTTAAATTATCTGATACAGCTGGATCCATGTGCACTCTTAAAAGGGACCACTGTGTATTTGTGTCTAATTTCAATGGGTAATTCGTTCCACGTCGCCGGGCCCTGGTGTGCAAACGAACGTTGTCCATATGACTTTGTTTTCACCTTGGGAACAATGAGTATACGATTATCAGACGAAGAGCGTAAGGATCTAGCTGGTGTATACACATGGGTGAGGCTGGATAGGTATGTTGGAGTCTGTCATTGACACATAGCACAGAGAACAAATTTTGTGTTTGATTCTGTGTCGAATTGATAGCCAATGTGGGGTACAGAGCAGTGGTGAGGTGTGCTCTGATCGAGGTACTCTAAAGATGATCCTGTGACGAACCAGACAGAATTGAGTTACAATAGTCCAGTCTTGAAAGTACTAATGAACACACAAGTATTTTAGTGGCATCAACTGAAAGATATTTACGAATGGAACTGATGCGTCTCAATTCAAGATATGCAGCCTTGCATATGTTCATGACATGTTGGTGCAATGTGAGAGTACTGTCTAGTGTAACGCCTAGGTTCCGTACTGACTGTGAGAATTTAATGTTGGTGCTGCTGATATTTATTGTCTGAGGTACAAGATGTGAATGAGAAAGTCTTTGTGTTGTGATCAGAATAGCCTCAGTTTTATCATCATTCATCTGCAGCTTGTTACATATCATCCATGATTTCACATCAGAAATGCACTTCTCTACTCCATGGATGGTAGCATCAACTTCAATTGGGTATCTAGACTTGTATATTTGGGTGTCATCAGCATACAATTGATGCGACACTGGGTGATGATCTATGACACTTGAGAGCGGCTGAGTATACAGAATGAAGAGAACAGGTCCAAGAACAGATCCCTGTGGAACACCACAACATATATCAACTGGAAACTGGACTGGAGTGTATTCCATTTGCACATATAATTTGTGTCCTGTTAACTAAATAAGACTTGAACCACTGTAAGTCTATATTCTGAATGCCAAATACATGCTGGAGACGGTGAAGTAATATATCATGGTCTATTGTGTCAAATGCTGCACATAAATCCAGGAGAGTGAGGACTGTAATCTTTGCACTATCCAAAGCAGAGAGAATGTCGCTAAATACTTTCAGAAGAGTAGTTTCCGTACTGTGGCAATGGCGATATGCAGACTGTACATTGCTAAAAAGTCAGTTTGCATTCAAATGAGATACAAGTTGAGTTAGAACAATCTTTTCTAAGATTTTTTTTATATGAATGGGAGATTAGAAACTGGGCGGTTGTTCTTTAAATCATTATGGTCCAGTGTTGGTTTCTTCAGCAGTGGCTTTACGATGGCTGTTTTGAAAAATGATGGGAATTCCCATGATGAGAGAGAGATATTAATAACATCAGTTAGTGAAGGCAATATTGGGTCTAAGCACTCAAGCAGCAGTGATGTCGGAATTATATCAAGTTCACAAGACTTTGGTGCACTTTTCATCACGATTGTCCGTATTAAATCAATAGAAACAGGTTCAAATGCTCCTTTATGGTTGTCGCTGAAATTCTGCATCATAACTGTATGGTGACGAATCAGTTAAAATTGTGATGTCAAGCGAATCTCTAATGGTTTGTACTTTGTCATCGAAGAAATTTGCAAATTGGTCTGGTAGGTCTAGTGGAGAGAAGGTTGTTGGAAGTGGTGTACATTTGTTCCTTGACATTAGTTTGTTAGTTATCTCGAAGAGCTCTTTGCAGCTGGAACTCTCCGTAATCTTAGTACTGTAGTTGGATGATTTGGCTAAATGGGCTATGTTTGTGACGTTGTTCTTAGCGGCTTCGTAGATTTGTTTATGAATAGTTAGTCTGGTGGAAAACCAAAGTCTCTCTGCTTTTCGGCGATGTCTTTAATCAGTGCAAAGCTGGTCCCTAACACTTCTATACCATGGAAAACACTTTTTTTTTATTACTACTCCGCATTTGGTGGCTGGGGCTTGTTTTTCAAGCAATGAACGCAGGCAGTCATCAAGTTTTTCCGCTGTTGGATGTAAGAAAGTTGTTAGGTTTTCTTGGATGTCATGCATGAATTTGGTTCTATTTATCATACGGAGGTTTCTCTTAGTAGTAAATAGAGGTGGAGGGTTAGGGACTAATACGTCGAGATGGCATACAATGCAGAAGTGATCCGATGCAAGTTCGTGGGATACAAAGGTGGATTGCAAAATATTATCATCAGGTCTATAAAGAAACCAGTCTAAAATGTGACCAAGTTTATGGGTAGGCTGGTTAACTGAGTGTTTAAGATTGAAAACTTGGATGGAATCTAGGAGTTCTGACTTGCATGGTTGACCAGGACAGTCAAAGTGAAAGATGAAATCTCCAAGAATAATTAGGTTGCCACCTATCGAATTTCCATACTCTAGAAGATTTGGAAACTGCTCCAAAAAGAGAGATTCAGTCAGCTTGTTTTTTTCAACTAGGAGAAGGACGGTAGAGACAGAAAAAAATGGACTGACCTTTGTTCCAGTGTGAGCGTTGTTTGGACTAGTTCAAACGATGTGTGGCAGAAATTGAAGGTTGTGGTGTACTTAAGGCATTTGATCATTGAATTCTTTGTAATTACAGCAATTCCACCTCCGCGAGAGTAACCAAGTTTCTTTCAGGAAGAAGACGTCAATATTCTGGTCGTTGATAAAATTAACAATTTCTGTGCGCTTTTCCGGTGATCCTACTGATTGAGCGTTGAATAATGCAATACGTAGTGGTATCCCTGGGACAGTTGACACACTGCGGTTGACGATTTAAGAGGAATTTGAACCAGGTTATTAAAATTAACGGCAGAATTTTTAAGCTGTTTATCCGTTACGGAAGAAAGGGAGATAACTGGAATTCTTCTTCCTGTTCTACGCCGGCCAGCTTTGAAAGAACGTTTCTTTTTTCGCTTCCGTTTACATTTAAGAAATGATGAATTAATTCCCAGTTGGTTTAGTCTTGAGCACAATGTAGTATCTAGAACCAAGGTGTGGTCATTTAATCCAATTAATGAGGGTCCGTCGTATTGTATGTGGTCACGTGACAGCGGTTTATTCAAAAACAAATGACGTCTTAACATTGGGACAAAACAGCTGAGAAAAATTATAATTGTTTTCGTTTCCAAAACAAGAAGATGAATTAACAAATACGAACGGAACAGCCAATGCATGATGAAAGACAATTATGTAGACAATGATAGAGAACAAGCACAAATGTCATAAATATAGCGCAAAATCGGAAGAGCCTATCTCGTGCAGTTAAGCGACGGGGGCCATCTTTCCGGAAATAGACATTATACATAATGAAAATATTAGTAAAACTGTTTATCTCTATTTCTTCATGAAATGTTTTAGATATTTATTAATAGAGATATACGTATCTTTAAGATCCAGTTTTATGTATTTGTATGCATTTAAATGTCATTGGCCTGTGCTGTATATCCCTATTTCCATGTCGAGTTAAAGAATGAGACAAATAGGTTAAAAATATGAGCTATGACGTAATCTTGTTTATGTCATGTTGTTTATATTCAATGACGTAAACAATGTTGAATTCAGTTTGAATACAATCTGATGAAACAATAAAGCGAAACCGGTCACACATTCTGCAACATTTTATACAAGTTCGCATTCAACAATATTGCTTTAGCGGGTAAGAAATATCTACATGTATCCTGAACTTGAAGTTCAATTCTTCCTCGTTTAGTTGGTTGTATTGCGTTATAAGTATAAAATTGATAATTACGCACATATTCATCTTTGAGAGCCGGTGCATCCATATAGTACTGTTATAGGTATACGTTTAAACATTTTGTTATTTATTTCTCGATCTAATTCGTGATCTCGCTGACCTTGTCAAACCATTTCCTGAAATTAATTTTGCAGTACTATTTCTTTGTAATTCATTAGACCCTTGATTCATTAAATCTACTAATTTTTTTTTATCTTATCCAGACATTGAAAGATTATTTTCAAAGTTGGCAGGTCATTAATACATTTCCAATTTAGAGCTTACCAAAGGATAATGGCAGGTAATAATCGTTGATCATGCTCGCGAGTTAACGTCATTCGTGACTCTCAAAGTTTACACGCACGCACGCACGCACACGCACGCACGCACGCACGCACGCACACACACACACACACACACACACACACACACACACACACACACACACACATACATACATACATACATACATACATACATACATACATACATACGTGAGTGTTGTTTGTTATTATTTGACCGCATATTCTTTTGAGGGGTTTGTTTCCAACGGTACGTTTAGGGTCCAATAATAATTTTATTATCAAATGTAAGGCCACATCCATCTGCTAATATACAAAAGTCATAATAAACAATACACACAAGTGAGACAAAAAGGTCCATATTTTTGGGTAGCTATGTTAAAACAACGCAAACGTATAGTATTCAATTGACCTGATGAGTCAATGGTACTTCATAGCAAATTAGGTTTATGCAACTCCACCCCAAATTTATACCTGTATTATTCGCGCCTGAAGGCCATTTTTGATATCAGGTGATGCTCATAGTGCAAGCACATGCCATATTCCCCCAGTAGTAATTACAAAAAGAACATTGTGTACTAAATAACTTGATGCAAATCAAGACTAGTTACCTTCCAAGCCGATTGCATATATTTTACTTGTTTGGAACCCACGTGTCTGCTGCTATGGGTGACTAACTCAACTTCCTTGCAAACTAAGGATATTTCACTGTCTACGTACTGCAAAGTAACTAGAATAAAAATGAAAACAAAACAAAAACTACCCCATGTCACCTTAACAATTATTGGCTATATCTTGCCAAGAAAATGGGAGCTAAGTGCCTTCTCAAGGACTTAGGGGGACAGCCAGAGAGTGGATTCGAAACCACGACTGTTGTATTACGAGTTCAACACTGCCAACTTAGCTACCACGTTGTTTCGGAGACTCGCATACCTCTAAAAAAACATTTTGATTTGTAATTTATCTAAATTTACTTTCCACTAAGTGCTAGATGCCTGTGACATCCTAATCAGGTAGACAATTTATTGTCCCTGACCCACCCTCATTATTTTTTGTTTTCTTATCTCCCTTTCAAAGCCATTGCATCGACTATGGTGAGAGTACGAATGAATAAATAAACCTTCACTGATCGAATGCAGTACATCGCCGTATCTGATAAGAATTAAAAACTATCAATTGATAATTAAGTCATATCATTCAATGTATGAACCTCAGTGGGGACTGATATTGAATGAACAAAATATATGTACTTCACAGGCATTTATCCATGCCATCTTACTCGAATTTGCATGTATTAATTGTCTCGTTTCTTCTGCATGCTATATCGTTATAAAGGACATCCTAACCATAATCAACATGTACGAAGTAACCAAAGCAAATCAAACATATCAATGACCTTATCAAAACGAATGAGCCGAGATATACATAGTCATTTGTCCTCTTTCAATAGTAAATAGATAGCCAGAGTCATTTATATTCTATAAGTGGCAAGCACTCATGTTCTTATTTAACTTATATATTATGATTGGTGTGGCCACGGCCACAACGTTGGTATACAAAGTCAGTGTGAGTCAAAAGGTATTGGGACGTCAATGCTAAACACTTTGCATGATGTATGTCTTATGCAGGCCTGAACGCGAGGCAGAATTCCGAATCCTTGGCCGTGAAGCAATGACTGTGCACAACATTTAGTGTTTTACAGGTATGGGCTATATCTTCTATATCATACACACTAGATCTCAAAGTCTGTGTAGGTTTACTTAGCTAACTTATACTTATCTAATTATAAGATTAAGTGTGTGATATATACGTAGTATTCGTCTGTTTAATGCATCGAACTACTTATATAGTGTATTTTATAGTCATCAGTACTTATCTTTCCCCACCATTATACTACGTTCATACAATATATGTTCTGACATATTTCATAACAGGGTATTGTTTACGTGTATCTTTTTTCAGTTTTATTTATTCCTTATACTCGCCTCCCCAATTGGCTATTGAGGAGACAGCTACGTATTTTGAACATATATAAGGACATTCTTCAGGATTGAAGTGGAAACAGTTGCATTTTCACGAATGACGTGGAAAGATTGTATTCTCACGAGTGAAGTGGAAGATTGTATTCTCACGAATGAAGTGAAAGATTGTATTCTCACGAGTGAAGTGAAAACATTGTATTCTCACGAGTGAAGTGAAAACATTGTATTATTATCAGTAGTGTTTCTTGTCTTTATATTAATATATTTTTTAAATCCTTCGACTCTTATTCTGCATTAATGCAATTACTGCATCGATAAAATAA
This sequence comes from Unio delphinus, assembly GCA_029339505.1. NCBI lineage: Eukaryota > Metazoa > Mollusca > Bivalvia > Unionida > Unionidae > Unio > Unio delphinus. The sequence goes on along the minus strand of JAQISU010000106.1, from coordinate 7,878,781 downwards.
ATTCTAAATTTTTTGGAATAATTTTGGGTCGAGATGTTTCCAAATTGTTGTTGTTGTTATGGGGTTTAATGCCATTTTCAACACAGGATAGGCTGTACATGGCGACCAGCGTAAATGGTGGACGAATAACCCGGGAATGCCCGGAAAAAACCAACCACCCTCTCATCAGCTTGAGTATGTTGTCAAAATAACGACTGCTTTCACACAAAAAAAGTTTTTTTCGCAAACACATTTTGTGATTGATATTTTTGGGGATGGGGTGGGCATAATCTAGAAACATCCCAGCGGTGATTGATACTGTTTGGAGCGCGGTACTCATAATATAAAAACATCACCGAGCGGTGATTGATACTGTTTGGAGTGCAGTACGCCCAATGTAGAAATATCACCGATCGGTGATTCATACTGTTTAGAGTGTGGTATGCTCAAAGCAGAAATATCACCGAGCGGTGATTGATACTGTTTGGAGTGCGGCACGCTAAATGTAGAAATATCAACGAGCGGTGATGGATCATGTTGGGTAGGCATAAAGTAGAAACATCCCGGGGCGGTTGAGTCTGACAGACTTCAGAGTGAAAATCTATTTAACAAAACATTTTGATGATTGTCTTCTTGCTTGCAAAGTTTGTTGTTCGTTTTAGTATTTTTCTATATCTAACGTAATTACAAGTGACCTTGGCAAGAATGCAGTCTCGTTTGGTTACAAATTGTCACATGATTTTGGTTTGCAATAAACCATTATAAACGCACGACTTACCCATAGTTTTCAAACACAGTTGTAATTCGTGTTAATACTACTAGGTAACAAACTGTATTGCTATATTTAATTACTGGTTTATGTATCTATAGAATGTGTACCCTTTGTTGTACAGTAGTAGTACAAGTACACAATAAATAGTACACGTAGATTGGCATGCCAAAGTTGGCGAAGATGCTCTAAAAGACTGGGATGATCATTGTGGACCTTCTTGCAATAAGCTTACCAATGAAAGATGGAGACGGCTGCTCGAGTTCGCAAACTACAATAACTTGGTACTAGCCAATACCATGGGTCAACAAAACGCCTCACGATGCTGGACATGGCACGCACTAAATACAACCCATCATAACCAGCTCGACTACATACTGGTTCAAAACCGCTACCGATCTGGCATCAATAGAGCAAAAAAAGAACGTTTCCAGGTGCTGATCTTGGGAGTGATCACGACGTCGTCATTATGAACGTCCGAGTGAGGCTGAAAAAAGTTAACAAGCCAAAGGAAATCAGGTTCAAATTCAATTTGGAGCAACTGAAGGACACTAAAATCTGCAAGTCATTCCAATCCACAATTGGAGGAAATTTTGCTCCACTCCTGGTGATAGATATGATGTTAAAGTGATGACAGATACGTTAAACACGGTCATGACAACAGCTGCCAAGGACATCATTGGCCTCCATCGCTAAAAGACAAGGCCATGGGTTACAGAAGCGATTCTGAATCTGTGTGATGCCCGAAGAGACCTAAAACACAACAGACAACAACAGGGGCAATAGCGTACCGAGAACGAAACAAGAATATCAGAATAAACTTGAAGAAAGCAAAAAAAGATTGGAGCAGAGATAAAGAATAAGAACAAAAACGAATTCAAAATTGTGAAATACATCACTAGACAGAAGCAACCATGAGTCAGTACCATTCAAGATGAAAATGGAAAATGTCTCACAGAAGCTTATAACATTGCAGAAAGATGGACTGAGTATTGTAAAGAACTCTACATCCATCCATCCACAGGGGACCAGAGGTGCTTGAAGTTCCAAACTCCACAAATGATGATAATTTCCCCATTCTCAAAGAAGAGTTGGAGTCAGCAATAAAAACACTTGAAGAATGGAAAGGCAGCTTGTGAAGACAACATCCCAGCTGAACTTATCAAGAATGGTAGGGAATCAGTGATAAAACTACTAACAAAAATCTGCAACAAGATCTGGCAAACAGGCGAGTGGCCAACACATTGGACCTAGTCACTAAAAATAAAACTCCCCAAGAAAGGCCATCTCCAGCTTTGCAAAAGTTACAGAACTATCAGTTTGATCAGCCATGCAAGTAAGGTGATGCTGAAGATCATCTTGAACAGACTGAACCCACAAGCAGAAGAAATAATCGCTGAAGAACAGACAGGATTCCGGAGTGGAAGAAGCACAGCAGAACACATATTCAGTCTTAGTAAAGTCAGAGAACAGGAACTGGAAATAGTTCGCCAGTTAAAATATATTGGTTCCATAATCACTGCAGAGGGATTAAGAGGACAAGTTTGGCACGAGTAGCACAAACAACGGCAACTATGTCAAAGCTACGACCCATATGGAGATACAAGAATATCTGTCTGAAAACCAAAATCAGACTATTGAGATAACTAGTCATCTCAATCTTTTTTGTGCTAATGTGATGTCTGGACCCTGACAGCAGAATTACAACGAGGAATCTGGGCACTTGAAATGAGATGCTACAGAACCATCCTGGGCATCTCTTACATGGACCACATCACACATTAAGAAGTGCACAACACCATCAGGCACAAAATAGGCCATTATGAAGACCTCGTCACCACTGTCAAAAAGAGAAAGCTGAAATGGTATGACCATATTACTAGAGTTAACAGTCTATCCACAGCAGTACTGCAGGGCAGCGTCCAAGGTGGCAGAAGGAGAGGTAGACAGAGAAAGCAGTGGACTAACATCACAGAATGGACCAGAAAAAGTTTTGCGGAGACACAGGCATTGGCACATGATACAAGTGGAGGGAACTGGTCATATGTTCAGCAGCACAATGCACCAACGACCACACTAGGTCAAGAGATTGATAATAATAATAATAATAATAATAATAATAATAATAATAATAATAATAAAAATAATAATAATAATAATAATACAATAAATAGTACAGGTATATAATAAATAGTACGGGTATACAATAACTAGTAAAGGCCTACATTAAATAGCACAGGTGTATTATTCTGTATGGGTAACAAATAGTAACATGTTATGCAAGTTCAGTCACTGAGAGTTTCCATGATTCCAGTAGAAAGTAAATAAAAAATAAAAAGCATCTTTGAATTTTTTCACCTTAATAGATACTCACATTCAAAAGATCTGATTGAAGAGCTGGTTACAAGATTAAGACTGGCCATTGGGCAAATATGGGAAAAGATAACGTAGTCATCATTTTTAACAATGCCAGCAAGGTGTTTTACCCCGGGCAGATTGTGGATGGGAACGTGCAACTGACAGTCGTGGAATCGCTGAAAACGAGAGGTAAAAGAGTTCCTGCGTTTTAAAAAAAAATTAAGAAAAAGACATAGCAAATATGAAACAAAAAAATTGGATATATACGCAGAAATGTATATCAGCGTTAATATGATTAAATGCATTATTTACATGGATATAAGGATTCAAAGAACTATTTACATAGATATTATGATTCGATGTATTATTTACATGGTATTAGGATTCAATGTATTATTACCATGGATATTAGGATTCAATGTATTATTACCATAGATATTAGGATTCAATGTATTATTACCATGGATATTAGGATTCAATGTATTATTACCATGGATATTAGGATTCAATGTATTATTACCATGGATATTAGGATTCAATGTATATTTACATGGTATTAGGATTCAATGTATTATTACCATGGGTATTAGGATTCAATGTATTATTACCATGGATATAAGGATTCAATGTATTATTTCCATGGGTATTAGGATTCAAATTATTATTTATATAAGTATTAGGATTCAAAGTATTATTTACATCTTATTAGGATTCAATGTATTATTTCCATGGATATTAGGATTCAATGTATTATTACCATGGATATTAGGATTCAATGTATATTTACATGGGTATTGGGATTCAATGTATTATTTACACGGTATTATAACTCAATGTATTATTTACATGTGTATTAGGATTCTAATTTTTATTTACATAAGTATTAGGATGCAATGTATTATTTCCATGGGTATTAGAATTCAATGTGTTATTTACAATTTTAAATTGAATCATTAGGATTCTCGTTTATAATTTAATTCTGTGAAATGGCCTGATATCATTTATATCTGCCACTGATAACTGGATTGGTGTGATATAAACTTTATGGTAGATTAGGAATATATATATATATATATATATATATATATATATATATATATATATATATATATATATATATATATATATATGAATCGTATTTGTTTTATAATAAAGTTTTGCTTTGATTAATACACTTATTTGTTTGTTTGCCACAATAGTTTCTTTCTGTAACGAGAAGAACAACACATTTACTTAAGTCAATACAGTTCTCTGAAACGTAGTTTCTTTTTGTAGAATGTTCAGCTTCAAAGTTCAATAACTGTAGTTGAACGAAAATTAAAAATTCATTTGTGAATAAATGAGTTCCGATGAGAGTACGAAACTTGTTATAAAAAGGAGAAACATTTACACAAACCGCATGTTTCAAATTGAACGTCCTTAAGCTATTTTAATTCGAATCAAAAATGTAATCTAAAGAGATCTTCCGTTGCAAAGGTAAGAGTTGATATCATCATCTGCAGTTTAGTTTTAAAGACAGATCATATCATATTTTCTCTTGTGCGTTTCTTTTAGAGATACGATTGACCTTTACTGGTGATGCTAATGTAAGATGGACAGAAACTAGAGGCACAAATCATGGGACGGTCACAGTAGCATATAGCAGCCATGAAAACTATTTTAACACAACCGTACCTTTGCTGCAAAAACGTGAGCGAGAGAGAGAGAGAGAGAGAGAGAGAGAGAGAGAGAGAGAGAGAGAGAGAGAGAGAGAGAGAAGAGGAGAGTGTCCCTATTTTGTGTCAGCAATTTTATAACAATAAGAGTGTACAGTCTCGTTATTATTAATGTTAGCAGTTCAATCTTTCGGTCAGTATGAACCAATAAGTACATAAAAATATTGAGCTTGTTCAACACCATTTGGACACCTAATTATTAAGTTGATAACGACTGATTGACTAAACTGCAGCTAATTATTAAACGTATGGTGCTCTAGACACCTACATTCATTCCTCTACAGTTTTTATTTCAGTTTTATTTGAATATCTCACATTTAATAGTTTCATTTTACTGAATAAACAAACATTAACTTCATTCTAACTTCACAATTACCTAATAATAATAATAATAATAATAATAATAATAATAATAATAATAATAATAATAATAAATATGTCTTAATATTTCAGAGGCAAATCAGTCGGTGGATATTATTTTGCCGCAAGGTGTGTACAGCTACCCGTTCAAATTTCAGCTACCGCTAAATATTCCGTCCTCGTACGAGGCCGTGATAGGACGCGTGCGTTACGCTGTAGTAGTGACGGTAGAGAAACCGTGGGCCTTCAATCTTGTGACCATGGGTCCTTTCACTGTTGTAGCACTGTTGGACTTAAATAAGCTGCCAAACGTTGCTGTAAGTACCATGGATTTTTTTTTCTATATTCAGTCTCCAATACTCTTTCACGACGATTTTTCAGATCATTGTCTATGTAAGGTTTCCTCTTTACATTATTTGGCAAGTGATTCGAGGCTTTGCGTATTGTTTTGACTGTGTTAAGCAAATCTTATTAAAGGGCTCTGCAAGCGTAATATATCTGGTTTTTTCTCGAGCCAAGATCCTTGTCAAAGATTAAATGTAAATAACACAAAATGTGAATGTCTTATACACAGAAGAGCACCCCATTTGCTCGATATAAAATTCAGTTGACGCTAAATTGTTTAAGATGGAAATGTAAAATCCATTCATAATATATGTTCCATAATGGACAAAAAAAAGCATTATAAATGACAGCCAGATGACTACTAATATAACATGGATGGTTATTTAGAGAGAATAATAGCTTGAAAATTAGCGTATATTATCATAGATAAATACACATCTTCATTGTTGAAATTTGATATAATGATATAGAACGTCATGCACAGATCTCAAAAAGCGTTTTCAGTCGCGGAAGATAAATGTATCTTTCTTCCTGTGAGTTGTATAAGAAAACGATAAGAGTTTTCAATCTGCAATTTTCAGAACGGAGGGACTGTTGCAGACGAGAAAACGTTATGTTGTCTATGTTGCAAGAGCGGGCCAATCAGAGCTACACTTACTACCGATCGTCTGGGGTACGTACCTGGGGAAGCCATCAAGTTTAGGGCGGAGATTACTAATCTCAGCAACCGGCAGATGGAATGCTCGAAGGCACAGTTTGTCATGGTTAATAATTTACCTCTCTTGGTACCATTGTGTGTGTGTATGTGTGTGCGTGTGTGTGTGTGTATGTGTGAGAGAGAGAGAGAGAGAGAGAGAGAGAGAGAGAGAGAGAGAGAGAGAGAGAGAGAGAGAGAGAGAGAGAGAGAGAGAGAGAGAGAGAGAGAGAGAGAGATTTGACAATATATTTTACTACGTCGTATACCTTACTGATGCTGCGCTATGTGAATGTTCGCATTTTGCGGCCCTTTCCTATGCTATCATTAGTAATTTTAAGAAAAGAGACTTTTGAAGAAAAGGCAAAACAATAATTTGCATCTTGCAAAATTCACGTAAACCACAAACTTGTACCGACGTCCGTTTTCTTCTGACTGGAGCATTAATTTTAATTCATTATCTAGTATGTTTTTAATATACATCAGATATCAACCTGCGTGCGTATCATAAATACGACCAACACTTCTCTTTGCTCTCTAATTATGCTAAAATAATTGTCATATTGCCATTTAAATTTTATATAACTCCACAATACCTTGTATGTATATTTCAGAAAGTGCAATATCATGCGCGAGGTAAAACCAGAACAGTAATGAATGTGTTGGCTGAATTAACAAGGCCGCCTATACCAGCAAGGAATTCCGATGTCTGGGATGGTTACAAACTTCATGTACCTCCTGTACCGCCATCTTTTCTGACTGGCTGCACAATAATTGATATTCAATACTACGTAATGGTAAGTACTCACATAGTGCTTTACAGTTACACAGTATAGACAAACTTCATTATTACTGATAGAGTCCGAAGCTTTTTTGACATGAGCTTGATCCTAACCAAACTTCGTCTTGTTTACCTATAAGCATTTGCAATCTATGTACAAATCTGATGACTGCTTATCAATAATACACACCACTATGAATATCATCATTTCGTAGTCAGCCGATGAGATCAATATCGTCGATTAGTAGCATCATATTGCACATAATATCTTTGCGTTTAATGGGTTGTTTATCCTCTTTCCCCAGGTACAGTGATAAATAACCGCAGCAATTAAATAACAAGAATATATGATAATCCATAATATATCACGATATGTTTTTAAAGTACGTGTTTTTTTTTATTCGGACTATCAAAATTTCGATTCATCTAATCATTCCGTCATAACCACTCTGGTGGCCATCAATATTACAACTTCGTGAAAATCTGCTGAATACATAAAAAAATATTGAAACTCTTTCTGTGCATTTATTGTTTTCAAGCGCTTTAAAATAATAAAGTCTTTTAGTCGTGAATTGTCTCGTTTTTCTGTTCCAATTGCAAAGTAACAATTTGAAGAAACACATTTCACATTTAAAAATGATTGATTGTTCCATGCAACGTTTCACCACGAAGATTCTACAAACAAATGGGAAAGAGACAACATTTTAAAGTCAGTTTTAGAAAATATAGATCTCTATGAGATACATTATATATTTAATGACGCGGGACATGGTATCGATATAATTTGCTCATATAGCAGCTCAAAAGTGTGCGCGCAAAGTTTCATGTGACAAATTATTTTATTTCAGATTATTGTGGACCCATCTGGCCCATCATTTGACCTTAACGTACCCATTGAGGTGACCATTGGTAGTATCCCCCTTGTAACGGTGGCTCAGATGTATGGGATTCCCTCTACAGAGAATGTCTACGGTGTGGTCGGGCATGGAATGTTACCACCGTCTGAACAATTTCCAGACAATGTTCGTAAGTACAGGCTAAGTATCCCTGTTGGTTTTATGCAAGAAGTTTGGACCTAAATATTCTACCTGAAATTTACAGTTTTTTTAATCATATGTGATATAACCTATTATTAGTCTAAGTTACATATATGCATCCAAAAGCTATGATAGCCAATCCAAAATAATGATGAACGTGATTGTAATGTTTTCTGTACACTTTGGCACGCTTTCACCTTAATAAAGTTATAATTGTCATTCAATTGTCTTTACATATTATCTCGCAGTTGTGATTGAGTAGGTGCTATATCCGTCGCTTCGTGTTTTACCTGACAACCTGTCGCACATCGTCGCAAAACTCCACCTTGGAAGCTTATGCTAATGCTCGCTTCGATTTGGGTCGAAGATCTCCTCCACGGTAAAGGCATGCTTATCGCCATCATGCTTTACGGCTACGCCTTACCCACGTCGTCTTGTATCTGAGGAAATATCCTGATAGTATTCTTAATGATAGTATTTGACCAGACAACCTATTCTTTGTCGTTTGCAATGCTCCAAGTCGTAAGCTTCCTTCAAATGATCTGTTTTGACCTGGAGGTCAGACTTTGTTCAGTCCTTTGGAAAGCGTAGTATACTTAAACATGGATATTATGCCTTTCTCTTGTGTCGTGATGATATCGTTTGCACACATTTTTCAAAGCTATCGACATCCTTGCAGTAAAAAGAAAAGCAGATCAATTTGACCTTCTCCATAAGAGCACTGAAGGGTGGCCCGACTAGATGTGTTCCAAAAGCGTGTCTTTCTCTTTCTCATGGGGGTCCACAGCTGAGTAATCAGTGATAATACATAGGACTAGCTCACCCAACAATATACCAAAGAAGCTTAGTAGCCTGTCGTAAAGACGCTCGCCTGAGTGGACTATATAAATTTCGGGACCTGTGTAGACCAAGGCAAGTTACTCGGGACATCGTAAGTATCCTGACAGACATCGAAGTAATAAATAGTGCTAATGGCTGTAAAGCACTGGCAGTGGCATTGTCCCCAACATCCTCAAATTCTCTAGCTAACTATGGCAGTTTGATAGAATCGAATGTATTTAAAATTAATAAAACGCATGCTATCTCCTCCTAGTGCCCTGTGAAATCTTACAAAATATCCTATGACTAATAACATGTATCCTCAAAAGCATCATAAGCAGAAGGTATGCTCACAGAAAATCAATGTACGCTTTCTGAAGCGTCGCCAATCTACTATTGCTCGTTGTGCGGGAGTAGATCGTATCCGTTCAAGGAAGTAAAGATCCAAACCTTAATATGACAGTAATTGCATCAACAATTAACAAAGTAGACTCGTTGGTGTGGAACTCTGTCACCTTTTTCTTGCACCTCACGGTAAAGACAAATGTTGGGTTCAGAATGAGCCAGAAAAATTTCGTCTTCGAAACCACAGAAGAAACCAATGCGAATTTCGATATCACTCGAGGCCGAATCCAACAACAACGTCTACCTTTGTTTATTGACCATAGGAATAGTGGCACATCTGAAACTTGTCCTAATACATCTCGCCATACTAGCAGCTGACAGTTTCTTATCAGTCTCGTGGCTCGCGTAATATTTGTAGTCACACCAGATCCATAAAAACTTCTTCACACTGTTGTTCTTGCATTTATGGTCCACTGAGAAGGGTTTATGAAAAAAGCAACAAAAAAAAAAAAAAAAAAAACAACCTGGGCTAGAGGGGGGGGGGGGGGACTGGGTTAGGGTTGGAAGACGCTGCGTTCCATATAAGATGTCTATGAGCTGCCTTTATTCTAGTTCATTGCCATCGTGATCATTGTAAACATCAAACGTCTAATTTCTTTTTAATCTATAACATAGTCTTATTCTCAATGAATTTCGTTACGTTTGTAACATACCTACATAGATTCATCGTCCTCTTTCATAATTACATTTCAATTTAATATTGCAGCGAAACCAGTGATGGCCGAAAGCGTAATGGGGGGAGTAAATGTGAATGCGGACAACCCTAACGCCGAGTCGTCGCATAACTTTGCCCCAGTCTACACATATTACAACTGGGAAAAACCAGATCCCAACCTCACCTTTCAGATAGCGAAAGAAGAGGGATAGGATTACATAAACATGGAATGAAGTAGGATGTTGAAGGATGGTGAAGGTTGCGATGTGGGTCGTCTTCATTATTGCCTTTGAACCCAAATGAGTTTAATCCTGTCAGCAGCAGAGTTTATTAATGTATTACTTTTAGAGCTAACGATTACAAATATTAGTATGCAGCTTTGGCGTCAGTTGTACTAACACTTGTAATGAAGCAGATGTATGTTGCATCCTATAATCTTTATATATATATATATATATATATATATATATATATATATATATATATATATATATATATATATATATATATATATATATATATATATATATATATATATATATATATATATATATATATATATATATATATATTATTCGCAAGATTTGAAATGACTTTGTTAAACTTTAAGTTCTCCATTATAGATATAAATAATTATTTAAGGAAAATGCATTCAAGATCGGTGACATACATGCAAATAATGAAATTGAAGGTACAAAAGTAGGATATGACGGGATAGATAGAGTTTGGTGTGGACCGACGCGTAACATATCAACTGTAATCGTAATGGAACAAAATATAAAAATGTTTGTACATCTTTTGTGCACATAGCAAATTTCTACAAATTAATCCAGAGACTGGTCACTGCTAACTTTGAAGAAACTTCAAATGTTTTTATTTTTATTTCTATGTAGGCCATCGTATTTCAATGTGTAGACCATCCTATTTCAATGTAAAGTTCATGTCTTCTAGCAAATGTTTCAGTTGTTCTGAATCTGAGTTTCTAAAGGAGTGCTAAATTTAGGGTGTATATTCTATAATTGGGTGAATGTAGTTTAAATGAATTTGCGTCCGGGTTATATTTTGATAAATCATATCTACACCTCCACGGTCCTCCAATACACATGAAGACATAAGGAACGAAAGAATCAATAGAGCCACTCACTGATAAAATAATTCCCAGATGCTTATGTAACAAAATGAATCTTTATACACGGAAATGTAAGGTATGTATTGGCGAAAACGACAAAATCTGTTTTGAATGGATCCAAGTAAACAGTACGAACGTATTTGCAGAAATTCGTCATCTATCTTAAATATTGGCAACATAAAGCTATTTTCCATTGATTTCGAAATTATTCTAAATCGAATGACGTATCAAACAAGTTATAAAAGTTTTGCAAAAGTAAATATCGTTTTCTTAAGTAAGAAGTTGTTAAAGTCATCTGGACCTGAAACGTTGTTGTTTTGGGACGTGGAGAATTATCTATATGTTCTCTCTCAAAGTTAGCTAGATTTGATTCATTGGGTGCTTATGTCCAAGAATATAAATATCTGTCGTCATCATAAGTAGAAGGGATCAAGCAAAATAATTTTAAGTGATTTTGCTTTCGGTATCTGCAGTTATACATTATGTTACCAAGCATTCGGTATCTGCAGTTATACATTATGTTACCAAGCATTCGGTATCAGCGGTTATACATTATGTTACCAAGCATTCGGGATCTGCGGTTATACATTATGTTACCAAGTATTCGGGATCTGCGGTTATACATTATGTTACCAAGCATTCGGTATCTGCGGTTATACATTATGTTACCAAGCATTCGGTATCTGCAGTTATACATTATGTTACCAAGCATTCGGTATCTGCAGTTATACATTATGTTACCAAGCATTCTTGATCTGCGGTTATACATTATGTTACCAAGCATTCGGTATCTGCGGTTATACATTATGTTACCAAGCATTCGGTATCTGCGGTTATACATTATGTTACCAAGCATTCGGTATCTGCGGTTATACATTATGTTACCAAGCATTCGGGATCTGTGGTTATACATTATGTTACCAAGCATTCGGTATCTGCGGTTATACATTATGTTAGCAAGCATTCGGTATCTGCGGTTATACATTATGTTACCAAGCATTCGGTATCTGCGGTTATATATTATGTTAGCAAGCATTCGGTATCTGCGGTTATACATTATGTATAAAGTGCCAAGAAAGTGATATTTATATATATGTGTTTATTAACAGACCTTTAACTTGCCTTCGATATATATATATATATTAACAGACCCTTAACTTGCCTTTGATATCTATTAAAAAGTGTCAAATCCATACTACTCAATTTGATGATTGGAAATTTTGTGGAATATATTTGTTTTAATAAATTAATATTTTGATACAAGATATAAGAACTTTTTAATCTGTATCAAATGGATATGTATGTATGTATGTATGTATGTATGTATGTATGTATGTATGTATGTATGTATGTATGTATGTATGTATGTATGTATTGTTACGTGCTTAGGCTCGAATAAGCAACAACACAGAAAGAGTGAAAACTAACAAGCTTGTAAAACGTTAACAATGATTTTTATTAAGTACAATTATTTTCATAAAATAAATAAACTGACGGTTTTAGAGAATCAAATCCAGCACTAATCCAATATAAAATTCACAAAAATAATCCACTAATGGAATTTGCAAGAGTCCTGCTAAATAAATGTTCTAATAGTTCCAGGTTCGAATCTTGACGATGTAATCCAAAATGGCTGACAATGTCACGTGATGCAGTTCTTGTTTTATTATCATCCAAATGAAATTATGAATTCAGGTTCTTTTCCAAATAATTCGTCTTTCTATGACGAAATGACACAATGTCCAGAACAAGATAAATAAAATTAACACTCAAACATAAATACACAACTTAACTTTAAAAAAACCCAGATTCTACTGAATCTCTCTTCCAGTACAATGATTTAAATACCCGTTTTTAATATGTAAACAAGGGATCACGTGATTTTCTAGAAATTGATAGAAGGTCAGAGGAAGAGTCTACCTTCACCAAGTCACGTAATAATGGAATGATCTTAATATTTCCTACCCCCAAGACCTAAAAATAAAAAGTTGTCCTTGAGATTAACCAATAGATTTAGAAGCTTATAAAGCATTGTCAGGAATTAGGTCAACAAGCCAAGGTTAAAACTTGTTTCCAGTTAGAGTCTAGGTCAGCCTGAATTTACCAGAAAAATCTCCCAATTAATGAATATTAAAGGCAAAATGACAAATTTGGATTTAACATTCAAAAATAAATAATTTAAATCCAATAGACGTAACAGTATGTATGTATGTATGTATGTATGTATGTATGTATGTATGTATGTATGTATGTATGTATGTATGTATGTATGTGTGTGTGTGTGTGTGTGTGTTTGTGTGTGTGTGTGTGTGTGTTTTATTTATTTAAATAAACTGAATGACAGTTTATAAATAATTTACCTCAGTATATAACAATGACATTTATCGTAGGTCATTAAGATAACTTCTTGATTTGCGTACAATCGCATACCACGTCAGCTGATTAATCAAATTGCTAGACTTATTTGCAAGCATTAGTTTCGTTAACAAGAAGACTAGAAAAGGTACGTAGCAACACCTTGAGTGTCTTTACTACTCTACATCGTTGCAAATAACCATTGCCTGTGGCCAAATAAAAGAAATAAATCGAGTCATGTGTTTGTTTTCAACATTTTGGCGTCTTAATTACCTGTACGTTTGCTATAAGCATTATGTCGTGATAGTAAAGACACTTAAGTAGTAGCTGTATATTTTGGACAATTCTCTTATTTGGTTAGCTCAGCTCAGATTTTTCGAACACATCGACAATTCGTATTTAAATATACACATACATATACATAAACATACATATATATATATAGATATATATATATATATATATATATATATATATATATATATATATATATATATATATATATACATAAACATACACACATATATATATATATATATATATATATATATATATATATATATATATATATATAATGCACAAATAAATGAATGTAACATACATATTAGTAGAAACATAAAATACTCATATATTACACATGAAATGCATTCCTATACATAAATACACAAATGCACATACATTAAATATACGAATACAATACACAATAAATATACATAAAATACATAAGCAAATATACACATCCGAAAAGAGATCTTTGTAAAACTTTTATGGTACTTGAAAATCTCCGAAAATATAGTCCTATCTCCAGCAAACAAGCCTAGCTCATTGATGAGTATACTCTGCTTCAAAATTATCTGAACGTAACAACGTGACGGCCCTTCCACATTGTCAATGTCTGTTACAGTTATATTTAAGTATACAATACGTTTATGTTCTTTATTTAATATACGGCTATATTTACCAATTATGTATGACACTAGAGGTGTTAAACGAATCAACTTACAGTATGATACGCATAGTGAATGATATAATTATATATACGTTCATGCATATATAAATACTAAATGGATTTAGGAAATTGTTTATTGTGTAAATATTTAATGGACACGTACTTTATCACTACCGAAAAAACGTACATCTCTTCCTATCTACATGAATACATGCATACTTGATAAATAATTTCCACTATAAGATCATTTTATAAAAAAATACATGCAGACAACTTGGGCACTATCTTATGAATCAACCTACGTATTGCATTTACCCAACCATCCATTCATGCAACATAATTACATAATAGCTACAGTTAATGTTTGTTAACATCAGTATTTTCAAATGGTAATTGTATTTACTGTCTTTTGTCAATGACGTCATTCAGATATTACAATGCCATTTGTTACAATCTAAAATGATTAGAGTATGCTTCTGGCAAAATGTGAAACGTGTTTGTTACTATGAGTGGAGGAGGATGGGGGGGGGGATATAATTCTACGTTTTATATTCTTGGTCGGAGAAGTATCATATACACAAATGTGGAAAAATAATGCACAGCGAATCATATTTCAAACAATAGTCAACATGACTGGTTCGATTAATTTAATCTAGCCAGAGACCTTCACTAGTTTACGAGACTAAATCCATTAACATGTAAATAAACACTAGACAAGTGGTCCCGAGTGGCCGAGTGGTCTAAAGCGCTTTCCGTTACGGATCCCTGCCTTTTCACCTGTCTGCGTGGGTTCGAGTCTCAGATTAGGCCAATGTGGGTATGTAAGAAAGCTTGCCAGTAGCTTCTCGTGGATCGGTCGTTCTTACCGGGCGTTTTGCCGTGTTCTTCTTCTTTCACTAATAGCCGCCATGCATAGCCTATCGTGTGCTGAAAAATGGCGGCAAACCCAACGTCAACAACATCACTACACAAATGTCGGAGATCTATACAGTAGATTATTATGCTAGCCGTCTCTGTTCAGTCAAGACTTGTCTTGAGTTACTATTCAGATTTGTTAACCTTAAACTTATATTAATTTACCTGTTTAGCTCCATTGTCATCTATATCACGATAGTATTGTGATATTCGTCACATTGATTCCCAACGATAATTAGCTATAAACAGGTCACTTGAGTAGCAGTGTGAGATTGATTTCAAGTAATCCTTGTATTTCTACTCATCTGTTGTATCATCTCTCTCTCTCTCTCTCTCTCTCTCTCTCTCTCTCTCTCTCTCTCTCTCTCTCTCTCTCTCTCTCTCTCACACACACACACACACACACACACACACACACGCACACACGCACACACACACACACGCACATCCCCATTACATTTCCTCTTCCTCGCTGACATGTCTTCAGATGTATTCTCCGCTTCACTTTCTCTAGATTCCTTCACCTCCTCCCCCTCCACCTTTCTCTCCACGATAGCACTTCTGTCTCATTCGAGTGTCACGGCTAAAGTCTCAATTCCGTCTCCAATTCTTGAAGACTTTTGACCCAATGGAACCGGAAGTGCTCTGTCCCCTGAAACGTTTCATGTGAAACTCACAACGAGGAAAAAAATCTTTCTCCTTAGACCTCTCATCTTTCACTACACACACCCTCTCATCAGCTAACGGCTAAGGAATTTCTTCGGTCACCCATTCGCTCACATCAAGATACCCATGCCTTCTGGTATGGTAAAACAATCGTCATAACAGAGGAAGGTATATGTTGCTTCTTATACATGGGTCAATCACATGAGTATATATATATTCCTAATCGCGTTATTCTAACCAATATCACAATAATCAGACGCATGTATTTACCATACAACTCATGCAAAGTACACAGATATCCAAATATCCATGTTTTGATATATGCATACGTCCAAAGTAACTAATCCCATGTTTCCAAAGTCACCATTCAAACATGTGTAAATTCCGACAGAACGCACTAAAAATGTACTAATTTACTACAAAGTAAGTTAATATAGAATTACTAAATTGATGCTGACCACACGCTAACAATCTACATATTTCCGCCTCACATGTAATAATTCTCCTCGTATGGCGAAAGCCCATTTCCTACATACGCATGTAAATGAAATAATACAAACAAAATTATCCCAGTGATTAAGTGTACATACGACAATAATTACAATTGTGATGCCGTAATATTCTGTAAAAACCGAGCAAATAACTTATTGACCTTATGAAATCTTTTTGTTTCTATAGAATCTACGTCTAAGATCTTCCGCCAGATTACGAGTGGTTTCTTTCTCGAAATAATCCCTATTGATCTGCAATGCTGGCAGGAGTATACTACATTTACCAAATTACCCTTTCGATTTAGAAAGATGTTTCTCGGGTCTGAATTGTGATCACGCCCTCTATCTCAATTTTTGATTGGATATCGCTGTGGACTGATCCAATTAAATGTAGCGAACAATGTTCCTCTCGGTGTATGTCAACCTCGGAACGGATAAGAACACGTCACGTTCACTCCGTGGAATTTATTTGATCCTTAAACTAACATTTAAAGTATATGTATGACTGCTGCAAAACTGGGATATGGAACGCGAGCGTTACCTTTGCCGACTTAAGTTTCCGGTCTCTGCCTGGTCATGGTAACCTTGCGTTCGAGTTCAACACTAACGCCGTGGAAATCTTTAGAGACTAAACACAAGGCAGCGGTAATATTCCCAAGACAGGTAGATTATAGCTTATACAATGACTTTATGGCTTGGGCTTAGCCAACGTGAAATACCCAAATGGACATTTGTCATTGGAATATACAATCTAAATAACATAAGAGAGAGAGAGAGAGAGAGAGAGAGAGAGAGAGAGAGAGAGAGAGAGAGAGAGAGAGAGAGAGAGAGAGAAAGAGAGAGAGAGAGAGAGAGAGAGAGAAAGAGAGATGGTTGCCATGTGTCGAAACTATGAAACTATGGTTGCGGATTTGTCAAAACTGCAGATAAAACTGTGTGCCTAAATCGGAAATCTGATGTTCTGATGCACCCCGACAATATCTTGGCCTCGCTAGATGCAGTAGTGTTAAAAATGTGTTGGTCAGAATGTAATAGTCTTGAACTACGACACACACACACACACACACACACTCTCTCTCTCTCTCTCTCTCTCTCTCTCTCTCTCTCTCTCTCTCTCTCTCTCTCTCTCTCTCTCTCTCTCTCTCTCTCTCTCTCTCTCTCTCCCCCCCCAGTGGATTGTTTTCATTTTATCACTTTGTCCATGGCTATATATATTATACATCATAAACATTGTATAATCGTGTTGCCCTCGTTGTTGATGTAAAAAAAATAATACGTCAGTATATCATAGATATATTTTCACACAGTTCTAAGCAAACGACGAGGCAAAACGTAGCTCCAGTAGGCGTGGCTCCATTAAAGTATAATTTTCTTTAGTTGATATACGTATCAACTAAAGAAAAAGCAAATTTTTAAGTAAATTATGTTTCTCCGAGAATACTTACCCGATCACATTACTTTAGGGATATAAGCCTGCTACCTCGCGAATCCAGCCCAACCAAAGACGAAAATTCGTCTTTTTGTCTGTTCTATAGACAAAGGGCAATAACTCTTGCCCATTACCTCCCTTTGCCACCCACTAGGTGTTGCCAGTTTTTAAGCTGAGCGGTAAATACCATATGAGGATGCTCGCATGGCGGGGTGGTTGGGAGGGTTTCTTAGTAATGTGATCGGGTAAGTATTCTCGGAAAAACATATTTTACTAAAAAATTTGTTTTCTCCTTTGAATACATTCCCCGATCACATTACTTTAGGAGAATAAGTAATAGGAGGAGGGAATGCGAAGCATCCGACCTCCACTCCGGGTATCCTCGAGGGAATGATGGCAGGATTCCCCCATACGAACGATAACCCGTTCTCCTAAGATCATCAGCAACACAGCCTATTGTCACTTGATAAGTGACTGCTATATACGGGTAAGAAGATAGTTATTGAAATCGTCTTACCTAAACAAAAATGTTTTTTTTTTATACTGGCGAATCCAGCGAAGCTGAGAGGCTGTGCTGCTGCTCTTAAATGGGTCTGGTAGGCATCTGGGCTGCCGACACAGGACCTACCAGATTCAAGGTTTGCCTCTGTGAGGTCATATCTCTGAGATAAAAACTGGAGAAGGTTGACTCCGAATGCCAACTAACCGCGTCTATTATATCTCGGATCGAGACATTGCGGGTAAAGGCAAGGCTTGCCGAGATTGCTCTAATCTCATGAGCTGTAATCTTTCATGAGTCTACTCTGATCTTTTGAGAGCTCAGAGTATGCTGAGCGAATAACCCACTTCAGCCATGAAGCCAGAGCTTGAGGGGTGATATCCCGTTTCCCCCCTTTCACTGGCAGAAAGAGGCGCGTGCGTGTGTCCCTACTCGGCTATGTGCGTTTTAAATAGTGCTTGAGTGCCCGAACAGGGTCTTGCATGGCCGCTGTTCTCGATTGATCTATACAGAAGAGAGCGAGTGAATGACGACTCTCTGATTGCCCATGGACGGCAACCTATTTTTGGCTACAAATCCTGGTTGCGTCAGGAGAACCACCGAACCATCTGATCTGAACTGGAGATAGTTCGGGTCACAGGACAGGGCATGTAACTCGCTCACCCTGCATGCTGAAGCTAAGGCTATCAAGAAACATGTTTTGTATGATAGTAGCTTTAACGAAGTGTGGACTAAAGGCTCAAATTTGTCTGAATTGAGCCATGTTAAAATCCAAGACAGATTCCATATTGGAAACAGGGTGAGTGATTTGGGGTGATTGAAATCAAAATTGGCTAAAAGATCTGACAGGTCTTTGTTCTGCCCTATATCACATCGACCATGATGGCGGAGTGTGTCTGATATCATAGAGCGGTAGCCTTTGATAGTAATTGGAGCCAACTGTTTTTCCTCGAAAAGCCAGAGAAAAAAGTCGGCCAGTTGAGGGATTTAGACACTCCAAGGGACAATATTATTGATACGGCACCAGTCCCTAAAAACCCTCCATTTTCCTTCGTAAGCTTCCAGAGTGGAGGGCCGTCTTGCTCTCGAAATTCTCTCCACAATCGAACTTTTAAATTGTTTGTCTCGCAAGGCTGTCCGGACAAGAGCCAAGCGTGAAGAAGAAGACGGTCCGGGCAGGGGTGGAACACCCATGATCGTGGCTGCTTGAGAAGATTTGGGGTCGCTGGGATCTCCCTGGGTAGATCTATTGCTAGATCGAGTAGATCGGTGACCCAGGACTTGTTCCAGCTGAGAGGGGCAATCAGAATCATCTGACATTTCTGACCCCTTAAACTCTGAATTATTTTCGGTACCAAGACCGTGAGAGGGTAGGCGTATGCCCACAATCCCTCCCAGCTGATTGACAGAGCGTCCACGGCCCAAGCCTCTGGGTCTGGAACCGGGGAGACGAAGGTGGGCAACTTGTGATTCCACCTTGTCGCAAAAAGATCGATCATCGGACGCCCCCAAAGTGTGCAAATCCGAAGAAAGTCAGATTGATGGAATGACCATTCCGTGTGAATGATTTGACCTTTCCTGGATAAAGTGTCGGCCAGGACATTGGGTCTGCCGGGAATGTGTCTGATTTGTACTTTGACGTGGAGGTTTTCGCACCAACGGAGAAACTGCCAGATCAGAATGCACAAGTCTGGGGATTTGGTGCCCCCTTGTTTGAGTAGGTATGAAACTACCACAGAGTTGTCTGACATAATGAGGACAGTTTTCCCTACGAGTTGATCCTTTCAGAAATGCAATGCATTGATGACAGCCTTCATTTCTAAAAGGTTGATGTGCAGAGACCTCTCCCCTGGCTCCCACGTGTCGCTGACGGTAGCGAAGTCCGGCAACAGATGTGCACCCCAACCGTGGGTACTGGCATCTGTACATACCGTTACCTCCGCTTGGGGCATCTCCAGAGGAATCCCCTTGGACAGCCAACTGGGGTTGTGCCACTGACGCAGGAATGATCGTATCTCGGGAGTGATCATTATTGCTTGATCGAGGGGACTTGAAAAGGGGCGCCATTGTGCTAGTAACGTCATTTGCAAGAGGCGCATAGAAAGACGGCCGAGCAGGATTAAGTCCGCCGCTGCACTGAATAATCCGAGGAGTTGCAAGAACTCTCTCGCTGAAACCCACTTCCGGTTTGAAACGGACTCTACGAATTTGACGATCCGGAGAACTCGAACTCGGTGAAGCCGTACTAAATTCAGATCGGTTATAAACTCCATACCCAGATGTACAAAATGCTGGGAGGGGCGGAGATCGGACTTTTCCTAGTTCACGAGAAAGCCGAGATGGTCTAAAAGAGAAAGAAGATCGTTTCTGCCTTTGCACAGAGTAGAACTTACCATATGTTTCTGGAGGACGTCGTCCAGGTACACTGCCGTCCCTGTAGATGACGTCAAGCGGAACAAGGTGACGACGCAACCCATAACCTTGGTAAAAGCCCAAGGGCTGATATTGAGGCCAAAGGGTAGGACCTTGAACTGGTAAACCGTGTCGCGATAAGCAAACCTGAGAAATTTCCGTGATGCACGGTGGATAGGGACGTGAAAATATGCGTCGGTCAGATCGAGACTGACGGCATACTCGTCCCGTCGAATGGAGAGACGGATTGATCGCGCAGTCTCCATCTTGAATTTTGGTGGTAAAATGTATCGGTTGAGGCGACTCAGGTCGATTATCGGTCTCAACTTGCCGGTCTCCTTCCGGATAATAAACAGCCTGGAATAAAACTCCGGGGATTGTGGTTTGTCCACAATCTCCACCGCCCGTTTTTCTATGAGCAATCGTATCTCCTGCTGTAGAAAAGTATCCTTTTCCCTCTCTGTAAAGAGGGGAGAGGATGACAGGGGAGGGGGTTGAATAAATGAAATCCGAAGCCCCTCCGAAATGACCTGGATCACACACTTGTTCTGATGGAATAAAGTGATCCATTGGTCCTGAAAATGCAAGAGGCGACCGCCCACATGAAGGCTGTCCGCGGGCGGGGGGGGGGGGGATAAGTCAACCTGGTTTCTTGTCGCCTCTGTATGGTCACCTCCTAGCTTGTTTAGACGGCTGTCTCCCGGCATAATGCATATTTGTTGGGAAGTATCTCTTGTCCCCGGTCCGCCTAACATTCCTCTGCTGTGGCAGTGGCTGATTTTTTCGAAACTCCTGCAGGGGCTGTGCTGCCAGTTGGAGGGGCAATTCCTTAACTGCCTGCCTCCGAATTTCTTCAATTTTGCCCCCCAAAAGTAAAGGTGACCCAAATGGAATCGTCCTTAAAGACAGCGTATGATGGGGCTTGAGCGACGTGAACCGCAGACATGCGTCACGTCGTACTAGGTCTAGGTTGGCAGAAGTAGTCAGCGCATTGGCCATGGAATGGTGAGCTGCCCTGTTAAGAACCCTAGCTATCCGTGCCGTCGATTCCCAAGCGTGTTCATTTCCAGATTTTTCAGCGATCCGGAAAATGGCTAGGGAGGCTAGGTCTAACAGTGAAGACGTAGCGACTACATTTCGAACCAGCTTGGACGTGGCATGGAACACAGTTTTGTACACATTATAAGACGATGGAGCAGACATGTGAACTGCTGATATATTTTTATCCAGAGCCGGGAACTCAGTACTGAAGGCGTCGGAGTGAGTTTAGTACCAGCGACTTAAGAACGACGCTGGTACTTGGCTTTCGGAAAAGAACGCCTTAGTATTTCCTGGATCCCCTCTACGTGCCGACAGACGATCATTAATCTCCTTAATTTTTGCTGACTGGGGAAGAAGACGGAAGGACGGAGTCTCTTCCACCTCTTCCAGATCGACAGACGCTCTAACCTTATAGTCCTGAGTGGCAGAAGGAGGTGGGGGTATTCTGAAGGAGCCAACACCCTATAAATTTCCTCCACTGCGGCCTTGAAGCTGAACTCAGTCCGTTCCATGGTTGGATCTGTGTACAGCTGATTTGCCTGCAATTCGTCACACTCACTGTGTGTATATTCTTGTTCTTGTAAAGCTTCCATATCGGGGTAATGCGTACCAGGTGGCATAGATGACTCAATTCCGTCATCTCTGATAAAGTCACTAACTCTCCCTTGTGGATAAGCTGTGAACCTATGGACGGCCGGCAATGCCGACTGATTTGATTGGCATATGTTCGGCCTGAATGTCGGTGACGGGCCGGCTATGACCGGCACCGGCCTCTCGAATGGTCGGGTTGGACGGAGAGATTCATCAATAACATCTGTGTCATGGTAGTGATATGTAACCGGTAGTACAGATCGACGGACGGATACATCACTAAAATCTCCGTAAATCCGATTTGGTCGGATTGCGGTATGATAAAAGTCCCCATGCTGGTACATCGGTACAGTCGGATGGACTGATACGTCACTAAAATCTCCGTACGGCTGGACGGCCGGTGCCTTCTGGGCTGGACGGCCGGAGCCGGCTGGACGGTCGGTGCCGACTAGTGTCAGCTGGACGGCCAGTGCCTGCTGGGCTGGACGGCCGGTGCCTGCTGAGCTGGACGGCCGGTGCCGGCTGTAAGGTCGGCTGGACGGCCGGTGCCGGTTGGGCTGGACGGCCGGAGCCGGCTGGACGGACGGTGTCGGCTGGACGGACGGCTGAACGGCCGGTGACGACGATAGTGCATAATATAATGGATCCAATTGATCCTGTATAAACCCCTTGTGTCCGGACTTACAGGCCCGAAAGCCATGCTCGGATCTGCGGGGGGACTTACGTCCACTGGGCAGCCTAATTGTGGAGGAATATTCCCCCAAAGAGTCATAAACTGCCGTGGAAACGAGCGAGGGAAAGTTCTGGCCTGATGTCAAGAGTTGTGTCGTCGTATCTTGAACCAAACGACTCATCTGGTAAAAATTGCACTGCTGGACTATGTCAGCCTTAATTTCCGTATTGTCCACCTCTGCCTCTGATGTAACTGTGGCTGACGGTTGTACACGCCGAACTTTCTGTGTGTGTGGGGGAACCCCAACGTCCCCCACAACACTTATGATAGAGGCAGATTTCGGGTGCAAGCTAAGGACATCAGTGTTATCTTTTTTTGATTTGTTCCTTTTATCCCTCCCTTTAGCTGCCTTTTTGACTACATCCGCCCACTTTTGCTCTGTCCACGTAGTACACACACTGCATGGTCTCGAAGAAGTGCACCTTGTACAGGCCATACAGGATTTATGATTATACTCTCTCGCCTTGTATCTTTGACATTTCACGCATTTGGTTGACATTCTGCTGAAACGAGACAAGAAGAGAAAACAAACACAGATAAGCAACTCAGTATGTATTAAGTCGCTACTACTATAACCGATAGTAACAAGGAAAGCTAAATATTCCGTGTCGTTAAATTATGTTACAAAACAACACAAGAGGAACTATCACTCTTAGCAAATCAGCATTTCGTTAATGCGCTACTATTACGACCGTTACTAACGAATTAAGCGAAATATCAGTGTCATGAATTAATCTTCTTACACAAGAAGAGAACTAAGCAACTCAGAACGTTATAAAATTGTCTCATGCTACCACCGTTATTGACTGAGTAAGCTAAAATATTCAGTGTCGCGTAAGTCAAATGTATCAAAATGCGTATCGCCACATCGTGCTTACAACGTGGTCTCAATAACCGAAGTCCAGAAAGGTGACAAAGTCACTCAAATTTTTGGAAAAAATGTTAAATAAGGTATACAACCTGTAAAGGAATAAATCCCAAACACAATAAATCCAAAAGAAACTTCGGATGGACCATGTACACAAAATTACGGCTTGGATTGTCGGAGGTCAAATTGACGGTGTTATCTACACTAGCGAAGCTTAAAAACTGGCGACACCTAGTGGGTGGCAAAGGGAGGTAATGGGCAAGAGTTATTGCCCTTTGTCTATAGAACATAGACAAAGAGACGAATTTTCGTCTTTGGTAGGGCTGGATTCGCAAGGTAGCAGGCTTATATCCCTAAAGTAATGTGATCGGGGAATGTATTCAAAGGAGAAAAGAAGGTACGGCCAATGATGTTGCTGGAAGTCATACTGAAGAAAGTCAAAATGTCCTATGTGATATGGAGCACTGTGTTAATTACTCCACCCGCTTCTCCCCAATCAGGATCTGATGACCTAGATATGCTGAGTTAGGTGCTTCTACTGACTCAATACTCCCTATATACCTGAATTAATGATTAGTCCTAACAAGTTGTGTTAGTCCGCCACCTGTTATCCTATTGTTTATATAAATAATGCCAATGGATTAAAATATCTGCTAAATTACCTGTTTCGGTACGAGTAAAAGGCCATTTCAATATTGATAATAGGCAATCAGCATTATATATATATATATATATATATATATATATATATATATATATATATATATATATATATATATATATATATATATATATATATATATATATAGAGAGAGAGAGAGAGAGAGAGAGAGAGAGAGAGAGAGAGAGAGAACAAAACCTGTTCGTACCGGGTCTACTCCATTCGGTTTTTTTCAGCACATCATATAATCCGGGTCGATTAATCTCACTTAAGTTTAATATGTAGATAATTTTCCGATACTAATCTTAGCTGGCCAATTCTATCTCAAAGCCAAATCCGGAAATAAAACTGATAATCAAGAACATATTCATCTTTGAAAACCGATGCGTCCATATAGAATGCTGTGTCAGCTATACGTTTAAACATTTTATTATATATTTCTCGGTCTAAATCGGGATCTAGCTGACCTTGTCAAACCACTTCCTGCTACTAAATTTGCTGCAAATGATTCTTTGTAATTCATTAGATCCTTGATTCATTAGTTCTACAAGTTTTTTGTTATCTGTGGCTTGGTTTATTATTTTACTGACATTCTCGGTCATAATTTCAGTACTTGCCAGTTTCACTGGCTGCGGTTTTCTTTGTATTAATCCTGTTAGTCTTTCCTTGTCTGCAGTAAATGCCTTACTGACAACATTACCAATAACACCAGAATTTTTTTAATCAATAACATTAATAGATTTCATCGATGATTGTTTTGCGGTTGAAGATATTTTGGGAGCTGTTCTTGCAAATAACCCTTACATAACATTACCATGACAATCACCATAAGTTGTTTAAACGACATTGTAATCGTGAATTTGTTACTCGGACCGTTACAGGTCCACGGTGTCGTTGATGTATGATCATCTTATTTCTTATTTGGTATCGTTATATTTAATTCGACAACTAGTCACTATGATATCGATATATGCCGATATCCGTGACACCGCCTTGAAATAATCGTCGACATATATCAGCGGCTTCATTAATTATTTCCGGAGAATTATTTCCATCCCACACTCATGAGAATTTCTAATTGTGCTATGTCGGTAAGAATATTTTTAGGGCAGGCAATAAGACTATTTCCTGAAGAAAAAAAAAACAATGCCAGTAGCACCAGGTGCATCATAAAAATCTTCTTTCTCTTTTCAAAAAGAATCTGATTTTGTATGTTGTTCTATTTAATACTGCGGTAGAGAAAGTTGATATTGTGAGCAACGTTGTTCCTCAATTTGAACACGTATTTCAAATTCTTTTATTTGGTTTATGTATGTCATAAATATTGCATCTTTATTTGGAATTCGATCCTTGTCATATTATATGCGATATATCTACCTATACCAGGTATCTCTGGTTACCGATCTATTATGTTCAGATTTTAAGGATGTTTCTTTATGACTAAAACCTGCAAACGCAAAACCAGCTAGATCAGTCGGATGATCGTATTTTATAATCGCAATAATAATCTCATTAATAAATTTTTCAGACCGTGTAACTTCTTCCGATTCTTTTCATGTTTAGGTATTTCTTCTCTGGTAGGGTTATCAGTGGCTGCTTTCCGTTGTAATTGTGCGACAGCTATCTCAGTTGGAAGATCTAGTAAAATCTTTTTTTATAGTTCTCTTTGCTATTTTTACAGTGTGCTCAGCAGTTTGTGTTGATCCCGGAAGAAGATCCTCTGTAATGGCAGTTGTAACTGTTTCAGTAGCTTTTGTGACAGGTTTGAATAAAGTGTTCAGCACCTTCTGCTACTTAAACTTGAGATTATTGTCGCGCTTGTAAATTTTGTCTCACAGAATCACTGACTGGTAGAAATCTCTCCATTTGTTCTAGTCGCGCTCGTGCCCACCGAGTGGTTAATGCTCACCCAACCATTACTGATATTGCAATGATTTAATTCACAGCAGCATGGAGGGTGTGACGTCAAATACGTGTCCGGGTGGTAAGTATAATCGTCTAACGAAGCGTTTACCTTCAAATGGAGCGTATGTTTTGTTAACTCGAAGATTCGTACCCTCTATGCTGCTGAGCATGACGCGTCGGTACGCGTAACCGTGGAGAATGTGTTTTCGGGTACCGTGAGGAAGTGTAAGAACGTGAGTTTTTCTAACTTTATACTTTAGAAAGGTTTAATTTACAGAGAATATTCTACGCTTGCTAGACGGTTTTTGCAACTAATTGTTTCAGAGAAATTCAGGTCGCTAGTACGAGTCGAGTATGATAGGTCATTTGAATATGAATAAAACAACAATTAAGATATTACGAGAATGGTATTGGGACAATTTCAACAGTGACGTAGCGATATTTTGACGTTCGTGCGAAGTTTGCCAGCAGACGGCCTCTAATGCAAGGAAAACCGTTAGGTCAGAAAAAAGGTGGGTCCAGTCGTTTTTGCATTGACGTTCGGAAACTTAACCAACATCTAATCGTTGATAATGCTCGCGTTTAACGTCATTCGTAACTCTCAAAGGTCAATTCAGAATCATGTATTTCGATTTAGTCAACGCTGGTACGTCGTGCGTTCGTCTCATGCGCGAACTGTTAAACGCTATGGAAAATGTCGAGAGTTGTGTAGATGATATGCACAAAGCTAACAATGAAATATATAGACCCACCACATGTAGTATATGATATGCCAAACTGAAATGTTTGGGCTACTTTGTAAGTGGACTAGGCCATTTGAAACCTCACCCAGTCTGCACAGATCATGTAGAGGTGCATCTAGACCAGAAACCAAGGAACAAGTACAATCTTTCCTAGGTTTGACTAGGCTTTACAGAAAATTTGTTCCTAATTCTGCGGCTATTGCCAGCACATTAACAGACTTGACTAGGACTTGATAACCAAATAAAGTCGCAGGAAAAAGTGTTTAACGCTTCAAAACATAAACTAATGAGTATACCAATCTTAAATATGCATGACTCGAACAACCTTTTTTTGTCCCGATGCTGGACTTGACGCTGTTTTGCTACAGGAGCAAAAGGGGATGATATTGACAATTCCCTATGCAAGTTGGAAAATGCTCTCTTATGAGCAAAACTACTTCGTGTTGAAAAGGAGTGTTTATCATTGGTATGGGGGTTAGGAAAATTCCAGATAGATAGATAGATAGATAGATAGATAGATAGATAGATAGATAGATAGATAGATAGATAGATAGCTGTTTACATCCCGTGATTTTTCTAAAAGTGCTACCACTTTTTTAAGGGTTAAGAATTTTCACGGAATTGTATAAAAAATTTTGTTATTTATTAAATACATGTACTCGCGTTTAGTTCTTTTTTTTGTGTACTACGATACCCGAGGGTTATTTATGTATATCGTACCATATTTCGAAACAGTTCGGTTCACCCTATGCCGCACGTCCGAAGTGCTTTCGATTGTAAAATACGATATTCATCAAGCGCGCATACGATGTAGGGTTATTTTGCCTGTGTATAAATGTCTCACCGTAGGACGAAATCTTTACATTACTGAACGTCTTGTAAGTGAGCAGTCTACTTAAGGACCTGCTAATTTTGAGCTGTAGAGTTGATCACAGCTGACCGTGGCAGCTATGAACCTGACCATGCTTGTCATGGTTGACGGGGTACCAGCTGTAGAGCTGACCACAGAAGTTGACCATGACGGCTGTGGTGCTGGCCATAGCGACTGTGAAGTTGGCGACGGAGTTAGCCACGGAGCTGGCGACGGAACTAAATTGAACGGCGGCCGATTAAACTGTTGTGCTGGTTGAGTAGTAGGTATTAGGGTGTTGCTAACCGATTGGTGGGCGCTGATTGCTTGATTGACCAAGGAATTGAATGGTGGTCGGTGACAACCTGCAAAGCTGCCTGCTTGATTGACCAATGTGACTGGTACCCAAGTATTATAGTCACGGAGGGTTTTGTGTAACTCCATAAATGTAATATTTTAGCCTTCGGCTAATTTGGGGGTTCAGTGTGTTGGGGCTGAAGATATATTTTGTATGATATCTGTCCCATGTTTTCATAGTTTTACTTTAATTATTTTCTATTTGAGTGAATACATCGTTGTTCTTTATGAGTACAGTACATATTAGTTACTATTTGAGTGAAAACATTGTTGCATATGAGTAAAGTAGATCATGTTTGCTATTTGAGTGAATAATCATTGTTATATATGAGTACAGTACATAACTTTTACTATTTGAGTGAATACATCATCGTTATATATGCCTGAAGTACATCATTTTTAATATTTGGTATAAAACATATAATTTCGTCAAGTGAAATTACTGTGAATCATTAAAATTTGATCTTGCAAGGTCATTTACTTGTATTCACATATATGTTACATTGTTAGCTTTGTGCAGATTGTGTCCAATAATTGGAACTTATACATCCAATTATTAGGCATACTTCATTTTTTATTTCATTCATTCATTAATTATTAGACAGTATATTTGTATCACCATCAAAAATGTTTCGTTATAAATCCGAAATCCAACCCGTTTATCTTGTTACAGAGAGAGAGAGAGAGAGAGAGAGAGAGAGAGAGAGAGAGAGAGAGAGAGAGGCATCTGAACCGTCAGTCATACGGCTGAAAAGCAGAAAAACAAACATACATGTTGGCCATTTAAATGAAATTTTAGGGATAGTTACAATATTAGTACATATATTCAACGGTAAGTTTTGATTGCATGTGTAAGCATTTGCAAGATCATCTGGGCTTTTTTCTTTCAACGTTTAAATGGTGGTTGTTTGACAGGAACATTATGCCCTCCCTAAAAAGACTTATCCATTGTACAGCTTTGCGGACACTGTGTATTCATTAAAATGTTATATTAGTCCGAGTACCCACCGATGGTCAGGGCTCCTCAAATAAATCAGCTAACCATTTTGAAGGCGGAATCAGTGGAGATCGCTGATATATTAAGTCTCTCTTAATTTTGATACCAGTCTCAATTTGTTAAGTGTACACACAGACAGACAGACAGACAGACAGACAGTCACACACACACACACACACACACACACACATACATACATACATACATACATACATACATACATACATACATACATACATACATACATACATACATACATACATACATACATACATGCATAACTACATACATAACTACATACATAACTACATAACTATATACTTATATACCTGAGTGCCGTTTGTTATTATTTGACCGCAAGCACATGCCATATTCCCCCAGTAGTATTTACAAAAAGAACATTATGTACTAAATAACTTGATGCAAATCAAGACTAGTTGCCTTCCATGCCGGTTATATATATTCTACTTGTTTTGAACCCACTTGTCTACTGCAATGGGTGACTATCTCATCTCCCTTGCCAACTAAGGATACTTCACTATATACGTACTGCAAGGTAACTAGAATAAAAATCGAAACAAAACAAAAACTACCCCATGTCACCCTAACAATTATTGGCTGTATCTTGCCAAGAAAATGGGAGCTAAGTGCCTTCTCAAGGACTTAGTGGGACAGCCAGAGAGTGGAATCGAAACCACGACTCTTGTATTACGAGTTCAACACTCTGCCAACTTAGGTACCGCATTGTTTCGGTGACACGCATAACTCTAAAAAAAAGTTTTTTTTTTCTAATTTATCTAAATTTACTTCCCACTGAGTGATAGATGTCTGTGACATCCTAATCAGGTGGACAATTTATTGTCTCTTGCCCACCCTCATTCTTTTTGTTTTCTTATCTCCCTTTTAAAGCCATTGCATCGACCATGGTGAGAGTACGAATGAATAAATAAACCTTCACAGATCGAATGCGGTACATCGCCGTATGTGATATAAGGTTTTATGTTTCAATCAAAATTGAAAAATATTAATTGATAATTTCATGTATCCTAGCAGGTCACATCATTCAATGCATGAACTTTAGTTGGGACTGATATTGAATGAAGAAAATATATGTATCTCACAGTCATTTATCCATGCCATCGTACTCGAACTTGCATATATTAATTTTATCGTATCTTCTGCATGCTATATCGTTATAAAGGACATCCTAACCATAATCAACATGTACGAAGTAACCAAAGCAAATCATACATAGCAATGACCTTATAATACTTCGCAAAACGAATGAGCCGTGATATATACAGAGTCCTTTGTCCTCTTTCAATAGTAAATACACAGCCATAGTCCTTTACATGGCAAGCACTCATGTTCTTATTTAACTTGTATATTATGAATGGTATGGCCACGGCCACAACTTTGGTATACAAAGTCAGTGCGACTCAAAAGGTATTGGGACCTAAATGCTAAACATTTGGCATCAAGTGTGTCGTATGCAGGCCTGAACGCGAGGCAGAACTCCGAATCCTTGGCCGTGAAGCAATGACTGTGCCCAACATTTAGTGTTTACAGGTATGGCTATATCTTCTATATCATACACACTAGATCTCAAAGTTTATGTAAGTTTACTTAGCTAACTTATGCTTATCATCTAATTATAAGATTAAGTGTGTGATATATACGTAGTATTCGTCTGTTTAATGCATCGAACTACTTATATAGTGTATTTTATGGTCATCAGTACTTATCTTTCCCCACCATTATACTACGTTCATACAATATATGTCCGGACATATTTCATAACAGAGTATTGTTTACATGTATCTTACTTCAGTTTTATTTACCCCTTATACTCCCTTCCCCATGTGGCTATGGGTTGTTTTCACAGACGTCACAATTACGTACGAAAATACCCACAATACACTTTCTGTCGCCATTTTGAGTAGTCCCTTACAAACTGTTGTCAACATTAGTCATCATGTATATTAATCTTATGTAACTATCGATAAGGATATTTGCTTCGTCGACACCTTACATGAATTATATTTGAATTAAGTGTGCCTTATAGCACAAAAATAAAAATAAAGCTGGAAGTTCCCTTGCTGCTTTCGAAATACAGAATAGTAAAGTTGAACTGTAATCGTGTTTATTGATATCTGATAGAAATGCATTTATTTTGTTTTACAAATAGATAATATTGACATTTTTAAAAAGTCATTCGTATCATATCCCTAAGCTTGTCATCTTTAAAGATTATTTCCGGATAATGATTTTCTAGATACAATATCAGTCACGAAATAAAATTTCATAGCATGAATTTTACGCTGGAACTTTTATGTACAAATACTCTTCGCGACAACATGTGTTTGTGCCAAAGAAAATTTGACAAACCACTTTAATTAGTTATGATCAAATATTGTATTGGAGATGGTGGACGTAGGCTTGTACTAAATGAAAGCGATAACCGGTCAAAGAAGTGTCATCTTTAGTGTATTCAAACGAAACAGATGTCTAAACGGAACATGAGTTTGTATCGAATGTAAAAACGATGTATTCCTGAAATGATGTTAGAAATATGAAATTATATACGAACATATAGCTTATTAACTTGAACAATTATTATTTACTTAAGCCCGTGAAAATTGAAAATCATTACATGTTTCTACTTGGTTGTGTATCCATTTGCTTATGCGTTTGTTAATTGGACGATATATTTGTTTATAAAGGAATTTTAAAAAATGGTTGAAATTTAAATATTTTACTTGAAGAAAAGACGAAGAAAAGTCTCGCATTTGATCTCGTGCGGTTGACATGCACAACGAAATATGATGTATGATTATATTCTTACTCACAAAATGAAACGTGCTTTCCTAATAATGCGGTTAGAACAATGTTATTAGGTGCCGGTTATATGGAATAGGTAATCAAAATGGTGGATATGGAAGTACACACGATGTGTAACGTCACGTGAAAACAACCCTATGAAAACCGTCGACTCTTATTATATGTGAATGCATATACTGCATCAATAAAAGAAATCCTAAATTTTGGAATAATTTTGGGTAGAGATATTTTTATATTGTTTTTGTTGTTGTTATGGGGCTTAACGCCATTTCCAACACAAGATAGGCTATAGATGGCGTCCCATGTAAATGGTGGAGGAAGAACCCGAGAAAGCCCGGAAAGAACCAGCGACTCTCTCATTAGTTTGAGTATTTTGTCAAAATAACGTCTGCTTTCACACAAAAAGATTTTTTTCGCTAACACATTATATGATTTATACTCTTGGGGGTGGGGTGGGCCTAATCTAGAAACATTCCAGCGGTGATTGATACTGTCTGGAGTGCAATACGCACATTGCAGAAATATTACCGAGCGGTGATTGATACTGTTTGGAGTGCGGTACGCCCAATGCAGAAATATTACCGAGCGGTGATTGATACTGTTTGGAGTGCGGTACACCCAAAGTAGAAATATCACCGAGCGGTGATTGATCATGTTGAGGGTTGGGTAGGCCTAAGGTAGAAACATCCCGGGGCGATTGAGTCTGACAGACTTCAGTGTGAAAATCTATTTAAACAACAAATTTTTATGATTGTCATCTAGCTTGCAAAGTTTGTTGTTCTTTTTAGTATTTTTTTCTATATTTAACGTACTTTCTAAGTGACCTTGGCAAGCATGTAGTCTCGTTCGGTAACAAATTATCACCTGATTTTGTTTTGTAATCAAAAATTATAAACGCACAACTTACCCCTAGTTTTCAAACACAGTTGTAATGCGTGTTAAAACAACTAGGTAACAAACTGTACTGCTATATTTAATTACGAGTTTGAGTATCTATAAAATGTGTACCCTTTTTCGTACAGTTGTAGTACAGGTATACAAAAATAGTACACGTTGACTGGAATGCTAAAGTTGGCAACGATGCTCTAAAAGACTGGGGTGATCCTTGTGGACCTTCTTGCAATGAGCTTAGCAATGAAAGATGGAGACGGCTGCTCGAGTTTGCAAGCTACAATAACTTGGTACTAGCCAACAACCTGGGCGAACAAATAGCTTCACGTTGCTAGACATGGCGCAATCCACAATTGGAGGAAACATTGCTCAACTCCTAGTGATATATATTGCTGTGATGACTGAAACTTTCAACACTGTCATGACAACAGCTGCCAAGGACATCATTGGCCTCCATCGCCCAAAGAAAATACCCTGGGTTACAGAAGACATTCTGAATCTGTCTGATGCCGGAAGAGACCTCAAAAACATCAGATACACAACAGGGGCAGTAGAGTACCAAAAAATAAACAAGAATATCAGGAAAAAAAGCTCGAAGAAATCAAATGAAGATTGGATTTGACAAAAGTACACAAATATAGAGAGCAGTCTGATAAAGAATAACAACAAAAAGGATTTCCAAATTGTGAAAGACCTCACTAGACAGAAACAACAAAGAGTCAGTACCATTCAAGACGAAAATGTAAAATGTCTCACAGGAGCAAGTGACATTGCAGAAAGATGGACTGGTTACTGCAACAAACTCTACAACCATCCGTCCACAGGAGACCCAGAGATGCTTGAATTTCCAAACTCCACAAATGATGATGATTTTCCCATTCTCAAAGACGAGGTGGAGACAACAATATGAGCACTGAAGAACAGGAAGGCAGCTGGAATAGACACATCCCAGCTTAACTTATCAATAATGGTGTTGAATCAGTGATACAGTTACAATCAAAAATAGGCAACAAGATCTGTCAGACAGGCGAATGGCCAATACAGTGGACAAAGTCACTGATAATATCACTCCTCAAAAAAGCAATCTCCAGCTGTGCCAAAATTAAAGAACTATCAGTTTGATCAGTCATACCAGTAAGGTGATGCTGAAGATCATCTTGAATAGACTAAACCCACAAATCAGAAGACATAATCGCCAAAGAACAGACAGGATTCCGGAGTGGAAGAAGCACAACAGAACAATGATTCAATCTTAGGGTTCTTTATGAAAAGTACTCGCAACATCAACAAGACATCTATTACGCGTTCATAGATTTAAAAAAAGCATTTTGACAGAGCTTGGCATGAGGCAATGTTGGCCTCAATGAAGAAGTACAACATTGGTCAACAGTTGACCAAGACCATCAAGTAGCTGTACGCCATGGCTACCAGTGCAGCAATTGCTCAAGTTTCTGTGGGAGATTGGTTCAAGACAACAGTTGGAGTACGTCAATGCTGTATCCTGTCACCCACACTTTTCAACATCTATTTAGAGCACAGCATGAGCGAAGCCCTGAAAAACCAAGGTGGGACATTCAACATTTGAGGGCGTAACATCACCATCCTACGCTTTGCAGACGCCATTGATGGAATGGCAGGCTGTGATGACTAGCTTGTCACCTAAGTGAAGAACATGGATGAAATATCTTCTAGATTTGACATGGAGATAAGCGCCGAGAAGACAAAGCTGATGACAAGTAGTGGCAAACAAATCTCAACCAAGATTAAAGTAAGAGGACAGGAACTGGAAATAGTGGGCCAGTTCAAATATCTTGGTTTCATAATTACCGAAGAGGGATTAAGATCAGAAGTTTTGTTACGAGCAGCACAAACAACGGCAGCTATGTCAAAGCTAAGACTCATCTGGAGAGACAAGAATATCTGGCTGAAAACTAAAATCAGACTATTGAGAGCACTAGTTATCTCAATCTTATTGTGTTCATGTGATGCCTGGACCCTGACAGCAGAATTATAACGAAGAATCCAGGCACTTGAATTGAGATGCTACATAACCATCCTTAGCATCTCTTACATGGACCACATCACAAATGAATAAGTGCGTAACACCATTAGGCACAAAGTATGCTACTATGAAAACCCCATCACCACTGTCAAAAAGAGAAAGCCGAAATCGTATGACCATGTTCCAACAGCCAACAGTCTATCCACAGCAGTACTGCATGGCAGCGTCGAAGGTGGCAGAATGAGAGCTAGACAGAAAACAGTGGACTGACAACATCACATAATGAACCAGGAAAAGTTTTGCGGAGACACAGCCATTGGCACATGGTTGAGACAAGTGGATGGAACTGGGCAGATGTTTAGCAGCACAGTGCCTCGACGACCACGCTAGGTCAAAAGACTGATGATAATGATGATGATGATACAATAAATAGTACAGGTATACAATAAATAGTACGGATATACAATAACTAGTAAAGGTCTACATTAAATAGCACAGGTGTACTATAATGTATGGGTAAGAAATAGTAACATGTTCTGCAAGTTCAGTCACTGAGAGTTTCCATGATTCCTGTAGAAAGCAAATAATAAAAGGCAATACCTGAAGTAAACATTTTGCTGTTTGGAGTTGTTCTTTTAGGCATAATATCTTTACGTACTGACGTGGAGAGATGAAAAGAGGAAGATATATCTATCTATCTGTTTGTCTATCTACCTGTCTGTCTATCTGTCGATCTATCTATCTAATTACGTTTCTAAAATAGACCAGTCAAAACACAATATATGCATACATACTATAACAAACAGAAATATGTGCGGTCAGTAATGACCGTGGTCCAGATAGATGCAGAATTTAGTCTATCGATTAATACATATCCTTCTCAATATATTAAAAGTATACAATTAGAGTTTGGAAGATAATCTACACATATATGTTTCCTCGTCAATATTAAAAAGCAGTTTTATTATTTCTATAAATAAAATCGCGAGGTAAACAGTGCATCTTGTCGGAGAAATAGACGAATATGTATTGAGAAACCCATAATAATTAATTAAAAACATCTTTGAATTTTTTCACCTTAATAGACACTCACATTCAAAAGATCTGATTGAAGAGCTGCTTACGAAATTGAGACTGACCATTGGGCAGATATGGGAAAAGATAGCGTAGTCGTCATTTTTAACAATGCCAGCCGAGTGTTTTACCCAGGGCAGATTGTGGATGGGAATGTGCAACTGACAGTCGTGGAATCGCTGAAAATGAGAGGTAAAAGAGTTACAGCTTTTAAAAAAAATAAACTTTGGAGAAATAAACATAGCAAATATGAAACCAAACAATTAGATATATACGCACAGATGTATATCATCGGTATTAGGGTGCAACGTATTATTTCCATGGATATAAGGATTCAAAGTATTATTTACATGGATATTAGGATTCAATGTATTATTTTCATGGGTATTAGGATTCAAAGTATTATTTCCATGGATATAAGATTCAATGTATTATTTCCATGGATACATGGATTCAATGTATTATTTACATGGATATAATGATTCAATGTATTATTTCCATGGATATTAGGATTCAATGTATTATATCCATAGGTAATATGATTCAATGTATTATTTCCATGGGTATTAGGATTCAATGTATTATTTCCATTGATATAAGAATTCAAAGAATTATTTACATGGATATCAGGATTCAATGTATAATTTCCATGTATTTTAGGATTAAATGTATTATATCCATGGGTAATAGGATTCAATGTATTATTTCCATGGGTATTTGGATTCAATGTATTATTTCCATGGGTACTCTGATTCAATGTTTGTTTTCGATGGGTATAGGATTCAATGTATCATTTCCATGGATATAAGGATTCAATGTATTATTTCCATGGATATTAGGATTCAAAGTATTATTTACATAAATATTATAATTCAATGTATTATTTCCATGGATATAAGGATTCAAAGCATTAATTACATGGATATTAGGATTCAACGTGTCATTTACATGTATATAATATCCAATGTATTGATTCCATGGATATTAGGATTCAGTGTATTATTACCATGGATATATGGATGCAATGTATTATTTCCATAGATATACGGATTCAAAGTATTATTTACATAGATATTAGGATTCAATGTATTATTTCCATGGGTATTAGGATTCAATGTATTATTTCCATGGACATAGCGATTCAAAGTATTCCTTGCATGGATATGAGGATTCAATGTGTTAATACTATGGATATAAGGATGCAATGTATTATTTGCATGGACATAAGGATTTCATGTATCATTTACATATATATTAGGATTCAATGTTTTATTTACATAGATATTAGCATTCAATGTATTATTACAATGGGTGTTAGGATTCGATGAATTATTAACATGGATATAAGGATTCAATGTATTATTTACATGGATATAAGGATTCAATGTAAAATTTACATAGATATTAGAATGCAACGTTTTATTTCCATGGCTTTTAGGATTTAATGTATTATTTACATGGTATTGGGATTCAATGTATTATTTACAATGATATTATGATTCTGTATAATATTCATGGTATTATGATCCAATGTATTATTTCCGTGGTATTAAGATGTGAAGTATTATTTCCGTGGGTATTAGGATTCGATGTATGGTTGACATGGCATTACGATTCAATGTATTATTTCCATGGATATTAGGATTCAATGTATTATTTACATGACTATTAGGATTCAATGTATTATTTCTAGGGCATAACCGATTAGCATTTTTCTACCGATTTCCGATTCCGGATTTGGGCATGAAATTTTTCCGATTCCGGATACGATTCGATTAATCGGAAATGCTAAATCCGTATTTTTTTTATAAAAAGATTTCATCTTCCGTTTCCGGGTTTTTGGTATCTGGTTTTGCCGTGTCTAGCATGTTACTTAGTACATTACCATATCCGGCTTCATTTCCGGTTTTCAGCCGTCGGTTCAAATAGATTGTCTCACAGCGTGGTTGTGTTGACCATATTGGACTTTTCTGACTTCTTATTTAACTTTATTAACGCACTATCGAATGACATGCAGTGTTAGACACGGTGCTATAGAAATTCAACTTTATTATTTTTATTATCCGAATCGGTCATTCCTGCCTTGTCCGACTCCGATTAATCGGAAGTTCATACTATCCGGTGGAATCCGATTTCCGGATCAAAAGTCGGTTATGCCCTAATTATTTCCATGGGTATTGGGATACAATGTATTATTTACATGGCATTAGGATTTAATGTTTAATTTACATGGCATTAGGATTCAAAGTATTATTTACATCTTATTAGGATTCAATGTATTATTTACATGGCATTAGGATTCAAAGTATTATTTCCATGGTGTTAGGATTCATTGGATATTATGATTTAATCTCTTCTCTCTGTGGATATTATAAATCACTGTATCATTTGCATAGATATTAGGATTTAATGTCTTCTCTCTGGGTGTATTATAATTCCATGTATTATTTACGTTGGTATTAAGAGATTCAATGTATGATTTAAGAGGGTATTTCGATTCAATGTATTAATTCCGTGGTATTAGGATTCAGTGTATGATTTCCAAGGTATGAGGATTAAATGTATGATGTACATGATATTAGGATTCAATGTATTATTTCCATGGATTTTACGATTCAATGTATTATTTACATGAGTATTAGGATTCAATATATTATTTCCATGGATAATAGGATTCATTGTATTGTAACCATCGGTATCAGGATTCAAAATATTATTTATATGGTACTAGGATTGAATGTATTAGTACCATGGGTAATAGGATTCAATGTATTATTAACATGGTATCAGGATTCAATGTATTATTTATATGGTATTAGGATTCATTGTACTATTACCATGGGTATTAGGATTCATTGTATTATTTACTAGGTATTATGATTCAAGGTATTATTAGCATGGTATCAGGATTCAATTTATTATTTACATGGTATTAGGACTCATTGTATTTTTTACTAGGTATTATGATTCAATGTATTATTGACATGGTATCAGGATTCAATGTAGTATTTACATGTTGTTAGGATTCAATTTATTATTACCGTGGGTATTAGGATTCAATGTATTATTTCCATGGGTATTAGGATTAAATGTATTATATACATGGTATTACGATTCAATGTATTATTTACTAGATATTAGGATTTAATGTATTACTTTCATGCGTATTAGGATTCAATGTATTATTTACATTTTATTTGGATTCAATATATTATATCCTGGGTATTTTGATTCAATGTGTTATTTCCATAGGTATAGGATTCAATGTATTATGATCATGGGTATTCAGATTCAATGTAGCGTTTCCA
The DNA here is from genome assembly GCA_029339505.1 of Unio delphinus. Classification (NCBI taxonomy): domain Eukaryota; kingdom Metazoa; phylum Mollusca; class Bivalvia; order Unionida; family Unionidae; genus Unio; species Unio delphinus. The sequence goes on along the minus strand of JAQISU010000106.1, from coordinate 7,839,157 downwards.
TGGTATTAGGATTCAATGTATTATTTACATGGTATTAGGATTCAATGTAGTATTACCAAGGGTATTAGGATTCAATGTATTGTTTCCATGGTATTAGGGTTCAATGTATTATTACCATGGGTATTAGGATTCAATGTATTATTTACATGGTATTAGGATTCAATGTATTATTACCATGGGTATTAGGATTCAATGTATTATTTACATGGTGTTAGGATTCAATGTATTATTTTTATGGTATTAGGATTCAATGTATTATTGTTATGGTATTAGGATTAAATGTATTATTTATATGGATATTAGCATTCAATATAATATGTTATTGGTATTTGGATTCAATTTAGTATTACTATGGGTATTATGTTTCAATGTATTATTTAGTAGGTATTAGGATTCATTGTATTATTTTTAAGGTATTAGGATTCAATGTATTATATTTATGGTATTATAATGCAATGAATTCTTTACATGTTAGCAGGATTCAATGTATTTTTAAAATGGGATTCAATATATTATTTACATGGTATTAGGTTTCAATGTATTATGTACATGGTATTAGAATTCAATGTATTATTACCATGGGTAGTAGGATTCAATGTATTATTACCACGGCTATTAGGATACAAAGTATTATTTACATGGTATTAGGTTTCAATGTATTATGTACATGGTATAAGAATTCAATGTATTATGTACATGGTATTAGGATTCAAAGTATTATTTCCATTGTATAAGGATTCAATGTATAATTACTCATGGGTATTATGATTCAGTGTATTATATCCACGGGAATTAGAATTCCGTGTATTATTTACATGGATATTAGAATACAATGTATTATTGCGATGGATATTAGGATTTAATGTATTATTTACATGGATATTAGGATTTAATGTATTATTTACATGGGTAATGTGATTCAATGTAATCTCTCCATGTGTATTAGGATTCAATGTATTATTTCCATGGACATTAGGATTCAATGTATTATTTCCATGGATATTTGGATTCAATGTATTATTTCCATGGATATTAGGATTCAATGTATTATTTCCATGGATATTAGGATTCAATGTATTATTTCCATGGATATTAGGATTCAGTGTATTATTTCCATGGATATTAGGATTCAATGTTTTCATTCCATGGATATTAGGATTCAATGTATTATTTCCATATTTATTAAGGTTCAATGCATTTTTTCCACGGGTATTATGAATCAAAGTATTATATCCCTTGGTATTTTGATTCAATGTGTTATATCCACAGGTATAGGATTCAATGTATTATGACCATGAGTATTATGATACAATGTATTATTTCCAAAGGTATTAGGATTCAGTGGGTTTTTCCCCCCATAGGTTTTAAGTTTCAATGTATTATTTCCACGCGCATTATTTCCAAGGGTATTACGATTCAACTGATTATTTCCAAGGGTATTGGTACTTAGCGTTCCCCCACCATAGGTATAAAGGTTCAATGCATTAGTTCCACGCGTATTAAAATTCAGTTCATTATTTCCAAGGGTATTAGGGTTCAGTGTATTATTTCAAAGGGTATTAGGATTCAGTGTATTATTTCGAAGGGTATTAGGATTCAGTGTATTATTTCCAAGGGTATTAGGATTCAGTGTATTATTTGCAAGGGTATTAGGATTCAGTGTATTATTCCCAAGGGTATTAGGATTCAGTGTATTATTTCCATGGGTATTAGGATTCATTGTATTATTTGCATAGGTATTAAGGTTCAATGTATTATTTCCAAGGGTATTAGGATTCAGTGTATTATTTGCAAGGGTATTAGGATTCAGTGTATTATTTCCAAGGGTAAAAGGATTCAGTGTATTATTTCCATGGGTATTAGGATTCAGTGTATTATTTCCAAGGGTATTATGATTCAGTGTATTATTTCCATGGGTATTAGGATTCAGTGTATTATTTCCAAGGGTATTAGGATTCAGTGTATTATTTCCAAGGGTATTAGGATTCAGTGTATTATTTGCAAGGGTATTAGTATTCAGTGTATTATTTGCAAGGGTATTCGGATTCAGTGTATTATTTCCATGGGTATTAGGATTCAGTGTATTATTTCCATGGGTAATAGGATTCAGTGTATTATTTCCAAGGGTATTAGGATTCAGTGTATTATTTCCAAGGGTATTATGATTCAGTGTATTATTTCCATGGGTATTATGATTCAGTGTATTATTTCCATGGGTATTAGGATTCAGTGTATTATTTCCATGGGTATTGGGATTCAGTGTATTATTTGCATAGGTATTAATTTTCAATGTATTATTTCCACTCGAATTACGATTCAGTTCATTATTTTCATAGGTACTAGGATTCAATGCATATCATAGGTATTATAAGGCAGTGTTTTATGTATTTGATATTACGATTCAAAGTATCATTTCCCTGGGTTTTAGGATTTAATGTAGTTTTACTATGGGGATTAAGATTCGATGTCTTATTTCCATGGATATTTAAATTAAGTGTATTTTTTCCCATTGTTATTAGTATTCAATGAAGTATTTACAATTGTATTAGCTACGATTCAATGTATTTTTTTTATGGGTATTAAAAGTCAGTGTAGTTTTTCTATAGATATTATGATTCAATGTATTATTTTTTGGGTATTACGATCCACTGTAGTTTCTCCATGGGTATCATGATTGAACTTATTATCTCCAAGGATATAAGGATTCAATGTCTTTACGCCATGTGTTTTAGTACTTAATGTATTATTTCCATGTGTATTAAGATTTTATATATTCATTGCCTCCAAAAAACAAGGATATTCATAGCGTCATTTTTTGTTTGGGCTGCCCGATTTCTTCTATATATATAGAGAGAGAGAGAGATTATGAATACAGTTCGTTAGCTAATCTGGCTGGCTGGCTGGCTGGCTGATGACAAAACAATCCTTCTTACAGGTTTAGATATAGCGAGCTAAAATGCGATATTGTAAAATACCTACTCGTTTATAATTTAATTCTGTGAAATGGCCTGATTTCATCTATATCTGCCATCAGTTTCGGGCACTGATAACTGTATTGGTGTGATATAAACTTTATGTTAGATTAGGAAACACACACACACACACACACACACACACACACACACACACATATGAATCGTATTTGTTTTATAATAAAGTTGTGGTTTGATTAATACAGTTATTTGTTTGTTTGCCACAACAGTTTATTTCTGTAACGACAAGAACAACGCATTTGCTCACGTCAATAAAGTACTCTGAAACTCAGTTTCGTTTTGTAGAATGTTCAGCTTTAAACTTCAATAACTGTAGTTCAAGCAAATTTAAAATTCATTCATGTATGAATCACTTCCGACGAGGGTATGAAACTTGTTATAAAAAGGAGCAACATTTACACAAAGAGCTTGTTTCAAATTGAACTTCCTTAACCTATTCTCATCAAAAATGTAATCTAAAGAGATCTTCCGTTGCAAAGGTAAGAACTGATATCATCATCTACATTTATATTTTTAAAGACATATCATTTCATATTTTTTTCTTATGCGTTTCTTTTAGAGATACGATTGACCTTTACCGGTGATGCTAATGTAAGATGGACAGAAAGTAGAAGTACAAAGAATGGGACGGTTACAGTAGTATATAGCAACCATGAAAACTATTTCAACACAACCGTACCTTTGCTGCAAAAACGTAAGCCAGAGAGAGAGAGAGAGAGAGAGAGAGAGAGAGAGAGAGAGAGAGAGAGAGAGAGAGAGAGAGAGAGAGAGAGAGAGAGAGAGTGAGAGAGAGAGAGAGAGAGAGAGAGAGAAGGGGGTGTTTCCCTATTTATTTTCAGCAATTTTATAACAATAAGAGTGTACAGTCTCGTTATTATTAATGTTAGCAGTGCAATGTTTAGGTCTTTGTGAACCAATAAGTACATAAAAATATTGAGCTTGTTCAACACCATTTGGACACCTAATTATTAAGTTGATAACGACTGATTGACTAAACTGCAGCTAATTATTAAACGTATGGTGCTCTAGACACCTACATTCATTCCTCTACAGTTTTATTTCAGTTTTATTTTAATTTTTCTTATTTAATAGTGTCCTTTCACTGAATAAACAAACATTAACTTAATTCTAACTTCACTAGTACTTGATAATAATAATAATAATAATAATAATAATAATAATAATAATAATAATAATAATAAATATGTCTTAATATTTCAGAGGCAAATCAGTCGGAGGATATTATATTGCCGAAAGGTGTGTACAACTACCCGTTCAGATTTCAGCTGCCGCTAAATATTCCGTCCTCGTACGAGGCCGTGATCGGACGCGTGCGTTACGCTGTAGTAGTAACGGTAGACAAACCGTGGGCCTTCGATCTTGTGACCATGGGTCCTTTCACTGTTATATCACTGCTGGACTTAAATAAGCTGCCAAACGTTGCTGTAAGTAGATACAAAGACTTTAATTAGGTACATAACTGTATTTTTTATGGTTTATACATTTAACAAGTTTTAATGTATAACCTGACCCCGACCCAATAGAAAATCGGCCTTTTTTAATGTAGAGAAGGACATCATACGATGATAACATTTTTGAGCTTTAGATTAAACTGCATATTGATCACGGCATATTATTTTTAGATCAGAAAGAATGAAAATAAAATGCAAGGGGTAGGCAATGCGGATATGCTTTAATGTCGTAGAATATGCTTCAAATGCGTTACATATATACCAAACTATGCTTCAAATACATTACACATATACCAGAATATGCTTCAAATAGGTTACACATATACCAGAATATGCTTCAAATAGGTTACACATATACCAGAATATGCTTCAAATAGGTTCCACATATACCAGAATATGCTTCAAATAGGTTACACATATATCAGAATATGCTTCAAATAGGTAACACATACCAGAAAATGCTTCAAATAGGTTACACATTTACAAGAATATGCTTCAAATAGGTTACACATATACCAGAATATGCTTCAAATACATTAGACATATACCATAATATGCTTCAAATACGTTACACATATACCAGAATAGGCTTCAAATATTTTACACATACACTAGACTATGCTTCAAATACGTTACACGTATACCAAAATATGCTTCAAATAGGTTACACATATACCAAAATATGCTTCAAATAGGTTACACATATACCAGAATATGCTTCAAATAGGTTACGCATATAACAGAATATGCTGCAAATACGTTAGACATATACCATAATATGCTTCAAATACGTTACACATATACTGAAATATCCTTCAAATACGTTACGCATATACTAAAATATGCTTCAAATACGTTACTTATATACCAGAATATGCTTCAAATACGTTACCCATATACCAGAATATGCTTCAAATAGGTTACACATATACCAGAATATTTTTCAAATAGGTTACACATATAAGAATACATTCTTCAAATACGTTAGACATATACAATAATATGCGTCAAATACGTTGCACATATACTAGAATATGCTTCAAATACGTTACACATATACCGAAATATCCTTCAAATATATTACGCTCATACCATACTTCAAATACGTTACACATATACTGAAATATCCTTCAAATACGTTACGCATATACTAAAATATGCTTCAAATACGTTACTTATATACCAGAATATGCTTCAAATACGTTACCCATATACCAGAATATGCTTCAAATAGGTTACACATATACCAGAATATGTTTCAAATAGGTTACACATATAAGAAAACATTCTTCAAATACGTTAGACATATACAATAATATGTGTCAAATACGTTACACATATACCAGAATATGCTTCAAATACGTTACACGTATACAGAATATGCTTCGAATACGTTACACATATACTAAAATGGGCTTCAAATATGCTTCCATTCAGTTTGACGTGTACCAGAACATGTTTCCTTTAAGTCGACTTTCTGTTCGATGAGTGCAAAATTAAATATAAGCAGCAACGATGGGAAAATGGATCACTGTGACCGACGTCTGTAGCAGACGGAGTTATCAAAATGAAGTATACCTTTAGTGTGATTTTGTCTTGATCTTGTGGCCGGTTTCAACGGCACTTTTAATGAAATATTAGCTTCATCATGTCAAGGCCAATAACACGGAGGCTGCCCACGAGGCTGTCCTGGACTGGTAACAAAGCTACGAACGTTCAATAACGAGTCCGACTCTGTACTAGTACGAGTATATGCTCTTACAATAAGTAACAGAAAAGAGTGAAAGACAACAAGATTTGTATAATTTAACCAATAATTTATTTCCTAGATTACAAAGTGAAATCGGAAAAATGAACATACGGTATTAAGAATTAAATCCCGAAATAAGAAAATAATTACAGATAAAAAACCTAATAATTTAAAGTATTGAATGAAATCATGTCCAAAATAAATCCAAATACTGACCGCGACGATGTGTCTCTGGTAGTTTATAAAGTACTGATAAGTCAACAGTTTTTTAATTGAAGTACAGCAATGTAATTCCAGGTTTGAATTCACTATAAATTTCAGTGAAAATCTCTGGCCAATAATCTTATCAGATCACTTTTGTATTTCCAGAGAAAATAATCACTTGAGTTCAATAATTTGAACAAATAAACTTTCCAACCAAAAATGAAATATCGGACACATCATATAATAGAACTCAAAATTCTAGGTCTTAAATCACAACTAAAAATATCCACTCTACTTAACCTCAGGTAACAATTAGAATTTCCTCGAAGAAATACTTGACCTCAGGTAACAATTAGCATTTCCTCGAAGAAAAAATATTACCTAACGGAAAATAACCTTGTAGTATGATCATGATGTTTAGAAAAATGAAATCATCACATGAATTATGTAAAATTCATTTAGGAAATCCCAAAACACAGACCTAGACGCTTATATACATAATTAGTTTAATTTATAATGATCCAAATATTAAGCCCATACATACAGAGAACAATTTAGCTATGCATTAGTTGTTTACACAGAATAAAATATAGAAAAAAAATCAATTTGGATCAAAAATAAACTAATTTAATATTGGACAAGGTCTAGTCGTAAATACAATGTTAAATTTCAATATCATGTAATGAAATAAAAAAATAACTAACAAACACATAAAAAAGATATGCATAACACTACAAATTGAGCTGTTTCACTTCCAAATTTACCTCGGCTAATTTATGCCGTTTGCACCAACACAAACTTTGGGAACGTGCTGATGCCTGAATTAGTGTTGAAGATATTCTTCATTCCACAACATTCTTCAGTTTTGTGCATGGCACAACAGAGCCTCTTTTTAATGAAAATGTGACCTTAAATATTATTATAAATTCCAACGTGCTTGAGTGAGATTCTAGCGTGTGTAAGTAAGTCATAACTATTTTATCTTTTGACAATCTCTTTCAGATCACCCCATGGATTATTATTCTATGTTCTGTCTCCAATACTCCCTCATGCCAATTTTTCAGGTCATTGTCTGTGCAAGGCTTCCTGTTTACCTTATTTGACGAGTGATTCGAGAACTTTGCGTATCGGTTTGACTGTGTTAAGCAAATCTTATTAGAGGCCTCTGCAAGCGTAATAAATCGGGTTTTTCTCGAGCCAAGAACCTTTTCAAAGATTAAATGTAAATAACACAAAATGTGAATGTCTTATACACAGAAGAACACCACATTTTGCTCGATATAAATATTCAGTTGACGCTAAATTGTATAAGATGGAACAGTGAAATCCATTCATAATACATGTTCGTTAATAGGCAAACAAAACATCATAAAGGAAAGCCAGATGACAACTAATAAAACATGGATGGTTATTTAGAGAGAATAACAGCTTGAAAATTAGCGTATTTTATCATAGATAAATGCATGTCTTCATAGAACGTCATACATGGATATCAAAAAGCGGTTTCAGTCGCGGAAGATAAATGCTTTTTCCTTTCTGTGAATTGTGAAAGAAAACGATAAGAGTTTTTCAATCTGCAATTTTCAGAACGGAGGGACCATTGCAGACGAGAAAACGTTATGTTGTCTATGTTGCAAGAGCGGGCCAATCAGAGCAACGCTTACTACCGATCGTCTGGGGTACGTACCTGGAGAAGCCATCAAGTTTAGGGCGGAGATTACTAACCTCAGCAACCGGCAGATGGAATGCTCGAAGGCACAGCTTGTCATGGTTAATAATTTGTCTTTCTTGGTACCATTGTGTGTGTGTGTGTGTGTGTGTGTGTGTGTGTGTGTGTGTGTGTGTGAGAGAGAGAGAGAGAGAGAGAGAGAGAGAGAGAGAGAGAGAGAGAGAGAGATGTTTAAATATAAATCAGATATCAACCTGCGTACGTATCAAAAATACGACCAACACTTCTTTTTGCTCTCTAATTATGCTAAAATAATTGTCATATTGCCATTGAAATTTTTTATAACTCCACAATACCTTGTATGTATATTTCAGCAAGTGCAATATCATGCGCGACGTAAGACCAGAACAGTAATGAATGTGTTGGCTGTATTGAAACGGCCGCCTATACCTGCAGGGGGTACCGATGTCTGGGATGGTTGCAAACTTCATATACCTTCCGTACCGCCGTCTTTTCTCATTGGCTGCAAAATAATTGATATTCATTACTACGTAATGGTAAGTACTTACATAGCGCGTGCAAAATACAGTTACAGAGAAACTCCATTATTACTGATAGAATCCGAAGCTTATTTTGGCATGAGTTTGATCCTAACCAGATTTCGTATTGTTTACCTATAAGCAATCACCATCTATGTACAAATCTGAGGACTGCTTATCAATAATAATGAGAATATCATCATTTCGTAGTTAACCGATGCGATCAATATCGTCAATTAGTAGCATCATATTTCACATAATATCATTGTGCTTTCATTGGCTTGTTTATCCCCTTTTACATACAGCACATGTACGGTGATAAATAACAACAGCAATTAAATAAGAATTTATAAAAACTCGTACAATATCACGATATGTTTTTACAGTACATGTGATTTTATTCGGACTATTAAAAGTTCGACTCATCTAATCATTCTGTCATAACCACTCTGGTGGCCATCAATATTAGAACTACGTGAAAATTTGCTGAATACATAAAAAAATATTAAAAACTCTTTCTATGCATTCATTGTCTTTAAAAGCTTCAAAATACCGAAAGCTTTTATATGTGAATTGTATCGTTTCCTCTGTTCCAATAGCAAAGTAACAAATTGAAGAAACACATTTCATATTTAAAAATGCCTGATTCATATTGGATGACTGTTCTATGCAACGTTTCACCACGAAGATTCTACAAACAAATGGGAAAGAGACAAAATTTTAAGGTCAATTTTAGAAATTTTCGATCGCTCTCAGATTATATATTTAATGACGCTGGCCATGGGATCGATACAGTTTACACATATAGCAGCTCAAAAGTGTGCGCACAAATTGTCATGTGACAAATTATTTCATTTCAGATTATTGTGGACCCATCTGGCCCATCATTTGACCTTAACGTACCCATGGAGGTGACCATTGGTAGTATCCCACTTGTAACGGTGGCTCAGATGTATGGGATTCCCTCTGCAGAGAATGTCTACGGTGTGGTCGGGCATGGAATGTTACCGCCGTCTGAACAATTTCCAGACAATGTCCGTAAGTAAAAGTTAATTATCCCTGCTGGTGTTATGGAAGATGTTTGGGCCTAAATATTCTGCCTGAAATTTACAGTTGTTCAAGTCAATAAAGGCAGATGGGGAGGGGTTATAACCCAAAATCTACGATATACGGCGCATCCTAACCCCAATTTAGCTTACAACTCCCATTAGAGATATATCGTGTGTGTGGGGCCTTTCCCATCTAGAAAATATTAATCTCAAGTCCTCCACCAAAGGTACCAAGGCCCACACGATGCATAAAAGGAATGAGAGCCGTTTTAGAGATTACTGCTTGTAGATTAGCGTCTAGCAATTGGTGACCATTGTGATCTTCTAGTAGGCAGGCGGATCGGAATCTTTGCACCGCCTGACAACGTCGACCACTGTGCATACTTATTTGTTATGTAGACACCTTTATCGTGGTGAAAGCATAGCACTGTCTACCTGGTGTACCTCATTTATCTGATTGACGTCAAATCGTGCCAGGAGATACGCATTAACGCTGGAAGACAGTTCTGCTGAATGGCCTGCTATTTAAGCCACTTTGTAGCAACGCCTTGGAAGACTTTCGCAGTGCTGGTAAGATGTTTAATTGCGCCAATACGGAACCAGGGATGTTGGAGATGCATTGGATCTTAGTATCCATCATGCCTATATTCCTACAATCGGAGAAGTCTCCGAAATATCTGTAAGGCAAGTACAAAGCGCTGGTCCATCTACTTTTGACGCCTCCAATGATTATGTTTACACTTTAGCCAAATTAACCGGCTTTTTCTCATCCAAATTAGTAACTGGTCAAGAACGACGTCGTACTTCACTGTTTTTTGTATCATATGTGCCGTGATATAACCTCTCATTCGCCTAAGTTACATATATGCAAATAAAAACTATGATAGCCTATCCAAAAAAATAATGAACATGATTGTAACATTTTCTGTATGCATTGGCACGCTTTCACCTGAGTAAAATTATAACTGTCATTCAATTTGTATTTACATATTATCTCGAGGTTGTGATTGACTGGGTGCTATATCCGTGGCTTCGTGTTTTACCTGACAACCTGTCGCACATCGTCGCAAAGCTCCACGCTGGAAGCCTCTGCTTATGGTCGCTTAGATTTGCATCGAAGATCTCCTCCACGGTAAAGGCATGCTTCTCGCCATCATGTTTTACGGCTACGCCTTACCCACGTCGTCTTATATCTGTGGAAATATCCTGATAGTATTTTTGTGATAGTATTTGACCAAGTCAACCTCTTGTTTGTCGTTTGCCTTACTCCAAGTTGTAAGCCTCCTTCAAATTATCTGTTTCGACCTGGAGATGAGACTTTGCTTGGTCCTTTTGAAAGCGTAATATCTTTAAACATGGATATTATTCGTTTCTCTTGTGTCGTGATGATATTGTTTGCACACATTTTTCAAAGCTATTGAGATCATTGCAGTAAAAAGAAAAGCAGATCAATTTGACATTCTCCATAAAAGCACTGAAGGATGGCTCGACTAGATGTGTTCCAAAATCGTGTCTTTCTCTTTCTCATGGGGATCCACAGCTGATTAATCAGTGATAATATATAAGACTAGCTCACCCAACAATGTAACGAAGGAGCTCAGTACTGGTCGTAAAGACGCTCGCCTGAGTGGACTATATAAATTTCGGGACAAATCTAGAACAATGCCCGTCATTAGTATATATTGTTCGAGCGGATAGTGGGATATATGCTGATACTATGCAGATACTAGCTATGAGAAAGGATCGTGAAATGGGCGCTTCGAAAGAGCGTGGACATCAATTTGCATTAGTAAAACGCAGCAACGAAAGCTGTCATCTCCAATATTGGGGTGGTACAATCATGATGACGTAGAGGTGCATGTACGAAAGGCCCACTGCCTCTTTGCTGGCGCTTTTAACACTTTATTTATTTTGTAGAGGGAGTCGTCATCATGGGAACACATGTAGTCCTTTTTGCGTACCTTTTTCTAAAATATACTTATCGAGTGTAGCATGGTCAGACGCCGGTCTTTCACCAGTATTTGTAACCTATCATTAGCGAACCTGCGACTAGCAGAGTGTTTCGTGATCTCGTCCGTCTGTTAGTAGGGTCATAGAACTCGACCATACAGCAAATTTGGGGTGTGTGTAATGTCATCGTTAGTAACTCTGACACTCGTTATATTCGGATTTAAAGAAACGTTTCGGTGACCACGGGAAATGCTTCATCAGAATTGAATAACCCATTCAAATACGATAAGAGACCCATTAGTAATCATCCTAACATACCTCGAAGTAATAAATAGTACTAAGGGCTTTATATCACTGGGAGTGGCATTGTCCCCAACATCCTCACATTCTCTAACTGATTATGGCAGTGTGATGGAATCGGATGTATTTAAAGTTAATAAAACGCATGAAATCTCCTCCCAATGCCCTGTGAAATCTTACAAAATATCCTATGGTTAATACCTGGTATCATCAGGAGCATCATATGGCGTCTTAGCTTCTGCTGAGCAGAAGGTATGCTCACAGAAAATCAATCTACGCTTTCTGAAGCGTCGCCAATCTACTATTGCTCGTTATGTGGGAGTAGATCGTTTCCGTTCAAGGAAGTAAAGATCCAAACCTTAATATAACAGTAATTGCATCAACAATTAGCAAAGTAGACTCGTTGGTGTGGAACTCTGTCACCTTTTTCTTGCACCTTACGGTAAAGCCAAATGTCGGGTTCAGCATGAGCCAGTAAAATCTCGTCTTCGAAACCACAGAACTAACCAATGCGATGTTCGATATCACTCAAGGCCGAATCCGAAGACAAAGTCTACCTTTTGTTTTTTGACCATAAGAATAGTGACAAATCTGCAACTTGTACTAATACATCTCTTCATATTAGCAGCTGACAGTTTCTCACCAGTTTCTCGTGGATCGATAAATATTTGTAGTAACACCAGATCCATAAAGACTTCTTCGCACTGTTATCTTTGCATTTATTGTCCACCGAGAAGGACTGGCGAAATAGCCATATAACCAAACTTGGTCTAGAGGGGGAGGACTGTAATAGGTTTGGAAGACACTGCGTTCCATAGATTATGTCTATGAGCCCCCTTTATTCTAGTCCATTGCCATCTTAATCATTCTAAGCATCAATTGTCTCATTACTTTGAAATCTATAACACAGTCTTAACGTCAATAAATTTCATTACGTTTATAACATAGCTACATAGATTAATCGTCATCTTTCGTAATTACATTTCAATTTAAATATTGCAGCGAAACCAGTGATGGCCGAAAGCGCAATGGGGGGAGTAAATGTGAATGCGGACAACCCTAACGCCGAGTCGTCGCATAACTTTGCCCCAGTCTACACGTATTACAACTGGGAAAAACCAGATCCCAACCTCACCTTTCAGATAGCGAAAGAAGAGGGATAGGATTACATAAACATGGAATGAAGTAGGATGTTGAAGGAAAGTGAGGGTTGCGATGTGGATCGTCTTCATTATTGCCTTTGAACCCAAATGAGTTTAATCCTATCAGCAGCAGAGTTTATTAATTTATTACTTTTTGAGCTAACAATTACAACAACAACATCAAATCCTGCTTTGGCGTCATTTTAATAACACTTGTAACGAAGCAGGTGTAGGTTGCATCCCATAATCCTTTATAAAAGAAATCAAAATATATTTTATTCGCAAGATTTAAAACGATTTTGTTAAACTTCAAGTTCTCCATTATAGATATAAATAATGTTTTAAGGATCTTGATTAGTGTGAACCGAAACGTAACATATCAAGTGTAATCGTAATAGAACAAAATATATAAATGTTTGTACATCTTTTTGTGCGCATAGCATATTTCTACACATTTATCCAGAGACTGGTCTCCGCTAATATTGTAGAAACGTCATATGTTGTTTTTTATGTAGGCCATCGTATTTCAATGTGTAGGCCATCCTATTTCAATGTAAAGTTCTTCTCTTCTAGCAAATGTTTCAGTTTTTCTAAATCTGAGTTACTAAAGGAGGGCTAAATTTAAGGTGTATATTTTATAGCTGGGTGAATGTAGTTTAAATGAATTTGCATTCGGGTTATTTCTTGATAAATACTATTTACACCTCCACGGTCATCCAATACACATGAAGAAATAAGGAACGAAAGAATCAATAGAGTCACTCGCTGATAAAATAATTCATAGATACTGATGTAACAAATTGAATCTTTATACACGGAAATGTAAGGTATGTATTGGTGAAAACGTCACAATCTGTTTTGAATGGATCGAAGTAAACAGAATGAAAATATTTTAAGCGGTTCGTCATCTTTTTTAAATATTGGCAACATAATGGCTATTTTGTATTGATTTCGAAATTATTCTAAATCGAACGACGTATCAAACAAGTTATAGAAGTTTGCAAACTTAAATATCTGTTTTCTTAAGTAAGAAGTTGTTAATGCCATCTGGACCAGAAACGTTGTTCTTTTGGGATGTGGATATTATCTATATGTTCTCTCTCAAAGTTATCTGGATTTGATACATTGGGTGTTTATGTCCAAGAATTGCAAATCTTTTTCGCCATCATCTGTAGAAGGAATCAAGCAAAATAATTTCAAGTGATTCTGCTTCTCAAATTTAGAACAAATTACTTCGAAATCGCTAATTTAAAGGTAAGGAAGGGTTACTGACCCAATACATTCACTCATAATAAGTTCACAATATTTCGATTGTTAAAATATTTTCGAATGGTTGTATTGTGTCCGAACATTTTAATGTCCACGGTTCCGAAAAGATATCGTGCTTCTTGTTTTTAGCTATGCATTCTATATCGCTGCTTGTCATATTTAGTTTTATAATGAAGGTTGTTACTGTTAATGTTTAGGTTTTTCTTCTATTTCATCACAATGGTCTTACCCCGTTATACATTATGTAACCAAGCATTCGGGATCTACAGTTATAATTAAGAGTCAACCCTAAACTAACTGTTGTATTATAAAGTTTTCAAAATGGCTTAGTCCTGGAAACTATATTGTGAAATCAAAGATGCTTTTGTATACCTTCTTGTACGATATCATCAAGTTTCCTCTCTGGCATGCTTATTCTTTTTTTTGAGATTGAAGTCAACGGCCACTGACGTTCGTTTTGTACTTCATAAATATACCACGCTAAGCGTTGTTTTATCGTCCTGTTCATTGATCCCTTTAGTCAGCGTGGAAAGCGTGCAGCTAATGGCACTATAACGTATAGACTGGTTTTTATTTATTTTTATGAACGCATAATTTACCGACTTCATTGGTATTTGAAAAATAGAATTAGATATTGTATTTAACACGTTGGCAAAATTTAATTGTAGCCACACAAAATCAGATAAATTATAGTAAATAACTTTGTGTTCGTGAATGATGGCTTCCCAGGTAAAACAATTCTCATGACTCCTGATACGATCCAGTCTATGACCAATTGTGTGCTCCAATTAATGGCTGACTGTCCACTTGTTGTTTATCAAACGACTAGATGTCCTTTCGCCGTCCAAGGATACTTTCCACAGATTAACCAAGGTTTCAAAATATAGCCGCATATTCACAGAAAATATATCTTTTATAATGGTTTTATAATATGATTGCAAGACTTGCTGGATGAGTAACTTATGCTCTCAAGCGATGAACTGAGTGATTAGTCATCGCTTGCTTTGCAGACTACAGAGGCACCCAGTAACATTTTCGCTTGGTTGGGCTAAACCGAATATAAAGTATAATATGCAGACGTTGTGGTTAGTTTTTCAAAGACATCTGAACGGTTGGCACGTGTACGGATGCAAAATGAGAAAATAAATAAATATGCACGATTACAAGAGTACATCAGCATTTGACATTAAACTATAGAATATCAACAGAGATGATCGAAAAAAAAAACAAGTCTTTCATGGATTCAAATCGTCTTTGAAGCGCATTTCGATCTCGACTGTTTTGTTTTGTGGTTGATTTATGATCAGTTATGGTACTTTCTTGTCTTGTGCTATCGTTAAGTGATTGTTTATGATTATGTTGTTGAAAGTGCCAAGAAAGTGATATTTATTTTTATATATGTATATTAACATACCCTTGACTTGCCTTTGATATACGTGATCAATTTTTGTTGAGTTTACTATTTTTATTTCTTTTTTTCTTATCCGAGTTCTTAATAGTTAAATAAAAAGTAATATACAACAAATCTTTTAAAAAGTGTCAAAATCCATACTACTCAATTTGATGATTGGAAATATTGTGGAACATATTTTATTAATAAATGGATGTTTTGATACAAGATATAAGAACTTTTTAATCTGTACAAAATGTATGTATATGTATGTATGTGTGTGTGTGTGCGTGCATGAGCGTGCGTGCGTACGTGCGTGTATGAATGCATGTGTTTTTTCATTTCAATAAACTGAATGACAGTTGATAAATAATTTACCTCAGTATATAACAATCACGCCATCGTAGGTCATTAAGATAAGTTCTTGATTTGCATACAATCGCATCCCACGTCAGCTGATTAATCAAATTGCTAGACTTATTTGCAAGCATTAGTTTCGCTAACAAGAAGACTAGAAAAGGTACGTAGCTACACCTTGAGTCTTTACTACTCTACATCGTTGCAAATAACCATTGCATGTGGCCCAGTCATGTGTTTGCTTTCAAAATTGCGAGTCTTGATTGCCTGTAAGTTTGCTATAATCATTATTTCGTGATATTAAAGACACTTAAGTAGTGGATGTATATTTTGACCGATTTTCTTATCTATTCAGCTCAGTTTTTCGAACACATCAACAATTCTTATTTAAATATACACATACATATACATAAACACACCAATAGATAGATAGATAGATAGATAGATAGATAGATAGATAGATAGATAGATAGATAGATGGATGGATGGATGGATGGATGGATGGATGGATGGATGGATGGATGGATAGATAGATAGATAGATAGATAGATAGATTTGATAGATAGATAGATAGATAGATAGATAGATAGATAGATAGATAGATAGATAGATGTAAAATACACATTGGTATATTTATAAAATACACACGCACATATAAACATAAAATACACATATATTAGACATGAAATGCATTCCTATACATAAATACACAAATGCATATACATTAAATATATGAATACATTACACAATAAATACATATAAAATACACAAGTAGATATACATAAAATACCTATGTACGAATCCGATACACATCCGAAAACAGATATTTGTAAAACATTTATGGTACTTGAAAATCTCCGAAAATGTAAAGTCATATCTCCTGCAACCAAGCCTAGCTCATTGATGATTATACTCGCTTCAAAATGATCTGAACGTAACAACGTGACGGCCTTTCCACGTTAGTATAAGGGCGGCAACGTTTGTTACATCTATATTTACTTATACAATACGTTTATGTTCTTTATTTAATATACGGCTATATTTAACAATTATGTATGACACTAGAGGTATTAAACGAATCAACTTACAGCATGAAATGTATAGTTAAGGATATATATATATATATATATATATATATATATATATATATATATATATATATATATATATATATATACGTGCATGCATAGATAATTACTAAATAGTTTTAGCTATGTGTTTACTGTGTAAATATTCATGGACACGTACTTGATCACTACCGTACGAGCGTACATCTCTACCTGTCTATATGCATACATGCATTCTTAAAAACTAATTTCCACTAAATGATCATTATGTAAAAATACATGCAGACGATTTGGGCACCATCTTATGAATCAACCTGCGTACAGCATCCTTCCAACCATCCATCCATGCAAGATAATTATAGAATAGCTACAGATAATGTTTTTCAACATTATTATTTTCAAATGGCACTTGTATTTACTGTATTATGTCAATGACGTCATTCAGATATTACAATTCCTTTTGTAGCAGTCTAACACGATTAGAGTATACCTCTGGCAAAATGTGAAACGGGTTTGTTACCATTAGTGGAGGGGGAATATAGTTCTACATTTGATATTCGTTATCGGAGAAGTATCATATACACAAATGTGGAAAACTAATGCACGGCAAACAATATTTCAAACAATAGTCAACAGGACTGGTTTGATTAATTTAATTAAGCACTAAACCATCCTTATTTTACGAGACTTACTCCATTATCATGTCAATAAACACTAGACAAGGCGTCACGATTAGCCGAGTAGTCTAAAGCTCTCTCCGTGACGGATCACTGCCTCATCTGTGCGTGGGTTCGAGTCTCAGATATGGCCAGAGAGAGAGAGAGAGATAGAGAGAGAGAGAGAGAGAGAGAGAGAGAGAGAGAGAGAGAGAGAGAGAGAGAGAGAGAGAGCTCTATGGTTACCATGTGTCGAAACTATCAAAATCTGCGACAGGTTATTCATTTAGATCGGAATTGAAACAAAAGGGAATGTTAACTTCTGCAAGATGTTCTATCTGCGGATTTGTCATAACTGGAGATAAGACTATATGCCTAGATCAAAACGCTTGTCTGATAGCTAGGCGAAATCGGATGTTCTGAAGCACTCTGACAATATCTTGGCCTTGCTAGATGCAGCAATGTTAAAAATATGTTGGTCAGAATGTAATAGACTTGAACTGCGACCCTCTCTCTCTCTCTCTCTCTCTCTCTCTCTCTCTCTCTCTCTCTCTCTCTCTCTCTTTTGTCAGTCATGGCATTATATATTATACACAATAAACATTGTATAATCGTATTGACTTCGTTGTTGATGTAAATAAATAATACGTCGGTATATCATTGATATATTTTAACACAGTCCTAAGTGAATGTCGCGGCAAAAAGTAGCTCCAGTGGGCGTGGCAAAGTTAATGTGTAATTTTGTTTGTTTGATATATGTATCAGCCAAAACAAATAGTCAATAATATCTGGCCAATGATGTTGAAGAAAGTCAAAATTTTCTGTGTGATATGGAGCACAGTGTTAACTACCCCACCCTCTCCCCAATCAGGATCTGATGACCTGGATATGTTGAGTTAGGTGCTGTACTGACGCAGTACTCCCTAACTACCTGAATTAATGATTAGTCCTAACAAGTTTTGTTAGTCTGCCACCAGTTACCCTATTGTTTCGATAAATAATGCCACTGGATAAACAAATCTGCTAAATTACCTGTTTCGGTACGCATAATAGGCCAATTCAATATTAGTAACAGGCCTAATAGTTTTACATAAATGTAGATCAAGCAGATCATATGAACCGGGTCGATTAAGCTCACTTTAGTTTAATATATAGATCATTTTTTGATACTAATCTTAGCTGGCCAAACCTATCTCATAGCCAAAGTCGGTATGGTCATGTGCATTTGACGTAGGGCTACTGTTACCTACACTCCTTCCGTGAATAGAAAATGTGTCATTATAGACTGCTGATAAAAGTAGTAAACACTAATATGTCAGGCCACAAATATCCGTTTTCAATAATGTGTTTTGCTCAAGTATTTTTAAATCGGCATATATTGTTTTTTGTTACTGCTTAGTGACTGTCATCGTAACTTCGCCTCCCACCCAACTCCCACCCCCACCCCTCGGTAAAAATAAACCGATAATGAACAAGTTAACTGGTCTGACTAGCAGGTAACATTGAACACCAAAATAGGCACATCACATATCAAACAACCTCAGGACTTGCCTTTTATTTAAAACATTAAATGGGACTGAATGTGAACCACAAGAATTGAACATAATACATCGGACTGACTGCAAACTACTTCTGGAAAAAGGTCATTAGACAGCGTATAAAGAGTACGTTTAGGTGGAAGAAAACATGAATACATAATTTATCTAGTTAAAGAGGGTGATAATTTTAGTTCTTTAAATAATGTTAAATCTTTCCATCTTATAAATAATTGAGTCTTTGTTAAGAAATATTGACCAAAATCCAATTCGATATTATTAGTTGCGTAATGCATATGTATACGTGTGTCTTATCATTACATCAGTTATATTTACGGCACTTGTCCATGTTCATTGTTATTTAAGAAGAAAAGAATTATTATATAAAATAAAATTACCGCGATAATCCGTGCTCTCTTTTTCGGTCTGTCTGTCTGTTCTGTCTATCTGTTTTTCTCTTTCTCATTCTGTATGAAATCTTTTTACGACACCATCATTGTTTCTCATATAATATAACTTTAATTGTACTTGATTCGTGTACTTTTATGTATGACCTGAATATTTGTCTCTTTCCAGTAAAGATTTGCTATTTTCGTTCATTTTCTTAACATTTCTTTCATTCACACAAACTGTCATCTTTTTATCCTTAGAAAAAGAAACTAACATGCACAATTGACAGCGTTGTCTTTGAATTAATATCCAAAGGGTTAGGACCATTGTCATCAACATAAATCAAGGCCTTAATATAAAGGAAAGAAGACAACGCCACTAATCCGTTTTGAAATAAAGACTACATGCCGCAAGGGCCTGAGATAGGGGCAACGAGGGATATATCCGAACAACACTTTTCAATTATATAAAAGTAACGTTTGTTTGAACAAGACGTAGGAGAGGCCAGGGTGTTTCCTAACCCAGGGCCCGTGATCGCTCTCTACGGCCCTGCAGGCCGCCCGTAAGTAATGTCGGAAATACTTATCGTTCCTTTTGAAAAACATTAACATATCAACTTCGATCCTTAATTGGATTTACGTTTTAGTGCCCTTTTCAGAGCCGAAAAGCAGCCTTTGTGAATAGCCACACAGATGCACCTTGCCGAGCAGGAAAAATTCTAACTACCCTGAAGGCCGCATGAGGATATTTTCCATGGTCCAAGGACGGCATGAGGGTATTTTCCATGGCCCAAGGACGGCAATACTTTCATGACACATTATGACGCCAATAAATGTGAGGTTCACACGATCTGGTTTGGCGGACCACGTGTTTAAGAGCCCTCATGTACAGGTTTTGCTCCACATCAAAACGATCGGCAGATATTATGAAGGATTCAAACAAGAACTGCTGAGAAAGGCATCGTTAATTTATGGCAACCTGTATTTTTCAGCATCGGGTGATAATGTTATGTTTATTGTGCATCATTTATATTCAAGAAAAGGTTAAACGATATAAAAACATGAAAACAATTTTGTTAACACATTTCTCTTCTCTGTGTTGTAATTGTATACATATTATTTTTATCTAAGCATCTCTCTCTCTCTCTCTCTCTCTCTCTCTCTCTCTCTCTCTCTCTCTCTCTCTCTCTCTCTCTCTCTCATAATGCTATCCCAACAGTTTAGCAACGTGATGTTCCGATGCTTTTGTGTTTGTACTTTGCGTAAAATTAAATGATATTTCAGGAATTTAGAGAAAAGAAACACGCTGCTAGAAAAACAAATATTACTAACACAAGTCGTCAGTCTAACGGGAAAAACACAAATTCCTTTCTGTTATCGTTGTTGTAATTAATATGAAGTGCACAAGATCAGAATACAATGGATGTATGATATTGTATTGAATTAAATCATAAATATGACAGGAACCAATTGTTATATAGATGATACAATCTTACATGGGCCCTGTTTTCACTATTTCTTTTCACTGTTAGTAATTGTGTTATTTCTCAATAAAAAAGTGAACTATTTCAAATTATCAAAAGGTTATTATTCTGCTTTAAAAATATTTCACTATTTAAATTTGCAATGCAAGATAATTGGTTTTATATTGTTATATTGATCTGAATACAGATTAACACATACGAAGCAAATGCAAATGTCACATTTGAATATTTTTGGTTTAGCTGTTAAGTAATGTTTAATTAAAATTTATAATTTAAAAAAATCCTCTTTGTAGATATGTTCAATAGATAGAAGATCTCAAAAGGGTAATAATTTAATATTGTATTTAAGAAACAAATTGAATAATGTCCAGCTTTCGCAAGCCTTGGACAGCAAAAGCTGGTCATTATTAAACGAGTTTCATAAATTCAGTAATAAATCATTATCAATTTGAGATTCTTTTTATCACAGTTTTTTTAGCGGAAATTATTTAGGCAGAAAGAAGAACGGATAATTTTATTAATTCTAAAGACGGTGAGTTTTTAACTTCTTGTGCATTAAATATAGTCCCAGATAAAGTTGAACTGTAAAAGTATATTGTACATTTTAACAAATTATAAATCAAAGAAAAAACTTCCATAAAAGCAAAAATATTTTATAACGACAAAATCATTTTTCAAAACAGAATGGTCAATGCCATGTGATTGATATGGTAAAGAGTAGACAGAGTAAACGTAAACCCCAAAATGTCAATTTTAGAACTAAACATTGCATTATTGCCATTTTCATGTGAGATAGGATTACTGAATGCAGAAATTCTCATATTTACTGCAATGCATCTATGGCCGGATATTTGCAGTACGTGACAAGAACAAAAGACTGTACATAACAAGAAAATAATTTTATTTTTGAGCCGGATTTGCATGCAATACATACTGCGTAAAGATAGGAGATCTATTTATATCCAAATTCTAATATGAACAGAGGTTGGTTTATTTACTTCAGTAAGTTAACATTTAAACCACGCTTGTATATACGGTGGATTTTATATATCTGTTACAGATATACCACTCCCTCCCCACACCCTGCCATCAAAAAAGCAATACCCATAGTTTTACGTCTTATTGTTTTTCTTTTCTTGTTGTTTTACGCCATTTTTCTAATTATTACATTGTTATACATGAAAAAACAAACCCCTGTTGGGATATCATAATCCATATTCGGACAGCCTAAGTTTCATTTCGCAAGTCGATTTAAAAAATGGCCACCAAAAATGTTCATTTAAAACCAAATATTCCAGAAGGAGGGGGCTAAAAACACGTTTTTCCAGGATCCCAGCCAGTCAATAAGAGGATACCTTATAATAATTTCACGGACTTATTTGGACCAATCAAAAAATCATAAAGTAATATTTTAACATATCGTAATATCAAAAATATGAACCTGCAGCTACCATAGGAATATTATACATACTAAGTGATAATAAGGAATATTTGTTAGCACTTGTCTATCATGAAGTGCAGTTGTAATTATTCTGTAATGCCATATAGATGTTTTTAAAAAAATGGAATATCCTATATTTTTTGCAATTTAAGTGTTTGGTAGCTGTTCATGCATTTTTCTTATCTTTTCGAATCATTGGCATGTTCAATCCTCTCCAATGGCAGTAGAATTCATCATTCTTACAGGATGCAAAGTTGTGAGTGGGCTAAATGACAGCAAAAGGACAGTATAATATTTCATTCCTACAGGATAAACATCGTGAGTGGGTTAAAGGACAGTAGAACATTTCATACTTCCAAGATAAAACATCCTGAGTGGTTTTAAAGGACAGTAGAATATTTCATCCTTACAAGATAAAACATCGTGAGTGTGTTAAAGGACAGTAGAATATTTCATCGTTACAGGATAAAACATCGTGAGTGGTTTTAAAAGACAGCAGAATATTTCATCGTTACAGGATAAAACATCGTGAGTGGTTTTAAAGGACAGTAGAATATTTCATCGTTACAGGATAAAACATCGTGAGTGGTTTTAACGGACAATAGAATATTTCATCGTTACAGGATAAACATCGTGAGTGGGTTAAAGGACAGTAGAATATTTCATCCTTACATGATAAAACATCGTGAGTGTGTTAAAAGACAGTAGAATATTTCATCCTTACAAGATAAAACATTGTGCGTTGGTTAAAAGACAGCAGAATATTTCATCCTTACAAGATAAAACATTGTGAGTGGGTTAAAGGACAGTAGAATATTTCAGGGATTACTTTTATCTTACGTAATTTGTTGTGATATCATTAGAGTCAAAATCAACATCATGAATGCTTCCGAGCATGTGCTTAATGTCTCACCATATGCCAGACACGTGTGGTTGTGAAGACCACATTCTGCTACAAAGAGAACTTGAAATGAGAAATCCCAAACCGAATATTGTAATTTAGCAAAAGGTAATGTTGCTTTGATATTATGCAAAATGATGTTTTGTCAAGCTGTAATGTGTCAAATGCACATTTTTCTGCACTAGTAGTTTTAATCTAGATTTTCATTTTCTTCAATCAAATAAATTTACAAAAAAGGCCACTTAACAGAATTGTTACCATATGGATGGTTCATCATTCTGTACGTATTCTGTTCGTTCAAACATTTTTCGCAAGGAAGGTATTTAAGTTTTTTCTAAAATCAAATATAAATCAAATTAAGTTCTTAAGATTACAACGTACATACCTTTTATAAGTACCAAAGAAGGGAAGAGAAAAAAATAAAGAGAGATTAAATATGTATGTACTGTACGTGATGCAAGTTGCATATGCTGTAAACGTCTACTATTAAAACGTAACCCATACTGACACCCCACCCCCCACACAATAAACAGGATAGGTAAAAATGTGCTTGTATTATTTTGCAAGTAAACAACGCGCCTGCTGGTTTTAAACTGTTTGTTTAGTACCCTCTGCGTGTGGTCATTTTCGTTAACTTTGTGAGACTGTTGTTTATATTCAATAAGGAATACGTAAACATTTTTATATCACCAATTAATCCGTTTTCTCATGCATTTAAATAATTATTCCTTTTTCACATCATGTGGTCTATTTATTCCTTATTCCTAATTCAGTATTTAATTGGTTAGCACTTACTTAATGCAGACTGAAATATATTTAAGGCATGCATTGTATGTAGAAATAGTTGAAGCTGGAAAAAGTGACTGGTTACTTATTCCTAATTCAATCGGGAATAAGTAATAAGTAATCAACTTGATGTCAGTTTTTTATATTTCCCTTCAGAGTTCGTGTGTACCTGAAAAAGACGTACTGACTATACATAGTACATACTCCTGCATACCGTTAACAATTACAAGGCGTTATGTACTATTTATAGCCTTGTGACGTGACGAATAGCACATATGTAGACGACTTGTTTACCAATTAGAAAATTGTCCACAGATGGGTTATAAATAAAAGCTTGAGTCTCAATGATCCATTATCACTTTTAGAAACCCAAGAGGTTTAAACATGTTTCATCATTACATCTATATGTTTGTGTGTACAAAGGTACACTGATTCATATTTACCTTATTTTCTTGCGTAATTTCATTGAAGAGGAAAAGAAAAAAACTGGTGTGGTGTACATGACAAGGAAAGAGTGACATTTGGCATTTCCTTGTTGGAAATATCGTGAGTTTATTTTATTATTTTAAACTAGTATTTCAGTTGAAACAATGAACAATATTCATGAAAAAAGTATGTGATTAACTAAGGCGTGGAAGTGCAGCTAACAGAGAGATCGTCTAAGTCTCGATTTTATCATTGAACAGAATTATGATTTTCAGATATCTTTGAAGACAACATTAAATTGTGCTAGCATTAGAATCTTTAATTTATTTATTCAGACACGTACCATTGGAAAACTTAGTTGTTTCTATTTTATCTTTATGAAAACCAGCAAAACTCTAACGGTCTGAAGAGGTAATAAATACACACAATGCTGCATACGTGTTTTGTTCTGAAATGGAGGTCAGGATCTACCTTAATAAGGCATAAGTCATGAGGACGAGAAATATTCGTGTGCCATATCGAGCATTTCCTTTCTCCCGACTTTATTAAAAAAACAAGAATTCCGTTTTGTATTTATTACATTCCCCTACCCCAGTTACACTTTTAAATATTTTTAGCTTTAATGTATCAATTAAATTTAAAACGAATGGGCGTTATACGCGCCAACTGGCGGGAATTGTATTGCTTTGATGCCAGTTATGTCCATTGTTTGTATTTTGGGTTTTTTTTTTTGGGTGGTGGGGGTGTTTGTACGGGGTGCACACTATATTTAGTTCTGCAGAATTCCTTAGACCAAAACAATGTCGATAGATTGTATTTAATGTAGGCAAGACGCTTGTCAATTGTATTTAATGTAGGTAAGAAGCTTGTCAATTGTATTTAATGTAGGCAACAAGCTTGTAAATTGTATTTTATGTAAGCATGAAGCTTGTCAATTGTATTTAATGTAGGCAAGGAGCTTGTCATTTGTATTTAATGTAGGCAAGAAGCTTGTCAATTGTATTTAATGTAGGCAAGAAGCTTGTTAATTTCGAGAATATACCGACAAATGTCAAGGTTACTGTGAATGAAAATGAAAATTGCTTCCGCACAATGATATGAGTTCGACATCACAGACTTAGTTCAAACGTTTTGGTTTGTTTGCGTTTGGGATAAGAGATCAGCTTATCGATTAGGTGTGGGGAGTGAAAATGTCCAAGTTCAACTTTGTAAGAAGAAATATAGTTCATGCACAATACAATGTATACATCCACCGAAGTGTCAGGCCGACTTTACATTTTGCATAACTTCAAGGACACTATGACAGAAGAAAGACCTATCGATTTTCGCATAAAGTATATAGCTTTAATTTACATCAGAGATGTGACCAAGATAAAACGACAAAAAAAGTTTATCTCCTAGTCGTTTTATTTGTAACAGTGTCGGTCCAAATTCCAGTGCAATGTTGTTGCTGCTGTGACAGTGTCAGTGCTACAGTCATGTGAATTGGCACTAATTAACAGCTATACATTGATTATTAATGCACTCCTAAATATTACACTAATTAACATCTATACATTGATACTTAATGCATTCCTAAATATTATTTGGCTCTGATGAACACAGAAATATACTATTTTTCTTGGAAAGTCTTAATTACATGGAGGTATATGTATCACAGGTAATCAAATATTAGCAATTACATTTTCTTTATATATATATATATATATATATATATATATATATATATATATATATATATATATATATATATATAAATTCTATTTTGCACATACAGAATATCTCGAATCTACAGTCTCTATCCAGTATTCTGTGCAGGTTTCAAGACATGAAAGCTGAGATTATTTACAGCAATGCTAGAGGGGTGTACTTAAGCGGTCAGATTGTTGACGGGCATGTAAAGCTCTCAGTTCTTGATTCAACGAAAATAGAAGGCAAGTTTTTCCATATTGTAATGCAGGACAAATCTCAACATTCAACTTGGATTATAACGAATGAAGCTTAAATAAAGCGACAAGTAAATGATGTTATAAAAATGCACCTATCACAGCGCATCAGCCCTACGCCATTGAGGGAAGACCGGGGATTTTAGATCTCTAAAATCTTCAGTAAATGTATAGAATCCATCATTTTACCGACTCTATAATGACAATACGTATTTCCAAAGAGTGCTCATTGTTGTTGTCCTAGATTTTGTCACCTATTGATTAATCACATTTAATAGATTGCAAAGCAATGTTTGTTGTGCTTGTTCATTTGATTCAGAAATGGCGATCCAAGATATTCTGCTAAAGTAGAGACAGTTTATTCTCCTATTATGAAATAAGTTTGGAAGATTTGTTTTCCTTCAAATTGTATTTTGTTGTTAATTCTAGCTATATATGTACGATGTTGTGGGAATGCCATTGTATCATGGTCCACAGGTAGCGGAGATGACAGTACAACATACTCAGATAAGGAAACATACTTTGATACAAAGATGGTGTTACTAGAGAAAAGTAAGGTCTGAATTCATCCGATGTCTATAATGTCTCCTTATATCGTTCTTCTTTCTCTTGTTAACGGTGAATACCAGCCGAATGATCAAATGTGTTGCGTTCTCTGCTTTATCGAATTTTCAACTCTTTGCAATTGTAGCAGTACAACCATTAAAGTGTTATATACACACACTGTTATATAATGAATGAATGCATAAAAATATTTAATGCTAGATTAAATCATTTTCAGTAAAGGTGGTTTATATCGTAAGACATTTGATGAAATGTCAAATTTGTGTTCAAAGAGACAATTTGCATCTCTCTCTCTCTCTCTCTCTCTCTCTCTCTCTCTCTCTCTCTCTCTCTCTCTCTCATTTTACTAACTAAATCGCTTGATACGAAATACTTATTGTTGTATTCCACTGTACAGTTAGTTTCTGTTTATTTTTTCACGCTTTTTTATTTAATCTACTTATATAGGAATATTGACTATTGCCAATTATTGGATGTTGTAACGTATATTCAAGGTTCTAAGGCATCCAATTATTTTGTATTTCTACGTTTAACGACCATTATGAGATTTAAGGCTAATCTTCTGTTTCCAAATTATAATTATCGTTTGCTTTCTAGAATACGAATCCTAGGTATGTCGATTTTTAAAAGTACGTTATGAAAGGTAAAATTACAGTTTCGACAACCTTTAAATTTACTTCTATCACTGCAAAACTTAACGTACCTTTTGCTGTTTTCTTTAGATAATTGGTTTGATTCAATTATGCATTCGATGCTTTCAGAGCCGGATCAGCATAAGAACTTGAAATTACTTCGGGGTGTCTATATGTATCCGTTCAGTTTCCAACTTCCTTTCGATATTCCGAACTCATACCAAGGATTTGGCGCTTGTGTTCGCTACGAAGTGACGGTTACTGTTGTGAGACCCTGGGCATCCAACAAATCGAAGACCGTTCCGTTCACGGTCATCTCCCACCTTGATCTAAACACATTGCCTTATGTGAATGTAAGTTTATTTATAGAACGAAAACAAGTGTAACCAAGCCTTTAGAGATCATTGATGACGATCACGTGTTCAATTAAGCATTAGCCCTAATATCGTGGAAGCACAGTTCAACATTTTTTAAATTAAATTTGTTTTGTTGCAAAGGATATTTTGGAACTGTATATCCTTGTAGGACTATCCCCTTTCTCAGTATATACTAAAAGCGTGTCGTAATATGAGAAATGTTGTATCTGACGCACACAATGTAATTAGAACAGTTTGCACGACAATTATGGACTGCTTGACCTCTCCACTCTCGATGGAACGAAAGGAATTCACGAACAGAAGGGTTTTGCTTATCGATTCCGCTGCCTAAACATGCATAGTTGCGTAGAGAGGGTCTCCATGACAGCAGAATTGAGCAAACTAGCAGCTTTTGTTTCAAACAAACGAACAAAAAACTTTATTAAAATAAACTTTTTAAAAATCACACTTAAATGCTATGTGAAAGTATATTTTCCATCAAAAGAATCGAAATAAGTTTACCTTTTACTAAGACGATTGTCTACATAAAGAATCTGGCGATTTCAGTTCCGAACTAATTTGTCATTGTCACTTTTGAATTGCAAGTAAATCTTCTCACCGAAGAACATTAGCGAAAGCACATAATGCTTATTTTTTAACTGTTTAACGTTCAGATGTGTTTCTTAATCAGTACAAGAAAGAATAACAACAATGCAAGAGAATGTATATTGAGTTATCTCATCCTTTTTTAAATTACACGTGCAAGATAATCCTTTCTAATCTCCATTATTATCAGTAGTTTTTAATTTTATTTCTAAAATTATTTCCCAAAGATTGAAACTTTCATTTTTATTGTCATTCACCATTTTATCATTTTCTTTCATTGTGGAATGTAATGAAAGGCATCAAAAGTACTTGAACTCAAGCTACATTA
This sequence comes from Unio delphinus, assembly GCA_029339505.1. Taxonomy (NCBI): domain Eukaryota; kingdom Metazoa; phylum Mollusca; class Bivalvia; order Unionida; family Unionidae; genus Unio; species Unio delphinus. The sequence continues at coordinate 7,809,956 of JAQISU010000106.1, read as the reverse complement.
CTAGTTACTATAATTAGATTAGATGATTATTAACTATACTTATCTCATAAGCACAGGATCTAAGTAAGGTGCTTAGTAAATAATGTAAAGGTTGTTATTTCGTGTGTTTAACCATAGACTAAATGAACTGACCGGAAATGTGACAAAAACATAAATTAGATGCCAATTGTTGCCCTCTTTACATACTGAGTTTTGCATACTGAAACGTTTGGTGATTTTTGCAAGGGGCTCATGCAACGATTTAGTGCTACATCATTTGCCTAAGTTTTTAACATCATGGCCGTCTTCATCTCGTAGTGTCTTAACAGTTTTTTGTTCTTAGTCGCCTCCGGGTTGAAGTCTCTTCAGATAAAACTGCTATTTACATTTAAGTATAATGGTTGGTTACACATTTCAGTGTGATATGTAACGAACAACCTTTTAGTTTTAGAAATCCGAATGACATATTGAATTGCATTGATAACTGTGGCTGTGACCTTCATAAATAACGAGTCCTGGACATATGAAAACACTAATGTGTTGGTTTAAAATACAACAAATACCACGTGATACGGCTTGGCGGACCGCATGTGGCACGCGGGCTGCGTATTTCAGACCACCTCGTTTAAACAGTCATAAGGTAATTAGACAAAGAGATTGTTTCCCTCATATTTTAACGAACATGTAATTTATTATCTGAATTACAGATTCAAGGCGTAGCTGAAGACGAGAAGATAGTGAAGCGTTTTTTCGGTATTGCTGGACCAATCAGAGCAGCCATCACCACAGATCGTCTAGATTATGTTCCTGGTGAAGCCATTACTTTTACCGCCGAAATCCATAACAACAGCGATACCGACATGCGTCCCTGCCAAGCAGCGCTGTCAATGGTGAGGCCTGGCATGATATAATGTGCTTTATACATTTTTGACGTGATGCTAATCTGAGAATATCAGGATTTTTTTAATTAAAAAAAGACAACTAATGAATATACGGGTTTTAATGGATATCAATTGTAAACTTAAAACGTAATGCATAATTTTCACACGCCCCCCACATAAATGCTTTTGTTTGTATTTAAGTCATTATTGGCTAATCAGCTTGTCATGTGAGTCCATAACAGTTCCTGTTAATATAATAAATCGTGTTTGTCAATCATTGAACATTATCATTTTCTTTTTAGAAATAAAGATTTGAAAATAATATGATATCATTACTACTGGTTTATATCAAAATGTAAAATGTTATTCATCGCCTTTTCCTTTGACCGCAAAATGGAATGATCATGATTTTAAGATACTGTGCTCAGCAATATTCTTCACACTATTTTTTAAAAAAATAAGTTATAATTAGAACCTCCACTAACCTTAGATTACTTCCAAAATTTGACAATACTTTCAAGTTAGGGTTTGCGTATGAGTTAATAGCTATTTTAATTACAAGGGCTTCTAACATGAATCTGAAGACTGGTGCTATAATTCTTGAATCTACACACACTGTCAAACACTTCTTGGCCGAGTAGTCTAAAGTGCTCTCCGTTATGGATCACTGCCATCTCAATTCTGTCTGCGTGGGTTTGAGTCTAAGATTCGGCTAATGTAGTTATGTGAGAAAGCTTACCAGTTGCTTCTCGTGGGTCGGTGGTTCTTTTCGTTTTTTTGGGGGGTTCTTCCTCCACCAAAAATACAGGCCGCCATGTGTAGCCTATCGTGTGCTGAAAAATGGCGTTAAATCCTACAATAACAATACTAACTAGCAAACACTCCTTTGATATAGCTGTAAATGGGCAATTATTCTTCCAATCAATAATCTCGTCTTTTTGTTTCCTCTGGTTGATTGTATGTTTTTCCTGTCATCATTGATTTAGACATAAAGACCGCACATTAAGTATATAAATATGATCATTAATTTAGACATAAATAATGCACAATACCTATATATATATATATATATATATATATATATATATATATATATATATATATATATATATATATATATATATATATATTGTAATTTATTTTCAAGGGTGTGATCCTTGTATAGATTAAGGTATCCACTTGGAAATAAACACCGCAAGTCTTACAAAAGAACGTGTATGCACAATAATTCACTGATATGTTTGTAATTACTAACGTCTTGTGGCACCTCAGCACAATAGTGGCTACATAGTGTTAATTATACGTACGATTAGAAATGTACAAGTCGATTGCATACAATTTAGGAAGATAAACCCTTCCATACAAAGGAACAATGATGTGCAAGATCAAATATAAAGAAACTACAGAAAAAGTTCATCTTGTTTTTATTTCAGAAGGTCTGCTGTAAAATCTCCAGCTTCAGTACGACAGGTAATTACATTCTATGCAAACGCATCGGCCCAGAGATACCAAGCGGCAGGTCATGTCTATGGGACAGACAAAGGCTTCAGATCCCCCCTTTGCCCCCGTCCTTCTTACATGGGTGTAAACTTATTGACATCGAGTACTATGTCTCGGTAAGAATGATTTAGCGTAAAGAGTTAGCTATAGTATTTTATTGTACATTCAGAGGTCAACATTCCGTCCCAGTTATACAAATAAGCATGATTATGTATTCAATAGAAAATAGTTGTTTTAAATGCTGGATATCAATATTAATTAACATCCTGGCCAATATTTATACTCAATATTAGTTTCAATATTGTTTCTAAAATTTCAGATTCAAACTCTTTCATTATATTCAAATGTGATTGCCCATCCATGATCTGAAAATACGTTATGACACATAGAAAATTTAAAAATTTTAATTTTCACTTACTCCTGCAAATGTTTCTGCATATAATAGTTGTCTTAGGACTTTTATTGTCAAGCCTTTCACTCTGTCAAACCAGTGAAGTGTCTGAATTAATAATATTCTCTGTTAGGTGATTTGTTGACCGTAATATTGAAAATGATTTCTACTAGGAGGCATGTTAACCATAATATTAACAATAGTTTCTACTAGGCGACTTATTAATAGTAATATTAATAATATTTTCTACTGAGCGACTTGTTAACAATGATATTAGCAATAGTTTCTACTAGGCGACTTGCTAACCGTAATATTGCTAATAATGTTTACTAAGAGACTTGTTAACCGTAAGATTAACATCAGTTTCTAGTAGAAAACTTGTAAACCGTAATATCAACAATAATGTCTGCCAGAAACATTGTTAACTGTAATATTAATAAAAGTCTCTAATAGATGACTTGTTAACCTAAATATTAACAGTAGTGTCTACCAAGAAGATTATTAACCGAATCTTAACAAGAGTCCTTACTGGGCGTTATCTTAACCTAATATTAACAATAATCTCTACCAGGGGACATGTTATCCATAATATTAACAATATATCCCCATCAGGTAAATTGTTATCGTAATATTAATAATGGCTTCTACTTGGCAGAAATATTAATAATATATTCTACCAGGTGACTTGTTATATTCGTCGGATTATTCTAAGTGCCATTATATCTGTTTCCAAAACCTTGTAAACAAATTTTAGCTCAAAACTCGTTTCCACCGCCACTAGTATGTCAAATTATGTTTCCTCTCTACATGTCGCTGAGCTACATGTACAGCCGACGTTAATAACTCTTTCAGATCACGGTAAAACCGGTTGGGCACAGTTCTTCGTTGTTCGTACCGCTGATGATTGTAATTGGCACAATTCCTTTCCAAACTGCGACACACGTGATACGTAAGCATCAACAATCTTCGCAGAAAGATGTTTTAGCTTTTATGAATTTTTTTTATGACGAAAATAAAGATTTTAATTAGAAATATCAGTAAGACAGAGATAACGACTTTCATAACCACCATTTTACACTTTCCTTGTTATTATTATTATTATTATTATTATTATTATTATTATTATTATTATTATTTAAAGTTTATAAGATGATTTCATTTACTAATTCAGATTTCATGCGTTTATATTAGCTTCTATAGATTGGTAATGTAATTTACATTATAAAAAAGAACCTAAAAGTCTTTCTCAGATCAGGACTTAAGGACAGGTGCTATATACAGATGTCATTATATGTTCGACATAATCACATATTGATCACTAAATTCAATTTTTTAAATCCCAAAATATCAAATAAAACTATCTCAAGTACTGGTGACAAATATAAAGAAACTAGGAACACTGTATGTTCCAGACCAGAAGTAGTAGTAGTAGTAGTAGTAGTAGTAGTAGTGGTAGTATTGCAAATTATTTATGTAAATTAAGATTTGATGGGGGAATCGAGAGAAATAAAAATAAAATATAAAGTTATCACCAAAATTTATGTAGAATCAGATGCTTCAGAGCAATGCCCTTATCTAAGTCAGAGCTTTTAACTCATGATTTGCTAAGACCTTCAAAAACACCAATAAATCAATCAAACATTGCACGTACCGTACAGTTATTTAATTTTCAAACAGAAGTTATATAAAAAATAGGTTATATATATATATATATATATATATATATATATATATATATATATATATATATATATATATATATATATACTTGTCGTCATTCTTTTCTTGTCCTTTAATCTGTGTTTCGCTTTTTTCTATTTCAGCACAACTACAATTCAGACAAGACCAGTGTGCAAAGAAGGAATTTTCTTCGCTGTATCCATTTTACACTTATTATGAGTTCAATACCAACCCAGTTCAGTCCCAATCTGCTTCCTCCTTGTGACCTTGAGAAATGCACTGAGGTCCAATTCTTCAGAGTGATATATTTATTAATGTGTTAAAAGCGTCGTTAAAATAGTGAAAATAACGTCTTCAACGAGACTTCGGTGTGAATTTGCACACCACTGAAGAAGTAAAGCATATAGGCTGAGATGATTTTATTATTCAAAGAGCGTTAGCTCGAAGGTATTGAAGTTACTGAACAAAGGAAACACATTTATAAGTTACCAGCAAACCTTGGAAAATCCATATGAAATCCAATGAGTAAGTTTTGCATTTAATTGTGTGCTTGACATAGGTTAAGGAAAGAAATGCGTGATTGGGAAATATGCGTCGAAATAAAGCGTAGGGTCTCAATAAATCACTGAGAAGCTTTTTTCAATAAATCATTGAGAAGCTTATTTCAATAAATCACCGAGAAGCTTGTTTCAATAAATCACTGAGAAGCTTATTTCAATAAATCACCGAGAAGCTTGTTTCAATAAATCACTGAAAAGCTTATTTCAATAAATCACTGAGAAGCTTATTTCAATGAATCACTGAGAAGCTTATTTCAAACAGTAAAGACAAGCCACAACTGACTGATATGGAAAACCAACGAAATCAAAAGATCTCTGTACACTACATCCCCCTTTTTATGAATGTAAATAAATGTAAATAGTCTACATGAATAAAGAACATCAGGTTGATTCAACGAGTTGCAATTTCCTTTCCCCGCGTGGTGCTTTAGTGTATATAAGTTGTGATTATGTCGATAAATTTAGAGAATGTGAAATTGCGGTACCAAACTGAAACCCGATTGAAAAATCTCTGATACTTTATAGTTGATGAGAGGTTAAATATCAATTTGTTGTTCATTGGCTTTCAAATGTTTCTGTTTTCGTTGTTTTTTGTTTTTGCTAGTGCAAACAAAATTCGGCTTTGTTCACACTGGCCTGTTGTCAAATTATACTTTAGAAATCACCGAACCTTTACCTATATATCAAACATTAGATTAGAAGAGGATAGATAGATAGATAGATAGATAGATAGATAGATAGATAGATAGATAGATAGATAGATAGATAGATGGATGGATGGATGGATGGATGGATGGATAGGTAGGTAGGTATATAGATAGCCACCCTCGATTTCGAAACTTGACGATTTCGAAACTGCTTATAAATTAAGATATAACCTTTTGTTATCTCAGTTTTGGGCTTTTATACTTGAGGCAAGTTCTTCTGTTGTAGCCAATGTTTGAGTTATGTTAATTTATCTTCGGATCATTTGGATTTTAAAATAATAATTCCGTTCTCTGGAATTATTTGAGTTCTCGTAAATAAGTATTGTCCAGTGCCAACAGTAGATAACGGCATCAACAAAAAAAAAAGAAATGCAATATGTAATCAAATTTTAGACTTTAAAGAGGTTTTTGAGAATACCACTCACTGAAAGAGGAAATGAAATTTTGGCATTTGCAACTATAAATAGGCTCTATTAGGTGATGTCATTTAGTATGAAGGCTATCCATCAATAGTCCAGACTTTAATGAACTTAAAAACATCTGGTCGTGATAATTTGGACGCAATCGTTGATGCCATAATCATCTACAACGTTACCTGGAAAGATCACTTGCAAATCATATGGAAATTCTTTGATAGACTGTGATGCAAATTTGACACATACCTTTGGTAAATAGGTTTTGACATGCTTGTCTCACATTTTTAGGATATATTGTGAGACACCGTCAAATTAGACCTGTAGAAGTTAAGATCAAGGTTTATCTTTAAATTCTGAGTGCATTCTAATAAAAAGCAAATACTGAAACTTTTGGGTATGGTAAGACATAATCAGAAACTTTGCTCCAATTTCTTCATAATTGCCAAGTCTCTGACAAAGAATTTGAGTTATAAATCCAAGATTCATTGCCGTGACAAGCATCCATAATCTTCTGGCAAAGTAAATGTCATACAAAGATCTTGTATAGAAGTGATATATTAATGTATGTATGTTTTCTGTAATTAAATGTCAGATATAAGACATCTTTCGATGTAATTGTCATTAATATAATATCATATTTCATTTACATTTGACGAATATCTAAAACAAAGTTTTGTTACATAACATTTCTGCTTCATTATGAGGAGAAAAATAATAATTATATGTACAATTATAGTGTGTGATTACCTTGTGGCAGTGATTGAGGGGTTGCCTGTCTGATCTTTTCATGAATATATCAAGTAAACAAAGTATTAATATCAATTTAATTTCAAGACTTGATACTCTTTAGGAATTTGTGAGAGTTTACGTAGAACATTCTATTGTGTCTTATGTCAAGTGAAATTAGTACATATGATATTTGGCAAATAATAATTCATTCATGTTTTATGACCAGCCTGAGGAGTCACTTTGCAAAGTTTTCAATAATCTCTCATTATGGCTGCTTGACAAGAGTGCGTGCATAATATTCGTCCCTAGCCTGCCTAAATTTCTTAATCTGTCTTTGCAAACCTTCGTCATCTAATAGCTTCTACCAGTTTTACACATTAGTATCACATATGCGGTTGTAGGTGTTGTTTTATGCTAGGAATGAACCATTACGTTTCCTCTTTCATGCAAAACTCTATATTAATGTATTTGTTCTTAGAATCTTGATAGTTGAGTGTTATGAATATATAATGTACATTGTTTGTTAGCTAGCTTTTCTAAATTATATTTTAAATTTCATTACATGCGATAGTAATGTTGGACTGGACCTTGAATTCAATTCAATTCAATTCTGCTTGACTAGAATCGACTTTTATTTATTTTTTAATTCTGTGTAAATAACTAATACATAGCTAAATTATTCTTTCTGTGTATAGGTTTAAGAATCATTATCATCATTATTAGGCGTAAACATGGTGTTTTTGTCTCGGTCCAGGTTTTCAAATTTTCTTAGTATATTTTTCATAATCCATGTTAAAGATTTTTTGTTTTGTAAACATCAAAATCATTCTAAAAGATTATTTCCCACGAGATAATAGTATTTCTCTAGATGAAAAGTGTGACCTGATATCGGGTAAATAACTATATAATCTTGCAAATGAGAGAGCTTGTTCAGTCATATTTTAAGAGCACTTTCAAGTTGTCTTTATATGTTGTGTCCAGTATTTTATTGTATTTTATTTTTGGGGTGCAAATTGTATTTCTTCAAATTGTTGGATTCAAGTGATTTGTTTCTGGAAATACAAAAGTGCTCTGATAAAAGTCCTGGATAGAGACATTTACTGGAATTAATACTGAATTCACACATGGAGTTATGTAACGGGGATTGAACAAAAGACATATCAACACTCTATATGATACCAGAGACATTATCACCTTCAATTGTTGAATTTATTCTGGACTTGTGCTAAGTTGTATTCAGGGCTTTCTAGTATTAGGAAATGTGTCTGTAATTCCTGGATTAAATTTTGGGATTTAATTCGCATTTCCGTAAGTTATGTTTTCCATGTTCACCTTGTATTCAAGGGAAATAAATTATTTGGTTTTTTATATATAGAAAGATTGTTGCTCTTTCTTATTATTTAATTTCAGATCAAATACTCGGAACAATGGGCAACACTTTTGTGTGGAAGTGTTGCCCCATAAGAAACCCGTCATTCAGTTGCTTCTCATTGTAATGTTGTGTTTTTATAACGGGTGGGGAGGGTATTGGGAATTTGTTGAGAAGAAAATGTCCGGCCCAGAAATAGCTCTAAAACAAATATTCGTCCTCTGGTTGATAAAATTGATTTGTTTTATCTCCCTTAAATCTTCAGGAAAAAATTAAATTATATTAAGGTAAGAGCGTCCCAGAGAGCGACAAGATAATCATCCTTGGAGATTTCAATGCCAGAGTGGGCCGAGACTCATCAAATAGGAAAGCCGTTCTTGGAAAACATGGCATGGGTGGCTGCAATGATATTGGGCGTTTGTTTCTTGAAATTTGCATAGAATTACAGCTCACCATCACAAACACCGTATTCCAGCATAAAAACAGTCTGAAAACGACGTCGATGGATCCTAGATCAAAACACTGGCATCGAATAGATTACACCATAGTACGCCATAGGGACATAAAAGATGACCTTCATACCAGAGTGATGTCCGGTACATAGCGCGACACAGATCATTGTCTTATCAGATGCAAACTCGACTTCCTCATCAACCCCAGATCCAGACAGCAAGATGATATAAGAAGGAGGCTCCAGATCAAAAACCTTTTGTACGCTGACATCAAAGCAGATTTTTAAGAGAGCCTGCAGTAGAGACTGGAAGAGCCAAACGTTCCGTCAGAACTATCATCAAAACAGATTGAAATCACACCAAGGCTGCCATTTTGCAAACCTCGGAAGAAATAATTGGATTCACCACTAAGAAAAACAAAGACTGGTTTGATGAAAACAACCAAGACATCCATAAACTAATTGCTAAAAAAACAGAGATAAACATACCAAGCCCACCTGGCTGAACTATCCTGTCCACATAAGAAAGCAGCCTTCTGCTTTATCTGCAGCTCCATCCAGTGCAGGCTTCGAGACATACAAAATGAATGGTGGACAAAGCTTGAAAAAAGAACCCAGATATACGCTGATACTGGTCACTACAAGGGGTTCATGAAGCGTTGAAAGCAATGTATGGTCCTGTCTTCCAAATAAAGAGTCCCCTATGGAGTGCAAACGGCCAAGAGCTTCTCACTCACAGGGAATCTATACTGAGACACAGGTCAGAGCACTACCACACCCTCTTCAGCAAGAGACGTACAGTCCAAGAGGCAGCTATTGATCGCATCCCACTACAGCCACCAAAGATGGAACTCGACGAGGCACCCACACGGCAAGAGACTGTAAAAGCAATATAACAGCTAACTACTGGACAGGCTGCAGGAAAAGACGGTATCCCACCAGAGATATGGGAGCGTCGAGGTCCAGCATTACACACCAAACTTCACTTCGTTTGCTCTTGAAGGCGAGGGAATGTTCCACAAGACCTCCTAGATGCAGCCATAATCATCTTGTATAAACGCAAGAGGGAAATGTTCAGTCTGCTCATCCATTACAGACTAATTCCTTGATAGAGTGCTGATGAACCGACTGATACCCACCATTGCAGACTAACATGCTCCAGAGTCAATGTGGCTTCAGAACCAATAGAGGTACAACTGACATGGTGTTCATTCAGAGAAATATCCATGAGAAATGGCGAGAACAATATAAATGAATATACGTCACATTTGTGAACCTGACGAAGGCATTTGACACGGTGAGCAGAATTGGACTGTGGACAAGCCTTGACAAACTCGACTGCCCTCCTGTGTTCCTTACCATGGTCATCCAACTGCATGAAGACAACTGTTCAGGTCAGAAACAATAATGACCTGTCACAGACCTTCCTAAATGGCGCGAGATACGAGTGTGTTTCATCCCCAACACCGTTCTCAATCTTCTTCAGCATGATGCTCCTAAAAGCAACAAAATACTTTCATTACGAAAATGACATCTATATCCGATTTCGTACTGATAGCAACTTCTTCAATTTAAGTCGACTTCAGGCCCACACAAAGACCTTGGAAAAACTAATTTGAGAACTCTTTGTAGACACAGTTGCCGTTTTGCCCACACGGAAGCCGCCTTATAGCGCATAACATCCGGCTGTGAAGGAGCTCTTAGGTCTTGAAGTTAGCCTAAAGAAAACTGAGTAACTTCACTAGCATGCACCCCAGGACGAGTACTGGCAACCAAGAAGCTTCATTGACCAGACAGAGCTGAATGTAGTCCATCCGTTTACCTACCTGGGCTGTGTGATAGAATCTGATTGACAAAGAAATAGACAACAGACTGGCCAAAGCACACAGCGCCTGCGGCAGATGCTAGAAACGAGTGTGGTACAACGCCAGTCTCAATAGAGGTACAAAGATCAGCGTCTAAAGATCTGTCATACTAACCACCCTCATATACGGCGCCGGATCATGGGTCGCATACAAGCGCCACTTGCGTCTCCTTGAATGCTTCTATCATCACTGCCTCTGCACCATCCTCAACCTCCACTGGAGTGACTTCGTCACCAACATTAAAGTCCGGAACCAAGCAGGGATCAACAGCGTTACGGCAATGCTCGTTAAGATACAGCTAATATTGGCAAGGCGAAAATCTTAGAGTTGTTTAAAACAGGTTATAATTAAAGCAAATTGTTTGAAAATAAATTTAATTTTGAAAACAACCCTGTATTATTCCATAAACATTTCATAGAATTTGTTTTGTGAAATACCCCGGGCCCATTGTCCTCATTTTGCACAGGTTCCGCACAGCCCTAAATCCGCCAATTGTTCTATACACTGTAATATCCTGGTTCCTTGCTTCTTCGTGTGCTCCCTATGCTTGCGCTCCGGTATACCAAGTCAGGGGAACGCCGTTACCAAAACCAATGTCCTCATATGGAGAGATCGGATTAATCTAACTGAAGCACATTTATTCCTTTAATAATCTGTTTGTTAGTGACACAATTTGAACTTTACTAACACTTTTGATTTGTATAGCAGATATACATGCTCATGAACTATTTACCCTACAATTTCTTTATTAAATTGCCTCCAGTGTCAAATGGATATTTACAGTTATGCATATTCGTTATAGAGCGCCTCTCTTCATGTGTCCATTTGTGGTGCTGAATGTGTATACTGCATAATATTGTCTTTTGACATAATGACAAGAACAGTTTAATATTTCTTATTCTAGTATCATTCTTTTCAGATTTCTAAAGGAAAACGTTTTAAGGGAGGTGATCTTACATGGAGACAAAACAAGAACAGCTTTACTAATCTTTTATTCTCCCATGTTGTGTAAATAATTTCTTCAGGAATATAACAAAAACTATTTACATGTGATATCATGTAATAACTTCAAATTTTAATAAATAAAAAATATGAGAAACATTTCATAAACTAAAGCTGAATTATTCAGCTATTCAGAATATGTGCATAACCATACTCTTTAGGAATTTAACATGTAATGTATCTTTGTTTTATTTATTGGTTTTTGTCTAATTATTACAATGTATATCTGTAATTTTACCTGACTTGTATCCAGGATCAAGTGATTGTTGTATCTGACCAGTGACATGTATGTTCCAAGCAGCATCATATATAGTTAATATTACTCTATCAGTATATATTAAATATTCCTACTATTATCATTAGAAGTAAAGGTTTACTTCTATATAAATGTAGGATGTTAGAGTTTCACTTGGAAATTCCTAAACTCGTTGACAACTTTGAATGTTTTAGAGAAGTGACTGACCTACATCCTGGTTGTATTATTGTGTTTTAGCTTTTAACATAATGTTGCACACTTGACAAATAATAATATTCTTGGACTAAAGCATTAATTTGGAATTATAGTGAATTTAGATAAAGACATTTTGGATCGTATTATTGTGATAAATCAAGAGAATATTGACACATCTCCACATTCCTGGTCACTGGCACATAATCAACTGCAGACTACATGCACATCAACACATCCAATAGTGGAACGTATCTGGAACACCACCGGAATTCATTTGGAAGTTAATACATTTAGAGTTCAAAATTGAAATTTAAGACTATTTGGGTTTTAATTCAAAATAATTATTTGTCTTTTTTTTAAATTGTTTGTGTTCTAGTGAGATAAATTGAATGATGAATATTACTTAAACGTATTGGTTTTATCTCTTTTCTACTACTAAGTTTAGGACTAGTCTTAGGCCAGTTAAAAAGATTTGGCCCCCGCACTTTAATAATTGTTATGTATGTATATATGCTATTGGACCGAAGATCCTCACATTCACTCCCTCGTGGAATAGGGTTGCTATTTCCATCCTAATATTTTGAAAAATACGTCTGAGGTGTCATGTACAGCAAGACAATAATATCGATGTAAAATTGATCAAAGCATGGCAAGTGTGTAATATTTGCAAAATAATTCTTATCCTCACCCTCTCATAAAAGAGGGGTGATATGTTCGTCTTAATCTTTGGCTATATTTCGACTGTCGTATATCACCACATATCATTTTCAACGGAAAATGTATCAAGGACTTGATTGGAAAAGGAATTGTTCAGATGACGCCGTGTAAAATGTGTTATTTTAACAAAATGTGTGTGTGTGTGTGTGTGTGTGTGTGTGTGTGTGTACCCTTTTCCTTCATCTTTGCGTTATAGTTGGGGGGAGGGGGCAAATATAATTATATGACCGAATTGGTGGTTCAGCCAACACAGTATAACGGCTACCATAGTTCAACTCGAAAGTGTTAGTAAAGTTCACAATGTGCCGCGGTTAGATTAACCTGATCGCTCCATACGAGGCCGTTTCTTTCATCACGTGACAATATGACGTAGGCGATCACCTAACTTCATATAGCGAAGTACAACGCAGGGAGAATACGGATATACAACACAATTAATTTTACTATGTGTTCTCTAAATTTGTTTCTCAGTACTGACATTTCCTTTGTGTGACAATCAATACAAATCATATGGTAATACAAAATACCTTCCAAGATGATTTCACAGTGAATTTCTTGTCTTAGGTTAACCGGCAATATTTTTTAGAGGCTGTACTGTAAACAAGGCAGCATGTAAACAAAACACAGATCTTTTCACTTCGGATCATCACCAAAGCCTTATTACTCACTGTGCACTGTCGCCGAAATACACACAGACATCCACTCTTTGAGTTCATATTCTCAAGAATAAACAATTACCTTTAAATCCCTACCAAAATGCATAAATCTAACTCTCCTATCACCACCAAAATGAGAGATAGGGGAAAATGTTCTAACATTAGACAAGAACTACATTCGTGGGTACTATTTGTGATGCCATTTCATACGAAGCAGGAAACCAGACTTACACTGCAAACCTATAATATACAACGTAAACCATACTAACTCTGCTGTCCTAATGCGCCTTACGAAAGCATAGTATAAATCGTAAGAAGACGTGCACCTGTATTTTTTGCGGGTAAACGGAGCACCTGATGTGTGATTATTACAGTATATTTTCCTTGCGATTGCCCCTACAACCAGACTAACGAAAGGCGAACGCGAGTAGAGACCCCCATATACTGTATGACAATTACAAGGTGTAATGTTCTATTTTTGTCGACAGTTCTTACGTGACAAATAACACCTTTATAAGCGGCTTGTTTACCATCTTGAAAATTGTCAACAACTGGTTTATAAATGTGAGCTTGAGTCTTGGTGGTAAAGTATCACCATAAACACATAAGAGATTTAAACAGAATATTGTGTTATTGTGTGCTTGCGTATAAAGGAACACTATTCGATATTTACGTTATTACGTTGCGTAACTTCATTGAAGAGGAAGCGAGAAAGACGTGACATTTTACAGGACAAGGGATAAGTGACATTTGCATTTTTTTTGTTCGAGGTATCGTTCCACACGTGAGTTGATTCATTTTATCTAGAACTAATATTTGAATATTTAATAGGAAACAACATTTAAAAGAAGAAAAAGAACCGTGTGTGATTAGATTCGAAACTAATGCTTGGAAATGCGGCACACAAAGAGAGATCGTCTAAATTTCGATTTTATCACTGCATACGAATTATTGACACTTTATGCCTACTCGTTTTCATATGTTAATGATGTACACCTTGGAGACATATATTGAACCCTGGTGGATTTAAAATCCTGTATTCATTTATTCAGACACGTCTATTTAGAAAACTTACTCTTATGCACTTGATCTTTATTCTATGAAAACCAGTAAAACTATCACAACCTGAAGACGCATTATATCCACAAAAAAACAGCACAATGTTTGCAAAAAATAAAATAAATAAAAATGTCACAATAGAACGTACTAACGAAACAATTTTGACATATATTGTATACTTACATAACGTGTTGAACACGTCTGTTTTTGTATAGACAATGTAAACTTAATTAAGTTTACACAACGTGAATTGCAGGTAAAAGATGACTTGTGACCGTATTACCTTTATTACCATGCATCTCACCCAACGGATTTTACATTTCAAGAACTCTAATTGTCACCATATAACTACTATTTTGCCTAGGTGTCATTAAACACACACACACACACACACACACACACACACACACACACACTTATTTACTTACTTACTTACATTGAGAAAGAGTCATCTTACGATTTATTAGGAGCATTTCCGTGATGAAGTCAATGTATTTTTGAAGAAGAAAAACGTTTTATTTTATAGAGGACAAAGACATCATATCTCGAATCTGCAGCCTTTAATCTGAATATTGTGCATGTTTTAAGGCATGAGAGGTGATACTACTGTCGACGTCGTTTACAGTAATGAAGGAGGGGTCTACTTTGCCGGTCAGATTGTGGACGGGCATGTACGGCTCAGAGTTCCAGATTCACAGAAAATAGGAGGCAAGTTTTAAAATTTCCATCTTGTAGCAAAATATAATTTTAATACTTAATTTGGATTGTATCCACTAAAGATTGTCTAAGTCAATCAATAAGGAACGTAACATGACAGTTATTCAATTTAACAACCACCGTATATTTCTCTAAGTTATGTGGAGAAAAATATGGTTTTCTAATCACGACAACTTCTTCAGTTTTCTCAATATCGTCAATCATCAGCTACCACTGTAACGACACTTATTTCCAAAGAGTCTTTTACCTTTGTTGTCCTAGTTTTCATCACCTATTGTTTCGTCACGTTTTCTGGATTGTACGGTCCTGTTTGTTGTAAGTGTTAATGAATCGCGATGAAACGGTATACTGCTAACGAAAAGACAATGTTATGTTCCTAATATGAAAGCAGTGAAGAATAATTTTTCAAAATGCAATTTCTCTTTTTAACTCTAGAGATAAATCTACGATGGCTAGGTCATGCCACGGTATCCTGGACCGAAGGTATTGGAGATGACACTCAATCCTACTCAGATAAGGAAACATACTTTGATACAATGATGGTGTTACTAGAGAAAAGTAAGGTCTGAATTCATCCCATGTATATAATGTCTTCTTATATCGTTCTTATTTCTCTTGTGATTATTGTATCGAATTTCGAACTATGTGGCAATTGCAATCATATCTGAATTTAACGTTTCATGCACACATGTTATTTAAAGATGAGAGTTGCGATATATTTGAATCCATTCAAAATATTGAGTCAATATTATAATCACTAATCTTTACATCCAATAAACTGTACTATATTCAGAAAATCCCGCTCATTTCATAAGATATCAAACTGTCACATTTTATCTCTAGTCATAGGAACAATTTGAACATCTCTGTCTGTCTGTCTGTCTGTCTCTCTCTCTCTCTCTCTCTCTCTCTCTCTCTCTCTCTCTCTCTCTCTCTCTCTCTCTCTCTCTCTCTCTCTCTCTCTCTCTCTCTCTCTCTCTCTCTCTCTCTCTCTCTCTCTCTCTCTCTGCCAATCACAATTAATTCGCTTGTTACCTTGATGCATTCCACTGACCCGTCAATGTCCTAGTTTCTCTCTTTTTCATTCAATCTACGTATGTAGGGTTATTGATTATTGCGAACTCTCGGATGTTGCAACCAGGGTCGACGCAAATTTATTTTCGGAAGGAGGTCAAACATGTAGTGGTCAACTATAAAGTTGTATTGATGAAGCTCAAAACATGTTCACAAGTGAAATCGGAGGAGGGTTTGTGCAGTCGCCCGTGATTGCAACCTATATTTGAGGTTTTGGTCTTTTAATTATCTCGTGTTGTAAATTGACCCAGAACGCCCATTCTAATATTTCAGTCTAATCGAAAATAAAATGTATTTCTATTTCTAAATTATGACTGTCTTTATTTGCTATGGAATACTAATCCTTGGGATGTCCATTGTTAGAACTGCATTCCTTCTATATTTTCAATCTTTGTAATTACGAATCCTGCTACGTGCGCGCGACAACAGCTTCGTTCTCATCGATCGGTGGTGTGGAAATGCTTCTTAAAAGATAATACTATGGGCTGACGATTACAGCTGTTATGTGGTGAATTGTTTTAGTGAATCACTGTTTGCAAGAATTGAAAATATGTACTGCAAATTTATAGGAAAAATATGAAAACATTTAGGGCGTACTCATGACAACTTTTGAATGGTATTAAATGCTCAATGACTAAAGTATGCTTTGCGTACAAACTGTAAGGTCCCTGGTATACTTCTGGTTTCCGGAAAAAATGTAATATTAGCCGTGGTATAGGTTCGAAAGGTATTAGCACGGCCTCATTGGAACCAAACCAGTTGACTAGTTTGCAGAGGTGGCTTGCTTACAGACAACCTGATTATAGGAGAGAAGAATTGTCATTTAAACGGAGAGAATGAGAGAGAGAGAGAGAGAGAGAGAGAGAGAGAGAGAGAGAGAGAGAGAGAGAGAGAGAGAGAGAGAGAGAGAGAGAGAGTATGCCATGTTTCATTCGGAGCTCATTTATTACAGTTCATCGTTTATCAATAGACATATAATTATATTGGTAACTCTATAACTGTAAATAAAATTGCAGACTTTTTGTTTGAAGTTCGTGATGAAAGGTAATATTACGCATATTTGATTTTATTTATATTATTTCACATCGTTATGGAACCTTGCTTCTGTTCGAGGTTTGCCTTTATTCCCTTGAGCTTTCGATACTTTCAGAACCTTATCAACAAGGGTACTCAAAACTAGTTCCGGGTGTTCATCGTTATCCATTCCGTTTCCAACTTCCACTCGATATTCCGAACTCGTACCAAGGATTTT